>JAKSZU010000007.1:138227119-138827119 GCA_026018925.1 Tupaia tana | reverse complement strand
CAACTAAAACACATCTCACTAGTTTTCCAACTCCTAACACAGTAACTGGTCCAAAACACTCAGTAAAAACTAATTCATTTGACACACATTTATTAAGCACTTGCTATATGCCAAGGCATTGTTACAGGGATGGTAATGAGCAAAACACAAACATCCCCGCCCTCCTGGAGTTGATGTTCATGTGTGGGAATGGAGGTGGATCACAGAGATAGGCAAAAAGCATGATCAGTAAATTAAGCATTATATTTGGAGATAGAAAATGCTAAAAAAAAAAAAATGATAGAGAAGTATAAGGTATGGTAGGGGAATATACTACACAGTCCACAGGCCAGTCAAGGTTGTCTTCTGTACAAAATGGACTTCTCGTAAGTGAGAGAGAGAGCACCCCAGGCAGGGTCCACACCCTGCATGAACTTGGGACTCCCCCATATGGATCCAGTGTCACAAAGCAAGAAATTATTTTAAAGGTTTTAAATGCTACTTAGTCCAGACTCCTATGTAAAGGCAGGTGTTTTTCTACATGATTCCAGAGAAACTGTTGTCAATTTCACATGAAAAAAGGCTTCGTTATTCTTTAGTCACCCATCCATTTCATTTAAACATTCATTAACCAAATATTTATTAAACCCACAGCCTGCCTTGTGTAAGGTGCTATGCTAAGTGCAGAAGGCTTTAGGGGATTTATGACTTGGTCCCCAGGTGCTCGTGGGCCTCAGCGGCAATGTATGTGGTCCAGCTTGCCTGTGAAGTAACTGATTATTCCCAACCTAATTACTTCCATTGTAATTAAACCCTCTTTCCTTTGGCTGATTGTCAATAGATGACACAGTCGATCAATCGAGGTCACCAGCTCTATGTGACAAGCCATGGCTAGCAGTCTCTTCCCAAGGTATATGGGAAGGAAAGGTGTTACATGCCAAGGTTTCTCTGAACAGGGAGACTGAAGATTAGAGTCACAGGAGAGAGTATCAGAACTTGGTGGGCAGGGGTAGCCAAAGCTGAGAGATTTCTGTCTCTTGGGAGTGAAGATGAGGGAGAAGGAGAAGGTGCCGCTTTAAGACTATTGAGCAGGAGACAAGTGAGAATCAAGCTTGTTACTCATACTTGGTGTATTTTGAACTTATTTTTATTGTCATTGAATAGGAAAATGCTTTAGAGCAATAGCAAAACTTGGAATGAAGGCATGCCAGAAAAAAAAAAAAAAAAAACTAGCATAGTGACTAATTCTTTTAAAATGATTCAGTTCATGGACTTCACAGGTAGTGGAAACAGTGTGGTAATGCACAACAGAACAGAATAATAGTCGCCTCAGTTTTCTTAGTAGAAGAGGTAAAAAGTCTGATACTTACACTTTGGTTCAAGGATATTTTAGTGTCCACATTTAAAACATTTTTTTTTTAGTGCTTTTTATCCAGACCAATCATTCTATGCTAACTTTATGCTATACTTACTCTGTTTTATGAAATATATCAGCTTAATGGATAGATAGAACACATCCTAACTCTCCCGTTTTTTTATTCCTAGAGATTTGAATTGATAAACTAAATTTTTACTCTTTATAAGCCATGTTGACTATAAACATATTGAAAACCATAATTATAAACATAGCATATTACAATGAGGCAGAAAATTGCTGCTACAGATGGCAACATTTTCTAAATGTGTTTTTACCAATTTATTTTCAAGAATGAAGAAAAATAGGAATACATGGGAACCAGCAGCTAGCGTAATGGCTATGTCGCTGGACTCCCATGTAGTCGACCGTGGTTCGTGTCCCGGACCCGGTGGCTTAAAACTCACGCCGGGCGCGTGTGTGTGCGTGCCCAAGATCCCGAGAGGAGAATGGAGGAGAAGGGATTGCGGCGTGGCCATCCCCCCTGGGGGGTGATTTCTCGCTTTCTGTCTCTATGTCTCTCTCTGTCTGTCTGGCGAGTGCACAGGCCCTATAGCGAAAAACCTCTCCAAAAAAAGAAAAAAAAAAAGAAAAATAGGAATACAACTAGAAATTGTAAAAATACCAAACTGTTATCTCCCCCAAATGTCAAGGGTATATATAAGTTTTTCTTTTCTTTTTCTTTTTCATTGCTTAGATGGGCTATAAAGAGAGCTTAGATCTGATAAGAGTACCAAATCTGTCCAAATCTTAAACTTAGATTTGATGATAAAAAACTAAAGTTTTTTTTTTTTTTTTTTTAAAGTTCTATTTTTTTTTTAAAAGTATATTCAGGACCAGCTGGTGGTTCCACAGCAATGCGCTGCTTTGTGACACTGAATCCATATGAGGAAGTCCTAAGTTCATGTCCCGAGGTCTCCATGTACATGCTGGGTATGCACATGGGTGCCCATAATCCCGGATGGCTGAAGCTGGGGGTAGATTATGACATGAGGACCCTGTTAGGAGTGTCTGTCTCTGAATCTCTCATAGAACAAATGAATGAGTTACTTTATAAAAAAAAAAGGCAGCAGGTGGCATGGTGGTTAAAGCACTGGGTTCCCACAGGGCCGACCACAGTTTCACTACCTGACCCAGCAGCTTGAAAATCATGCCAGGTGTGTGTGTGATCATGTCAGGTGTGTGTGTGTGTGTGTGTGTGTGTGTGTTCCCAAAATCTTGAGAGAAGACTGGAGGAGAAGGGATTCTGGCGTGGCCATCCCCTCTGGAGGATGATTTCTCATTTTCCCTCCTCTCTGTCTCTCTCCAGCAAGCACATGTACCCTAGGGTAAAAAACCTAAAAATTAATTTAAAAGCTAAATTCACCTTCTTTCAAGTTGCTGGCAAAGTCCAACTGAAAGAGCAATGAAGTGACATCAAAGTACACACTTGGGGCCAGCAGGAGGTGTGGTGGCTAAGGCTCTGGATTCCCACATGTTCAACTAGAGTTCAAGTCTCAGACCTGACAGCTTGCATTCTCACTCCCCCCACCCCCCACTTCTCTTTCACTGTCTCTCTCTGGTGAGTGCACATGTCCTGTAGCAAACTGAAAAATAATAATAATGATAATGATAAATAAAATTAAATGAAAATAATTCTTTAAAAAAAATACACACTTGACTTAGAGAAGCCCAGCAGCACCACCATAAAGGGGCAACAAAAGAAGAAAATCTTATTCTGTCTTGTATGATGAGTTTTCAAAAGTTCACAGAAAATGTGTATTATGAAAAAAAAAAAAAAAAAACCTATTCATGGATTTCAAAGTGTTATTGCACCAATATAAACTTGTGCTTTAACTCCATTTTACATATAGCCAAAATGTCACTCCCTTTCTTCCCTTACCAGACTCATGTTCAGATCGCATTGGCCCAACATTGGGCCACTTCTCTCAGTGCAGCGATGGGTGACCACCGGCCAAGAAACAATGCCCGGCACCCCCAGTAAACCAAAGGAAAGCTTTTAAAATCTTTAGATAACAACATGTTTCTCGTGTCAAGAATGAGGTCCATCTTTAGCTATGAAGGAACAAAGAGATCAGTAAATCCTTTCCCCCTAAAACAACTGTAAACCTGGACAAATTTACAAAAAACAATCATCCCAGTGACCTGGAACTCTTCCAAGCTTGTCTGAAAACCAGCAGCTTGCTGTTGCAGGAGGCTGACTTTATTTGGAATGGAAGAAAGGAAACCCACACCTCACAGCAAATGAGAAAAGTCTGCAGCTCTCCTAAGCTGAAGCTGCAGTCCCTGTTGGGGTGTGAGTGGAATACCAGAGGCCTGAACAGGGGGATCCTGGAAATGAGATAGCCATTGAGGGCCTCGGTAACCATCCCTGGCCATCTGGCAGCTTGTACATTCATGCAAGAGAGAGACTGTGCTGAGGAAGTCCAGCAGGAAGCGAGACCCAGGAACTTGAGAAACTGCTCAGACTTACAGACTGAACATGGATTTACTAACAAAGAATGGAAGTCTTCTAACCGTGAGGCATTTGAGCACGACCTGTCAGTGGCTGACCACTAAACTCTGCAGTCACAGAGATGACCCACAGGCTAAAATTAAAATAAAATGTTTTTTAAAAATCTGAGCAGTGAAACCAGTAGCTACATATCAGAGGGGTAGTCGGTGCTCCTGATTAAGCCTACAGACTAGTTAATTAATAAATAAATAAATAAGTAAACATGCAGACCCAGTAGTGTGGGCTCAGGCAGTAGGGGTGCTGCTGTGCAGTGTTGAAGACTATTTGGGACTCCAGGTTTATATCCAGGGTTAAATAAATATGCTAAAAGAAAAGTAAACAAAAGCCCAGTGATAAGAAAAACTCCCAGGAAGAAAAAATAAAGTAGAACTAGAGTTGTTATATTTTCCCAAATGTCCAGTTTTCAATAAAAAACTGCAATATGGGGCCAGCAGGTGGTGTGGTGGTTAAGGCACTGGACACTCCCACATGGCTGACCACAGTTCAAGTCCCAAACCTCCTGGTGGCTTGCTTTCTCTCTCTCTCATATATATATATATATATATATATATATATATATATATATATATATATATATGTCTGTGTGTCTCTCTCTCATTGAATTAAAATAAATGAATGAATAAATAAAATTTTTAAAAAACTTGTAAAACATGCTCCAAAATATGACCTATATTCAACGGGGAAAGGCAGTCAATGAAAATAGATTCTTTTTTCTTTTTTTCTTTTTTGGAGAGGTTTTTGCTATAGGGTGCGTGCACTCACCAGAAAGACAGAGATAGACAAACAGAAAGAGAGAAATCACCAATCACCCCCCGGGGGGGGGGAGGGGGGATGGCCACGCCCCAATCCCTTCTTCTCCATTCTCCTCTCGGGATCTTGCCCGGCGTGAGTTTAAGCCACCGGTTCCGGGACTCAAACTGTGGTCGACTACATGGCAGTCCAGCAACATAATCATTACGCTAACTGCTGGTCCCTCAATGAAAAGAGATTCTGCAAGACCCTATAAGATGGATTTAGCAGACAAAGACTTCAAAGCCACTACTATTCATATGTTTAAAGGATATTTTAAAGACCTGAGAGAGAATATGATGCTAATGCCTCATATCAATAAAAAAAAATCAATTGTCTGAAATTACCAGATGAAAATCTGATTTCTAATGCCATGTGTTAAAATTCTGTACTATATTTTGCTCTCCACATGAGCTCACTTTCTGGATAATTGCAAAGTTAAGTAATTGCCTGGAAAAGGTAAACATTTTTAAAGTCCTTAAGAGGAGGCTTAACTTGTTTGATACAGCTGCAATAAAATAGTAGTCTGAATCACCATGAAATCCTTCTTGTATCTATCATATGATGTCATGTGGAACTGCCAACACAGACTTTCAGATGTAAGGCTTTCTCAATATACTTTGTTCATAATCAGAAACCTCATTGTGATATCACTTTTTCCTGACCCTCCACATAAATAAATACAAGTGTGTTGACTTTGATTTATTTATGTTTTGCTTAGGTGCCTGATGACGACAGCATATGAAGATTCAATTAACTGGTGTGATAGAATTAAATGGCTAATGGCTGAGAAGGTGGGACATTTAAAATTTTGAACTAATAAACGTAATTCCTTCTGTTCCCTTACATTGGGTTCATGATGTGCGACTGAGGTAGGCTCCAAAGTATTGTTGTTTTTGTATTTCCTTTCTTCTCAAATAGAATTGTTTCTCTGTGAGCAAGAATCATGTAATTTAACCTCTTTCTGTATCTTGTATAGTGGTTTTTAATGTGTGTTTAATAAGTTTCGCCAATTGGCTAGCTGAAAAGGAATATGGAGAAACTTTGATGCTGGTTGAGCCAGATCTTAAGAATGGAAAGTATGTTGAACAAAAATACAAGGAAGTGGGATGGTGGAGTCGATTATTTCAGGCACTGACAACTGCAGGCCCAAATTTCTAAAAAAAGAAAAGTGCATGCACATAAGTTAAGAAGGTGACTGACAGAGCCAACAGATATCATGATGGTTCAAGTAGCTGGATTCCACATACTCAACTTCACAGTTCAAGTCCCAGACTCAGCAGCTTGAAAAACATGCCAGATGTGTGTATGTGTGCATGCCCAAGATCCAGAGAGAAGAATAGAGGAAAAGAGATTGTGGCATGGCCATACCCTCTGGGAGGTAATTTCTCACTTTCCCTCTGTCTTTTCCTATTTCTCTCTGGCTAGTTTATACTCCCTATGACAAACAAAAAATATCAAATAAATAAATAGAAGGGGATTGACAGACTAGCTCATCAGGGGAACAGTAGGGTGCTGAAGAAGATTCAGAAATTATGAAAGAGGAAATTTAGCTCTTATCATTTACCTAAGGAAAACCAGAAGCATGAATCTTAGTTTGGGTATTGATTGGCATGTTTCAGAGCTTGACATTTTCTATATTAAGTTTAAAGGATTAGTAATCTTGCCAAATAGGCAAAAGGATGAATTTTTCTGATGTTACCTTGTGAGATGATCAATGACTCACTAAAAGTTCTTGTGTCTTCCTCTTAGGTTGAAGTTTGAAAAATAATTTTAATATTAATTATTACTGTGAGTTTTAAATGCTATTCTTCAAAGGGCAACTTTCTTTTCTTTGGTAGTACCCAAATATACAACTTACCTTTCCTAAGTCATTCTTACTGCCCCCAAGTCTCATGAAAATCTCTACATAAATCTAAAGAAAAATACGGAATTTTTAACGATGATTTTCAGTATGTGTTCTGTTCTTTCCTCTCATTCGCTACAGCTGGGACCCAAACTCTCTTCCCTGCCTCCGTCCATTCTTCTCTTCTTTATTTTGGAAAATTTCTTTCTTTTTTTTTTTTTTTTTTTTTTTTGGAGAGGTTTTTGCTATAGGGCTCATGCGCTCGCCAGGAAGACAGAGAGAGACAGAGAGACAGAAAGCGAGAAATCACCCCCCAGGGGGTATGGCCACACCGCAATCCCTTCTCCTCCATTCTCCTCTCGGGATCTTGGGCACGCACGCACATGCGCCCGGCGTGAGTTTAAGCCACCAGGTCCAGGACTCGAACCGCGGTCAACTACGTGGGAGTCCAGCGACATAGCCCTTACGCTAACTGCTGGTCCCTTGCAAAATCTCTTAGAAAAAGAATTGCAACATTTCCCTGACTAATCTCACCACAAAGCAAGCTTTCCTTAATTTTAAATTACCTAGATTCCAATGTCCATAACTCCAGTCCAATGGCTCTGACTGGCTTTTGTGCTCTGTGGTAATTACTCCTCAGTGACTTTAGGAACATCCTTCCAGTCCTTCCACTAATTTCCCAAGTTTCTCAAGGGCAAGAAATGGGTTCTCCACCTCTTCTGTATATCTAATGTAATTATGTATGACTTATGCATGATTATTAACCAATATGCAAATAAGGGACAAGCATTCATCATTTTCTGTATATTCAGAAACATGGACTATATTGTATTAACTCGAATCTATATTTTTCTCATTAAATTGCATGTATATTTTCTATAATGAAATGCAAATAGCAAAGGCAGTTTCAATGAACATTTTCTTCCAGAGGCAAATTATAAATCTCTCACAAATTTTAAGGATATTTCCATACAGTAGGTCAAGAACATATTACTAAGATGAGATATACGTAAATAAATCTGTATGATTCTTTTCGAAGGATTAACATCTTAAATATTAAAATATCAAAGAAGTATTAAATATGATGTATGAATATGTACTAAAATTTAATATACATTACAATACTATTTAAGATAGTAAAACCATTGTAAGGTATAAGATTCGAGCCTCTACATTCACTCTTGACCCCCATGGCATTATATCACCTGAAGTGGATCTCATACTCTTGAGTTTTATCTTTCTGCTACTACATTTTTAGAATTTTGTTATAGGGCCTATGCGTTGGCCAGGGAGATACAGAGAGAGAGAGAAAGAGACAGAGAGAGTGTGTGTGTGAGAGAGAGAGAGAGAAAGTCAGAGAGAGAGAGCTTTCTCCAGTGGGGATGACCACCCTGCAATCCCTTCTCTTCTATTTACCTCTTGAGATTCCGGGCACACATGCACTCGGCATGATTTTCGTGACACCAAGACTCAAACCATGTAGTGAGTCCTGTGGTACCTAGTTATCTATCCACTACATCACCTAGCTGGCCCCTTTTTACTACTTGCTTAAAGTGAAACTCATGGTTTTCTTCCAGAGAATTGGAGCAAACAAATCGAAACTATAATCTGTGATCTTTCATTTTACCTAGAAGAAAAGGGTAATCCTTGTGTAATTTTAGAAACATTTCTGATATGGAATATGTAAAATAAAATGTTTCTTACAGCTTCCCCTTGCCCCTACCTGGCCTTTGAAACCGGCTAATTTCCAACACAATTTGCCTCTCCTTCGGTTAATTCCTCTTTCAGCTGACCCTCTTGAAGAAACAAAACATTAACTGGAGTTGCCATTGTGTCTTGGGCTATTTTGGTGACAATTTTCTGTGACAGGCAAAAAGAGTTGCTAATTCATTGCTTCAGGAAATGAAGGCTAATAGCCTCCCATCTGGTAAATTACGGCCTTCCTGCTCCTAGAGGCAGGGGCAGTACACACAGCATTATTTGGAATGAAGGAAAAACAGTGAAGGAAATCGATTTTTACGTTTGCAGTAGACTCTTTAAAAAAAATAAAGATTTACAAGCCAAGAGCATTTTCTTTATAAAAGCATCCATTGTATAAGACATAGAATCAAGTCAGCCAGAGAATAAATTGAGAGAAAACCCTTACAGTATCTTAATGGAAACTCTGAGAGGTCACTGTAGAGTAAGGTCACGTGACATAGTCTTGCCCTGAGGGGGTGGGTCATGTGTAAATTGTGTAAATGTATTGATACGGTCTTTTAGGCCTCTGGATGAAACGACAAATAATGATCGATTCTGCTCTGGGTGGGGAATCGTGTTGCATAGTGGATGGGAAATGTAGTTCAGCTCCACTTTTACATGCTGCCTAGACAGATCAGTTTGCAAAAGAAGTAAGGACAGGAGGAAGTATGGGGAGTACATCCCCCAAAGGACAGGTAAAGAACATGTCAGCTTTTGTTCTGACGAATTATAGGAGTTCAGGTGTGTAAACGGAGAGGTCTCATCTCAGTCATTTTCCACTGAGATTGGTGGTAAGCAGCTTTTGTCACCATACAGAGTTGCTCCATGGACCTGTGAAATCACACTAGTGACTCCCATATTTGTCGCTATCTAGTTCACAAGAGAAAATGAACTACGATGACCAAATAGGCCAACTGAAAGGTCTGGGGGGGAAGTTAGAGGTCCAACAAAGACAAGCCCCACCTCTGAGCAGGGCACTGGTCCTTAGAGGTGAAGGTTCTTTATATCCCAGCAGAACAGTGAGGACCACAATTCCCGCATAGGACGTGTCCACACCCACAACTTTATAATCCCCGGTGGAAACAATTCACTTCACAAGGGCTCTTGGTCTCTTTTTCTGTTATTTCTCTGGAGAACTTTAGGATGTTGACACCTGTCCACTACGATGCATTTCAACAGCTGCTTTCTCCTAGAACTGGGAGTTGGCACTTATTCTGGTCAGTGATGTTATGTTGCAAATGGAGTGTCCTTGAAGTGTTTCCTTGATCACAGACCACAGAAAACAGCTTGTGTTTACTTACACAGGGAGAGAGAGAGAAAAAAATACGCTGTAGATTTGGAAAGCATTCTGCTTATCTAAACCTGGGTCTTGTTCTGTGCAGATGGCAGAAACAGGGAGTGAGGTTGGAAGAGTAGCAGGTGCTCAGACAGGCAGTTCCAGTCAGCTCTAGGAGATATAAAGGAGGCACCTCATTTTCGGATCAGAAGCTGGAAAATGTACAGAGCCTATCTGAGGACATTCTTTACTAGCTGTGTCAGTTGGTCTGCCCCGTAAGTCATTAAGTCACCATATTCAGATGTCTGTTTGCCTGAAGTATTTAACCATAGGCTTTAAAATTAATATAATTTTTCTAACTTACCCTGTCTTTGAAAACCAGAACATTTTTATTATGATTATTTAAAATATTCAAAAAATCTTTGAAAATTAATTCTATTCACCGACCTGCCTAGAAATAAATTCAGGGCCTTCAGGTTTACACTCTTCCTGTTTCACTGTTTTCAAGGCCATCTTTGTTACCACAGTAAGTTCTGGAGGAGATGTAAGAATACAGGAAAATGTAAAATATATAACAAAGTATTCCCTAAAAAGTTCAAATCTATAATAATAATTTTTCGAGTTGTTTGTACATTTACTATCTCATTTTAATCTTTCAGGTGACTTTATGATGTGACAAATGCCAATTTGCACATAAAGAAATCTAGGTCTGGGGCCAGCAGGTGACATGTTGGTTAGGATGCTGGACTTCCACATGACCAGCCAGCCACAGTTCAAGTCCCAGACCTGGCAACTTGAAAATCACAGGGCAAATGTGGGTCCATGCCCAAAATCCTAGGAGGAGAATAGAAACGAGATTTTGGCATGGCCATCCCTCTCAGGGGGTGATTTCTCACTTTCCCTCTGATTGTCACTCTGTCCCTCAACAGTGTGTGTGTGTGCCTTTTGGCAAAATAGAAAAAAAAAAAAAAAAGGAAAGAAAAAAGAAATCAAGGTCTACATTGTTGTGCTGACCACTTTGCCAGAGCTCTTAACAAAATCAGAACTGGAACACTCTCGGGTACATCCTCAGCCTGGACTCTCTCATAAGCTGGGTCAATGCCAGGTATCACCCTATGTGGGGAAACCAGGCCTCTTCGTCTGATGATTCACAATGGCCCCAGTCTTCTTTAAGTGGTAAAGAGAGAGAAAAAGAGAGAGAGAGAGAATGAGAGAGAGAATTTAGTGTTTACCATGTGGGAAGCCTATTAAAACTTTTATATATAATAATCCATTTAATCATCACACATTTATACTATGGGTGCTGTTATGTGGGGATTTTATAGATAAGGAAATGATGTCCAAAGAGGATGTAAAACATGCTAAGTTTGCATAGCTCATAAGTGATGGAGCTGGGATTTGAACTCAGGGAGTCTGGCTTTTGAGTTCGTGCTCTTATCCACTATGCTTTATTCCCGCTCCGAATTCAGTGAAATTTCTTTTACCTTCCTCAGTACTGAGTAAAAATTTGCCAATGAAAAGCACTAATAAATGTATTATGGATTAGGAAGGAAAAGAGGATACCCTGCCAGTTTGCTTCTGGATCTAGGGCTGGACTTTCCAACCTCCCCAGTATTGACATTTGTGGTCAGATAATGCTTTGCTGTAGGGGGCTATCCTGTGCAGCATGGCATGGCTAGCAGCATCCCTGACCTCCACCTGCAAGGTGCCAGTAGTGCCCCAAGTTTGTGATGATCAAAAACATCTACAGACGTTGACACATATCCTTAGAGATGGAAAAGGGAAATAATGAAATCACCTCTGGCTTGAAAACTCCTGGCCCAGGGCATAAAATGGAAGTATATCCTTGAAGGGAATGTGGCTAAAGAAACATTTCCAGGAATCCAGTATCAATCTTGTTCCTATCTGACGACCCTTTCCCAATACAGCCTTGAAAAGGGAAGGAAGGACTTGTGTATCTTCACCTCCTTTCTCAACCTCTAGGAGCTATCATTTATTGAGACGATGTCCTTGCACCCTGGCAATATTCTCACTAAGTAAAGAGAAGACTGGGTGGGTAGGGGGTTTCTGACAGGGAACACTTGTATAGTAGGTACCTATGTTCCCATACAAATACATTCTGATACATTTAGCATACTCTCGAGAAAAAGGCAAAAAGAAATGAGCCTCACAATGAAGTAATGGTTCTTGTGCCCAGCTGAACTGTGCAGTGGTTTGAATATGACCTCCCAAAGTTTATGTGTTAAAATTGGTTGAGATGGGATTATGAGGGCAGGGACTTAATCCAACTATGGTGTTGAAAGGTGGGACTTTTGGAAAATGATTAGGCACCAGAGTAGGGCCTGTTAATTTGATATTCATGGATTCATAAGGAAAAAACATTCTATCAAAGAATCATATATTTGTCTTAGGGAAAAAGAAAAACAATGAAAACACTCATCCTTACTCTAAGCGAGAATGAGTAGGATTTAGGACTTTAAATCCACAAGTTACAGAGTGAGAATAAAGAATTACTAACTTGCATCCACTTCTATTGTAGAATAAGTCTTTCCAAGTACCAGCCATCTGGCCATATTCTGTTCTCTTGCAAGATAAACAATGAATGTGTACTTCAGGAGAAAAGAGACCTGACTGTGGGTAAGGAAGGTGGATGACATGCCAACATTTGGTTCCCAGAATGAATAGTACTGGAGAGAAACACGTTTAGAGTTGGTAGCGAAGAGAGCTCAAGCTCACTAGCCAGTTTGCAGAGCTCTTGCTCTGTCTTGCCATGTGATGCTCCCCACCATGTTTTCCACCAGCAAGAAGACCATTATTGGGTGTGTCCCCTCAACCTAGGACCTCCAAAACCGTGAGCTAAATAAACCACTTTGTGAGTCACCCATTTCCCAATATTTCTATTATTAGCAGCAAAACGGACTAAAGCAAACAGATATGGCAATTTGGCAATGCCCCCAAGTCAGGAGCTAACTTCAAGGCAATGTTACGTCAATGTGTACACAAGATCTTCAAAAAGCTCATGGGAAATGCACACAATAAAAAACTGCATAGAGTTCAAATATTATTTTGCACCTAAATAAATACATATTTTTTCCATTTCTCCAAACTTTTTGAAATCTCTTTGTAGCCATAAGGCACTGGATGGAGAAAATTCAGAACCTGCTTATCTTTCAACATGGGAGACATTTGTGTGTTTTCTGAGTCATCTGAAACGTGGAGTGTAGGACTTTCCTGATGAATAAGGAAACCTGATGTACTCATTTATTATAACAATGAGGTCATTGGAAGACCCATAAAACTCAAGGTTGCTATCCAAGTTCAGATCTAGTTTGTTATTCAGATAACAGTTCCAAGCATATTTAACAAGCCAGTTTTGACAAGTCAAATTTCTTTATAGGGTGTTTATTTAATTGTAGAACAGCCATCTTACCATAACAGTGTTTTCAACCGGGTAGAGAAAACCGAAGTCAGAAAGATTTTTCACAGTGAGATTTATGCATCCTTGAATGAAGACTTTTGGAGTCAGATTTTCATCAGGGATATGAGAAAAGACTCTATGGCCATTTCTACACTTGCAGAATAAAAAGGGGGAGAAATGGAGCAGAAGAAATTACAGATGGGCTTGCAACTTTAAGAGAGCTCAAGATCATTGAAAATCTGATTTCAAAACACCCAACATCTTAACTTCTTACTGTGAGGTGGCAGAATAGAATGAACATTATACAGACAGATGATTCTCAAAGGAAGTCCCCAGGACTTTTTTTTTTTTAATTTTTAGTGAACGCCATTTTCATCACTCCCTACTACAGTATGAAATATGTGGGCTTTGGAGACATTCAGACTTTAGTCCAAATCCCTTCTGGACTTTTACTGAGCCTCATAACTTTCCTGAGCCTCATTCTCATGTAAACATGGAGATAATATGTATTACATGAGGCTTTTTTGATGCCTAAAAAAGATATTTTTTAAACTTAGCAAAATACTTGAATTGGGATAGAAATTATTTATATAACATTACTATCCCTGATATCCTTATAAAAGCTCATTTAAACAGATAGATATCTGCTTTTCCAGAATTTGAAGTTCCATTTTATTATTCTTGTCAAGTCACAATTTTCAAATCCTATCTGAGAACTAACGGAACTGGCACACAGATAACATGGGAAAGCAATGGAAATCATTCTGAAAGTATTTTCTGTAATTTGGTTCACTCTCTTTTAAATGATTAATGTATAGAGAAGACTGGAATGTCTGGGCAACAAGGCCTTGCCATTCTTCTGTATCTCTTTCCCTGAACTCATGAGACAGAGGATCATTGTGATCTTACAGGTACAAGAGGTGTAACTGTTCGCTATTATTATTCATTTTTGTGAAAGAGCCAGAGTAGTCCTTTGGGGTTATTTAACCTCTCGTTGTTTGGATAACCAGGCCTCTTACCTACTGAGCCGTGAAAACAATTTTATTCTGAGTCTCCCTAGGCTGAGATGTGCGATAGTGTCACTTCCGCATTCTCTTGGTCATACTAGGTCACGTGACACTTATGTCAGAAAGTGGGGTGCCATCATGAATTCTGAAAAACATGTTTTATTGCCCAGCCTGCTCTCGGCTTCAGGACAAATAGCTTATGCCTTTGCTCCTTAAAGCTTTGCCTGTCCTTTTCTGGTACAGTTGTGCCTCATCCTATAGATTTTCATGGATAAACACCTCTGCATTTTTGTCATTTTTCTATAGAGGTGTCTCTCCACCTTATGCCATTTACATCTTTTTTGGTCATTGAATTTATTTGCAATAAAATTGCAATCAGGGGATGTAAGGAAAGAGGACATGATGAGAGACTAACACGATGCCACGTTTTCTGAATAGCAGGATGCAGATACTGTTACACATGCACCATACATTTGCTTTGCTGCATTAGTTCATCATTTTGCTCTCTGAGGTATAAGGTTTGGGTTTCTTATCTCACAATCTCTATAGAGATGATATTGGCCTCATCTCTTGACCTATAAGATCACAATGATCCTCTCTTTCTCATGAATGCAGGGAAAGAGATGAGGGAAAATGCCAAGGACTTGTTGCCCAGACATCTTAGTCTCCTCTGCACATAAACAATTTAACAGAGAGTCAATCAATTTACAGAAATAATTTCAAAATGATTTCCATTGCTCCCCCATGCTATATCTGTGCCTGTGTCATTAGTTCTAAAATAAGATTTGAAAAATATGACCTTCACCTTACCAAAGAAGATATTACAGAAGGCAAGTGAGCAAATGAAAAGGTGCTCAGTGTCATATATCACCAATAAATATTCGAATAGTCAGAATTCAGATCACTTGCAATACCAACGACTCGTGAAGATGTGGAGCCATAGGAACTCTCATTCATTGCTGACGAGAATGTAAAATGGTGCAGCCCCTTTGGAAGGCAGTTTGGTGGCCTCTTTAAAATCTAAACATATTCTTAGTATACAACTCAACAATTATGTTACTTGGTATCCCCCCCCAAAAAAAAAGATAAAAATTCATGTCTACGCAAAAACTTGCACAGTTTTGTTTATAATTGCTAAAACTTGGAAGCAATCAGGATGTCTTCCAGTAGTTGAGTGGATAAGTAAACTGTGGGACATTCAGACAATGGAATATTATTTCGTGAAAAAACAAAACAAAACAAAACAAAAAAAACCTCTAAAGCCATAAAACATGTGGAAGAACCATACAAGCCATACAAGTACATTGCTATTGAAAAAAGTCCATCTGAAAAGGCTATATACTATGTGACTCCAACTATGACATTCTGGAAAAGGCAAAATTACAGTGACACTATGACGAGAGGAAACGGGGAAGGAGGCATAAGCAGAGCACAGAAGATTTTTAGAGCTGTGAAAATATTCTCTATGTAATAATACAATATAGAATATATATCATTATACATTTTTTCAAACCCACAGAATATACAGCACAAAGAGTAACCCTAAAGTAACTTATGGTTTGGAGCGAGAATGACATGCCAGTGTGGGTTCATCAGTTGTAACCAAAGTACCTCTCCTAGCGGGTATGTTTATAGGGAGAGGCTGTGCATGTGGGAGGAGAGGGGCATATGAGAACTCTCTGTGCCTTCCTCTCAATTTTGCTGTAAATCTAAAACCAGTCTAAATAATTGCTTTAAATATTACTAAAAATCACATGTACTTTAATAGCTGAGAATTTTAGTAAAATTATGCTTTAAAATTAACTTATGTCTCTAAAATATTGCATTTGTCATAAAGTAACATCAGGAATGCTCTCATTTAAATAAGTCTGCTTGAATTGAGCCAGAAAATCTTCATATCTAAATGAATCTGGATGATAAAGGCTGTTGTTCTTCAAAGGAGTGCATGCAAAACTGTGCTGGCAAAAGTTGTCTCTAGGTTGTTTTTGGCTGTTAGAACCCTTTTTATAGAGGTACAAGACCTGAGGGTATGTAATTGAGACATGTTTCTGAGGGCACAAGGTTAGAGAGAAGAAGGAGGTGGCAAAGAAAAATTTGATAAATATCAGAATACATGTTTAATACTGAAACCTGATCATTACTTAGTTCATCCACTGCCCAATCACTGTGATCTGAGAACCAAGAAAGCCCAGGAGAGGCATGGCAAGATCAAATGAGGTGATGCATGTAAAATTATTTTATAAATTGTACAGTGCCATATAATATTGTCAGCGGTAAAGTGCCATGTATTTGTATCCCTGTCACAGAATGTGGGCTCTGCGAAGTTTTTATTAGGTACTATGGAAAGAGAAGATAAAAGAAGTAGAAGGCCAGTTCCATAGCATAGCGGTTAAATAATTTGCAAAGGAAGCTGGATCCTACGTGGCCAAAGCAGTTCAAATCCTAGCCCTGTCCAGTTTCAAATTTCAAATTGCACACATGCCCAGGATCCTGACAGAAAGGAGAAAAGGGAGAAAGGAGGGTTGGGGCATGACCAAGCACCATCGGAAGGGCAGTGCTTTCTCTCTCTCTCTCTCTCTCTCTCTCTCTCTCTCTCTCTCTGTCTCTCCTCTATTGCTCTCTAGTGTGTGCATATATCCTCTGGCAAAAGAAAAAAAAGAAGAAGGAATAGAATTTACAATCCTTGTGCTTAAAGAATTTACTGATCAATAGGGGACAAAACATGGCAAGAGAACTAGTTCAAGAAAACAATATATCACACACATAAGAGCTATAAGGCAGAGACTGTAGAATGTAGAGTTGGTCTATTTTTTGTGTCGAGTGAAGGCTCTTCAGTTCAAGTTAAAAAATTACTTTTGGTCCTGTTGCCCACATTCTGTTTTAGCCATTGCCCTTTTTCTTGAGCTCCTAGTATGTCAAGTACTTTCAAGTGCATTGCTTGTTAAAACCCACAATAATGGTATAATCCTCATGCTATAAATGAAGAAACCATGGTTTGGAGGAGTTAAACCAGCATTCCAAAAATGACATAAGTTAGTGAGCAAATTTAGGTTTAAGTCCAAGCAAGTCTCTCTGATACAAAGTCACTTGGCCATCCTAAATGTGTGTGTGTGTGTGTGTGTGTGTGGAAAAGAGCATGCCTATTTGTCACCTCTTCTTTCACTGAATGAGAAATAACAGCTAATGGTTAATCCCACTGATTCAATATCTTCCATGTCCTGATAACACCTCTCAGTGAGAGCGGCAGGTAAACAGCAAGCTCCTGGGAGCCTGATGCTGCCTCTCTAATGCCAGATGGTTAAGAAATGCCGGCTAGGAGAAATGGCAGATCATCTTGGAGTTCTTCCCAGCAGCCCTCAGAATGCTCAGGTGCGGTGTCTTGGTTCTCATGCTATAAAATGAGTAAATAAATGACAGCGGGACATGATTGTGTCTATTGCACTGTGTCATTCATAGGTACATTGGGTTTGTTTTCATTGCTAGTGTGCTGCTGGAGCTTACACCTTACCTGTGACCATACCTGCATGTGTTACCTTTACATTCTCTACATAGCACCATATGTGTGATAATATAAAAATTCATTGAATTTACTTTATTCACAGAGTAGTCTGGTATAGAAGTTAAGTATAGCCTATAATAGAAAACCCAGGATCAAACAGGATCAAATCCCACATCAGGTGCTACTGGCTGTAAAATCTCAATCAAGTGACTTTAGGGTACTTTCTCAGTTTCCTTTTCTGTAATATGGGGAATATCACCTATTTCATAGCTTTATCAATGACCTAACTAAAGTACTTAAATTAGTACTTGGCACATAGTAAGTGCTAAATACCTATACTTACAATGTTACTTAATGCAACGTGTTTGATGTTAGAACAGAAATAATAAACAAAAAAAGAATAGTCTCAAATAATACTCAAATCATCTTTGCCTATTTAATAAATTCTCAGTACCTAATATACAATATCAAAGGATTTCTGATCTAAATATTGTCAGGTTGTATTTCCGCCTTCTGGGTTCTATTAGTTGTAGAGGGAAATATTTGCTTATTTATTTTTGTTTATTCATTTGGGTACTTTGGAGGTATAAGAGGCAAACACCATGCAACTATTTGAAAATACGTAGGGGTCGTCTTTTAACTTTTTCTAAAATCTAGTCCTCGTTCTGTTGGGTATATTTGTCAGTTGACGTCCCTAATGATTCTTCTCCAGTCATAGCAATAATAATGCTTACTATGCTTTGTGGATTAAATATTAATCCACCCTTAGTATTCAGGTTTCACCAGGTCTCTTGGCCTTTGGTATCACTGGTGGCGGTGATATTCCTGTCATACGTCACCATTTCATCTTACATCCAATCAAAAGTAAGATCTGCCCCAAACCCTTAGTTCTCCATACAGGTTCCAGGTCAAGCCAAGTCTTTTTATTTCTACATACCTTGATTAAAAATTGAAATGACCGGGAACCAGCAGTTAGCGTAATGGCTATGTCGCTGGACTCCCACGTAGTCGACCACGGTTCGCGTCCCGGACCCAGTGGCTTAAACTCACGCCGGGCACGTGTGAGTGCGTGCCCAAGATCCCGAGAGGAGAATGGAAGAGAAGGGATTGCAGCCTGACCATCCCCCCTGGGGGGTGATTTCTCGCTTTCTGTCTCCCTGTCTCTCTCTGTCTGTCTGGCAAGCGCACGCGCCCTATAGCAAAAGCCTCTCCAAAAAAAAAAAAAAAGAAATTGAAATGACCTGTTGCAGGGTTACACGTGTTCTCATACTCCAGTATGTAAGAGAAAATGTAGCTTCTTTGTTTTGTTGCAAAATATTCTTGGACTCATCAAAAAGTTCTACTCCCTGATTTGAAAAATAAAGCCTTCAACCCCCCACAATACTGTAGGTTTTTCTTCAGATTGATTGTAACTTAATACAGTAGTCTGTATAACTGAGGAGTTTATGCATTCATTTCTTCCCATGCTCCTTACTCTTTATACTCTTTGTGTGGAGGGGACCACGCGGTGGAGATCCAGACATGGGCTCTTGGACTGTCCTTTAGCTACTCCAGTCTGCAGTGATGTCTCCTCTCTCCTGACACCACCTTGCCATGCTACTCTCTGATCCTCAAGTACGAACTAATTTAGGGTCCACTAGTCCCCCCACACCCCTACACACACCCTGTGTGACTTCTCTGCTCCTCTTCTAGGAATGTGAAGCCCCTGAGGGCTTAGTTTGACTCCAATTTGATCCTCTCCCCAGGTAGTCTGCCCTGAAGTCTACAACTATAGGACACTTTTTTTTTTTGGAGAGATTTTCGCTATAGGGTGCGTGCGCTCACCAGACAGACAGAGAGAGACATAGAGACAGAAAGCAAGAAATCATCCCCCCGGGGGGATGGTCACGCCACAATCCCTTCTCCTCCATTCTCCTCTCGGGATCTTGGCACGCACGCACCACACGCGCCTGGCGTGAGTTTTAAGCCACCGGGTCCGGGACGCGAACCGCGGTCGACTATGTGGGAGTCCAGCGACATAGCCATTATGCTAACTACTGGTTCCTAACCACAGGACACTTTTTATACCAACCGTTGTAGTCCCATCTGATGACCTAAGGTTCTAAGCAATGTCACAGCCTCCACTGGGAACAAGTAGGAATTAACGTTATCCTCCCCACACCAAATGGAGCCAATCAGGGCTTTTGAAAGAGCTGAACTTTTCTGGCAATTTGAATGATCATTTTGGCACTGGTGTTGTCTTCTGCTTGTGCCCTGCAAGGCACTCTCCTCTCAGAGTCTCAAACCTGCAACTGGGACTGCAACGCCTCTGTCTTCTTCCCCCAGCACAGCCTGTCTGTTACACCTCCTCAACTCTTGATTAGCTGCATCCAGCTAGATTTAAAAAGCAATCTCATCTCTAACATAACCACTGAAGACTTCAGCTATGTGGCACACTACGACGTACTCTGGGTACAACACTGAATAAAGTACATCCTCTACTTTTAATCACAGAAGGAGGTTCTTATTTTATAGATCATGTTTTAAGAGAGAAAGACAAGGATTCCTGGACACACGTAGAAGAGCTTTGACCTAGTCTGGCATACAGGGCTTCAGGACAGGCTCCCTGAGGTAGGAGACACTCAAGCTGCTTCTTAACCACAGCAGTGATCTTGAATCCCTCCCTCCTGCCCGCAACACACACAGAGTGTTAGTGCCTGAGTGGGCCCACCACTTGGGGACCTATCGAGCTCTGTTGCTGTGGAGCTCTGGCCCTCAAATCATTTTTACAAGGTAGATTTAATGATAAGAAAACTTCCCATCCTTTAGCCCTGACCATATTTTCTTGGACTACATAAAATCCGTCTCCTAAGTTACATCTGGGGTGACATGCTCCTTGAGGACATTCTGAGCATCTCAGCAGATGAGCCAGAAATAAGAACAGCTGTTTCCCACAGAGTTTTGACATTTCTGGTCTCAGCGAACTATACAAAAGCTGAAAAGAAAACACTAAAGGGGTTGGGAGAAACAGTAAAAACAGGGAGAAATGTAAGGCTGTTCCCCTTAACAATAGGTTGTGACATAACACAGTGTATGAAAGATGTTAGAATAATAGAATCTTGTTACCCAGATCTGTCATTTTAATATTGACCGTCAGACACACAGTTGAAAATATAGTTTCTTATCCTCTAATTCTCTCCCCTCCACCAATCTGGTAATTTAGTGCAATCATACCATTGGAGACATTGTTTTCCTCATCTGTCACATTTTGTTATTTATTTAAATATGGGACCAGGAAATTCACATTGAAATTAAACATCTTGCTTCCTATGGCTGAAAGCCAGAAGGAATTTGTCTTAGGAAGGCTGATTACAAAACACAAAACTGTATTTTTGTATACTGCCTTCCTACTTGATTTCACCAAATGATTAGTAATTGATTATGACCGAGCCATGAGACCTATGCAGATATAGCAAGAAAGAGCTTAGGAATTTTAATACACAATGTACCCAGAATCGAATTAATATCTATTGAGCAGCTTGCATTTCAAACATGGCATGTGAACTTAGTAAAAACCTCAGGTTTAAAGAAAAAGATGCCTATAGATAAGAGAATGAAAACATGCCACTGCTTTACAGGAGGCGTGTCTTCTCTACTTTGTTCCCCAGTTTTTTAGTCTCCATATGTCACATGAGCTGTGTATTCTGTGGCACTGATTTCAGGAGAAACACCCACTCTGCAGATTATCTGCAAAGCAGCTCAAGTATTTTCAATTATTGAGGCTACCATCAACTAATATGGAGAACTTGATGAAAAATACCACAAGTAACATTTTGTGAAAGAGGAGAATTTTGATGAATCATTTGATAAAAGGGAGATGTCTTCCAACACAGCCATCTGTGTCCATGTTAACACTCCTATAAAGACACACTTTTGGCCAGAACCGCCATCTTCCAGTAATTCACCAAAATGACGAACACAAAGAGAAAAAGGAGAGGCACTCAGTACATGTTCTCTAGGCCTTTTAGAAAACATGGAGTGGTTCCTTTGGTAACATCCATGCGGATCTACAAGAAAGATTATATTGTAGACATCAAGGGAATGGGTACTGTTCAAAAATGAATGCCCCACATATGTTACCATGGCAAAACTGAAGAGTCTACAGTGTTATGCAGCATGCTGTTGGCATTGTTGTGAACAAACAAGTTAAGGGCAAGATTCTTGCCAAGAGAATTGATGTGCGTATTGAGCATATTAAGCATTCTAAGAGCAGAGATAACTTCCTAAAACATGTGAAGGGAAATGACCAGAAAAAGAAAGAAGCCAAAGAGAAAGAAAGGTACCTGGGTTCAACTGAAGCTCCAGCTTGCTCCAACCAGAGAAGCACACTTTGTGAGAACCAATGGAAAGGAGCCTGAGCTTCTGGAACCTATTCCCTATGAGTTCATGGGATGATGGGTGTTAAAAATAAACTAATCTATGGTCTATATATATATGTATAAAAAAAAAAAAAAAAAGACACACTGGGAGGGCAAATGTGTGGCCTCTCTCTACAAGGATACCTTATCTCCCTTATATTTCTGAATAGTTCCTGTTCTCTTTAACTTCTCTTCGCTGCCTTAATTCAGAGTCTCCAAAGTGCCACAGCCTTTTTACTGGCTTCTTTGTCACTGACCTGTTCCCTACTCCAGTTATCCTCTGAACTACAGCGAACACTATTATTATTCCACATCACAAATCTGACCATGTGTCTTCTTTAGTTCTCTTACACAAAAGAATCAAGTCCAAAATCCTTACCTCAGCATTTGGAAAGTCTTTGCAATGGGCCTTCTCAGCATCTCCTTTTATGCCCCCCTCCCCCCCCCCCCCCCCCGCAGTCTTCTAACACCCAGTAGATATTATTCTTCCCCAAGGAATGACTGGAATGACCGCTAGAGCAGTCATATTGAACTACTCATTCCATACATTATTGAGCAAGTTTCTTTGCTTTTAACTTTTTTTTTTTTTTTTTTTTTTTTTTTTTTTTTTTTTTTTTGATAGAGGATGCATGCACTTTCCAGAGAGCTATAGTGAGGGAGAAAGTATCCCCATAAGTCATGGTCACACCACATTCCTGTTTCCTCCATTTCTCCTCTCCCTCCGATAGGAATTTTGGGTAGGCATGCATATACCTTTGGGATGTTTCTCAAGCTGGGTGGGCTATGCGGGATCCAGCTCCCACAGGCTAACCCTACCTTTCTTCTTATATCTTTTCCCTCATTTCTCTAGTCCACACAGAGTTGGTGCTAAATCAATACCCAATAAATAATAAATTCACATATGTGTGATGAAAAGTTTCTAAATTGTAAAGAAGTTATACATCCATAGATAAAAGGAAGGTAACATCTGGCAACATGGAAATATATGAAAAAGTAAATAAACCAAATCTTTAAAAAACTGACTTCACAGAATCCAGTCCATAAAAACAGTTCTTTCAAGGTCAACTGACCTTCTTTATGCTGGTCCAGGAAGATGTCTTTCCTGGCTAAGGGACATGCAAGTTTTGGGGTCGTGTCCCAGCCATTATTCTGTGACAGCCCCTGTAATTCTGCACCTGAGTAAATGGTCCTATCTCTACTCCCAGTGTGGCCAGGCATCCAGTTTATCATCCCTGAGGAAAGGATAAGGAAGGTGAGTACCCTGGTGCACAGTGGTAGGTTTGCTTGGGCATTTAACCAAAGGAGTGTGCTAAGTCTTTGAGACACCTGCAGAAGGAATTATCCATCAGCTAGGCACATAAGTGGAGGAGACAAGCTCATGAAAGAAAAACATCACTCTGAAGACGGGTAGCTTAGAGGGAGGTAAGGGAAGCTAACCAAACACCCTTCTTTTATGAGTCACTTTTTAAGGTCTTGCTTAAATTTTTTGTTTAAAAAATTATGATTTAAAAGGTTCAAACAGCCGAGGGAAGTAAATCCATGCATACTTCCAACATTAGTTAATATTTACTAAGAAATCATAGGTTACAACAAATTAAACTTTTTGGCTCCCTCACTGAGCTTTTCTGGCCAACCATGTTAGCGACTGTTCCTACAGATAGTTTATAACTCTATTTTTTTTACCCTGTTAAAGCAACTAAAGTACAACAAGTCAGAACTCTGGGTCCCTGGGATTTTTAAGCCAAGATATTTGGAAAATGGATTTGAGGTTGGGGAATGAATCAATGTGTGCAGGCAGACACTAGATGTACCCACTAATAACCAGGAAAAGTGAGTTAGATTTCTCCCTGTTTGAGGTAGAATTCTTTCTTATAAACCTGGGCACCCTCAGAGAGAAATGCTTTGTAGTCCACACTGATGTTTATTTTGGACTCTCTCTCTCAGCTTTCAGTTGTGACCTTAGGAATGAGCTCACAATTGGAAGCAAATCTGTCTTCTGTTTCTACTGTTAAAGGATTACCTACCCACTGAAAAACCACATAAGATTAACAATGGCCTGGTCTCAAATAGATGCTTTCTGGAACTGTACAAATTGTATTTATGATGCTCACAAATTTGGGTTCAGCTGGTGACATATCTCAATAACAATGATTGAGCTCTTGGTAAATAGAATGCTTCCTCTGTTCAGTTCTGCTCTGTTGCATGCTGAAAGTTGGGTGAGTCAAACCCATTACACATATCTGAGGTAATAAACAAGGCAGGTCATTTGGTTTTGATACTAGGTATGTTTTGGGCAGTGTCTCAGATTGAAATCCTGCGGCCCTCAAAGTTACTTTTAGTGTCTTGGTTATACAGACTTCAAGTGTTGAGAAACAGGTAGGGCTTCTAAACACCTGATGCAGTTATAAAGATCATGAGTTGGTATATCTCTTTTGTGGATTTTAGTTGGAACTGATTCAAAAATATTTAGAAGCTTCCATTTTCAGAATCACCTTGCTGGTGTTTTTGTGTATCATTGACTGGATCCTTGAACAGACTCCAAGTTATTGACACTGGAGTTGATATTACCCAGATTCTCTCGATGGGATGAAAATGGTGAAAAGAACTCTCTATTAACTCATTTGTATTTCCAATAGACTTCTGTCTAGTACTAACAAATTCTGAGCTACCTGATTTACACGTCAGAGTTAAAGAACTCCTTCTAACAAGTTTTTTTTTTTAGTCTCCTTATCTTTATAGATAAGGAGACTAAGACCCAGAGAGGTTAAGTAGCTTGTGGTGGAGCTAGTAAATGGAGAACCTGACATTTACATTTAGGTTTTTCGTTTAAAATAGCCAAGGTTTCACATGAAACATGCTTCCCTGTGAATGCGTCCTGCATATAGAAAACATAACCACAGCTACGAGAGGCGCTTAGGGTTTGATCTGGAAACAGCCAATCTCTGTAGCCACTAAAGCAATGAAAATACATTGCTATGTGAAAAACACCTTCTTTCCTCTTAGACCAGTTACTCTCTCTCCCCCATATTTCCTCCCTCTGTCCTTTTCCCCGCCACCCAAGATGTGTCCTGAACTCCCACAGCAGGCAAATTAGGGAGCATCCTTTTGTGAGTTCTCCTCAGGCATGCCTCTGTGATTCTTCTGCTTTGAACATCCTCAAAACATTTCAGAAAGAGAGGATTCTAAAAAGGAGTTTAAAGAGAAGCAGTCCATAGTTGCACAGAGGCAGTAAAGACATCCTTGAGGTCATGCTTTCTTTTTTTTCTACACTGATGTATTCTCTCCAGAGTGATAATAATCTTTTTTGAAATGCAGGTCTAAGACGGAAGGAATTTTTATCTGGAAGAGTAATATAAATTAGCTTTGACTGCCAGTTTCCACTGATTATTACTTTCCAGGCGGAATTCCTACAAATTCTTGAGGCATGACCTCCAATGAAAAAATAAAACCCCTTTAAAAACTTGTTGAGAAATTCCAGATAACTTTCACAAGAGACTTAATTTTAGAGCATTAACACAATCTTGGTTGGAAAGATAAAACTACAATGCAGTTATTTGGTAAAAGTCATTACTTCACAATGAAGTCATTGGAGATTATTTTACTGTGCTTATCTGTCCTCCTCTTTTTTTTTTTTTTTTTTCCTTTTCAACTTGGTTTCTTTTCTCAAAAACTAATTTTATTATGCATTACTCAATGCACTCTGGATTCACCCTTATAAAAGGATAAAGTGTTTCAACAGATAACCAGTTGGAGGCAGCCAACTTGAGACTCAACCTACCAGGGTGAGCAAACGTTGTTATAGGTTATTACATCTTACTAATATGTCTGATGCATTATCACATATGTTTGATTTTTGGAAACCAAAAAGGAAGGTTAAAAAAAGAAGAAGAAGGCATCACATGAAACAAGAGATTCAAAGAGATTCCTGTGTAATTTTGGAAGAGATTTAGTCCGTAGAAGTGAGAATGTACATGAAGTCAGAGCATGCATACTAGTATTTACTGAGGGCCTACTCGGCCATGGAGGGGTCTACTCGGCCATGGAATGGCCTGTATCATCCCCATGGGACAGAAAGGTGAAGTGATTTGTCCAAGGACTCACGACTTTTAAATAGTGGAGCAGCAGTGATTCAAATCCAGGAACATCTGACTGTGAAGCTGGTTCTCTTCCCACTGCAGAGTGCTGCCCTGTCTTGAGCTGGCCTAAGCTTAGATGGGAAAACATGAAGACCAGAGCCACATGTGCAAAATATATCAATGGTTCAATGGCCCAAAGGGAAAAAAAGCATCACTACCCCCGCTTTTCCTGAAATTTGCAGTTACTTGAAGCTGATCAGGTTTTTCCTAGAAGCTGATTTTTCTTGGTTGCATGTATTTTCTTATCTTCTAATATTTGTATACAAATACAGTCATAGGGAAAAATGAGGTTAAATTATTCTTATTTGAGGATCATTTATGTGTAGGAATATGGTTATCTTCTGGATTTAATAGTTACTTTTAACATAAAATTTCTCTTTGCCATTAAAAATGCAATTGTTTTTCTTCTTATATATTAGAAAGTGGGAATTGATTTATAAAAGAAGGAAAAAAAAAAAAAGGAAGAGGACCAGTTTGTGGCATGGTGGTTAAGGCAACTGGATCCCACCCATATGGCCAATTGCAAGGTTATAGTCCCGGAACTGGTGGCTTGAAAAATATGCCGGGCGTATGTGTGTATGTACCCAAAATCCTGAAAGGAGGGAGAGAGGGAGGAGAAGGGATTGTAGCTTGGCCATCCTCCCAGGAAGAGCTTTCTCACTTTCTCTTTCTCTCTCTCTCTCCCTGGCAAGTTAATTTTTTTTTTTAAAGAAGAAAGAAACAGCTTTGTGGACCTATGACATTTTTTTCTTAACATTTCCTAATTTGCTGAGGGTGAAATTGTTATCTAGATTCTTAAATATTTGTTTTCTCTTTTTGAAAGTATTTCTATTTCACTGGCTGGTATACAAAAAGTCAAGGTAGGTTGCTTCCAAGAATAATTCAACATTATCAACTCTTCAGCAATAATATTCTATAGCATGAATTACATTATATAAATGTAATTATTTATTACTTATTTATTGAGCATCTTATTTATTCAAAGTATCTGGGATATTAAAATAAATAAACACATCCTCTTCTCAAGACATTCCAGATAATCAAGGGGAAAATAAATACAAAACCACATAATTAAGGTACAGAATAACGAGGATCATGTCTGACATGTAAACATCTGAGTAAATATTAATTACTGGGTTCTCTAAATTCCCAGATGCCCAGAAACGAGTGAAAATTAGAATAGAATATAATGAAGCTGTGATGATATGGTGTGGGAAAACACAAGTTTATTTTTACGCCACTTAGATCATACTCCTTTCTTTTAAAATATACTCCAATCAATCTTTTTTAAAAACCTAAAGCAGAGGCCAGCAGGTGATGTGGTGGCCATAACCAGGTAGACTCCCGCATGGCCATCCACTGTTTCAGTCCCAGACCTGGCAACTTGAAAATCATGCCAGGCATGTCTGTGCGCCCAAAATCCCAAGAGAAGACTGGAAGAGAAGGGATGACAGTGTGGTCATCCTTTCTGGGAGGGGATTTCTCACTTTTTGTCTGTCTGTCTGTCTCTCTCTGGCAAATGCAAGGGCCCTATGGCAAAAACCTAAAAAAACGAAGCTAAACTAAACTAAAGCAGACCTAGCAGTGGTGGTACAGGTGGGAGGGCACCACTGCTCAGTACTGAGGCGGCAGGGTACACACAGGTATAGTGCCCAGCCCAACCTGAACAGGCTGCTAGCACATGCCTGTGGTCCAAGCTAACTGAGACGCTAGTGGGAAACCCTGATAAAAATCCTCCTTCTCCCTCCCTGTCCTTCCCTCCCTCCCTCCCTCTCTTCCTACTTTTTCTCCTGCACACTCTTATTAAAAAATAATAATAATAAAAATCTAAAGTGATTTCACGGGTCTTATATACCTTACACTTGTAGTGTTTCAGGGATGTGGAAAGAGACAAGAATTATAATTATTTCTAACTTATACGTGAATGTGTATCTTAATTCCAATTACTTCTCAGAGAAGATAACTTAACCCTTTTCAGTAAGAATATTTTTAGTCTGAAAAATTCTCTGCACACTTCTCATTTTAGCTAACGGAACTCCTCTCTCTCTCTTTTTGATGTATGCTTCAATTTTTTTTTTCTAATTTTCTATTCCTGGTATATTTTAAGTGTCTCTCTTTTCATCACTTGCAAAAAGTGGCCAGTAACTCTTTTAAAATTTCTTTTCCATTTCATAATAATAGATATGGTTTTGAATTTTAAAAAAAATAAAAGACACAGATACTCAAAAAAAATCAAAGAGAGGGACCAGCAGTTAGCGTAATGGCTATGTCGCTGGACTCCCATGTAGTAGACCGCGGTTAGACTTCCAGATCCAGAGGCTTAAACTCATTCCGGGAACATGTGCATACATGCCCAAGATCCCAAGAGGAGAATGGAGAAGGGATTGCGGTGTGGCCATCTTCCCTAGGGGGGTGATTTCTCTCTTTCTGTCTCTGTCTCTCTCTGTCCTTCTGGTGAGTGCAGGCGCTCTATAGAAAAAAAACCTCTCCAATAAATAAATAAAAGAGGGAGAAAGAGAGAGCATGCACTGGGGATGGGGGAAGGGCTCTGTTTAGAAGAAGGTGCCACAGGAATGACAAAAGGGAAGTAGGCATGGCAAAAGTGACAGGTAAGTGGGCCTGCGCTTGATATCTTTAAGCCATTTTGGCCATTGGTTGTCTGTGGTCACCCAATGGCACTGGAGTCTGTTCCACATCTACCGAATTCACAGCATAGACTGTGAGCAGAACAGGGGCTTAGCAGTGAGTTAGCCCAGCAATTCTCAAATACTATTTTATCACCCTATTATTATTCAAGTGCAGTCTCATAGGGAAACCCATAACCTGTGGATATTTTTATAGTTTCATTGATTTGTTTTCTTTAACAAATGAGAAAACAAAAGTACAAATGAAGCCTAGAGATGAATGGTCAACAACTAGCAGCCAGACAGGTGTGAAAGACGTTACAGACATCTTGATATTTGAAGGGCTCAGGTGGCTATCACTTTCAAAACCAGTTTCCAACTGGGAAGTATAATTACTGTCATCATTTTAATTAAAAGAAAATGGCATTACACACTATATTCACCTATCTTATTCCCTTAATTCCATGTCTCTCAGTTGTTGACTAAAATCAAGCCAATTATAGAACGAAGATTTACAGGGATTTGCAAAATCAATGACTGATAATTGTATTAAACACAATCCCTACAGACTTGTCTGTAAATTACCTGCTCTCTTTCTGATGCCCAAAATCCTTGTACTACCTTCATGATATTTGACATAGTCTCCCTTGTATCATAGCTCTCACATCTTTTCTTTTCCTCTACCTAAGACTGTAAATTGTGTGAGCAGGAATTATATCTTAACTATCTCTGTGGTACCCACGGAATATAGTGCAATGCGTTATAATAGATGATAAGTACCAAACATTAAATAAGTATCACAGATTGTGAGTTAACCTTAAACAGGGAAAGGCATTGAAAAATTACTTTAAACATTGATAGTATCATTGGCATAAGTAGATAGCCTCCCTAGGTGGCAGACAGGCCAAGGAAAGCATTCATTTGAATGTGTAAGACCTCCTATGTCATCAAAAGCAATTATTACAATTTCATTATCATGAGACCTATTCAGTGAGTGACTGTGAGGTTATTCAGAACAGGATAGTAGGTGCTTTGAGTAGGTGCTTTCAGTGGGATTCAAAAAGGCATAAACTATAGTATCATTAGCAAATTGACAGTGTAGATGGGAAACAAGAGTCCCAAAATGCAAAGTCATATATAATTAAATTCTTTTTTTTTTTTTTGAGAGGTTTTCGCTATAGGGCACATGCACTCGCCAGAAAGACAGAGACAGACAGAAAGAGAATAATCACCCCGCAGGGGAGATGACCACACCACAATCCCTTCTCCTCCATTCTCCTCTCAGGATCTCAGACATGCATGCATACGCACCCGGTGTGAGTTTAAGCCACCAGATCCGGGACTCAAGCCATGGTCGACTACATGGGAGTCCAGCGACATAGCCAGTAGGCCAACTGCTGGTCCCAAGTCATATATAATTAAGTTCTAAAGTGTGTTTCTAAAATTACTGAGACACAAATCCAAGGAACAATCACCAAGGGGTGGCCATGGAGGTTAGGGAAGGGACTAGACCTGGGCTGCTATGAAAGTACCAAAGACTGCGCTGAGGTGCCAAATCATCGACACAAGACCTTCAAGGGAATTAAGGTCTGGTCAATACAAGGTCACAACACGATGAACTAGTCAGAATAATGAAGAGCAAAGCTGGCTTTCATTTTTCCTATCTGGGAAAAGACTTGGCTTTACATGATACCACAGGTTTCAGAAATTCCAGTGTCAGATGTTCCTAAAGGACAAATATTCTGAGAGCTTGTGAGAATGCAAAATTGTCCTTGAACAGGAGGAAGTCAGCCAAAGAGTTCCCAGACATTACTCACTAGCTAGGCATATTCCACAACCTACAAGGCTGACTGTACCATGTCACCAAGGGGACCACAGTCTGTCTGTACGTGGACTCTGATTCAGTAAATTAGAAATGGGAAGGAGCAGAATTTCTGACATGGAGGTGAAAGGTACAAGGTTTATAAAGGGAGATTATAAAAGAAGAAAAAAAAAAGTTAGAGTACCTAGAATACCAGGCAATGAGATTTGACAAATATCTCAGGTCATTTACCAATGAGGAGCTCTTGGCACAGATCTACTCTCTGCCATCTAGTATGTAAAGTCTTCTCTAATTGGAATAGGAAGCCTCTTATTAAGGTATTATTCCCATGGGTCTTTAGCCTATACAGAAAGTTATGCAGAAGTTAGAAAAGAGACACGTGTAACAAAAGAACTAAAGATGTCTCTTTTCCAAGATGTCATTTATCTAGAAAAGATGTTTGGGCATAAAATTGGATAACATTTCCAAGTGCTTCCTAAAATTAAGGTGAAGGCTTTAGCTGCTGATGTAAAACACTGAGATAACTGTGCATCTCTTATACCAATATACACAACTTGACTATGCAGAAAAATTAAGACATGGTAGCACGTGATGTTCATTGCAATAAGTATCATGTATCCTATAGTTTACATGCGGAAATGTATTGACTACTTACTACATGTTGAGTTCTGCCGCAGGTGTGGTAAGAATATGAAAGAAGAACAGGCTGATACTCAGCTGAAAGGAATCTAAAACTGAGGAAGTGAAAATCAATATGTCTTCTTGGTAAAAATAATCTTTGCCTCCAATACTACCAACATCGCCAAGAAACCACAACACTTCTATCTTGTTTATGCAGTATTTTCTGATTTATCCCAAGATTGTGGATAGTATTCCCCCCCACACTTTTTATATCTGCCAGAGGGCACATGCACTCGCTGGAGAGAGAGAGAGAAAGGAAGAACGCATTCCCCATGGGGCATAGTGATAGCATCTCTTTTCCTCCATCTCTCCCTCCTTTCTGGATTTTGGGAATGTACACACTTGCGCCCAGTGTGTTTTTCAAGGTGTCAGATCTGAGACTCAAATTGCATGGGCATCCTCCCATTTCTAGATTAGATATATTGCACTGGGCCAGCTTATCTCCATACGAGAAAAATAATTTTATTTGTGGCTATTCAGAGTCTCGGCTATTACTAGCACGTTCTAGAAGACAACAAACTTTATAACATGCAACTGAATTCATGGCTGTCATACAGAGCATATAAATACATACACATGAAATGTTATCCTCCTCAATATAGACCTTCAGAAGCCAAAGTCCAAAATGTTTTTGGAAAAATCACTTTGGAAATTGAGAGATTGTTAGTATATCTTGATTGTAGATACAGTTTTGCAATATACACATATATCCTAACTTCACATGTTGTACACTTGAAATATATATGTATAGCATATTATTTGACAATTTTACCTCAATCATGATGAAAAAAATAATAAATATTCAAAAAATGAAATTTTATACCATCCTTAAGGCTCTCAGAGAATTTTATATGCATCACTTAATCTGCTGATATATTGTTAACTTTGACCCAGCATATCTTTATTGACCCATGAAAGGAGAGGTTTTGATTCAGTAGTTCTGGAAAAAGGGTTTGGAATCTTCATTTTTAACAAATACTGTAGATAACCAATATATTTCATGCAAGTGACTCACTAAAAAATCTTGGAAAACAGTACCCTGAAAGAAGTGTCTAAACAGTAGATAGAATAGTTACTACTTTTTCATATCTCTGTGTGTGTGTGTGTGTGTGTGTGTGTGCATGTGTGTTTTGAGAATGGGCTGATTCTATGAGCTTTATGGTCTCATCAGCAAATCTTAGCATAGATGAAATTTGAATATTATTGTGACTCTCAAATTTATATTAGAGCCAAGAATAATTTTTGAATAGAAATTTGAACATTATTGGGAATCTCAAATTTATATTAGAACCAGAAAAATTTTTCTCTAAAAAATGCAATATTATTATTTTTAAAGTATCTTGCAAGAATAGTTAAGATAAAGTGCAAAAGCAAAAAAATTAATGTTAATATCACCATAATTTATATATACTTTGACAAGTAAAATGTATGAAATTCAGGCCTTCAGCTTATTAGGCAATTTACAGTTGGCAAAAGGTGTGCTTGAGTCAATCTTCACCTAGCAAGTCTGACTTCCTGTTTCTAAGAATGAAAAAAAAATCTCCTCTTAAAAACTCTCATAAAATAACTCAACTCCCAAGGCTTTTTGCACATCAAATAGCTCTTACAAAACCAAATTTTGATGAGGTAAGTGTAAGAAATTTAGTAACATATGGATTAAATTTCCCTTAAAATAGACATCATTTTTAAATGGAGGAGGAATAAAAGTTCTTGGTAAAATATGAAAATATGTTTTGGTTTTCATTGAACCCCAAACACAATTTGAAAAATAGTTCAAGATGTTGACCAAACCCCCAATACAACTTGTTTCACCCCTCTCTAATTTCAGGATGTAAACTATTGGGTGCTCTGGTGATTACAGACATAAGAAAAATCAGCAAATATTGGCAAAATGTCAGAGAAGTATAAGGAAAGAAAAAGACTTTAAAAATAAGCAAATTAAAAGTTAGAGTTTCTGTCTTCAAAATCTTAAAGATGGGTAACCCTATCTCCTAAGAATTGATATAATCATGTAATGCCCCCAGAAACCACATTTCAACAGAGATAATACGATACATGGAACTAACTAAACAGGTGTCAGTGCACTAAAAAGCAAAAGGAGAACAATGAGGTAACACAAAAACAGTAACTATAGGAAGTAGAACCTGGGAGAAGAAACGAAGACGTTAGTAGCAGCTCCGGGGAAGTCCTTGGAAAGTTGGACTCAGACTTCTGAGAACAGGTCTTGTGTAAACTCTGAAAACTCAGAGAGATCTCACGTAGTAACACTCAGACCCTTGAAGAGGGAAGGCCACTCGTCTGGTGCTTGGGAAAGTGTCCCTATGCATCTGGAACTCAGTCCTCTGACCTGAAGATTGGAGGTATTTCCTGGCTACACTGGGACAACTGAGAGGACTTAATAAGACTAGATCTGGGAATGTTGAAAGAAGCTGGAGACTTCAACCAACTCTGCTGCCTAAGGGCAAAGAACCAGATCTGGGTGATGCTGCAGAAACAGAAGGAATGAATCCTTCTTCCCCTACTCTTACCTCTCAGTCTGTTTCTGGAATCCTTTCTAGGCAGAAGCCAGCTGATGAAATGTGATGTGCAGTGTCCAGTCCCAGCATTCCAGAGCAGAGCAAGGAGGGTAAACTGAAATGAGAGGCAAGAGCTTAATAAGCAAGATGTTTCAAACTTTTATTTACCCACACTGACATATCCTCTTCCACATATATTTGAGCTTTTATAAGGCAAGAAAATCTGAACTCTTTCTCTAATAAGTGGCAGTTGTCCTTCATAAAATGAAAACTCTCTCTTCTTCTTTTGGGGAAAAAAAAAAAAAAAAAAAGACATGGTCTGTAGTCAATGTCTCCATCCCTGAGCGTCAGGCACAGTATTGATCTCTGAGTAAGCTGGACTATTCTTAGAATTCAGTCATGGTCTTACCTGAGCGGTCTGTACCGAAACAGGAAACTTTAATGTGACCCAACCATAAAATGACCCTTATATAAAATAATGGGAAAGGAAAAGGGAGAGAATAATTTGCACAAATTTCACACAACAAATAAGCCAGGGAGAAAATAGCAAGCCAACTATAGGCCTTGCTTCTGTACATGATTCTGAGGCCTTAGCAGACGTTTCTGGCTTCTTCCTACCAGCTCCTTAGCTAATCTGTTTCTGTCCCTGCTAGAGTGACACAACCTTCAATCCTCACAAGTGCTGCCTTCTCTGGGTGGCTGTCATTTTCCGTTTACTTTGTTATTGGTCATGGAGGCATGAAAAGATGCCCCCAAATGCTCTAATCCTTCCTGTCCCCACTATGAAGCAGTCGTCCAATTTTCTCCTGGGTCATCAGGATTAATCACTCAAGCAAATAGTAACTCTCTGTTTGTATGCCACCTCAGTAGCCTGAAGAGCCCGTAATGGCCAGTGGCACCATCAAAATACAGAAGGAGTGACCATATAAACCAGACTCATTCAACATATTTTGGAATTTGGTTCTTGATCTATTCCCTGGAGTTTACCAAGAACAAGGGCTTGGGTTGTTTAAATAGAGGAGGAAAAAGGAGAAAAAGAAAAAGTTATACCATGAAGTCAGAGTGAAAGAATGGAATCATTCATCATATATCCTAGACCAAAGCAGTGATTTTTCAAACAATTTGAAAAGATTTAAAATTTCAGAAACTAGAGGCAACATCTGGGATTTGATGGAAGTGCAGTTTTATCTATTCAACATACCTAAGTTGCACTTTATGGGGAATTAAGAATGGTATAGAAATATTTTTGACCAAGGCATTTTTCCAATTTTGATTGTTGGAACCTCTGCACTGTATTGTGATCTTCCTCAGTACCACCTCCACTGGCTGGGAAATCACACAGCATTCAAGATTACAGAACCTGCCCATGAAATAATTGTCGCTTAAACACATCCAAAAACCCAACTTCATAGCTTCCTTGCCATTTCCATTGATAAGATTATCCATGCTGGCCAGTGGGCACAGTGATTAAGGGCACTGGACTGGACTTCCACATGGCCGACTGTGGTTTGAGTCCTGGACCTGGCAGCTCGCTCTCTCACTTTCTCTCTCTCTCTCATCAATTTTTTTAAAGTAAATAAATAAAGCTAAATAAATTAAATGATCATATTTTTTTAAATAAGTAAGGTTAAATAAAATAATTTTAAAAAATAAATAAATAAATTTATCCATGCTGAATTTAAAAGAATGTAGAAGGTGCAGCAGGGTGATAAATGTACTTGCCAGAATAAATAACCATGTTATAGAGCCAGCTGGTGATGTGGTGGTTAAGGCACTGGAGTCCCACATGGCCAGCCACAATTTGAGCATGGGACCAATTGGCTTGAAATTCACACAGGATACGTGTGCATGCATGCCCAAAATCCCAGGAGGAGAATGGAGGAGAAGGGATTGCAGCATGACCATCCCTCCTGGAGATGATTTCTCAGTTTCCCTCTCACCATCTCTCTTTGTCTCTCCCTGGCAGTGCACACACCCTCTGGCAGAAACCTAAAAAATAATAAAAGTTATAATATCAAAAAGTAAACTCATTCTTGAAGATAATGAAAAGACAATAAGGTGACAATTTAGTGATGTGTGGAAGTCAGGCAGTGATTTTCGTATCAGAAAACACTGGAATATAAATAATGTAATTGATTTTTTCCTATCATGGGAACTATTTTTTATGTCTTTTAAGCATTCTTTCACAAGTCAAGCAAAATGGGGAAAATGTTTACTTGAAACTTCCAAGGGATAAAGAAGGTGTTAGCTCACACAGGTCATCTCCAAGCTTACATTGTCTGATTCTGAGGAATAACAAAACACACACACTCACCAGGAGGCTTCAAGTTCCTATGTTATTTTTCTCTTCCTCAAGTCATCATCATCTATCCCATTTTTTTTTTTTTTTTTGAGAGATTTTTGCTATAGGGCACATGTGCTGGCCAGAAAGACAGAGAGAGACAGAGAAACAAAAAGCGAGAAATAACTCCACAGGGAGGGTGGCCATGCTGTAATTCCTTCTGCTCCATTCTCCTCTCAGGATCTTGGGCACACACACACACACACACACACACACACACACACACATGTGAGTTTAAGCCACTGGGTCTGGGACTCAAACCACGGTCAACTACATGGGAGTCCAGCGACATAGCCATTATGCCAACTGCTGGTCCCTAACCCAATTATTCAGACTTCTCTTGTTTCTTATCTTTCATGAGCATTGATGTTTATTCAAAAGCTTAAACAGTGCAACAAGGGAAGATAGAAAATCTAATGTTCATTTCAGTTTTAGATTGTGATACTGTATTCTAAATGCTAGTTTGTTTAAGTAATGCTTTTCGCTCTGATCCAGGCATTGGAATGAGAAAGTTCAGCATGAAATTAGCCTATTGTTGTGCAGTACAAGACTTGAAGTTCAAAAATACTAGTGAAATCCAGACATTGTTTTATTCATTAATTCCTATATGCAAGCACAACTGTTTAGCTAAACAATCCAAGACTTAGTTTGACAGTTTAACATATAAACAAAGGAGACCATGGGAACGGATGGATTGGCCTTTCCTGAGACTCGCTGTTCGTTTGGAGAGAAGTAGCAATGTGCCTGTTTCAAAAGCTGCAGGTGAAACCACATAAATAAGATGAAGTCAGTTATGCAAGTGGAGGTGCACTAAAAAAATAGCCCAATATAAACTTAAATAGAAGACCTTGTGGGGAGGAGAGAAAATAGAAAATAGGAGAATCAGACCCTTGCACAACTTCCTGACAACGGGCCTGCTCTCTCCAGGAAGCCTCATTGCCTTCTTCTAGCCAGGTGGCTTTGGGAAGGAAGAAGGAGGAAGGGACTAGGACAAACAGGTGGCGATGCAGTAGGGGATCCCCTTCCTCCCCATTTATACTCTAAGAGGTTGACAGTTGTTGAAAGAGCAGAATAGCCTGTCTGTCACATGTGGAATAATGAAATTCCCACCCACCTCTGTTGTGCATGCTCTACTTTAAACCTTGGCTCTCTTACTTCTGCATCAACCAAACATGTACCAAGTGAGCCATGGAGAAGGACTGGGGTTCCCACAGGGCTGGCGTTCATTCAACAATATATAGTATAAACTTCAATAGTAACCTAGCAAATTTAGAAGGGATGAGAGCAAAGGCAAAAACAATAATAAAAACCTTGGGAGGAAAAAAGGAAAAACAATAGACTTCCACTGTAGTTTTACATCCCCAGCATAACAACATTTATGGAAATATGTTCTCAATTTTGGAGGGAAAATATAAACACATATGTACACATGCAAAAACACACCCTTATACATCCACGTGATAATTTTTAAAAGGCTGTGTCTTGAACCTCCTTACTTTTCTAAACATCTGTCATGTTTTGGCAAGTCAAGAAAGCTCTGTGAATGTGGCAACTGGCTAGTGGGCCTGAACTCTCATCGCTACCAACTCTAAATGTGTTTCTCTCTAGTACTGTTCATTTTGGGAACCAAATGTTGGCATGTCATCCACCTTCCTTACCCACTGTCAGGCCTCTTTTTCTCCTGGAGTACACATTCATTATTTATCCTGCAAGAGAACAGATTACGGCCAGATGGCTGGTACTTGGAAAGACTTTTTCTATAATAGGAGTGGATGCCAGTTAGTAATTCTGAAACTTGTTGATTAAAAGTCCTGAATCCTATTCATTCTCTCTTAGTAGAATGAGTGTTTTCATTGTTTTTCTTTTAACCCTAAGTACATGGCTCTTTAATGGAATGTTCTGCCATGCTTGGAAGAACTGAGCCAGTTTACCAAACAGCACCTACTATTGTCTCATTCTGCAGAAAACGTGCCCTACCTTAACAAGTTCACACCTACCCAAATCAAAAAAACATAAGTTAGTAACTCAGGTTCTCTCTCCCATCCCTTCCTCCTCTCCACTCCTGTTCCCTGTATTCCATAAAGACAGCAACTAAAATTTAATAGCATGTGAAAAACCATGAGCCATCTCCTGGAGTTACATGGCATGTTTTACATGATAGTGTCAGGTTTAAGACAGGAAGGGAGCTAGAATCTACCTCTTTCTCCCAAAACAGATTTCTCAACATTAGGGTGATTTGGGTGCTGAAAAGGGTATATTTGCAAGTGTGTGTTGGGAGAAGCACGAAGTTTTCTTATAAGTCAGTAAATATAAATGTTGTTATCATGGCAAACTTATTGATTTAACTGACATGTCACTGAGTTATCTGAATGTATACATAGTGATCTCCCTAAATATGGGTAAATTCATGCCAGTAAAAGTGTTTACAGAAGAGCTCCTTGGCTTTTTGTCAGATGAAGTGATTTCAAGCTGACAGAGTAGCCATTGCGTTTGGTGGTGCACAGAGGAGATCTGCTCCCAAACGCACCAACCTCGTTAACCATCGCTGAACTTCGGCTGTTTCCTACGGGAAATACGATTTTTTTTGTTTGTTTTCATTCAAACATATGGGCCAAATTAGAAAGTAAATAAATGAATACTTCTCAAGAATCCGTGATAACACTTGCTGAGCAGTGGGTCAGGCCAGATTTAATCTAAAAATCTTTCTGCTGCGTGTAAATGATTATGTCATAGCATTTGTCTTTAATTACTCACCTCTTTCCAAAGACTTGACTCATAACGTGTTTCTCGGTTAACCACAAACACTTGTACTACAAGATTTGTCATATAGATTCACTCACCCCCCCATTCCCACCCCTCTTTTTTTTTTTTTTCTTTTTTCTACAACATTGTTAAGTCTTAACTCCTTGAAAAAGATATTTTGAGACATTGTCTAAGCCACCTCCTCCCTGATGTTTTGGAGATTTCCATGCAAAGAAAAATGTCACAATCTTCTCTTGACTCATGAAGTCCATTATAGTAGGCTTAATAGTAATGGAAATAGCAATAGTGTATCATCACCGTATTGCACTTTCATGGCTTTATGCCTTTGAGAATGTCTAAGTTTGAAACATATGAAAAGAATAAAGACAATGGCTTGTAGCTTGTAAATTAGTACAAGTCAATTAAAGAACCACATACATTTTTTTCCTTCATCACTATGCTTCTCGCCTCACCTTCTCCTATGAGAAACTGAATGCATTCTGACTTAATAAGTGAATTAAATCAGCCATCTCCTGAGTTCACTTAGCACATGTTGTTAATCCACTCAGTATTAGCAGGGGTGTGGGTTCCTAGGGGTGATTGTTGCCATCTCTTCTGACTAAGCCTGTGTAAAGGGTGGGATTATAGAACTGGGGGGGAAATGTGGGAAGTGATACAATCCTAATGGTGTGTCCATCCTGGATTGGTTTTATTTATAGGTAAAGTAAGAAGCACCTAAATGATGTAATTTGGGAGTTACAAAGGCTTTCTGATTCCCAAATCCCATTTTACCAACATGAAATCCCCACTTTGTCAGCCTATGGGTTATTATTACTTTTTTTTTTGAAGGTGTGGCGTGGTTACGAAAAAAAAAAAGACCTCTTTTAAAGATAGAAACATCCACATGAGTTTTTTGAGGGTGGGTTAAAATTATAATTACCCAGTTTAAATACCAGTATTGCCAGATTAGTGACATACTAGTTATGCCTCCAGGAGCGAGGTAAAAAGATGGCTGGGATGCCTAATCTTCAAATTCTATATCAGTTTCTATTGTAGTTCCAGCAGTAATTACTATAGCACCCAGTCTCCAAATCATTTCTGGCATTCTTGACTCAGGTCAATAGCCTAAGGCCCTCCATTCACAGGAGAGTTTCTTTTGCCTACTAGACTCAAACAGATTAAGTAGCTCCTTGGCCCCTTTCCTTTAGCCTAGGCCCTCATAACTTAGAGCCTCAAGATCTTGCCAGTTTGGCAATGAAAAGAATCAAAAGAAAGATGGGCATTTAAAAAAAATGTCAGAGGGACAGAGAGACCCTGACCTTCCCTTAGTCTTTTAACCTAGGTCTGTTTTTCTTTATACACCACTCGGTTTCTCCCATGGCATTGCATCAGCCTTCCAGGGACGAAGAAGAAAAATAGAGAATCAGCACAGAATATGTAAAACCAGAACCAAAGCCAAACGAAGAAAATGCCAAGTGCCCTGCCAAAAAAGCCTTGCAAACAACAGCACAAGCTTTTCATAGTCCAACACCTTCACTGATGTGCTACCCATTAGCTGGCCTTGCCTTGACCTAGAACAGGGTTATGGTTGAAAGGTGCAGAAAGGTTTTAACTACCCCCAGGAGATAGGGAGTGCAGTGCTCTCTAATATATTACCATAATTTATTCTATTGGCCCATGTAGTCAGCAAGGCTGCAAATGAATTGAGAAGTGACAAGACAAGTTGAAATAAGGATTTCAAATGGTGGGACATTGAGGTCTTGAAAAAACGAAGTATATGAGGGTGGGGTCAAGGGAGCTCAGGCCATCTGAAGGCAATATGGTGCACTGGGTGTTTGGAAGGAAAAGAGAGACATACGATGGATTTCACCCAAGACCAATTTTACCAGATTTGGGCAACAGATGGGCCTGGGGCTCCCAAACAAGGAGACTGTTCTACTCTTGTTACCTCTATATCCACTCTTTAGGTTAGCCTATACAGCCCAGATCTGTATTTTAAAGGCACTTATGCGTGACATGTCTCATCCCACAACCTCCTTCAATCCAGACCAGCTCGAGCTCTTCCATATATTTTCTGAGTCAACTGATAAAACATACCTCTGTTTGGCTTCTTTCTTACATCCAAACTGAACTCTAGCTCCTGACATCCGGGCAGACTCTACTTCTATAGTTTCTCATTCACAGCCATCTTTCTGAGGTAGCCCAGCTTCTTGTACACTGTTTATTTTGTTGTTGTTTTGTCTTGTTTTGCTTCTTGGAAAATTTTTTGTGAGCAGAATGTTCTGTCAGTTATCAGGCCTTCCTAACTGACTTAGCTTTGGTGAAAGATTTTTATTTTTCTCCTAGCTAATGGCAGTCGTTCAATCTGGACCTAGCTCTCCTACATTCGGATTCTGAGCTTCAATAGCACCTTTTTTCTGTTTGTGCCTGTCATTATCCTTACCCTTTTGACTACTTGCTAGAAGAATTGTCATTTTCTCCTCATAAACACTGTCTGGTATCTTTTTTCTCTTGCCTAATAGTGTCATTGTGCAAATCATAACTGATATCTCAAACATGTTCTTTTATACTTGATAAGGAAACAAATTATGATATACTATTCACACCTTCATAAATGAAGCTACCCTTAACTTTGGCATAATTCCTAAGGAAATAAGCCATATTAAGAAACTTCAATATCATACCTCTCCTGGGGCAGGACAGTGGCACTACCGTAAAACATGATGATACTGTGTGAGGCTGACCTACATGGGAAAGCTGCCATTCAAGTCCGGACAACTCCTTGAGTATGCTGGGAACCTGTGTGCCCGTGATCCAGGGCTCCCTGAAGTTGAGGGGGTGTATGTTGGCATTGAGACTTGTTGGGGTGCTATATCATTCTCTCTCTTTCTCTCTCTCTCTCTCATGGAACACAAACACATACACACACACACACACACAAACACAGTCATTTGTACTGCTGATGCTAATGTCACCATTTGCCAACGCTAGAAGTATTCTCTTGCTTCTATTTCCTTCTTTCTACTCACTTAAGTTTGAATACCTAGGATTGACTGGAATTGCAGAATTGGTTCTACATTTCAATTAATTTATTCTTCAAAAAGCATCTTCCAGTACCAGCAGTTAGTGTAATGGTTATGTCACTGGACTCCCATGTAGTAGACCACAGTTCGGTCCCGGACCCGCTGGCTTAAACTCATGCCGGGCTCATGTGCGTGCGTGCCCAAGATCCCAGGAGGAGAATGGAGGAGAAGGGATTGCAGCGTGGCCATCCCCCCTGAGGGGTGATTTCTTGCTTTCTGTCTCTCTGTCTCTCTCTGTCTTCCTGGCGAGCGCACACTCCCTATAGCAAAGACCTCTCCAAAAAAAAAAAGAAAAGAAAAAAAAAAATCTTCCTTTCTATCCTGATTTATATTTGTTTTATACTAATAAGTGTATTTAATGTTTTTATACCATGTAAGTTTTAATAAATTACCTTAAATCTTTTTGGGAACAAAGTAGAATTTATTTTGTAAATGTATTCATGAAAATATTCTCCTACTCTTCTTTCTTTTGTTCCTTCTCCCTTTCTGTGCTTCAGCATTTCCTTTGGCAATATTTTCATTCCTTGATTTGACCATCACCATAATCTATAACTAGAGTAAAAAAAAAATCTAGGTACTAGTTCCAGTTCCACATTTAGCAGCTATAACCCCAGAAAGTTCCTTAACTCTGCTTACTTAAATGAAGACTTTCCTAACAATGAGAACTATGTGACAAATAAATGGAATCAGCAATATGAAAGGCCCTAGGGTGATAACTGACTCATACATACTCAATAAATACTCTTGATTCATGAATCATAAAATACAATTGTCACCATCATAATCTAGTATTTGTTAAGCATTTAGCAATGACAAAGTATGCCTTACAGAGTAGGATGTCTAGGAAACATTCTGACTTAAATATTTCTCCAGGGTTCCAATTGTGATGTCATTCATCAAATAGGTATGTAAAAAAGTTTAGGGCCAGTCCTGCACCACCGTAGGTTAGGCCTTGTTCTTCACATCTCAGCCCTGGTAGCTTGAAAAACAGGCTGGTACATGTGCATGTGTGCTCAAAATCCTGACAGGATGGAAATTTGTAAGAAAAAGGATCATGACGTGACCACATTCCACCGCAGTGGGGGGTTTGCTTTATTTCTGGGGCCAGCCCTGTTGCCTAGTGTTTGTGGCAGCCAGAACCCACATGGCCAACCACTTAGAATCCTGGCCTCGGTGGCCTGAGAGACATGCCAGGCACACGTGCATCTGTGTCCAAAGTCCCCATGGAATGGAGAAATGAAGGAGAAGAGATTGACGTGTGATCATTCCCTACTGCGAGGGGTGTGGGGGTGAAAGGGTCGCACTCTTTCTCTCTCTCTGGCAAGTCCACATGCCCTTTGGCAATTAAAAAAAAAAATCAGATGAGAACAAAATATTTTCTTCTTGATTAGATGAGGCATTGTAAATCACCACCCATAAGTTGTTTTATATTATGTATTTCCCCAAGGGCACAACTTGGTTTTCTCTGGAATGTTCAGTGAGACTTCATTGCTGAAGCTACAGTGTCATCCCTTTTCCTCCACCAACTCTGATCATGCTCAAGGAGAGTGGGAGGAAGGGATTTATGTCAAGGGGAAATTCAAAGTCTAGTTTTCGCCCTCTCAGTCAGCTACGACAGTCTATAATAAGAACTTGAGCTTCAAAGGTTTTGACTGCCACAGGAAACTACAGAACCTGTGGTATTCAAATGAGTTAACTATCTCCTCCAAAAGCATTCCAGTCATCTCCTCCTTACCCTCATCCCTTCTGATTTATTACTGAATCTTTTGACCTTCTTTCTCTCTTCATAAAAAGCACTGCTTTGCCATTTATGCAGCAGAGGCTAGCAGATAAATGTTAAAATTTACCGTAAGATCCCACTTGGGAATGGACTTAAAGATCTCTTGGGCACAAAATGCCATGAAAGCATGTGGGTTTTGATATCCTTCAGTTGTGTGAGGAGGAATAATAAAAGATCCAGGTCCTAAGAGAAAAATTAAACCTCCCATAGACAGAACATAGCTGCATTTTAAGTAACCACTTTAAAGACATGACTGCTGTTTTGGCAAAAGCTAGTAAGCCACACAAAATTAATTTCATGTTTCATTGACATTACTTTCAGGAATTTCATGTTGACATAACCTATAGAGTAAGGGTGAGATACTGCAGACAATATATTTAATGCTGCTATACCAACACAAAATATTTTAAATCTGAACAGAGACTCAGCTTTGTAAAATAATCATGTTCTAGGTGAAAAGAATGAAATTTTAATTTTTGTATTAGTCATTTGAATGCTAACTGCTTCTGGGGCAAAAGTTTAAACCAAATTGTGAGCTCTTTTCAAGACTTCTGTGTTGAACCTAAGATACATTTCAACCTATTTCTGATTTTGTCTTCCACGTAGATAGTGATGTTTTTATATGATTGATATCAGCTATTGAAAATATCAACTAGTGTATGACTTAGATGAATACTAAGCTAACATGAAGGCACCTGTAAACATACACTTCCAAATACATTAAACAAAAGAGTAGCTTTTATGCAAAACGAAATGTTTTCCCTTACTCATCAGTTGAGGAGAAGGGAGATTGTTGTCTTTGGCCACTAATGTGCCTGTGTGTTCCATAACAGCTGTTCCCATCCTTGCATTAGCATCTGTCACCGTGGATCCATGATACATGTGCTGAGAAGACCATGGCTTGACCAAGACTCTCTTTGGATCTTTGACAATAGGCATCATTTATACAATGCACAGTTTTTGTTTCCAGCTCTTGGCTTCCAAAGCTTATGCAAGTCACATATTAACAGTTGGCCAGAGTCAGACTAGCATTACTGCTATGGTTAAGCTTCTCAGCTAGTTTCCATCAGCTAAAGGTATGCATCAGCACATCTTTCAGAGTTCTTTTCATCTTCCTAGCTTGTAATTTGTATCCTTTCAAGTGTATTATAAAGCTGGGAATTCATTTAGTCTGGCAGAGTTTAGAGACCACTTGGTAATACAGGAGTCCCAGGCATTAGCTAAGTGTTTGAATCTCTTTAACTACATGATTTCCTAATGCATAGAGATAAACATTGCTTGAAACCATGAGAAAATTTTCTTCTTGTGATTTAGTTTCATCATGTATATTAGCCTATTATTACCAAAATAATGCTGCATAATAAGTCACCCCAAATTTAGAGGCTTAAAACAATTACTCTTACATATTTGCAGATTAACTAAGGGTTGGCTTATCCTGGATGGTCTCCACAGGACACAGAGCCAATTTTTAGGCTGGATCTGGGTCTGCTCCATATGTTTCTCATCCTCTTTGGACTAGTGAACTAGCCAGGATCTGTGTATTTCATAGCAATGGCAGAGGCATAGGAGAGGGGAAGGAGAAACACACAATGTCCCTTAAGACCTTGTCTCAGAACCGGCAACTGTCACTTACACACACATGTTATTGGAAAGAACAAGACATTTGGTTGAGCCCAAGTCAAGGTCTTAGAAAGTACACTCTGCTTCTATTGGGAAGAACTGCAAAGTCATTTGACAAAGGACTAATCACAGGGAGAGGTTAGGTAATAGGGCCAACAATTCAATTTGTCCCATTGTCATATGTCAAATAGGGCACCTAATTCAGTCTATAGCCATAATTCAAGGAAGTAAGGGTGGCACCTTTGATAAGCACAATTCCTTCAATAATATAGTTTTCAGAAGGCCATCCAACATTTTTCGCTTGTATTTTATCTTCACCTTGCTATCATGCTAGAGTTTCACAGCTTCTGAGAGCTTACTGCGGGATTTTCCACTGACAATCAATCTAACTCTCTGTTAATTTATGCAAGGTTGCATAGAATGCTTATGATTACTATTAATAATACCTCTAGCCCTATGTTGATTACAGAAAAGCGAGAATGTGGAACCAGCAGTTAGCGTAATGGCTATGTCGCTGGACTCCCACGTAGTCGACCGCAGTTTGAGTACCGGACCCGGTGGCTTAAACTCACGCCAGGTGCGTGTGCGTGCGTGCCCAAGATCCCAAGAGGAGAATGGAGGAGAAGGGATTGCGGCGTGGCCATCCCCCCTGGGGGGTGATTTCTCGCTTTCTGTCTCTCTGTCTCTCACTGTCTGGCGAGCGCACGCACCCTATAGCAAAAACCTCTCAAAAGAAAAAGAAAAGCGAGAATGTAATAGATATTTGTAGATTTCTTCAAAGAAGATACTCTTAAGCAGAAGTGATGTGTCAGTTCAAAACAAGACTTTGAAAAACTGGCATTTCTATTCTCTCTTTCGTGGATCCCACCTACCAAGCAAGCAGCAAGTAACTCTGCTGGAGATCCCACGTAGAAAGACAAAGTATGGAGCATGTGAGGTTGTGGATTGAAGAAGATACTACATGGAGAACAGCTGAAGAAACCAGTCAACAGCAAGAGCCTGGATTCCAGACTTCCCAACTCAGTTGAGTTGTTTCATTCAGCCCCCAGCTGCTCAAACTATTGTAGCTGAGGTGCCAGGTACATGGGTGAAGAGACCATCTTGGCTATCCCAGTCCCAGTAGACATTACATAACCAGTCAAGAAAGTGGTAGACCCTGCTATAGAAAAGTATTCAACCTAGAGTAGATACACCAACAAGTGATGTGAAATCAGTAAGAGGTGGTGATGTTAAGAAGGGCTTCACAAACAAGGTGATGCTTGATTGTAACCTTCAAAGATGCCTGGGTATTCACTAGCTGAGCAAACAGAAGTATATTATTAGCAGAGAGAACAATGTTAACAAAATAATGGAAGCTCTTGGAACAAATATTACATCAACAAGTATCTTGGAAACCCTGTCATCTAAGATCCAATTCCTCTCAACCAGTTCTGTGGGTTAAGCTGGCTAATTTTAGAGGCACAGGATAATAGCATCAAAATGGACTCATTATAGGAAGATTGGATTTTATTAACAAACAGATTATGGCTTAATTAATTCTAGCACTACTTCTTAACCATGGTATATTGGAAAAAGAGTTTAGTCTCCACGAGGGTCACATTTATCATTCACAATACAGGAATAGTGATACCTACTTTACTGTGCTATAGAAGGATTAAAATAGTAATACAGGGAACCAGCAGTTAGCGTAATGGCTATGTCGCTGGACTCCCACGTAGTCAACTGCGGTTCGCGTCCCGGACCCGGTGGCTTAAAACTCACACCGGGCGCGTGTGCGTGCGTGCCCAAGATCCCGAGAGGAGAATGGAGGAGAAGAGATTGCGGTGTGACCATCCCCCCTGGGGGGTGATTTCTCGCTTTCTGTCTCTATGTCTCTCTCTGTCTGTCTGGCGAGCACACACGCCCTATAGCAAAAACCTCTCCAAAAAAAAAAAAAATAGTAATACAAAAAATACTTAAAATAGTAACCTTCCACATGGTATACACTCAGAAAATAATGAATTTTATTACTAGTACTGGTACTAAAACCAATACTATTAATGTTACTAATACTACAATTATTGACAATAATAGCTATGACTTTTGAGTTCTATAGACCAGCAATGGTACTAAGTCTTTTACATGCATTAGCTAATTTACTTGCCTTTTCTACTATGGTTATTCATACAACTATTCATTATCATTAAATTATTGTTCAAACTGGTACTATCAAAGTGTTCCTAAATATTCATTTCTCATCCCAAACCACAACCTACCTATAACTAATCAATTTGTGAAATTGGGAGCAGTGTGTCTCTTTGTTCACTTGTTTAATTATGCTCTCACTCCTAAATCCAGTAGAGTAGAAGAAATATGCCAAAAGAATATTACCACAGATAGAGGATTATATTATTTTCCTAGGGCTGCTCAGAAATTTCCACAAATTTAGTGACTTAAAACAACACAAATTCAGGAGACCAGCAGTTAGCGTAATGGCTATGTTGCTGAACTCTCATGTAGTTGACTGCAGTTCGAGTCCCAGACTCAGTGGCTTAAACTCATGCTGGGCGTGTATGTGTGTGTGCCCAAGATCCTGAGAGGAGAATGGAGGAGAAGGGATTGCAGTGTGGTCATCCCCCCTGGGTGCTGATTTCTCACTTTCTATCTCTCTGTCTTTCTGGAGAGTACAAGAGCCCTACAGCAAAAACCTCTCAAAAAAAAAAAGAGAAAAAAACACAAATTTATTTTCTTATAGTTCTAGAGTTTAGTGGTCCAAAATGAATCTTCCCGGTCTGACATTAGGTTGTCAGCAAAAGGGGTCCTATCTTCAGGCTCCAGGGGAGAACCTGTCCCTTATCTTTCTCATTTTCTTTCTTTCTTTTTTTTTTTTTTTTGTTGTTGTATGATTTTTTTAAAATTTACATTCAATCATTGTACCTCTTTATGGTGTACAAAAAGTTTTTCAAAGCATGCGTGCAGTGCGTGTCAGTCAAGTCCAAGATATCACCATAGACATCATCCTCAACAGATAACTTTCCATTGTTGTATCTGTTAAATGTTGTTGCTGTTTTCCTGAGCCCTTCCTACCCACCGCCTACTAATCACCACCTTCCTATATAGTCTCTGGTATCTACTATAGTCCTCCCTACTTTTATATACTCAAACTTCCTTTTTATTTAATTATTTTTAAGTTACATTTATTCACCGTACGTTTTTACAGCATGCAAAATGGTTTTTCCCCGCATGAACAGAGTGCATATTAGTCAAGTCAAATATACTACCATATACATTCTCATCATCAGGTAACTTTTCATTTTTGTGTCTCATCAAAGTTTTTCTTCGTTCTCTTTTTCTGACCCCCTTTCTCCCTCTGCCTGTTGTCCAACCCCTTCTGTACTCTTATCTACAGTTTAGAGAGTGCCAACATTGCTTGGCTCTTGACTATATTCCAATCTCTTCTTCTATCACCTCATTGTCTTCCACCCCTCATCTCTCACTATTCTGTCTCACTCTTCTGAGGAATCCTATGATTGCATTGGACATTGGGCCCACTCAGGTAATCCAGGATGATCTCCCTATTTTAAGCTCCTTAATTTAATCCCATTTACAAAGTGTCTTATCATATAGCATACTATATGAGGTTGTAGTGATTAGGAAATGGACATCTTTCAGAGGAGACATTGTTCTGTCTACCACAAAGATTGTCTGAAATTATCTTAAATCTTTCAGGGAATAAGAACATCTCAAGAAAGCTTGTGGTAAGATTATGATATTTTTTAAAAAATCTACACAGTGTAAAATAGAGTATCTAACCCACAAAATAAATATTTTCTCAGAGCACATTCTGTGTCTTGTATTTCATTAGATTAGACCAGGAGTCTGTGAGGGATTTGCCAAGAGTAGACCATAAGCACTTGGTGCCTCCCCTTGAGTGGTCCTTACCTATGTGGCTGATGTGCTTTTATCTAGGCAACATTTTTCATCTACTCATACAAAGAGACTGTTCCAGTTCTGTTCTGTCTGTGTTGAATGTGGCTGACCGAGGGGTACAGGGATCAGCAACCCATACCGCACAGGAAATCTGACTCTTCATCTGTTTTACATAAATGAAGTTTTACTGGATCAGAGACATATCCACTCATTTCTGTATTATCTATGACCACCTTTGCATCATAATGACCAAGTTGTGCAGTTGCAACTGACACCTTATAGTCCACAAAGTCTGAAATATTTATCAACTCCCTGGCTACAGGAGAAATTGCCAACTCCTGACTTAGAAAAGGAACACTGAAATTTAAAAAAAAAACATGTAAGTGTCAGTTCCAGCTCTGCTGCGCTCTAGCTATTTGACCGTGAGCATATTACTTAGTGCGGGCATTTGTACTAATTTGGCCTCCACATCTATTTGCCCTTATGGTTATTTTGGTAATAGTTCACCCAAATTTTTTTAAAGGACCACTCCTTTTCATGATAGAGATCTTTCACCTCTTTGGTCAAATTTATTTCTAGGTATTTTATTTACTTTGTAGCTATCATAAATGAGGTTGATTTTGCTCATGTCTTTTTGAGCTAGTTTATTGGTGTATAAAAAATACTCCTGATTTTTGGGGCAGCAGGTGGCATAGTGATTAAGGCACTGGACACTCACATGGACAACTGTGGTTTGAGTCCTGGGCTGGTTCAAGTACTGGCTTGAAACTCATGCTGGGTGTGTGTGCATGCATGCCCAGAATCCTGAGAGGAGAATGGAGGGGATGGATCACCGAGGGGTGATTTCTTACTGTCTTTCTCTCTATCTCACCAGCAAGTGCATGTGCCCTATAGCAAAAATCCCTTTTAAAAAATGATGTGTGTAGGGACCAGCAGTTAGTGTAATGGCTATGTCGCTGGACTCCCACGTGGTCGACCGCGGTTCGAGTCTCGGACCCGGCGGCTTAAACTCACGCCGGGCGCGTGTGCGTGCGTGCCCAAGATCCCGAGAGGAGAATGGAGGAGAAGGGATTGCGGCATGGCCATCCCCCCTGGGGGGTGATTTCCTGCTTTCTATCTCTCTTTCTCTCTCTGTCTGTCTGGCGAGCGCACGCGCCCTAGAGCAAAAAATGATGTGTGTATGTTGATTTTGTATTCTGTAATTTTACTGAATTTATTTAACAGTCGTAAGAGCTTTTAGTGGAGTATTTAGTTTTTTCTGTATATAAAATCAAGTCACCTGCAATCAGGATATTTTGACTTCCTCCTTTCCAATTTGGATGCTCTCAATTTTTATTACTTGCCTTGTAACTGTAGCTAGGACTTCAAGTTCTTTGTTGAATAAGAGTGGTGAAAGAAGACAATACCATTTTGTTCCAGTTCTAGAGATTTAGCTTCCAGCTTTTCCCCATTAAGTACAATGTTATCTCCAGGTTTATCACATATGCCCTTTATTGTGTAGAGCTATGTTTCTCCTATAGCTACTTTGTTAATTTTTTTTAATAATAAAGAGATGTTGAATTTTGTCAAATTTGCTTTCTTTGGTATCTATTGAGATTATCACATAATTTTGTCCTTTATTTGTTGCTATGATATATCTTGTTGATGAATTTGCATCTGTTGAATCATCCTTGCATTCCTGGCATAAATTCCACTGATCAAGGTGTTTAATTTTTTTTTATGTGGTTTGAAGTCAGTATGCTAGTACTGTTTTGAGGATTTTGCATCTATGTACATCAGAGATATGGGTATGTAGTTTTTCTTTGTTTCTAGAAAATAATATATTTCCATCTTTATTTCTTCTTTAAACCATTGGTCATTTAGGAGCGTGATGTTTAATTTCTATGTCTTTGTTCCTGTGAGTCGTCCTGCTGTGCTGGCCCACATACATCCTAGAGTGTCTGGCGGTGCAGTGGCTTGGGTGCTGTGGTTATGGACCTGCTGGGATAGCATCCATATGGACTTGGTGGGGCTTGGGTGCTGTGGTTATGGACCTGCTGGCCAGGCTAGCTGGGATAGCATCCACATGGACTTGGTGGGTCTGGGTGTGTTTTTGGAGATGTGAAAGCATGGGGACTCCTAGTCCTCAGGGCAGGTTTTACTCTAGCAATGACTGTATTCTCAAAATGCCACAGTCCTGTAGCCGCTTGGGTCTTAGGAGGTAGAGTTGTCCTGGGAAAGTTCCTTCTCAGAAGTTATGCAGCCATGAGGCTTTTAGGAATTTCTTTATACTGGGCCTGGGATTATTTGGAATGCTGTGCCCCTCTGCAATTAGGAATGTTATTTTTCATGACGGTAATTGGACATTTAGGGATCTCTCACTCACCATTTCCTAGCAATAGTTTCTCCTAGCTCAAACCTGTTGATCTCCCATATCTTGGGTTATTTATTTGTTTATTTATTTATTTTTAGAGAGATTTTTGCTATAGGGTATGTGTGTGCTCACCAGAGAGACAGAGAGACAGAAAGTGAGAAATCACCCACCAGGCAGGATGGCCATGCACAAGTGCACATGCAGTCTGCATGAGTTTGAAGCCACCAGGTCTAGACTCGAACCTCAATCGACTCTGTGGAAGTCAAGTGATATAACCATTCCACCTTCTGCTGCTCCCTCTTAGGTTATTCATATAATAGGCACAAGTAAGTTTTTTTATTTTAAGATACTGTTTTGTGATTCAAATGATATTATTGACATAATAATTTAATAACATAACGCATAACATGAATCTTTACAATAAGCATATGAATAAACTGATGAGACCAAATCAAATCAGACCAAATCCCTGAGTACGTGTAAATACCCGTTACCTTTACTCAGCTGTCAGTAATGCTTTCTGACCGCTTATGAATGTTAGAGGTGGCTTAGAAAAAGTGGTTCATGGCATATTTGACCCTGCCACCAAGAAGACCTTTGGTAAGACTCATTGAATTCTATATAGGCTGCCCTGAATCAGGATGTTGTCTCACATCGTGTGAGCTGTGGAGAGACACAGACCTCATTCCAAAGAACCAAATATTTAGAGCAAGAAGGACAGAGTTCTAGGATCTCTTCTGCCATAACTTCCCTAAGTAATGTAGGAAGGTTGATTTCTACAAGCTTCGGTTACCTCAAACGTACAATGGTGATGAAAATAACTACCTATCTACCTATCTGTCTCATACTGAGAAGGAAGGGGGGAATAGCTATGAGAAAGTTTTGGGGAAAAATAAATATGTTTTCATTCTATCCGTTATTCTTAGGAATTGCATTCTTTTCCACAGATTTTTAGAAAACAAAATAAACTTTTGCATCTGCCACATATGCAAATAATAGCTAATTGTTGTTTCACTCTGAGTCAGGAGCTGAATGGTAACAGTTGTTTGCCAATTTTAAAAATAGATGTAAGTCTTCTACTTAACACGTGGTTCCAAAAAACTTACATTTGGCAATGGGTATGGCTTTGCATCTATTCCCATTTCAAGTGCAGAGGTCTTCTTACAACTGTTTAGAATACCTTTGGGCACAGAACAGTCTTACAAAACAACATTCGATGAGTTGGAGTAAATGAATTAGAAACATATGGATCAAATTTCCCTGCAAATACATCAGGGTTGAAAAATTAAGGAGAAAAAAGCACTTGGCTTTATTCAAATATGTAAAAGCTAGCTTGGGAAACTTGACTAACCCAAAACTCCACTGCATTTTTGCACCACATATTGGCAGGGATTTGGGCTTCCTCTCCATTGCCTTTTTATATTGTTAACTAATTTTTCCCTTTCCAGTGCTGGAATTTTCAGTTAGAACATATCTTCCTCCAGAATTCTAAAACTCTCAAATGTATGTACAAGAAAATCGATCTCACCTATAATGAATATTATGGGCTGGTAAAGTAATGGAATGTAAATAATTTATCTTACATTAAAACCTGATGTAATTCATTGACCCTGATACATAGCTTGTAACAATCTGTTCAGAATATCCTGTAACTGTACCGTACAGTCACTGTATTAACAAAGTCATGAAAAGTAGTTTCAGCACTGAGTTCAACTAAGCCTCTGAGTGGCAGCTTTCCTAACCCGACTGTCATTTGAAAGTCACAAAAAAAGTCAGTTCAATATTCCAGGTGCCAGTCTCTTCTGGATTAAACCCAAGACTCAAGTCACTGAAAGCTATCTCAGTCTTCCATCTGTTATTATACGGGAACTGACAAGAATTTCCCTGATTGTTTATACCAATAGGAGTGATGAATATAATCAAATAATTAAGAGGGTAGAATACCAGTGAATGTGTGTGTGTGTGTGTATGTGTGTGTGTGTGTGTGTGTTGGTGATGGTGGGGGTGGGTGGGTAATGATATTAATGCTTACTCCAATTCCTTTGTTTTTGTTTTGTTTTTACACGACAGTAATTAATTAACAGAAAACAGTAAGTTGAGGAGTCCTGCTCACAGACAGCAACCACGGCAACCCTCTTCCTTAGGGTGCTGTCGGAGGGGGTGAGAGGAACATCCTCAATTTGCCCAATCTTTATCCCGAGCTAGAAGGGCTCTGAGAGCTGACTGGGCCCCAGGTCCAGGGTCTGGTTCCTATCTCCCTATGTGCCCTGGAATTTGGTGGGTAGCCCAGCTCCTTGCACCTCTGGGCCACATCCTGGGCAGCCGTCATGGCAGCATGTGGTGAGGTTTCACCTTCGTCAGCCTTCACGGCAGATAGTTTCCTTGCCAGAAAGATCAGTGACTTGGACAAAGGTACAGTATCACTGAAGGATTCAAAGATACGGCAGACACCAAACACACTTTCCTTCAGCCACGTGAGGTCCAAGGCTGAGGATCTGTTCTTCCTTCCCCTTGCCAGGTGCCATTTCTGTGTCGATTCCAGACTCTGCCACCAGAAAGAGTCCAAATTTTTACCATTCTCACTCAGCTTTAGAATGTCGTCGTAGTCGTCGTCTTCTTCTTCTTCTTCTTCTTCTTCTTCTTCTTCTTCTTCTTCTTCTTCTTCTTCTTCTGTCTTTTGCTATAGGGTGTGAGCACTTTACAAGAGAGAGACAGAGAGGAAATCATCCTCCAGCAGGGATGATCATGCCCAAATCCCTTTTCCTCTACTTTCCTGTTGGGATTTTGGGCATGCTTGCACACGTGCCCAGCATGGTTTTCGAGTCATCAGGTCCAGGACTCAAACTGTTCAGTCCGCCATATGGGATCCAGAATCCTTACCACCACTCCATCTGCTGGGGCCTAAAATATCTTCCTTTTATCTAAATTATAGACATTCTTCCTTGGTCTTAAAGAAGTTAAATCCATAAATGTGGATTTCCACCAGAGAGAGAAAAGAGAGGAAGAAGGAGGAAGCACTTCCTAATGGGATGCAGTCACACTGCAGTCTTCCATCTCTTCTCTTCCATATCTCCATCCTCTCAGGATTTGTGGCATGCACACACATGTGCCTAGCATGTTTACCAAGTGACCAAGGCCAGGACTCAAATTGTGGTTGACCATGTGGGATCTAGCTCACCTTAATCACCAGCCTCTGGGGCCAGTCCCCATGACCATTTTTTAGAAATCTAATCTTTTTACTAATTCTAATGACTTTCCCAATGACACTAAGAGGACCTTTTTGAGACAAAGATACTTAATGATAAGATGAGAGCAGAGAGGGGATCACCATTCATTACTGATCTGAAAATTATCCCTGAAACTAAAACTAGAATTTAGGTCTTTCCGCCTTCACTTTTTTAAATATAAACTAGGAAGATTTGTTTGTTTTTTAAAGGAAGGGGTGATGAGATATTCGCTTAATATTCTACCCATTAGAGCTTTTCCTCTCCAGATCCCAGGGCTCCTTCTGAATTGCAATAGTCCTTGTCTAAACTCATCTGCCATTTACTTCAGAATCAGGGTTCCATTCACTAATATTTCTGTGCCAATATCTGTCTAATCTATCAATCCAAAGTGACTATTCCAAAGAGAGAAGTGTATGTATCATAAAACCCACAGATATATAATGCACATGGAGTGCTTTTTCCTTTATTTTTGGTCATGTTAATAACCAACTTGTCTGTTATATTTCACTAAATAAAATCAAGTACTTTATGGAATGTATAAAGTTAGTAATTCACATATATATTCTCAGATTCCATTACTTTTAAATTGTATTACACTGTGACCAGCAGGTGGTGTGGTGCTTAACGTGCTGGACTCCATTGTGGCTGACTGTAGTTCAAGTCACGGACCTGGCAGCTTGAAAATCATCCTGAGAGCATGTGTGTGTGTGTGTGTGTGTGTGTGTGCCCAAAATCCCAGGAAGAGAGTGAAAAAGAAGGGATTAAGGCATGGCCCTCTCTCCTGGGAGGTGATTTTTTTACTTTCCCTGCCACTGGCTCTATCTCTCTGGCAAGTGCAAGCACCTTCAGACAAAAATCATAAATAAATAAATAAATAAATAAACCATAAGTAAATATTGCACTGGTTCTAGGACACATGTGCTAGAAGCATACCACATCCAGAAATTCCTTCAGCTCTCAACATTTACATATTCCCTTTCTCCTTAAATTGCATTGATGTACCCTATTCCAAAGCAACATAGCTCTTTTCAAAACATATCCAATTTTATTTCTTTTTTTTTCCTCAAAATGGGGTTTATTATTTTGGGTCTACTTTGATAAATTGTCAGATTCAGTATTAGACAGTCGGGCAATGTATGTTTTATTTTGTTTTAATGCACCGCATTTATTATACTCCTTTGTCCTGAACTAAGTGGCCTTTTTATTATTAAAAATCTAATGAAAACAAAGTTCACAAAGAACCATTGTTAAGGAATATAGTTATCATTTTTTTCTGTGAGGTGAACTTACAAGAGCCTGTTTTTATAGGTCTGACCATGAATGACAAGCTGCTTGCTTTAGATTTATGTAGAATTTATAATAAAAATGAATCTTACATTTATTTTAAAACAAAATCTAAATTAAGTGGATCCATAAGCCATTCCAATAAAAAGTTGATTGAAATCTGAACCTTGACAATTTCTCTGTAAGGAACATTTAACATCTTTCTAATAGATTTGTTTTACTAAAGTAAAGTTTTCAATTAAGGTCAGTCTGGGGAGAAATAACAGGTCTATTTTCAATACTTCTTGTTAGAAAAATGTTTATACCTACATTGTTTTTATTCCAATTTATTTCAGTGTATTTTTTCCTTACGCCAATGAGAAATTACAGGTCATTCATAGCTTTCTTCTAGTTAATAATTCTGAAGATCTTTGCAAGGTCTTGATCTTCTCTTTGCATCTGACTATCAATAAGGCTTCATCTTAACCTTTCACTGACCCACTGGTTGCTGGAAAACAATTCTTTGTGAGCCTCTCATGTTTCTACCTGACTTATACACAAAGCTATCAGCATATTTTGGTCTGGATTTTCTTTTCAAAGATGTTTGTGTATAGAGCAACCTTAGAAGATAGAGATAGTGGATGCCTCCAGAGAAAAGGGCAGGTATGTTCAATGACTATTAGAAAAAATTCAAGGATCCTAAAGCTAAAGATTTCTCTTTTATAATGCAGTCCATCATATATTCAGGAGTTATCTGGCCTTCTTGTTTCTCGTTAGGCCTAGAGAACCAGCAAAAAGAAGTGCTGATCCTCTGCTTACTATTATTATTGTGAGCAGCAAAGCCCATTGTCTCTGACCCAGGAGTCTCATGCTTTCTGCCCAACTCCACAAAACTAGAATGTTGACTTATTAGCTTGCAAGTAAGGCAAAATCTCAGACCCTTCGCAGATCTTGGCATTAGTCTTAAATTGTCTAAAATGGCTAAAAAATATAAATTCTCCTTTGACTCCTATGAGGTTTCATTAAAAAGGCTGCTGGTTAAAAAATGAATCAGCTGGTTAAAAAATGAATAGTTCGAGTTATTTATTGTTTTAAAAATTAAAAGTAAAATATTTTAATTTCCAACTTTAAATTGTGTGGAAATCACGGCAGGGGTTAATTTAGCCCCCTTTTTCCTACTGAGGTGGATTAGTGTTCTATTTGTTTCAGTGACAAGGTCATGTGATGATTCATGGGAGGAATACTGGTGTCACAAAGTAGTTTGTTGACAGGGTCTTGTATCTGGTACCTGAGGATCCTGCAACTTACCAGCAGAATGAATTGGAGCATCTATGACATTCTGGATGGGATAATATCTGCCCATCCTGTTTTTAATCTTCCTAACCAGTTACCATTTTACAAACCCATTTGAAGAAAATAAAACTTCCTTGAAGCAACATGAAATACAAATTATGAGCTAAAAGTTATAGAAATTAACTCAGTAAAGATGGGCTCAAGGTCACAGGGGAGACCTTTACTAGACCAGAACACAAGCGCATATCAAAGAAAATCAAATTTTAGACTCAAAGCTAGAAACCGAATGAGAATAGAATAGATTCATGGTTTTTCCATAGACTTCATTTAGAATCTTTACCAAACAAATACTATTAAGTTAGATATGAATAGCAGACGCCTCATGTATGTCACTGTTGTACACAATTAACCTTAGGTTAACTCTATAACAAATTACATGTTACTCTCAATTCATAGTGACAGTTCCATCATTTTTTCAGTTCAATCACTTTATTAATCATTTTATCACCTTCAAAATGTTGCAGTTGAATGAATATTTCTGTTATTATTTTAGAGATGTGGGATAATTACATTTTAATTGTTCAAAATTCTGATATCAGAATGAAATAAACCAGGAATGCTTCTCACTACATAATGCAGACTGAGATTGGTTTATTTCATTGTGGCTTATTTCATTGTGGCTTATTTCATTCTGTGGTATTCATGTCATGTCATAATTCTGTATCTTTTTTTACCATCATCTGGTGACCTAATCTCTTTCTTATTTCTTAGAGATTTTTGCTATAGGGTATGTGCGCTAGCTGGAGAGACAGAGAGAGACAGAGAGACAGAAAGGGAGAAATCACCACCAGGGCAGATGGCCACACTGCAATCCCTTCTCCTCTATTCTCCTCTAGGGATCTTGAGTGCACACACACACACACACACACACACACACACACACCTGGCATGAGTTTTAAGGCGCAGGGTCTGGGACTTGAACTGTGGCCTACTACATAGGAGTGCAGCAACCTAACCATTATGCCATCTGCTGGTTCCCAGATCACATATTTACAGTACACTTCTCTTTCCTTCTTTCTGGTCTTTGCTACAATATAACTAATCATTATTTAACTTTTCCCTCATTTTTCCATCTATGACAGGACAACAAGTTATTCTTGAAAAGATGTCATCATAGGTAATTTAATTTCCACTCACACTTGAATTTCCATTTTTTTTTTCATCTGTGGTCCCTTCTAAATTGTACAACAACTTACATTCTCTCTTCCTGAAGAAAACTTGTCCTCTACCCAAGGTTTGCTCAGGTCAGTCCTGAACAAAAGTAAACAGTTTTTCTAGGATCTGCTATCCCTCACTACACACACTCACTTTTTTCCTTTTCCTAATTATCAGATTTCTAACAGAATAGGTTTTGTCTTACCCCCTAAACTTCATTAATCATTAGATAACTCACTGTGGTTGGTCTTCCTCTCTACTCAAAAGAATCCTTTATTGTTTTCTCAATCCACATCCAGTTTTGACTCTTTACAGGATTTGACACTCTCTCCCTTTCTGAAATAAACTCTTTCTAAAAATGGCTCCTTCTCTGATTTCTGTGACATTGTGCTACTCTTTCCCCTTTTCTTTTCAATTTTGCTTTCTCCTTTACTAGTTCTTTGTCCTCCTGTTGTTCTTTAGCTGGGAGTCTTCCTCCAAATTTTCTCCTTTTATACCATACATATATTTTACATTTACTTTATCATAATTTTTACTCTTATTATTTTAAATAAGTTCATAACATAGATAACTCCTTGCTTGATATCAAGGGCCTTAACATCTTCTTGAGATCAGCCCCAATTTTTTGTCACTTGAATACTGTATTTTCCCATCCTAATCTCCATGGAGACAACTCCCCTTTGTCAGCCCCAGACCTCTTTATGGTAACATAGTTTCCAGAATAAACTCCTTGGAGTACCCTTTGACTCTTTCTAGTTTACCTGCTCTACAGAATCCATTCATAAATCCAACCAATCATTCCTTTGACACATTTCTAAGCCTTTTCTTTCATTCCAAGCCAAATGTATGCTATACATTTAACCTCCCCCTGCCTCACACAGACACACAGCATCCCTTATTACTAAACTCTTTTCCTGAGATGTCTTCTGGACATCCGCTCATTGAGAACCTACCCATATTTATCCTCTACACATAGAGGATTTAAAGCTTTGCTCTTGTACCATCTTTCCCCCAATATTTTTTCTACTCAGAACAGTGAGAAGTGATCACTTTCTTTGCGGCATTTGATTTGTAAAGCTCAAACTTTAATTAATACATAGGAATATTTCCTTTTATATTTTAGTATTACTAGACAGTGTCTTCACATTTCAAGTAGCCCTCCATTTTGTAGGTATTTTATATTTGTAGATATTTTATATTTGTACATTTATCTAATCACCTCTACAAGGGGACTTTAAAAAGTCTGTGGGAAAACGAAATGGAATAAAAGTTGATTTTGGTTTAAAAAAATGAAATACATACAGTTTTGTCATGATATGTATTCATCATGGATACTTTAAAGACCCCTTGTATTAGAATGTAATAAAGATTGGTATTTTGCATACCTCCCCACAGTACCCACATATCACTTTACACAGAATAGGTGCCCTAATGAATTAATCAAACGTATAAATGAATGAATAAAATAGCAGTGTTCTTGAGTGTGCACTTAGGAAGAAGGTAGTTTGCAACTGTCTCTTTTCTCCTTTTCTATCCCCAAGCATCATCTGCTGCCTCTGATTAGTTTTTTGTGTCTTGTTTTCAATTCATGAATCATTCTATAGCACAATTAAGAAACCCTAAATAATTAAATATCAAGAGAAAATATGTACATGTGTGTTGCTGGAAATGGATTTCTCAGGTAAGTTTGGATGAGAACACGGAGACTTCAGCTTGCTGTCTGGGTGTAGGTGAGCCCTGAGGTGGTTATGAGGAGCAGCAGGGCAGGATGGAGTGGAGAGCAATCCCATTCATTTCCCTTCGCCTTCCTTTTCTCTGCTTATTTCAAACATAAAGGGAAGTGGCGGCTGTTCAGAGGAAGATAAGACAGAAGGAAAAGTAAAAGGAAGGGGACATGGAAAGGACATGGCTACAGCAGACCTCACAGACAGACTTTGATTACTTTGTGGTGACACTGTCCTGGTCTTCCAAGCCCCTCCATAATGCTCTCCTTGCACATGTGCTGCTGGTTCCACTTCATTCTAGTGAAGTCTTTTCCAACCCTGGTCCACAGTTGTCCATTTCTCTGACCTCAGGGAGAAGTGGGTAGGGAATGAAGTGTGAAACATGGAGTTGTGCAAGGCAATTCTTTCCCCTAAGAAAATGTACAGAACAGGTAAAGGACCAGTTTAGTGCTGAGCAGCCATCTGGTACACCAACTTGTATGCAAGTAAGAAATGATAAAAAGACCCATTCAGGACACTACCCCCAAGGACATCATCAGGAAAACCTGTAAGGTCAGATGATGGAAGGAACACAGAGCTTAGAGTGTATGTGACTGTATTTGCACACATAGGCTGGTAGTCATGTAAGTGGAAGGCCAAAGAACAGAAGAGAAGTTGTCCATTAGGAAGCACCTGATTAGAAGAAAACAGAGAGCAGTCAGGAAGCAAGCAAGCTGCTTCTCTGAAGCCTGGTCAAAGAGATAGGAGGGCTCAGACGTGGGGAAGACAGTTTGAAACATACTTTATTTATTTATTTATTTAATTTACTCCAAAAGAGAGGGGCAGAGAGATAGGTACCCCCAATGGGGTCTGAATGCCAGAATCCAGTCAGAGTCATGGGCGTAAATGCATCCAGTGTGCACAGGAAGGCCCCAGGATGCAAACCCAGGACCTTCCCAAGGGAGTCCAGTTGCACTAGCACTGCGTTACCACCTGACCCTAATTTGGAACATATTTTAATGAGCACCAAAGACTCCTATTTTTTTTTTTTTTTTTTTTTTTTTTTGGAGTTTGATAAGCTCTGTTTATTTTGGCTAGGGTATGTTTTTGAATCACCTCTCTTGTACCTTCCTTTCTTTTACTCACATTTCTTTTTTTTTTTCAAGAATTAATTTATTTAACTTTATTTATTTATATATTTTAATTTGACCAGAGAGGGACAGAGTGAGAGAGAAAAAGAGAGGGAAAGCAAAATAACAAGCCGCCAGGTCCAGGACTCAAACTGTGGTCAGCCATGTGGGAGTCCAGCACCCTTAACCACCACGTCACCAGCCACCTCCACGTTTCTTTTAAACTGACATCTTCACCTTTGTTCTTATCATTTATAATTTGTTCTTTCTTAATTTTTTACTTTATTATCACTTTTCCTTTTCCTCACTTCTTTTTCTTGACAAATTGTTATGCCCACAGTTTTAGTTAATATAATCTTTTGTTTTTATTTTTTTCACTATACATTTTTTGTTTGTTTGTTTGTTTTTGACATAGGGCATGTACATTCACCAGAGAGAGAGACAGTGAGGGGGAAGAGAGAAATAACCTTCTAGGAGGGATGGCCATTCTGCAATCCTTTCTCCTCCTGGGATTTTGGGCACACCATGTACATGCACCTGGCATCCTTTTCAAGCTGCTAGGTCTGGGTGAACCATGGTTGACCGTGTGGGAGTCCAGCGCCTTAACTACCAGACCACCTGCTGCTTTTAGTCTTCTTTTTTTAATTATTAGAAGGCACATGTATTTTTCAGAGAGACAAAGAGAAAGAGGGAGAAAGCATCACTCCCCAGTGGGGCATAGTCATGTCACTATCCCTTCTCCTCTATTTCTTCATCCTAGAGAATTTGTAGCATGTGCATGCACAGATGCACCCACACACACATGTGGTTTCAAGCCACAGAAGCCAGGATTTGAACAGCAGTCAGTCTGTGGGATTCAGCTCCCCTAACTCACTAGACCACGGGGCCAGCCCTTGAGCCATTCTGGAAAGGCAAACTAAAACTCGATAGCAGTGCTGTTCAAAGCAGCGCCCTTGATACCCCTGCTCTGTCGCTCGTATCTGTGTAGATATGAGAATGTTCCTGTTAATTCCACAGTCACTGGGGCCTTGCCCTGAGACAGTGAAGGATGTTCAGATTTTCTCCTCTTCAGAGTTGACATAGCTATTCACCCTCAGGATTCTGACAGTTTTCGTTTTCCTTTTTCTTCGCAAGCAAAAAAGAGAGTCTGGCTGCCAACAGATGTTGTGACCTACAAAATATTTGCACAACATCACTTATTTTTTTCTAAATAAGAGGTGTGGCTAGCATGAGTCAAAGAAACCATTACCCTCTCTTCTCACATGTCTTGCCTCTCCCACAAAGAAAGTGATGGATTCAACTTTGCCTGAAAAAGCCTCATTCACCGGACGAGAGAGTCAATTAGGTGCATGAAGTGTATTTCTTTTCCTCTTTTTTTTTTTTTTCCATAGAAGTCTCCAGATTTCTCTTGATGCATGGTGAAAAAAATAAATAAATAAAAACACTAGTCCCCTGAGCTTTCCCCTTGGGAACAGCCAAGAGAAAAGCCTAAAATATGTCTTTTGGCAGAGAAACACTCTTATTCCCATGGAAAAGAAAAAGAAATAATATAATAAGAAACTGGATTATTGCTCATCTGAGGGCCATGTGGGTCTCCAAAGAGACTGAGTAACAAATATGTGCTTCCTGCAATACAAGGGTGACCACTGTTAAACTGGCCAAGTCAGCAAAGAGGGAAGTCAACTTGCACATGGGAGGCCAGTCCATAAAACAAGGTTGGCTCTGCTCACATTGTGTGTATTACCCAGCCAACGCCTTTACGCACAATTCAGGCAAATCCCACCTTCATGGTGCCAGCCACACCCTCCAGGCCATGGGCCCATGATACTTTCCAGCAGTGAAGGCATGAGGGCAGGGCAGGTTTCGAAGGAGCTGCCATAGTGACTGAAGTAAGAACGCTGGCCAAAGTGGAGTAGAGCAGCGAGCCAAGGCTGGGTTGGGGTCAATTTGTGTGGGTCTGTAGATCTCCTTCATTCATGGCTCATTAGTGCTGAAAGGAGCTTCTAGAGGTCACTCGGTGTATTCCTCAGCTTCCCTGGGTCACTTCAACACATGCTTTTCCTTCCAGATCTGATAGATATTCAAGAAAGATCATGCTCTTAACATTGCTTTTTAATCTCTCACATTCTCCATTTCCTTCTTCTGGAGTACTGATGATATACTTTACTAATCAAGTCAGTAAGAAAACATTTAAGAAAACACAATCATCAGATTTGGTTACTCTACAGTCCAAGGTATTGTGTTAAACATCTAGGCAGCTGTCTTACAAGTGGTCGGAAAAGCCAGAGTATGCACAAACCTGTGTAATGGATTGTCACTCCTGGGAAAGGAACCCATATTTACATATTTGTTCAACAAATATTGATCGAGCACCTGCTATCTGCCAGACACTTCCTAGACATTGTCACTAATGACAAAGAATGAAAAAAAAAAAAAAAGAAATTCCCACTTTGTGGAATTTACATATTCTGATGATGGAGCAAAAGCATCATCTCTAAATAAAAGGATAATCTCTACTACCACTACCTCAGCTCTTATTGGCTGTTATTGTACTTTTTACAAAACATTTTTTTTTAGCTTCACAGTTTATTTGGTAAATAACATCATTTCTCCCATTTTATAAATGAGAAAACTTGGCTTTAGAGAGGTGAATTTGCCCAAGATTACAAAAGTGAAATCAGGCCTGCCTGACTTCAAAAGCTAGCTCATAACCACTAGACTCAATAGGCAAACATTTTTGTTCTAGATAGTCTCCTGGGTTTGATCCTTTTTGTCTGGTTGTCGTAAAAGCGATTGCAGAGAAATTCTCCTTACTACAATTGCAGATTTAAAGTTCATTCAGTTCAGCATTTACTAAAAATCTATGATCTTTATTTTATGTTAGGCGCTAAGCTAGGAGTTGATAATGCAGTCAGATGTGGTCCCTGGCTTTACAAAGTTTGTCATACAGGGATAGAAGAAAGGTAGAGGCAATATGATAAGTACTGTGAGAAAGGTGTGAGCAGAAGGCTAATCAAGCACAAAATAGGGGCAGCCAAGCCCTAAGTCCTTTCCAGGAAAGTTCCTCAGGAATGAGAGCATCAGTGAAGAAGGAAAGTGAGTGTTCGTGTATGTGTAAGTGCATGTATATGCTTGTGGGGGGGTGTGCATGTGTGCGTATGCATGTGCGTATGTGTATAAGCTTGTGTGTGCATCAGCCTGTGTGTGCATATGCATGTGTGTGTGTGTTTGTGTGTGCGTGCACAGGGCGGGGGCGGTCTTGACTGAGAAGGCAGCGAGACAATAAAGAGGAGAGAATGGGATCCACTCAGAGAACAGCGCAGAGTCCTGAGCAACATGGCATATCTGGAGACCCTTGAACAGCATCTTCAAACCTAGATTATGAAAATCCTCCATCCTGATCTTCTTTTCCTTCAGACTTCTCATGGTGAACATTTCTTTTGCGTTAAATCTCTAAAACGAACAGGGAGATATGGTAACATAATCTTAGACATCTCTTCGTCTCCATTCTGTTCACATAATAATTGGGTTTTCTTTGGAGAAGAGTAAAATATGTTATTACATTATCCAGTGATGCTTTCGATGTCCCCGCAGGATCTCCAAGACTAGAGTTAGACTTAGGATCCATTGCATGTTGAAAATGAATCGTTCTCCAGAGCAGAATGTATACATACATATTCTGACATTCTTTTGGACTAACATGTATGGCTAGAGACAGCTTGTGCATGCTGCTCTAGAGGAATTTGAAAAGGTGTCTATTTTTTAAAGTGTTTTTGTTTCATAACACCAGATGCTAATGTTTTCTGTTCAAACTGATGAAGCCACAGGCTGAGATACACATGGATGCCCTGCCACACGGTGAATGTTTTCAATCAGTTCTACAAGGTTGTTATTTTTTTTCAATGTCAAAACTTAACCCACACACAGTCTCCTGAGGCACAGAGATGCCTAAGCCACAGTGCTGCGTTGTAGGACCTAATATCCGTGTAATGATGGGATTGGCTGCAGGGCACATTTGGAAATAATCTTCAGCCTTTGGGATTGAGACTGAGGGCAGGAAATAATAAAACTGTGTGAAGCTCCACTGCCTCCTCCTCCTGCTCCCAGTATTCTGAAATTTGGGTAGAGAATCTCTACATTTCACCAGAATCAAGAAAATATTGAGAGCTGCCAACAGATAGCCAAGTGTAGAGTTGAACAGAGGGAGTGAACACCTTGGAAAATGAAGTACAGGCAAGAGAAGGGCATTTGGCAACAATGGAACAGGGGAAGACAGGCTGCAGCTGATACACATGCAGATGTTGGATCCAAACATCTCATCAAACAAATAGACAAAGGGAAATACTTTTCTAAGTAGCATGCACTTAACCCAGGGAACTTGATGACACATGATTTTTATTGAGCCAAGGAACTCTGTAACTTTTGTCAAAGGGCTGGACATTGTGATGAATATGAATAACATCTGTAGCTTAGCTAAGTGGGGTGAAAGGGATAAGCCTGACCCATCTTTTGGCATTTGCTGTGGAAATTGACTCCTGGCAAAGCTTCTGCAAGAGGGTGAAGAGCCCAGTGGGTCAAGGGCCATTTCCTGCAGTATTTGCTCATCTTGCTCAGAAATGTCACAATAAACCATAGGTAGAAAAGGAAAAGATCAAGAGCCTTGTGCAACCTCTCCTGTGACTTCCCACAGCCCTGAAAATCTCTGGACTTACTGTAGGAGATTTGTTAGTTCAGACTCTGTACTATTATTGCCATCAACTTGTTATATTGTTATAATAATAATGTAATATTAAACTTTGTTACTAAATCCTGTTGTAATATTTAATAGCTACCAAATTATCTCTGCTTAACCCTTTCAGACAGGACATATTTGACAGTTATTAGGTTAGACTAGACACGTAATTCTCCGGCACACTTACACGCTTTCTCTCAGGACCTTGGCATTTGCAGGTATCCAGCTGCTGAAAGAACTTAGCAGTAGCTAATAGAAGGTCTATTATTCTCATTGTTTTTCCTCAAACCCTACTCTTTCACACACATTGTATCTGTATTTACATCCGTTTACTGTGTTTCTACACAAAGAAACGTGCCAATTTCTGTTAATGATATTTTATAGCCCAGTCAACTGGGCTAGAGAGAAAAGGTCACATGTTAAAATATTCACTCTGTAAGCTAAATAATGTGATGGACTGTATAAAAGAAAATGAAATTAAAATAAATAAATAAATAAATAAATAAAAGTTTGGTATGAAAGGAAGGGAGGGGGTGGAGAAGGAGAACAACAAGTAAAAGTGTGCATGATTGAGAAAAAAAGAGAGAAGCTATTTGCTGATGCTAATGTTTATAGTAATATTTTGTCTTGACTGACATGCATGTTATTTGTGCGGGAAAAAGAAATGTTGTACACTGTAAAGACATGATTAAATGTAAATAAATACAAAAAGAAAAACACAAAAACAGAAACAAAAAGTACAAGCGGTATACAAGAAGAAAAAGGGACAAACAGAGAAGAGACAACTAGAGAGTCATCCAGTTGTCATCTAGAGGGCCCATTGTCAAGAACTAAGTCTTTGGGGAACCAGCAGTTAGTGTAATGGCTATGTCACTGGACTCCCACGTAGTCGACCACGGTTCGCGTCCCAGACCCGGTGGCTTAAAACTCACACCAGGCGCATGTGCATACGTGCCCAAGATCCTGAGAGGAGAATGGAGGAGAAAGGGATTGCGGTGTGACCGTCCCCCCAGGGGGTGATTTCTCGCTTTCTGTCTCTAATGTCTCTCTCTGTCTGTCTGGCGAGCACACACGCCCTATAGCAAAAATCTCTCCAAAAAAAAAAAAAAAAAAAAAAAAGAACTAAGTCTTTTACACATAGTATCACTAAGCCAATCCTAGGAGCATCCAATTGCCAGTCCCTCTGACCCCTATGTGTCAATGCTACTACTGCCAGGCAAGGACTGAGACACCAAGAGGAAGACCTCACAGAAGAAGTAGACCCTACATCATCAATTGTTCATCATCAATGAACAATTTCAGTAGGAACTGCCCCTGGAGGAAGCCTTTAGACAAAAGCTGGATGTCTCTGTCACATACAAATCCTCCTTCATGTCAAGAGAGCACAAGCTCCTGGGAAAGGTGCCCTTGGAGTCACCTAGATAGACCTTTCCCAGGATGTGGCCCAGTGGTGTGACATGATGGAAGACAAGGACAAGGGCAGCTCCTAGAGCCAGTGAGGACCGCTGAGTCTACCCTGTCTCTTGCCTTGCCCCTCGCTGCAACACCACCTCAATGGGATAAACCTAAAGCCAGAGTCCAAAGGCAGAGCCTGAGACCTTCGACCCTTTCACCTCCCAGGTCCATCCTAGACCCTTTGCCTGACCAAAGAGAAGAATGTATGTTACCCTTTACTGCATAGCCCTTGACCTTCTGGGCTCCAGGAGCAGGGACCTGAATGGCTATTTCCTGCTCTGTCTGCACACTGTTCTCTCCTTCTAGCTTCTCAGAGCCTCTGTACCTGTGCCTGGCCACTGGCAGCACTTTCAGAGGCTTAACTATGCCAACTACAGCTTTAGAAGGATATTTTTTCTTTAGCTGAGTGGTTACCTTCTTGGCTACCCTGAGCAGTCAGGGAGGATAACATGTGGTAAGGAGGTGGATAGGCTGGCTTCAAGCTTTCTATCTATCACTCTAGCTTTTCTTTTGGAGGCATTTACTAAATCTATGCATAGGAGGGAGCAATCCAGGCAGATTGTGTTCATCTCACTGAACTAAGGAGACAGAGATTGGCGTTCAGAGAGGCCAAGGCCACGGGACTTTGTAAGCAGTGTACCAGCAAGAGATGGCTGTGCAGAAACAGAGCTCCAGAGGCTACATAAGGATTTCATAATGTTTGAATACCAGGCTTGATTACCACACACAGGGAGAAACTCCATGAGTTCTGGCAAAGAGCAGCTGTTGGAGAAAGAAATTGTTGGGGAGCTATGAATCTCTAAAAGTCGCACAGTGATGGTACAACTCACTTGTGTTCGAACCTATTACGGTGGAGGTACCTTGTGGAACACCAGAGGCATTTGGTAGGAACCCCAGAAATATGTCACAAGAGTAAGCCAAACTAGCCCTAAAATAAAGGCTATCCTAGACACGCCCAAACAAAGCTCTAAAATAAGCATTAAGAGGATAAGGCTGACACCCCAAGTGATTCAACTGCCTGCCAAAATAAAATTCAATACTCTTTAAAGAAAGAAAATAGAATTCACACACTTAATGACACAAAACCCACTATGTCTAGCATTTAATCAAGCATCTCCAGTCAATGAATAAATAAAAAATATGATCCCTACACAAGGAAACATTACTTATAGAAACATAAAAAGATATGACAGAGAAAGTAAAATTAATAAAAACTTCAAAATCAGTATTATAAATAAGTTTAAGTCCTGGAAGGAAAACTTAGATATAATAAAGAGAAAATAAAAATTACCTCTTCCCCAAAAACTCTAGAACTGAAATAGACACTATTTTAAATAATAATAATAATAACTATATGAACATAAAAGCAGATTAGACACCGAAGAAAAAAAGATTCATGAATTGGTAAATAGGGAACTAGAAACAGTCCAAACTGAAACATGGAGGAAAAAGGCTGAAAATAAATTAATGAAGCATTAGTGACTGAAAGGTGTTTGAAGAAGTAATGGTTTAAAAAAAATCAACTTTCATTAAAGCAATAAACCACAGATCCAAAAATTCAGATTAATCCAAAGCAGGATGTAACCAAACACCACCAAGGTACAGCATAATCAAAAGACAAAAAAGAAAGAAAGAAAGAAATATAAAAAATCGTGACAGGAAAACAACACATTGTTTCAAATGGTTAACAAAGATAAGAATGGCCACACATATTTTTAAGATTAAACCAAAGTTGTTATCATTAATGTTAAGTAGACCCAGACCACAAGAGCTGTTAAAAGAATTGTAAAAGATTTCTTCAGTCTTCAAACCGAAGAAAACAATTACAAATTTACACAAGAAATTGAACAGTATTAGATAGAATAAATGTGGAGACTAAGTATAAAAGATTTTTTTCTTATATACTAATTTTTGAAAGAAGATATTTGACTGTTTAAAGACAAACAATAATGTATTGGGATTAAGACATGAGCAGAAGTATCAATAAAATATATGACAACAGCATAAAGGAAGGAGTGAAAAAAATAGACTAATACTGTCTTAAGATTCTTACATTAAAAATGAAATGGCAGGACCAGCAGTTGGCATAATGGCTATGTCGCTGGACTCCCATGTAGTCGACCATGGATTGAGTCCCAGACCCAGTGGCTTAAATTCACGCCAGGTGCATGTCCATGCGTGCCCAAGATCCTGAGAGGAGAATGGAGGAGAAGGGATCGTGGGTGGCATGGCCATCCCCCCGGGGGATGATTTCTCACTTTCTGTCTCTCTGTCTCTCTCTGTCTTTCACACGCCCTATAGCAAAAACCTCTCAAAAAATAATAAACAAAAACCAAAAGATGAAATGGCATTGTGCTATTTGAATATAGACTGTGTGGTAAGCAAAAGATATGTAAGTGAACCTTAAAGCAGAGTCATCTAGTGGAGCTTTCTACAATGAAAATTAGCCACCTTAGCCACACTGGCTTGATGAGCATGTATAATGTGGCTGGTGTGACTAAAGAATTGAAGTAGGAATTGAACCATATGGCTAGAGACTACTGCATTGGACAGGACAGCCTATAATCACCACTAAAAACAAAACAAAATAAAATAATATACAGGGATGAATTAGCTAACAAGTCAATACAGAAGATAAAAGGGAATGCCAAAAGTAATCAAGTAATCCCTCCAAAATGAATAAAAAGAGAACAACGAACAGAAGGATAAACAGAAAGTGAACAAACTATGTTAATCATTATTTAAACTTAAATGGATTAGACACTCCATGAAAAGTCAAAGATTGTCAGTGTGTACACACACACACACACAAATCAATACTGGCTGAATTGGCTAAATTATCTTAGAAGAAACAGACAGCAGGACAATAAATATAACCAGAAAGAAATAAGGATATTAAATAATAACCAAAAGGTCAATCAAGAAGACATAGAATCCTAAACACAAAACAGCAGAATATACTTCTTACAAGAGCATGTGGAAAATTCACCAAGATAGACCATATGGTGGGCCATAAAATATGTCTCTATAAATTTAAAAGGATTGAAACCAGAGTATGTTTTCTGACCACAATGGTATTAAATTAGAAATCAAAACCAGAAAGATACCTGGAAAAACCCAAGACATTTGGAAGTTAAGCTGCATTTTTCTAAATAGTCATAGGACAAAAGAAAAAAAAATAGAAAGAAAATCAGAAAATATTTTGAATTGATTAAAAACAAAAATGTGTGAACATGTAGGGGATAATGCTAAAGTAGTGCTTAGAATAATGGTTCTTAATTTTTTTAATCTCGAGACCCTTAATGCTCTTAAAAAGGATTGACAACTATAACATACTTTTGTTTGTGGGCATTTGATCTATCATACATACAGTATAAAATATAAAACTGAAAATTAAAAACAAATCATTAAATTTAAGATAAAAGAATAAATCAATTGCCTACCAACATAACTGACATGTTTTTATAAAGATATCTGTTCCAGCCAGATGGCGGTGCAGTGGTAAAATGCAAGACAATGCCAGATGGGAAGGTTACCAGTTCAAATCTGGAGACCTCCCTGGGTACACTGGGCATGCATGTGCCTATGGTCATGGTCAGGGCTGACCTAATGCTTGGCATGGATAGTGTAGCAGAACCTTGTTGGGATGTTAGCTCTCTCTTTTATCTGTTTCTATCATTCAGGGAAAAGATAAGTAAATAAACTTTTTTTTTTAAGTTATCTGTATCTTTCAAAAAATTAACAAGAGTGTCATTGTCTTGACTTTTTACAAATCTCTTTAATGTCTTGTTTATTAGAAGACAGTTCAGGTCCTAGCAGGTGGTGTGGTGGTTAAGGTGCTTGAATTGCCACATGTCCGACCATGGTTCGAGTCCCAGACCTGGCGGCTTGCTCTCTCTCTGTCTCTCTCTCAGGCTTTCTCTGGGAAACTCTTGTGAAAAAAAGATAATAATAGGGACCAGCAGTTAGCGTAATGGCTATGTCGCTGGACTCCCACGTAGTCGACCGCGGTTCGAGTCCCGGACCCGGCGGCTTAAACTCACGCCGGGTGCGTGTGCGTGCGTGCCCAAGATCCCGAGAGGAGAATGGAGGAGAAGGGATTGCGGCGTGGCCATCCCCCCTGGGGGGTGATTTCCTGCTTTCTATCTCTCTGCCTCTCTCTGTCTGTCTGGCGAGCGCACGCGCCCTATAGCAAAAACCTCTCAAAAAAAAAAAAAAAAAAAGATAATAATAAATAAACAAATGAATAAAATATTTATTTTTTAAAAAAAGGAAGACAGTTCAATACTCCCTACCTGCTTCTTCATTTGATCTATTGCCATAGATTATTTTGGCTGTAGTATATGAAGAAAATCTAACCTTATAAAGAGTTGTAGTTGGAAAGGAGTAGAGTATTTTTATAGTCTTTACAGATAATTGCCATAGTTTGCCCTGATGTCAGAATTTGAAGGGTAGTCTTTTTCTGCCATAGGTCATGTGTGCTCACTAGAGAGAGACAAAGAGATAGAGAGACAGAGAAAGTGAAGAATCATCCCCCAGGGAGGATAGCACAGCAGCAATCCCTTCTCCTCTATTCTCTTCCTGGCATTTGGGACATGCATGCACATGTGTCTGCAGTGTTTTTCAAGTCTCTGGGTCTAGGACTTGAACTGCAGTCAACCATTTGGGAGTCCAGTGCCTTAGCCACCAAGCCACCTACTGGCCCTAGTAGTCACTTAAAAAAAAGAAAAAAGATTTATTGCAATACAAAATATGAAGCCATAACAATGAATTTTTCTTGTACTAACTACATTAAAATTTGTTTATCTATTTTGTGCTTTGAGTGGAACTTTTACTTGTATGTGATTTTATGAGATCAAACATTGATTGTTTGGAAAATTTTGGCTCACTGAAGTAAGCAGCAATTCTGAAAGTTGACACATAAAATTATATTTGTTAATATCACATCAATGTTCTCAGAAAGTTTATGAAAAGAACAAAATTTTCAACCTGATTGTGGCAGATAACAGTTTCCAAAATTCTAATTTTCACTTGAAAGCTCAAGTGGTATCATTGAAGTCAGTTGATTTCTTCATGTTTCAAGTCCTTTTTATTTGTTTTTGAAAAAAAAATGACCACCAAATATATAAATTTTTAACCAGGATTTTTTTTACCTCAAAGTACAACTGATGTTCTCAGAAAAAAGTAGCTAGCTCAGCCTACAACTCAATCAACAAAATGCTTTTCATTAGGCCAATCATCATATCTCATATGCAGCATTAATGTTCCCATTTACCACAGAAAATTAAAAAGGCATGAAAACAAAATTAAAAAATAAGCAATCCAATCTAAAGAAGGACAACGGATTTGAACTGACACACCTCACCAAAAAAGATACGTGAAAAGATACCTCACCAAATAAGCACAGAAAAGATGCTCAACATCAAATCTTATTAAAATGCAAATTAAAACATGAGACATCACACCTACTATAAGAACAGTTCATTGTCAATTGCTGGCAAAGATGTGGAGTGACAAAAATCCTCATTCGTTATTTTTGAGAATAACGTTCTTTTCTGTAATTTCTTTAAAAAAAAATAGTTTAACCAAGCAATTTAGCAAGCCTGTTCCCAAGTATTTAGTCAACTGATATGAAAATTTGCAGCTGCACGAGGACCTGCATGCAGATGTTTGTAATGATTTTATTTATAGTTGCCCAAAACTAGAAGCAACAAAGATCCCTCTAATAAGTAAATTAATAGACAAACTTTGGTATATCTATACAGTGGAATACTATTCAGCAATATAAGGGTATGAGCTATCAAGCAAAGCAAAGACATAAATAAATCTTGAATGTATAATGCTAAATGAAAAAAGAACCTGTTTGAAAAGTTACATAGAGTATGTTTCTATGTATATGACATTCTGGTAAAAGCAAAACTGTAGAGACAAAGTAAGTAGATCAGTGGTTCTCAACTGTCTGCACAGGCAACTTTTTAAGGTGTTAAAAGTTACCTGTATTAGGGACCAGCAGTTAGCGTAATGGCTATGTTGCTGGACTCCCATGTAGTCAACCGCGGTTCGCGTCCCGGACCTGGTGGCTTAAAACACGCTGGGCACGTGTGCGTGCGTGCCCAAGATCCCGAGTGGAGAACGGAGGAGAAGGGATTGCGGCATGGCCATGCCCCCTGGGGGGTGATTTCTAGCTTTCTGTCTCTCTGTCTCTGTCTGGCTGGCGAGTGCACGCGCCCTATAACAAAAACTTCTTAAAAAAAAAAAAAAGTTACCTGTATCGTAGTACTATAACAGTGAATACAAGTTCTAGGCTTCTGTCAAAACTCATGAGTTTTTCTAAAAGTAGACTTTTATGTATGAAAGTTTTTTTAAAAAATCATTTAGGAGGTTGGTAAATTCCAGAATGAAATGTAAAATGTTACCAAAGCATCTAACTGCATTACAAATATATGAAACGACTTCACTAAAGGGGGTAGAAGAGAAAGGTGAAGGTGTTGACTTAAATAACTTTGGAAGTAAGTTAAGCCTGGAATACTCCAGTCAAAAGAAACTATATACAGTAGTCTAATTGATAAAGTTGTTTCCCAGGGAGATTCTAGTTAACAGTTCCAAAACTACTACACATGTATACTGTCAGGTAAAATGATTTAAAAAATCATGATTTTTATACTCTATATAGTATTATTTATAGCATTGTTTCTCCGTCTCTGACAATACCTCCAACTAGATCCTGATTCCATGATCGATCCTCACCTGCAGCTGGCCACGAATCATGGGTACACACGTATCCAGTCTGCTCAGTACAGTCTCTGGATGTAAATCCAGAACACTTTCCATGCGTGTTAGCCTCTCAAAATGTGTTTTCCCACTGCACCACGGTCTGGCCCCCTCATAAACTTTTTGAAGACCCCACATCTGTGTTTGTGTTTACTATATTTAATAAAGTAATGATAATTACTTTTTCATCTGAGTAGAAGGTATGTATTATACATATAGTATAGAAATATTTATACAAGGTTGGCTGAAGAAGCTTGCCTGGGAACCAGCAGTTAGCGTAATGGCTATGTCGCTGGACTCCCACGTAGTCGACCGCGGTTCGCGTCTCGAACCCGGTGGCTTACAACTCACGCCGGGCGCGTGTGCGTGCGTGCCCAAGATCCCGAGAGGAGAATGGAGGAGAAGGGATTGCGGCATGACCATCCCCCCTGGGGGGTGATTTCTCGCTTTCTGTCTCTATGTCTCTCTCTGTCTGTCTGGCGAGCGCACGCGCCCTATAGCGAAAAACCTCTCCAAAAAAAGAAAAAAAAAAAAAAAAAGAAGAAGCTTGCCTCACCCTTGCCGCTTTTTGGCGGCAATCTGCCTCCAGCTGATTTGCAGGTATGAAGTCCTGGCACTGTGACCCCACGATGTGACAACCTTGCACAGTCAACTCAGCTTCAGAGGTCCCCAAAAGATTGATTGACTGCGACCTGTGTTGCAGCTCATCACAGTTTAGTCTCCCCCTCTGCCTACTCCTGCTTTTCTAAGTACTTTGCAGGAATGTTCTCAAGGGCTGTCCCTAATAAATCCTGCCAGCAATCTGCATCTTGGATTGTGTCTGCTTCACAGAGAATCCAAATGGTAACATCAGTTGTGTCTCTTCACACAGAGTGTACACAAGTTAAGGCCAGGGAACCACAATCATGTGGCTAAAAATTTACAGTAAGCCCCCAATGAATACTGATCAAAACTGAGAGCCCTGAGCAGCTTCTCGTTGGCTGGGCTGCGGGTGTCCTCTGGGTCAGGAGTCACCCTGAGGGCGATGCTTGAAGAGATGCTATGGAGCTCTGTTCTCTGGGCCGTGACTGATCCACAGGATGTACTGCCCTAAACAAATGCATGTACTGCACATCTGGCCGAGCAGTCCCCGAACCTGAGCTTAATTTTATGGGATCACACCAGTCCTTTAGACAGCTGAGGCAGTAGGAGCAAAGAGTGGATGGAGAGGATTGACATTCGCAGCAGCAATATGGTGGAGCTCTACTTCACTCTCCTTAGCTCCATTTTTTCTCTCTCCACAACACTGTTAAACTAGCTTGCTTTGCTCATGTTTTCTTTGCACTGACATCTGTATCTTTCATTTTTATGGGACTTTGTGGCATCAAAAGATTGTAAGAGTTTTGTTTTATTTTGTTTTGATTTATTTTTTGAAAGTAAGAGACAAAGAGCGAGTTATAGGTTCCAAATGCAATAGGCGCATACTACATGCTGTATTTTTATACTTTAAAAAAAAAAATAAAAAGCCTTAGGGCTCCTTAATAATCAGCAAATGGACTTCATATTATTTCAACTGGAAATCTTCTACAGTTGACTTTCTCATTGACTACACTGTTGCTGAGAAAGCTGCTTTCTCGTGGAGGGAAAGATTAGATTTCTTAAGAGATGCTCTAAGCTAATGACAGAAATTAGAGGGTCTGACCCACCAGCCTCCAAGGGAGTCAACAAGGTCAAGAACTCCTTCCAGTTCATGGCCTGGCAGAGTGACCCCTGACATACGAATGCCATAGAAGTTCGGAGATTCTTCAGGGCCAGTTTGGGAAAGAAGCTCACTCTGTATACCCAGAAGATGTGTTTGTTTCTCCACTGAGAATAACATGCTGTTTCCCTATTCTCACACATCCCAAAAAAACTGGGACTGTGGATTCCGAAAGCAAATAGTAATAATCTGCTTATTCCTAAAAAGCCTATTGCTACTGTTGAGAGGGGCTTGCCCTAGGCACGTGGGGAACCAGACAATACAATTTTTACACATGACCAGTGAAGATAGTTTTTGTGCGGGGGGAGGGGGCAGTTTAGAGACTTTTTACTATAGGGCATGTGCGCTCGCTACAGAGACAGAGAGACAGAGAAACAGAAAGCGAGAAATCACACCCCCACCCCCCCCACCCCCGAAAGGATGGCCACACTGCACCTCTTCTCCATTCTCTCAGGATTTGGGGCATGCATGCACACATGCCCGGCATGAGTTTTAAGTCTCAGGGTTCAGGACTCAAACCACAGTTGACTACGTGGGAGTCCAGCAACCTAACCATGACGCCATCTGTTAGTCCCCATAGTTTTGATATTTAAATTAAAATTTAAAGTTCCTCTTGTGTATGTGGACAAGCAGAAAATGAAATAACCTAATAGGAGGAGGTGAAGGCTCTCCCCACCATCTTTACTGTACAGTAGCAACTCTAATACAGTGTATTTCAATTGCTCGAGAGAAAAGCTTAGAACATGACCACTGGTAATTAGATACTTCATGTTCTATGAGATAGTTGATCATCTGGGCCACCCAATTTCAGGCTCTAATTGTCACAGAGGTGATCACTTATTGAACACATCAAGATGCCATGGCAGTGCCAGGATAGACCACAGTAGGTACTCCCAGTAGTTACAAAATGAGGATTTTAGTGATTAAGGCAATTTATCAGTAGAATGAAACTTGACTAAAAAATAAATTCCGAAGCTCAGACAACATTACAAACTCCAGATAAGTCAGAAAATAAAGATTTTTCCAGCTGGAAAAATCTTACATCATACTTAAGGGAGCAAAAAAAGCAAAGTCCTGACAGTTCAACTCACTTTTTTAATATAATAAAGAGACTTGCTGAGCTACCATTTACATTTCTGGCTAATTACTGATGGTGCTGTGGGTATCACAAGATCCCTCTAATGCATTGTGCTTACCTCAGCAGTGCAGCAAATACCTCCGAGGAGCGCCATGGTCTTAAACTCTTAAAGGATATACAAAGCGAACTGTGTTTTCTTACATCAGGGATTTATCCTCTTTTGACTATTCCCAGTGTTACATCAGCCTCATTATTTGAGGGCTTGAGCTCTTTCAGAGCATAAAACAACCATTACTTTGGAGATCAGACAAGCTGTTTTCTTCTGAACAATGGAGAGAACAGAAGCAGATACTGCAAAATTCGCCCAGTATGGTCTTTCACAAAGCTTTCCTTTCTTCTTAAAAATAACAGCCCTCACCTCGTTTTATACTTGAAGGTCATTTGCCAAAACATGGGATGTGGATTTAATGATCCAATTTCTTAAAATAAACAGAGTGCATAACAAATAACATCCTATGTACTTCTGCAGAGAAAAAAAAAAAATCTACAAACAGACACACAAAAGTAATGAAAATGTCACTGACGGGATATAAACTGATTGTAAAGAAAAAATGCAAGTCTAAAATTTTCTATTACCTGACACACCTGGAATCAAAACCATCACTTCTATGGCATGGTGGTCAAAGGCAGCTTTATTTCAAATTTTACACACAACACATTAAAAGATTGGTTACAAAAAGTCCACAAGAATGCAACTGGCCATGACATCCGGTTATATAATGCAAGAAAAAGAGAAGGATGAAGGTACCCACACAGGGCAGCTGCAGTGAAACTTCCTCCCTCTGAAAGTCAGCCATCTCTGTTTACCTAAGGTCCTATAAGTCTCCATCAGAAATTTCATGGCATCCAAACTGGCACAAATCAATAAGTTTGGTAAATTCAGTCAAGACTGTCAATCTGTCTCTGCACATATAAGAAATTCCAGGAGAGAACAGTGGAGAATGGAAGAAAGCCAGCAAGAGCTCTACACAGCAACCAAGGAACTACAACCCATATCAGGTTCAAGTTCAGAATCCTGAATGCTTATCTAAAGGACTTCCAGACTGAATGAGCTTTTAGATTGGAGCCAGAAGCCTTGCACGGCCAGATTTTTGGTGACACATTGTAGTTACCCCAGCTTCTCCTTAGAGTAGAATTTATTGATTAGACTATCTCTTCACAGAAGTTGCCACGTATCTATTCACAACACACTGCGCTTACCTTCATAATACTTATTGCAATTTGTACTCATTTGACAAAAATCTACCCCATGTGAAAATATATGTTCCAGGAGAGACAAGATTATGATTACTTTTATTTCTCCTCCCATTTCAACTTCTAGCAAAGTCCAGACAGTAAACTCTCCATTATATTTGTTGAACAAATGGAAGTGCCGAAATGAAAAGGATTTGTATGTACTTGTGCATGCATGAATATGTGCATGTGTATGCATGTGCTTACAATTGTCAAAGAACATCAGGGTCAGAGATGCAAGAGGACATTTTTTGCTCATTTTCATACCATTTCTAATAAAACCAGACTCATGGAGTTCTGATCTTCACATAAAGGCATGATGTGCCTGTTTTCAAAAGCACGCTCCATGGCAGTCAGCAGAAAGGGCTCTTGTGGGGAAGGAACATGCCACTCAACAGTCACTGCCAATGTGCAGACAGGCTTCTCTGCAGGGATGAGTCTTTTCTTACCTTGTTCTTTCTGCCTTGCCAATAGAAAAGAAGTGTAAGATAATTAATATGCACAATGAGATTTTATGATAAAAGAAAAGAACATGCTCTAATTGTGAAACACCTTCTACTCTAAAATCTGACTTATTTTTCTTTTTTCGCGGGTAAGAAAATACTAAATATATATATATATATATATATATATATATATATATATATATATATTTCTTTCATAACAGCTTAACTTAGGATGTGTGTCAAGTGTGTATGAGAGTGTATAACATGATTCTGCATACAGCGAAGGGTCTGTTTTGTACCAGTTTCAGCCATTAACGGCCCAATCTCTAAGTCAGAGCACAGGCCTGTAGGATACCACTGCCCTCTCTTCTTTTATCCCAGCTCTGTAGAGATTTGAGCAGAAATGCAGAATGGACTAGCTGATTCTTTCAGACCTCTTCCAGGTCTCCAGTAATAAGATTTATTCATCAGATTTTTTTCCCTTTCACTGCAAGAGCCTAACTAGGGAGGTGTTAAGGCTAACCTTTCTTCCACACCACCTATTAGAATAGCTTTACGGGGGCCATCAGGTGGCATAGTGGTTAAGGTGCTGGACTCCCACATGGCTGACCGTGGTTCGGTGGCTTGAAAATCATGCTGGGTGTATGTGCCTGAAATCTCAGGAGGAAAATGGAGAAGGGATTGCAGCATGGCCATCCTCTGGGGAAGGGGGGAGAAGAGGGAAGATTTCTCTTTTCCTCCTGTCTCTCTGTCTTTCTCCAAGAAGCACACATACCCTATGGCAAAACCCTTAAAAAAAAATAATAGCTTTACTTGTTAGGGAGTGTGTGCATCTTTGAATTAAGTTGCTGCTCATCTCAACTTGAGTGTTGAGAGTTCCGAGAACGCGGGCCTGCGCCGCACTGTGCACTTTCTCCTCAGCTTTTAAATCCAGGCCTGGAGACTTGCACGTGCGCTCTCTCTCTCTCTCTCTCTCTCTCTCTCTATCTGTCTCTGGTCAAATTGAGGAATAATAATAAATTAATTTAATTAAATGAATAATTATTTAAAAATCCAGGCTTTGGACTCCTTTACACTCAGAAATAGATTGGTAAAATACATGCATAAGAAAGTTTGGTTTGCATTCCAAGAATTTCAAAGAACTTTTTCAGTAAAAGCTCATATCTTAGAAATAGGGAAAGTTGCTTTCCAATAGTAATAGACAAAGACTCTAGGAGAAAGGTGTTATTAAGAGAAATTTACTATTCATATTATTTATGACAACAGTGAGGGGAAAAGAGAATTTGAATCATAGAGGGATTGAGGTAGCGAGAACCTCTGATTTAAAAACATTCTATTTTGGCAAATGCAGTCTTTTGGTGTCAATTTTTATATTTCTGAGAAGTAGGATCATGCCCCCTAAAATATTTCATCTCTCCTTCATTTGGAAAAATAAGCATGCATACTTTATCCCCATATTTTGGCCACTTTTCTCAAACCAATAACATACTGGAGGATACCAAAATGAAATGTTAATTCTCTTGAAAGTTCTCTCTCTCTGTTTTGATAGATTAATAGAATGCTATAATGGAAAGAGCACTTCAAAACCTTTTACTTAAATCTCATTCTGATACCCAAAGATGTGAAGGACTGTTACAAGGTCACACAGCAAGGAAAGATTACCTTTCTATATATATTTCTTTTTTTTAAAGAATTATTTTATTAAACTTTATTTATCATTATTATCATTATTATTTTCCAGTTTGATCAGAGAGAGACAGAGAGAGAGAGAGGAAGTGAGAAAGCAAGCCACCAGGTCTGAGATTTGAACCGTGGTTGGCCATGTGGGAGTCCAGCGCCTTTAACCACCATGCCACTTGCCGGCCCCTCTATATATATTTCTACTCCAAGCCCAGTGCAATTTTACTAAAATAGGCCACCAATACACACACACACACGTTAAGAGTTTTCCAGGCAACTCACTTAATAGTTAATTACTATGTAATATGTTAATTAAGTAGAAAACAAAATTAAATAAAATCTTTACAGTATATGACATTCAAAAGGAAAGATTTTTAGTGACCCAAAAAATCAACATATATGAATAATTATTTCCAAGAATGCCAGATAAATCTTATTTTTAAATCTTTTTTTGCCCATAAGAGAAGTCTTCAAAAAAAGTTTGTAGAAAAGATACATCATGAACAAAACTATGCCTGGATTCAAAATCTTTTCTTTCTTCTCTCTCTCTCTGTCTCTCTGTCTCTGTCTCTCTCTCTTTTTTGCCACAAAATAAACTCATTTAAATTCCATTTTTTCACAAACCTTTTGAAGTACTTTTGTATATTTAATATGTAATATTGGGTATGTTTGTTTTGATAGTCTGTGCATCTTTTAACTTATGAAAATTTTGGTGTTATGTAGGCAGAATTGGAGTTTGGACAAAGGGAAAAGAGGTAGCCAACAAAGTGTCTTTGGAGTATTTTTTGCACTCATCAATCTATCCCATTCCTTTTTACATCATGTCTGGACAATCACAAAAGTTTCTTGAATAGTTCTCCCGAGTCTAATGTTTTCTTCCTCTAATCTCCCCTCAGCAACTACTGAACTGGTTGATCTTCCTAAAATAATGCTTTGATGTCACTACTCTGAATAAGATAGAACAAAATGCCTAACTCCAATAAAACTTAATTTTCTGGTTGAACCTCCCAATTACTTATGGTATATAACTTTCCAACCATATCTTTCATTATTCCCCTGTACTCAGTCTTCATTTAGTCCCAAACTAGCTCTTTACCATTTCCTGCATGCACCATGGGATTTGCTAAATCTCATACCTCTTTCTGGGTACCTGTTTCCACTATGTCTTCCTATCACAAGTCTATTTATCTTCAAAGCTCTAGTTAAAAGTAACTCTTATTATTATCATAAGAAATATTCTCTGATGGGGCCAGCAGGTGGTATGGCGATTTAGGGGCTGGACTTCCACGTGACTGACCATTTTTCAAGTCCTGGACCTCCCGGCATGCTTTCTCACTTTCTCTCTCTCTCAGGCACATGAGTCCTATAGCAAATGAAATAATAATAATAAATAAAATAAAATAAGTAATTCTTTAAAAACAAAAAAATACTCTTTGCTTCCTCTGAAATCTTATAGTTCTTCATTTACAACAGTTTTATATGTTTGAAAGTGTTTATTCTGGGAACTCTGAGAAGTATTTTCCATAGATTATCTGATCCTATTCACTCAACTATAGGAAAATAATACAGTATTATAGAATTCCTATTTGACCAAGGAAGTTATTTAAGAAGTTATTTGTCTCTGATAACACAGCTAGTAAATGGCAGAAATTACAGTAAATGTATATATCTCAAAGCCAGTGATTCCATATTCATCAATACCATGCAGTCCAAGATACACCTTCTCCTTCCAGGACCATCCCTAGGAATATCTACTTCCTGCTTCCTCTCTTGTTTCTCCATAATTTATTACCTACTCCTGCATTATCTAATCCAGAAGACACTAGCCACATGTGACTATTGAGCATTTGAAATGTGGCCAGTACATACTAGATTTTGAAAACCTAATACAAAAAAAGTAAAATATCTCATTGACAATTTTTATATTGATTACATATTGAAGAAAAAACATTATGATGAGGGACCAGCAGATGGCACAATGGCTATGTCGCTGGACTCCCATGTGGTCGACAGCAGTTCAAGTCCTGAACCCGGTAGCTTAAACTCATGCTGCGCACATGTGCATGTGTGCCCAAGATCCCAAGAGGAGAATGGAGGAGAAGGGATTACAGCATGGCCATCCCCCCGGCGGGTGATTTCTTGCTTTCTGTCTCTCTGTCTGTCTTTCTGGCAAGCGCGTGCGCCCTATAGCAAAAACCTCTCCCAAAACGAAAACAAAAACCATTTTGATTAAATAAAACATAGTAAAATTGTTTCACCCTTCTATCTGTTTTGATGTAGCTATTAAAAGTAGAAAATTAACCTCTGTGGCTCACATTGCATCTATATTAACGAGTAAAACTGCAGAGGACCTTTTAAAAATGTTGGACTTATCAGTACTTGCCATTTCACTTAGAACAAGTGCAGCTTATTCTTCCCAAGGCCAAGAAGACCTCACATTCATTAACTGCCCTCTGTCTACCTCTCCACTCTTATTTCAGACTATTCTTTCTACCATTCATGTAAGTCTAGGTACACTGATAACCATACCCAATACGCCCTTTCTTTTTTGTTAGCACAACTCCTTTTCTGATACTCACTACTCAGGAAGATTATGTCTGGACATAATTGGTTTGGGGGAGAAATCCTTAGTGATCCAAACTCTTCATAGTAGTTCCAGACTCCTGGACAGTATTTGCTTAGGTGTAAAATTTGGAGTGATAGCTAATGAGCCACAAGGGAAGTCTGGTGGAAGGCTCTTGAAAAGATCTCCTCTTTAAAAGAACTGAATAGGAAGAGATGGTCTCTTCTTCAGCTAATCATCACTATGTCCACATATGATGCCTGTCTAGAACTATTGAATCATCTTATGACCCAGAAAAGACCTAGCTACAAAATAACAAAAAAAAAAAAAAAGAAAGAAAAGAAAAGACCTAGCTAAAGGACAAAAAAGGGCAGCCTGAATATGGCAGATTCAAATATCGAAAGGCTCTAGGTCCTTAATAATGTCACTGAATAACTAAATAAACTCAATGCTGGTTCTGTCTTCTTCCATATGGTAATATATTCTCCTTTCTGTTTGAGTATCCTGTTACTTGTGGCTAAAATCAACAGAGCTCCCATAATGGGCCTACTTTCCAGTTGTCTAATATAGTCTGTTTCTAATCTTTGGGCCTTTGCTTTGCACTCTAGTCCCTGATCTTGACTTTTCATAACTGGATTGTTTTTTTTAATCCTTCCAGAATAGTCTTTCTCTGATCATAATTTTGGAAGTAGCCCTACTCCTAATTAACTCTTTATCTCATTTTAATGCTTATATTAAATTCAGAAATCTGATCACTATTGGCTCTTGATTTTATATTACTCTTTAGATTGTTTTCCCTCAATAGGACATAAATCCCATAGTATGGCAGGCACAGAGATGTTTGATAAACAGATGCTGAAAAAATAAACAGATAATTGGATATAAGAAAGGAAATATGTCACTTACACAGAAAAACTACTCCTTTGTGGAAAAATATGATTGAGCAATTCCTATTTGGATTTACTCATATATGTGTGAATTTGTATTGGAACCACATAAAGTGTATTGAGTCTTTACTCTTAGGCTTCTGAGATAATCAAGGTATCATTTTTAAGTCCTTCATCAAAAGTTAAACTTTCTGCTTATTTAAGCTACATCTATATGAAACTACTATAACTAACTTATAAGTTAGAGAATATAATATTCAGTTAAACTGTGTGTTTATTTATTTTAAAATAATTTAAACAATATGTTTAATTTCCATGTGTTTTGTAGAAAATCTATTTCATCAGAAACCTAAATTTTTTTAAGAGAGAGCATTTTGCTGTAGGGTATGTGAGTTCACCAGGGAGACAGAGTAAAGCATAAAGAAAGAAAGTGAGAAATCACCCCTTTCCCTCCCTCCCCAGAGAGCTGACCACGCTGCAATCCCTTCTCCTCCATTCTCCTCTTGCAATTTTGGGCATGCACACACACACACCCAGTGTGAATTTTAAACTGCCAGGTCTGGGACATGAACTGTGGTCAACTATGTGAGAGTCCAGTGACATAACCATTACACCATCTACTGGTCCCGCAGATACCTAATGTTTAAAAATGGTTTTGTCAGGGCCAGCAGGTGCTGTAGTGGTTGCAGTGCTGGACTCTTACATGGACTACTGCAGTTCAGATTTCAGACCTAGCGGCTTGAAAATCACACCAGCTTCATGTGCATGCATACCCAAAACCTAGGAGGATAATAGAAGAGAAGGGATTGTGGCATGGCCATCCTTCCTAGGGGTGACTTCTCACTTTCCCTCTCACTGTGTCTGTCTCTCTCCAGCAAGCACACGCACCCTATGACAAAAGCACTTAAAAATGATTTTGTCACACTATTTATATTTTCTGTATTTGAAACCAAGATAGCATAAAATAGCAGTGCAATAGTAAAGGTATGATAAAGGTATGTACAACAAGGTGCTAAGAGAGTGTAGAAGAGGGATAAACCAACTGACCAAGAAAGTTTGGAAAAGCATTCACAGGAAGGTGACCCTTCTATTTTATCTTAAAGGATGAGTAAATGATCATCAATTGGACAAGATGGAAAAAGGTCATCTAGATCTCTATTTAAGTGATTTTTCAGCCAATACACACTTTCATGCATAAAATTAATTTATAATTTTCAAATATGAATGGTTTACCATCTTTTCTGCTCATTTATTTTCTGAGCTACTTTAAAAAGTTGTGCATACACTTGCTGCTTTTCTACTGGAAGTGTTAATAAAGAACAAAACAACACAAGAAAGGAAAAAAAGAAGAAACTGAATTTTGTGGGACTTGAATAAACAACCTTGGATCACCAGGAGTTGACCTATTTTATTTGATTGTCAATGTCAATTAATAACAGCTCTTCCCTGGATACTTCCACAAAGTTTAAACCTGGGAATGGTGCCAGACCATACCCCCTTTCCTCTTTACTTGACAGTGTTTCACAAAACCAAAATTCCTTTCATGTTTAGTCATAAAAGACTATAATAGAAGTCAAAAGCACAGATGTGACCATGATAAATGGGACTCAGGCTGACACCTCCCAGGACAGCAGTGAAATTTTGACTTATAAATTTCTCTCTACTCATAGAAAATTGTTAGCTTTATCGTGATGTTTTCTTTGGGAGCCTCCACTGTAATCTAGTGAAGCCATAAACTTTCAGCCATCATGACTAATACCATCCATGATGGTAACTTTAAATTTCAGTATCTAAAGATTGGATATGTTAAAAATAAAAAATATCAAGATCGCTGACTATATTTTAAATTTTAATCAGATGTTTAATGCTGTATATCAGGCCTTATTTCAAGTATTAGTTAATCCACCAACTAAAAAGACCTAATTTAGACAATTGAGCTTTAGGCTAAATCTACATCATGTCACTACAGTAGGAGTAATCAATAATCTAACCATGTAACTAATTTACAACTCATTCATACTTTGCTCAGTGGTCATATTTAATTATATATTCTTTCAGGCTTCTTTACCTCAGAAATTTTAAAAATATAATTGATTTTTTGTGTGGTCCTATACATTTTACTTTTATTCATTTAAAAATACCTACCTGAGAAGAAAGCCATAGGATTACCAGACTTGCAACAGATCCCACTGGACAAATCAGTTAAGAATTTCCATTTGATTTATGGCTTTATCATTTTTCTTTGGTCATTTCCTACGTAGATTTGCTCTCTCTTAAATTATAAGCTGATCTAAGTACTATGTCTTCCCACTTTTCTGTATTTGTTTTTTTCTCTCAATCCAGTATTATAGCCTTGATAGCAAATAATAAAAACATATCTCACCCATCTTTGGTGGGAAGGGATAATCTTCATTTCACTTAACATTCAGTACTAAGTCAGAGTGACTCCAGACTGCATAATTCAGGTACTCGAAGACAATATGAAGGGTGTAGAGTATTGTACCTTTCTGTTTTTCCTCCTTAGCATGTCATATTTACTCTTTCATAGTTATAAACATCATGATTACAAGCAAGCACTACAATATGTACAGACAGTTTTTTTTTTCTCTTAATCATTTTCTATTTTAACTTAGGAGTAAAGGAAACCTTTTCCCCACCCCCTACACACACACAAATACTGTTTTCAAGAAACAATATACCTCTGACCTATGCTAAAATCAATAATTATTGGTATGCCCAATTTAGATTTACTCCTGGACCTGGAAATAGTCACTGCTTTCCAAGTATTATGGATTTCTAAGTAAAAATATGGTTGGGAAAGGGAGGATTGTATCAGCAAGATAAATTGAGGGGATATGGTCATTGACTAAGCCATCAACTGTGCCTGCCATGGGCTCCAAGACAAGACAGGTTTTCAATCATCCAAAATAGAATGGAATCGAAACAATCATATGTATCGTTTTAACTGTAAAAAATACTGAACTATGTACATTGTTAAAGCAAAAAGCAGAGTCTGAGTGGAAGTAACTATAATAGCCTGATGAATCACTTCATTTTACTATCACAAACCTGACCCCACACAAATATTTTTCCCATCAAGAACAGCGTGTGTTCCTTCTTTATTTATATTCTATTTAAGCCCCAAAAGAATTTGAACAGACTCATTTAACTTTGAACAAGGGTGGGCATACAAATCTCTTTAATAATGAAACCAAATATAATGGGAAAGTATTTTTTAAACACTCTTTGTTTCTTTTATATAACCTTCCCAAATAACTGTCTCAGACATGTATGAAAAAGACCAGAGACAATAAAAAAGGCTACTTCAGACTTATAAATTGTCACATAAGCATTCGTCTTCTTGTGTGCAAAATGAAGGGACAGAAAATAAAGTAGAAATCTACTAACACTCTTTATTCTAGCTATGCAAGATATTTTAAGCTTATACGTGAATGTTAGCGAATTAAGATGAGTTTACCGTATAAACTTGAATACATTATGTTCTGCTCATAGGCAACATGTAAGATACCCTGTTAGATACTACAAATATAAAGATGACTGAATTCAGGTGCATAAAGAAGACAACGTATCCTTACACATAAAGTGCCAGAGTGTAATAAATACTAATTGAAGTCATTTAAAAAGTACTTCTGGAGTGATTAGAGTGGTTTAAACCAAAAAAGAGTGGTGCCATGCAAACTTTTCCAGGGACATTACATTTGAACCTGTCCTTGAAGAGAACATAAGCTATTGCCGAGCAGAAAAAACAGAAAAGTGTTGGGGCCCGTCCTGCAGCATAATAGCTTAGCACTGTGCATTGGGCGTTGGGTCCCATATGGCTGACTATGGGACCAGTGACTTGAAAAACATGTTGGATGCATGTGCATACATGCCAAGGATCATTATAGGAAAGAAAATAGAAGGGAAAAAATGTGGTATGATCATACCCCATAGGAAGGTTTCTCTCCTCTCTCTCTCTGGTGAGCATGTGTGCCTTTGGGCAATAGATTTTTTCTTTTGATTTTTCTTCTTTTTTTTTTTTTTAGGAAAAAAACAGAAGGGTGTTTTAGGTGAAGCTAACCATAAGCAATGGTAAGTTTGACCCTGCTGCTATTACTCAGTGGGTTGCTTCTGGGCTGAATCATATTCAGAGGAGCCTGATAGGAGGAGAGATTTTCTTTTTACTTCCCCCTCTCAAACAATACCATAGGGAATCTAAGTAAATACATTGTCCACAGCAACACTTGCTAAAATCTCCTGGACTGTCAAGTTTTCTAGCCACCGACAAATTGAGAGAACTTGTCTGGTTTTTGTTTTGTTTTTTTGTTTGTTTTTTTTTTTGCTGTTGTTGCTATTGTTTCCCTCTCTCTGTTTCCTTTTCTACACACTCCTCAACCCTCAGATTGAACTTCCAAGTTTGTGAAGAAACTGACCATCCACCAGATGACTAGAAATCGCTGCAGGACCACAAGAAATAGGGGGAAGCAGAAAAATACCACTCCTCCAAGGGAAAAGGATAACTCATCTTCATCCACACACAGTTCAATGGAAATCATGGAAATGTCTCATAAAGAATTCAGAACAGGGGGAACCAGCAGTTAGCGTAATGGCTATGTCGCTGGACTCCCACGTAGTCGACCGCGGTTCGCGTCTCGGACCCGGTGGCTTACAACTCACGCCGGGCGCGTGTGCGTGTGTGCCCAAGATCCCGAGAGGAGAATGGAGGAGAAGGGATTGCGGCGTGACCATCCCCCCTGGGGGGTGATTTCTCGCTTTCTGTCTCTATGTCTCTCTCTGTCTGGCGAGCGCACGCGCCCTATAGCGAAAAACCTCTCAAAAAAAAAAAAAAAAAGAATTCAGAACAGGGACCAGCAGTTAGCGTAATGGCTATGTCACTGGACTCCCATGTAGTCGGTCGCGGTTCGAGTCCCGGACCCGGCGGCTTAAAATTCACGCCGGGCGCGTGTGCGTGCGTGCCCAAGATCCCGAGAGGAGAATGGAGGAGAAGGGATTGCGGCGTGGCCATCCCCCCTGGGGGGTGATTTCCTGCTTTCTATCTCTCTGTCTCTCTCTGTCTGTCTGGCGAGCGCATGCACCCTATAGCAAAAACCTCTCCAAAAAAAAAAAAAAAAAAAAAGAAAGAATTCAGAACATTCATAATGGCAAAGCTTACAGAGATGGAAGAGAAGAAAGACAAGGAACTGCTGAAGAGGAAGGAGAAAGGAACTGAAGAGTTCCAGGAGCTGAGGAAATTCATGCAAGATCTAAAAGAGGAATTTCACACTTTACAAAAGAATCAGATGAAACTGTTAGAGATGAAAGCTATAATACAAGAAGTCAAAATTTCCCTTGAAAGTATTAAAAGCAGACTAGATCATACAGAAAATAGAATCTCAGATGTAGAAGAGAAAATTGCTGGCCTAGAAAAATCCACCACGAAGACTGAGAAAATGGCCCAAAAATTTGAGAATAATATATGAGAAATACTAGATACAGTTAAACGTCCGAACATCCAGATAATAGGCATCCCAGAAGGCGAAGAGACTCATAAGGGCATTGATAATCTATTCCATGAAATCCTGCAAGAAAAACTTTCCAAAGCTGGAGAGGCACTCAAAGATTCAGTCCCAAGAAGTACAGAGAACCCCAAATAGAATCAACCCTAGAAGATCTTCTCCAAGACACATTATAGCCAGATTCACCAAAACCACAGACAAAGGCAAGATACTAAGACTGGCAAGAGAAAAACGGCAAGTTACCTACAAAGGGTATCCCATCAAACTAACGGCAGACCTCTCATTGGAAACAATGCGAGCGAGGAAGGAATGGGAAAATATATTCAAAGTATTAAGGGAAAAGCAATTTCAACAGAGAATTCTGTTCCCAGCAAGATTACTGATCATTTGGGAAGAAAAGACACAAACATTCCCAGATAAACAAAACCTGAAAGAATTTACCAGCACCAGACAGATCTCCAAGAAGTTCTTAAGGGAGTGCTATATCAGTAAAATTAAATGCAGACACACAGAAATAAGAGTTCAAAAACTAATAAAATGGGCAACTTAATTGTAGGGACAAAGTCTGGAGTTGAGTATTATATCCCAGAGTTCAATCTGGAAGACCGAACCTCAACAGAAACAGAAGAAAGATTAAGTACATGAGTCTGAACTGATGAAACAGCATTCTGTGACTTGACTAAAATATTGCTGCTTTTCTTCTAAGCTTTATTGTCCAGTTTTAAGGATTTTTGTCCTGTCTTGAGCTGTCAATAGATTCATGTACTACTATTTGAACAGAATACTAACCTGTTTCTAGGCTTTAAGTTTCAAGGAAATATCCTTATCAGTTCAAAATTGCTTTTCTTGAAACCACCAGCTGAACTTGCTATTGAAAGTAGTTAGATTACTTATGATATTGTGTGATAAAATGTTGGGGGAAAAGGAATTGAAGACAACTGTAGACAGCAGAGATAGTGTAATAAGAGAGTGAAATAGGGCAGAGGGTCAGACATGGGGTAAAAAACATACATATATGAAAGTAGAAATGGAATCTTATGGATGATAACATGCATGATTAAGCCACTATGCAGTTTATTTTAGATGAGAAACCACATTTAGTATGTTGTGATGATGCTCAGGGAATGAATGCAAATTAATAAAAAAAAATTTTCAGAAGAAAAAAAAACACACACTAAAACTGTTATCGAAATTAAAAAAAAACTGGGTATTTGATGACCACAGTAAGCTATATAGCCCCAGCTAGGTACTATTTTATAGTATGTTCATTCTACTCACTGAGGTTTATGCCTAAAGTCAGACATGGATTCATGTGTATGTATATATCAGCTGTGCTTGCTATTGCAAATATTTAGACAAAATAAGTTCATTAGCAAATCATTTGATTGGGGGTGGGAGGAAAGACATAGAAAGCAACCATGGATACCAGAGACAATATAGGAGGAGGGTTGGACAGGGCAGAGGGCTAGGGATAGGGAATGAAGGATGGACAAAAAAAAAAAAAAAAAGCAAAATATATAAGATATAAGAAATGGAAAATTATTTGTTGATAACATGTATGTTGATGTGCTTGATTGAGCCAATAGACAGTGTATTTTGGATGGAAAATTCATTTTGGATACTGTAATGATGTATAGTGAATTAATGTAAAAAAAAAAAAGAAAAAAGAAATTAATTAATTAATAAAAAAAAATCTTTCCCTCATTCACTTCACCTTGTTCTCTCGGTTCCTTTTTTCCCTCCCCTCTCATTCCAAACCCTATGAATGTCGTACCTCTTCAACTCTTTTTCTCCTGAGATGTTATTCAAATGATTTGATCTTTCTCTCTATCCCCCTTTCTTCTATTCTAATGCACTTGTTTCTTGCCCTATAGCCTATTTCTACATTCCCAAAATCCAGAAACAAACAAATCTTACAAAATTGGAGGAAGGAAGAGGTAGTTGAGTGTCCTCTCTGCAAGAAGGCTGTGAAGTCACAGATTAAACCTTTGTTCGGTACCTAAGGAAGCATAAAAGTTCTAATTCCATCAGGGAAACAAACAGGAGAGGCAGAGGGAAGGCTAAATATGAGGTCTGGTGGATTGGTTTGAGGCCATATGTGAAGAACCTTGAGTCTAAAGTGGATATCACACTTCTGAGAAAGCGGAAAGTCTCCTAGGTCTGTGTTTTAGAGAAGCAATGTCATTGCCATATGAAGTTCACGGACATGATCATTTCCAACACCTTGGCAATCTTTCCGGGCCCCTTCATAAGGCACAACTACCCCAGCAGCTGGGCTTCTGCACTAATGATGGAAGCCTTCGCTAGTTCTTCCAAACAGATATTTAAGATAGATAGCCAAAAAATGAAGTTGCACTGAGATAATTCCCACTCTGTCTCCTGCCTGCTTCTAGCAATGAAAAGTACAGAAGACAGCTTTTTCCCCATACAACCTTCACTTGATGTGCACAGCAGGTTCTTGGTTCTATCAGTTTCTGACTGTATCATCCTAGTCACATTACTTAATTCTTTTGAACCTAAAATGCCTATATGTAAAACATCTGGAATAGTTCTTTGCTGGCAGAAAGACAATCCTGGTTCTCTAAAACAAAGATTGGTTCCCTAAACCCCATATTCCTTCTAGTACTGATCTGTAGGGACACATCACCTGAAGCTAAAACTCAAAAGCACTCAACGTGGGCAAGAAGCATAGATCCCAACTCTTGTCCCCGCCCCCCCCCCCCCGACCTTGTTTTGGCCCCACCAAACATGTGTTGTTGGTGTCTTTTAGTAAAGAATAAACTTCTTCAGAGACACAGCACAGAAACAATTACACCAAGGGAAGTACTGCTTTCCTGGAGGCATCAGAAATATAAATTTCTTCTGTTACTTCTGAGCAAACCAGACTAACTGACCAACACACAGCATTCTATTGGTAATTTTTGTTGTCTTTGGATGGCTACCATTTTTTAAATAATTATTTATTTTATCCACCATTATTAGTTAATTTGCTATAGCTCACCAGAGAGAGAGAGACAGACAGAGAAAGAAAGTGAAAAAACAAACTGCCTGGTCTCGGACTTGAACTGCAGTCAGTCATGTGGGAGTCCAGTGCCTTAACCACTACTTCACATGCTGGCCATGAGATAGCTACTATTAAACTCATAAAATAAGTTTTAATAACAATAGTAGTAATTTTAAGGACCAGCAGATGGCATAATGGTTATGTTGCTGGACTCTCACGTAGTCGAATGCAGTTTGAGTCCCACACCTGGAGACTTGAAACTCATGCTGAGTGCATGTGTGCCCAAGATCCAGAGAGGAGAATAGAGGAGAAGGGATTGTGGCATGGCCACCCTTCCTGGGAGGTGATTTCTGGTTTTCTGTCTCTCTCTGTCTCTCCAGCAAGTGCACACTCCCTATAACAAATATCTCTCTAAAAAATGAAAAAATAATAATACTAATTTTAATGTACTCCCATCTCCCAGGGTCTTCCTACCCTGCTTCTAAATCTGACTACCTAGCATTCCCCTCAAATATCTTCTATGCTTTCCCTGTTCTTCAACACTGCTCCCTCTGGCTCTTCAGTTCCAATCTTTGGTGAATCAGTTTGATATTAACAAACTGACAGAAAAGAATGGTTAGTGCTACTCTACCTATACAGCACATAGCATTTTCAAACAAAAATCTTGGGATCTCAGCAGAAGCCTTTTAATTCAGAAGACCCCCCCCCCCTCTATTTTTCTTTTTTTAGAGAGATTTTTCCTATGGGGCATGTGCATTTGCTGGAGAGACAAAGAAAGTGAACAGGGTGGATAGTCATGGCTCAATCTCTTCTCCACTTACTGGGAATTTGAGATATGCACCCTGGATGAATTTCAAGCTGCCAGCTCCGGGACTTGAATCGCAGTTGGCCATGTGGGAGTCCAGCATCTTAACCACTATGCCACCTGCTGGCCCCAGAAGACCCCCCCTTTTTTGAACTTTGGTAGGATTTTTCATCTTTGGTCTCTAATGTGAACTCAATTCTGAGATATCTAAAATAGCTTCAAACACATTGTGAATATGTAATAAGTGTCCTTTGATGATAAAAAAAAAAAGTAGAAAAAATATTTTTCCCTAGGGAACCAGCAGTTAGCGTAATGGCTATGTCGCTGGACTCCCACGTAGTCAACCACGGTTTGCGTCCCGGACCCGGTGGCTTAAAACTCACGCCGGGCGTGTGTGCGTGCGTGCCCAAGATCCCGAGAGGAGAATGGAGGAGAAGGGATTGCGGCGTGGCCATCCCCCCTGGGAGGAGATTTCTCCCTTTCTGTCTCTATGTCTCTCTCTGTCTGTCTGGCGAGCGCATGCGCCCTATAGCAAAAACCTCTCCAAAAAAAAAAAATTTTTTTCCCTAAGGAAGCAATTGACTGGGACCAGCAGATGGCATAATGGTTACATCACTGGACTCCTACGTAGATGACTGTGGTTCAAGTCCCAGATCCAGTGACTTAAAACTCATGCCAGGCATGTATGCATGTGTCCAAAATCCTAAGAGGAGAATGAAGGAGCAGGGATTCCAGTGTGGCCATACACCTAAAGGGTGATTTCTCTCTGTATCTCTGTGTCTCTCTGTGTCTTCAGCAAGTGTACATGCCTTATAGCAAAAATCTCTCTTTAAAAAAAAGAGGGAAAAAGCAATTGGCTTCACAATTCACAGACCTATCACTAAGAATTGGCAAACGGTGCCCCAATTTTGTCCTAAAGGCAAAAATAATTGGGCTCTTTGTGCCATGCAAACATTAGTCCATTATTTAACCATCAGGCATTCTAGTGGCTAAAAAGTGATTCATTTATTCCAACATACCATTGATAGATGGGTGTTGGTGCATGTTGGCAAGTGGATAGCTAGCTATCACTGAACATGAATATGAAACCAGGGGAAGAGCAGCATTTCAATAATAAATTAAATAGCACAAAACAAGACCTGGAGAGTGCCCCTATACTGCATGTACAATGTATAACCAACAGTAGTCACCTCCCACCCCCATCACTCCACTGGGAAGTGAAGATGGTTGCAGTAGCTGACCGAGTACTGAGTTGTGCGGGCCCAGTTTTGCAACATAATGGGATTTCCCTTGGAGTTACAGGATGTAGAAACCTGACTCCTGCTTACTGAGATATCACACCAGTCTCATGAGTCTCTTGGTCTCTCTTGCTGTTAATTATGTATACTCTACAGCAGCTTAATCTAATTATGACTCTCTCCAGTGACTGCATGATAAGACATTCCCAGGCCCGTTTTCTTCAGTTTTCGTTTCCCTAGGCTTCTCTGCCTCAATTCTCTTTCAGAAGCTACACACAGAAAGCTTAGTAACAATTGGAATCTAACTACATTTTAACATAACACTTACATTCATGCTTCTGTTCACACTGCAAAAGGTAATCTTTGAATGGTTTAAGCATCTGGATTCTATTACAGCAAAGTATAGCACTCAAAATGGAAGAGACTTTTTACATGTGTGTGGAATTCAGGCAGCTGCCTGAGCCACCCTTGGGCCTAGTTGTTTCAAAGAGATTTGCAACAGGCTTAAGTCAGAAATGATAAAATTGTCAAAAAACTTTGGAATTCCTTTTGGAAGACAGCTAAAAAAATAAAACCAAACCAAACCTCCGAAAGGAAAAAGGAAAAGATTTTTTGCCTGCAAATTTTTAATAATATGGTTTATTGGGTCTAATACTAAAACTCCAAATACTGTCAGTTGTGCATGTCCAAGAAATGTTTTCACTTCTTCCCCTCTCAAATATAACATGGGTTTTACAGTTCTGCAGATTACAAATCACATAATTGTGTGTGTGTGTGTGTGTGTGTGTGTGTGCGCGCGCGCTTTTTTCTTTTTCTTTTCTTTTTTCCTGTTTTTGGTAGGGATGTTGGATTTTTCTTTCGTTTGTCCTATTTTATTTAAGTAGTCCAAACCTTTGTGGTTTGGTCATTAAAATCCAGTTGGCAAAGAGAGGCTGAATCTTTATGTTCTCCAGCTGTGTTCCTACCAGCTACACACAAGCATTATTAACCATATGACTATATTTACATCAGCCACGAGTGAAAGTTTTTCATGCCCCAGCAGCACACAAAGATGTTTGGTGTCTGAGCCTTTGGCCTCCTTGAACAGAGACAAGGCAAAAACTTTCAGAGTAATATCAACTCTACTATGAAATATCTGCCCAGTGAAAGTGATGCCAGCATAATTTCTGAAGTCAATCAATCTAATTTAGAAGGGACAAGGCACAGAGAATAACTGTAGGCAAATTAAAAAGTCATTCCTCTGGTAAAGCAAGAGAAGAACATAACAAAAGGCAAAGTTCAGGTCATGATAGCAAGAAAGAAAGAAAGGGAAGCATTTTGTTCATGTAGTAGAGGGTCTCTCAAAAAAATATATTTGATGAAACAAGAGTGTGGCAGAGCATGGGGAAACAAAAGAAAACAAGGAAGTATGTGACCATGAAGCAAATGCTTAGTCTCAGAGACTAGAGGCTTAAAGAAATGGATAGAATAAAACCTAAAGTGAAAGAAAAGAAAGTTCCTAGCACGCTGAAGGAAAGAGACGTCCCCCAACACCCTTCCTGCTTATTCTATCAATATAATTAAAAAGTCACAGCTGGGTCCTCCTTACCACATTCTGGTTGATACCAACTTTATCAACTTTTCCATTAAAGCCAAACTGGACTTAGTGCAGTCAATGATGAACTGTCTGTATGTCAAGTGTATCCCTTATATAATTGACTGTGTAATGACTGAAATTAAGGAGTTGGGGCAAAGGTATCAAGTGGCTCTAAGGATCGCCAAGGATCCAAGATGTGAATGATTACCATACATATACAAAGGAACTCATAAGAATGACTGCTTAGTACAGAGAGTAACTCAGCACAAATATTACATGGTGGCCATAGTTGACCGAGACCTTAAACAAGGAATCTGGAAGATCTCAGACATTCCAATCATATACATTTCTAACCATAGATACAACATTGAGCTGATGCCAGATGATTATGGAGCCCCTTGGTTCTAATTCTTTAAGGACGAAGTTCCTCTGGCTTTCTTTGACCAAATTTCTCTGTTGCCAGTTTATTAAACATGTTATATATCGTGAATTATTATTCTGTTCATCTACTTGCTGTATTATGAGCTGAGTATGGTCAAGTACACTTACTTTTCAATGCTTTTTTGAAGGAGAAAAACAGTATATTTGACACAAAAACACTTTTTAAAGAAATAGAAGAATCTAACCCCAAATACATGCAGAATGTAAAGAATCCCAAATAACCAAAAGAAGAGGAACTAAATTAGATATCCCACACTATCTGATTTCACAAACCTTCATAACCAAAACAGTGTAGCACAGGCATAAAGACAGACTTAGAGACAAACTGAAAGGAATAGAGAAGCCAGAAAAAAACTCTCATACGTATGGTCAAATTATTTTTGTTTGTGTGCTGACCATTTAGTTGGGGGAAAGAACAGCCTCTTTGCAAGTGGTGTTTAGAAAACTTGATATCCACTTGCAAAAGAATGATATTGCACTCTTATTTTGGACCATACCCAAAAAAGTAACTCAAAATGGATTAAAGAAAGAAATGTAAAAGCTAAAATCATAAAACTCGTAGGAGAAAACCTAGAGAAAAAGCTTTATAGCACGGGATTTGGCAATTACTTCTTTAATAAGACACTCGATGCACAGAAAACAGAAAAAAATAGTTATTTGGACTACATCAAAATTTAAAACTTTAGCGCATCAAAGAACACTACTAACACAGTGAAAAAACAACCCAAGTCAGAAAATATTTGCAAATCTTATGTCTGATCTCAGAGGCTAGTATCTAAAGAATTTCTACAACTCAACAACAAGAAAACCTGTTTAAGAAGTGGGCAATGAGCTTAAATAGACCTTTCTTAAAAAAATAAATAAATAGAGATTTTTACCTTCCAATTCCCCCTGATCTAGCCAGGAGCCAAGATAAGCCAATCATCAGCCAGCTATATCTGAGTTTTGAGCAGTGCCATTCAGGGATTAGGACCACCAAAGACCTTCTGCCCAGACTTCACACTTCTGCCCCCCAGATCTAGACAAGATCCAGGTTAGAACACCCTATTCATTCGCTCTCTCTCTCTCTCTCTCTCTCTCTCTCTCTCTATATATATATATATATATATATATATATATATATAATTTATTTCTTAGCTCTCTGCTGCTCTTTTGTCTTGGTAATTCTTACCTTTCCCCCACCTCCATAGGCCAAGTCAATCAGTCATCTATATCTGAGTTCTGCACACACCACGCAGTTTCGTTTTTTGCTCAAAAATTATTTTCCGGGGCCGGCAGGTGGCATGGTAGTTAAAGGCGCTGGATTCCCACATGGCCGACTGTGGTTCAAGTCCTGGACCTGGCGGCTTGCTTTCTCTCTCTCTCTCTCTGTCCCTCTCTGGTCAAATTCAAATGAATAAATAATAAATAAAAAAAAAACTAAATAAAATAATTTAAAAAAAAATTATTTTCCCTTTTTTTTTTTACTGTTTATGTCTTGCTTTTTCTCTTTTTTGGTTTTTCTTTTCCTTTTTCTTTCCTTTTATCTTTCTCACTTTTCTGCTCAAAACTCCACACACTAATTTTCTAGACAGGTCTAGGTGCTCAGTAGCCAAATATCTTAATGCTTTTATGATCAGATGAACCCTCAATTTACATTGAATCAGCTGCACAAAGGGAGAAAAATGATACTGTTAGATACTGCAGGTCGCCTCCTTCTGCATTCCTCTGAGTGCTCAGATTTAACTCCAAAAACTAGGAAAAATCATATACTCCATCAGATGACCAGAAACCACCGCAGAGGCACAAGGGATATGAGAAAAAAAAATCTCCCCCAGTGAAAAAGAATAACTCCTCATCCTTCACAGACAATACAAGGGAAGTCATGGACATGTCAGATGAAGAATTTAGAATATTCATAGTGACAAAACTATCAGAGGTGCAAGAGAAAAGGGATAATGAACTCCAGAAAATGCAAGAGAAAAAAACACAAGTTCCAGGAGGTGAGGCAGTTCTTGCACAATCTGAAAGAGGAGGTAGATACACATTATAAAAAAGAATCAAATGAAATGGTTAGAGATGAAGGCTGAAATACAGGAAATAAAAACATCCCTTGAAAATATCAAAAGCAGATTAAATTATGCATAAGAGCAAGTCTCAGATATAGAAAATAGAACCTCTGACCTAGAAAAATTCACCAAAAAGACTGAGAAAATAACCCCCCAAAATGAGAATAACATATGAGTAATACTAGAAACTATTAAATGCCCAAACATCAGATCATCAGTATTCCAGAAGATGAAGAAACTAATAAGGGCATTGATAATCAATTCCATGGAAACCTGGAAGAAAACTTTCCAAACCTAGAGAGGCACTCAAATACAAAGCAATACAAAGGATTTCTCAGACCCAAGAAATACAAGAGATCCCCTGTAGAATCAACCCAAGAAGGTCTTCCCCAAGGCACATCATAACCAGATTGACCAAAACCATAGTCAGAAACAGGACACTAAATTTGGCAAGAGAGAAATATCAAGTTACTTTCAAAGGATATCCCATCAGGCTAATGTCTGACCTCTCATCGGAAACAATGCAAACAAGGAAATAATAGAGGATATATTCAAAGTGATAAGTGAAAAGCAATTTCAACCAAGAATACTATACCCACCAAGATTATCTTTCATATGGGAAAAAAAGATAAAAACATTATCAGATAAGCAAAACCTGAAAGAATTTACCAACACCAGACCAGCTCTCCAAGAAGTGCTGAAGGGAATGCTATCCCAGGAAAACTAAGGTCAGACACACAGAAATAAGAGTACAAAAAACAATCCAGAGAATGGCCAGTCTAATGGTGGGGGCAAATCTGGAGTTGAATGTAACTTCCAGAGTTTAGAGGAAAGATCAGACCATGGTAACATCGCAAATTCAATAGAAGTGAAATTAATTGCATGAGACTGAACTAGTAAAATAGAATTTTTTGACTTTAGTCTAAAACATTACTAATTTTCTTTAATACTCTGATTTCCATATTTAAGGATTTTTGTCTATTTGAACTGAATCCTAACCTTTTTCCTGGTTTTAAGTTTTAAGCAAATTTCTCTTAATGTTTTTTTTATTTTGGTCTATTAAAACTAAAACTGTTTTTCTTGAAATTAAAAAAAATGCATTAAAAACATTTATTGATACCTATTTAATGACTGCAGTAAGCTATATAGCCCCAGCTAGGTGCTACTTTATAGTATGTTCACTTTACTCACTAAGGTTTATGCCTAACGTCAGACATGTATTCATAAATATTTATATATTAGCTGTACTTGCTATTGATAATTTTTAAATTAAGATCTTTAGTGAATCAATAAAATGTGAAAAAAGAGGCATGGAAAACAACTGTTGATTTCAGAGACTGTGGGAGAAGTGAGGGGAGGAATTGGCAGAGGGTGAGAGGTAGGGAGTCAGGGTGGGCAAAAACCAAGACATATAAGAAACAAGAAATAAATAATTACTTGTTGACAATAACATGTATGGTAATATCCTTGATTGAGCCAATATACAGTGTATTCTGCATGGAAAAAGCTCATGTTGTATACTGTATTTATGTATAGTCAATGACTGTAAATAAAATTTAAAAATATGCAAATGGGTGATAAGACACAAAAAAGTGTTCAACATTGATAATCACTGCAGAAATCATATCAAAATCACAATGATATATCACTTTATAATTTCACAGTTATTAGGATTACCATTAGCAAAAGAAAAAACTGAAAAATCATATATAGAGAATAACAAATGTTGGTGAGGACCTGGAGAAATTTCAATTCTTGGGTACTGGTGCAAATGTAAAATGTGTAGCTACCATGGAAAACAGTAAATTAAGTCTTCCAAATATTAAACATATAATGACCATTTTAATCCAGCAATTCTACTCCTGGGTATATACCCAAAAGAATTGAAAGCAGGGTCTTGAAGAAAGTAAAAGAAACTTAAAGTGTGCATCAGCAGATGGATCAATAAACAAAATGAGATATATTCATACAATGGATTATTGTTCAGTCATTTGTTGTTATTCAAACACATTTTTATATTTATTATAATTTATGAGTTATATATAATTATTACACATCTTTGTAGAGTGTAGAATGGTCTTTGAAACCATAAATACAGTATATAACAAACAAATTGAGGATGTAAATATATTCATCATCTTCCACATTTAACATTTAACATATATTATATTCCAAACATTTGTAACCCACTTCACTGATTATTTTGGAAGTATGTCCTGAATTGTCTATAACACTCTTTAGTAAAATACAATTCTTTTTTAAAGTTATTTTAATTAAATTTATTTATTATTATTATTTACCAGTTGGGTCAGACAGACAGAGGGAGAGAGAGAGAAAGTAAGCCACCAGGTCCAGGACTTGAACCATGGTTGGCCATGTGAGAGTCCAACACCTTTAACCACCATGCCACCTACCCCTCTGTAAAATACAATTCTAAAAAAAAAAAAAAAAAAAAAAAAAAAAAAAAAGATTAAAAATCAGACAACAAAAGTCCCATAAATTAAGGAGGATGGATTTTTTAAAACAAAAATAATCTTAACTTAGCTAATGAAAAAAGAATTTGTGATTTCCATGTAGAGGACTGTGGGATATAATAATTTATATTCTGGGGTCAGCAGATGGTATAGAGGTTACATCGGTGGACTCCCACATGGCTTACAGCAGTTCAAGTCCCAGACTCAGTGGCTTGAAACACTGGGTATGTATGCACGCGTGCCCAAGATCCTGGGAAGAGAAAGGAGGAGAAGGGATTGCGGCATGGTCATTTGTCCTAAGGGGTGATTTCTCACTTTCCCTCTAGGGAGTGATTTCTCACGTTCCTTCTCACTGTTTCTGTCTCTCTCTCTTTATCTCTTTCTCTGGTGAGTGCACATGCCTTAAGCCAAAACCTTTCAAAAAATAAATAAATAAAAATAACTTTATGTTGTGAAAAGATCTGTGCTATCATTGATCCAGTTAGAGATAGGTTAAACTGTACATAATACCTCTTTAGGAAGAGAAAAAGAAAGCTTTTACTTATACATTGTGAGTTTCTGTAAGACCACAGTGTTGTACTGTGCATAAAGAAATAAGTTCTCAGGTCCAGTAGGTGGCATGGTGGCTAAGGTGCTGGGCTCCCACATGGCCAAACGGCAGCTTGAAAAATTACAGCGGGCACGTGTTCATGTATGCCAAAGAACTTGAGAGGAGTGGAGGAGAAGAAATTGCAGTGCGGCCACCCCTCCTTGGGGTGATTTCTCAAATTTCCTCTCACTGTCTCTCTCTGGCAAGTGCAAACACTGTATGGCAAAAACAAAAAAAAATTGGAAAGAGACTTTTTAAAGCAAAGACATGGTAAAGTCAGTGATTTGGTGATTTATAGGCTTTACAAAGTTCTTGATTTTAGTCTTCTTTAAATACATTCCAAAGAAAGACTCAGCTACTTATAACATTTTGGACTTTTCCTCTGTTATCTAATTTTATATAATGAGTAATAGTTATAATAAATATATAAATGAAACTTGTAGAGGCAACTGTCTATCAAATAATTGATGAATTTGTACTTGAACCTGCTTGTGTGTAAGATAGTCTAATCTACATTTTTAGCCTTTTCATTGGGAAAATTAATCCCATCATTTGATGTTATTATTGATATGTGTGGATTTACCCTTTTTTTCTATTTATTTTGTGTTTTTTTGCTTTTATTTATCTCCCTTTAGTTTACCTGGTGTTGTAGTCCCTTAAGTATTTTCTGAAGATTTGGTTTAGTTTTCGTGAATTTTTTCAGCTTTTGTTTTTCTGAGAAAGATTTTATTACACCTTCCCATTTGAAGGATAATCTTGCTGGGTATAATAGTCTTGGCTGGAATTGTTTTTTCTTTCAGAGTTTTAAATATGTCTTCCCATTCTTTTCTTGTTTGCATTATTTCATTTCAGAGGTCGGATGTTAGTCTAGTGGGGTAACATCTGTAAATAACTTGGCATTTCTCTCTTGCTATTTTTTATAATATTGTTTTTGTCTTTTTTTAATAATTTTTAAATTAAATTTTTACTAATTTGTATATAATGTACCTCCAAAAGAATCTTCTTATGTTATATCTGTTTGGTGTCCTTTGTATTTCCTGGATTTGAATGTCCAGATGCCTCTCTAAATTTGGAAAGTTTTCAGCAAATATATCATAATATACCATAGAAAGAGATTTTCTATGCCTTTACCTGTCTCTTCACCCTCCAGAATACATATTATACAAAGATTTTGCTGTTTAATGGAGTCTAGGATTTCCCATTATTCTGATTTTTAATGGTTATTCTTCTTTTCAGTTGTTTAGACTAAATTGGAGGTTTTGTCTTCAAGGTCAGATTCTTTCTTCATGGACTAATCTGCAGTTGATTCTTTCAAGGGAGGTTTTGATTTCCTGCATTGTATTATTTATCTCCAGAAGTTCTGTTTAATTCTTTTTCAGTGTGTCTATTTATTTATGGAGTTCTTCTTTCAAGTCATGGAAGGATTTTCTCTTCTCCGTGAATTAGTTGTCTGTATTATCTTGCATCTTACCTGAGTTTTGTTACAATAAATATTCTGAATTCTTTTTCTGACATTCTTGTGTTTTGTATAGTGTTGTTTAAGAGTTATCATGTTCCCTTGAGGGGGAGGTATTTCCTGATTTTCTTCTATTTCTCAAAGCTCTGCTTTGATTTCTAGTCATCTGGTAATATACTTAATTCTTCCTACTTCTGTGGAGTTATGTTTCTGTAGCTGTGTGCTTAGGCCCTTCCCTATGTTATGCATTTTTTCTGTGCCTGTTTCCCTCCTCTACTGTAAATGAGAGTTTGAGGTTAAGATTTTCAGAAGGGCAAGTCTCTCCTTTTACTGCTAGAGGGGTTGTGGCAAAGAATTCCTCTAGGGTGTCCTGTCTTCAGGCATTTGATTCCTGTTTACTCTAACCTTTAGCTCCCAGTGTGGCTGGAGGTTGAGTTGGATAAATAGAATATAAAGTGGTAGACCACTTGGTACTGCACAGGCCAGAATGGCCCCTCAACTCCCATAGTAGGCTGGACAGGGATCCCTGATGACCTCAAACTGACTGGATTGAACCTCCATATTGCTTTTGGATGGATGAGGGGCAGACAACATCAGCACACATTGGCCAGCAGCTCCTATCTTCTCTTATTCAGCCTTTTATAAAAAGGAAATTCTGACACATGACAACATGGATGAATCTCGAAGGCACAATGCTAAGGGAAATAAGCAAATTACAAAAAGACAAATACTGTATTATTTCACTTAGATGAAGTACCTATAGTGGTCAAACTCAGACAAAATATAAAATGGTGGTTTCCAGGGGCAAAAAAGAGGGTGAGTGAGAAATTATTGTTTAATGTGTACAAAGTCTCAGGTTGGAAAGATAAAAAAGCTGGGGAGATGGATAGTGGTAATGTGAATGTACTTAGTACCCTTGTACTATATATTTAAAAATGCTTAAAATGGTATATTTTATGTTTTGTTACATATATCTTACCACAACAAAAGAGCATATTCAACACTTTTTTTTTCTTTAATAATGCCAGAGAACACATGCGCTCACCAGAGAGAGAAAGACAAACGGAAAGTGAAAAGGCCACCCCATAGAGAATGTTCACACTATAATCCTTTCTCCATTTCTCCCTCCTTTCAGGGTTTTAGACACACATGCCTTGCGTGTTTCTCAAGCTACTGACTCTGGGACTTGAACCATGCATTTGGCCATGTGGGATCCAGCTGCCTTGACTACTATGGCAGGGCTAGCCTTTGAATACTTTTTAAAATGCTCATGATGGCCCAATTTCATTAAAAAAGCCAGAGTCATCCATAGAAATAAAAGTTAGCCTCTTCTTTAATTAGTATAAAGCTGGTTCTGTATGATGGATACATCCCTAAAATAATAATTATAAATAAAATTCTTATACATTTTATTTTTAAAATAATAATTTTCCTTTATATTTAAAATAACTGCAAAGTAAAATGTTTAATGACACAAATCCTTACCTCTTGGTCACCATTACGGATTTTTATTTTTGCATATATGGTTCTAAACTCAAACAGCAACTTCCAAACAGTGGATCATGGCAAACATTTTCTGTAAAGGGCTAGAGAGAAAATATTTTAGCTTTGCTACCATATGGTCTCTCTCAACTACTCAACTCTGTCCTTGGATCTAGAAAGCAGAAATAAACAATACATCAACTAATATAAATGGCCATGATCCAACAAACCTTTATTTTCAAAAGTAGGAGATGAGCAATATTTGACCACCAGTGGCTGACCAGTGGCTGACTCCTGGTATAAACCAAGTAAGATCTCTGATTCATGCTAGATGGGTTAGAGGGACCAGCAGTTAGCGTAATGGCTATGTCGCTGGACTCCCATGTAGTCGACCGCGGTTGGCGTCCCGGACCCGGTAGCTTAAAATTCACACCAGGCGCGTGTGCGTGCGTGCCCAAGATCCCGAGAGGAGAACGGAGGAGAAGGGATTGCAGTGTGACCATCCCCCGTGGGGGGTAATTTCTCACTTTCTGTCTCTCTGTCTCTTTCTGTCTGCCTGACAAGAGCACGTGCACGTGCCCTATAGCAAAAAAAAAAAAAAAAAAACTCTCCAAAAAAAGAAAGAAAAGTCATAGTTGAGTGGAGTCTAGAGGAAGGACAAGGAAATAAGGAAATGCTATTAAGGTGAAAGTGATAGAGGGAGTTAGAAATGAGAGTGAAAAGGAATGGAAGAGCAGAAGGGACCAGCAGTTAGCGTAATGGCTATGTCGCTGGACTCCCACGTAGTCGACCGCGGTTCACATCCTGGACCCAGTGGCTTAAAACTCACGCCGGGCGTGTGTGCGCGCATGCCCAAGATCCCGAGAGGAGAACGGAGGAGAAGGGATTGCAGCGTGGCCATCCCCCCGGGGGGTGATTTCTCGCTTTCTGTCTCTCTCTCTGTCTGGCGAGCATACACGCCCTATAGCAAAAATCTCTCCAAAAAAAAAAAAAAAAAGGAATGGAAGAGCAGAAGAAGATGCTCATTCAGACTCAAGCTAAATTGTGCCTAACGTGTATCATGAAGCCCACTACTGCTCCTGGAGCACACTGAAAGCATGGTGAGAAGAGAGCAGGTAGAGCCTGAACATTTATCAGTTTACTTAAGGGTCCTTTGTCTAGTGGAGACCCTGAAGGTTATAAGGATGAGCGGAGGTTTGGGTATGAGAAGCTAGGCGATATGTTTTGAATTAGAACTTTAAAAGAACTTCTGGGTTTTAAACTCTCACAATAAGTAGCTTTGACAAACCAATGCTCTGGAATCACCTTACCAAGAAGGAACGCTTGTTCACCATTAAATACTGATCTGCTAAAGGGATACACCAATTTCTATTTTTGCTTGCAGGATGACTAGCAACCTAGAATACATTTTATTTTATGTCCCATATATAGCATGTATGTCTATTCTATACGTTAAGTTTGATCATAATATTTGCCAGCAAGTGACACACACTTCTACAACAAGTGAAAGTTCTAAGAAATATTTTGTTGACTTCTTACAGCCCACTAGTCTTCAAAACCTTTGATGGAGTCTCAGCAATGTCACTGTTCCAACTTGGTTGCTGAGTTGCCTTAATCAAAGGGTAGAGTGGCAAGTCATAACTTCCAAATAACCTTCCAACCTCATGGTGGGCAGGGCAAAGGAGGAGCAGAGGCCCCAGGAAAGGAGCCTGAAAGTCTCAATCTGTGACTACTCTTCATAGTTCAAAAGCTCAAAATCTTAGTGGAAAAAAAAAACTCTTCCTCACTCCCAACCCTTGTCCAACTTTCCTTATGTTAAAAGAAAATATGTACTTAAAACTACCAAACATCTCATTTTACATAATGCTTAAATAAACTAGCTAGGAAAAAACAACATAGGCAAATAAATTTTATTTTTTAAAACATGATTTTGTAACTGGCATTTAGTTACAAATTAGAGGAATAAAAAACATTCACATACAAAATTTAGATTTTTGCTTTTCAAAAACATGGCTACATGCAAACAATGCCTACCTAATTCAGTGCAATAAATTTACTGTCCAGACTAAATTACATTTGAAGCTATATGACAGTATTATAAAAACATTGGTGAAAAGAGTAAATTGTGTATACATTTCTTAAATTTTGTATCTAGAAAGACTATCCAAACAGTTGACTAAATTAAAAAAACATCAAAACAACTCAATACTTGGTTCCATGTAGATTGAGTCTCAATTTTCAGATTGTTGTTTTCTAGTTTAAGAAAACTTTTTTTTTTGGAGAGGTTTTCACTATAGGGTGCGTGCACTCGCCAGACAGACAGAGAGAGACATAGAGACAGAAAGCGAGAAATCACCCCCCAGGGGGGATGGTCACGCCGCAATCTCTTCTCCTCCATTCTCCTCTCGGGATCTTGGGCAGGCATGCACACACGCCCGGTGTGAGTTTTAAGCCACCGGGTCTGGGACGCGAACCGCAGTCGACTATGTGGGAGTCCAGCGACATAGCCATTACGCTAACTGCTGGTTCCCTAGTCTAAGAAAACTTTGAATTATAGGTCATTCCTGCTCAAGTATATTCACTTGTCCCTTAACAACATATATTTCCTGGGACCAGCAGTTAGTGTAATGGCTATGTCGCTGGACTCCCACATAGTCGACTGTAATTCGAGTCCCGGACCCAGTGGCTTAAACTCACGCCGGGCGCGTGTGCGTGTGTGCCCAAGATCCTGAGAGGAGAATGGAGGAGAAGGGATTGCGCTATGGCCATCCCCCCGGGGGGTGATTTCTCGCTTTCTATCTTTCTGTCTCTCTCTGTCTGGCGAGTGCACGCGCCCTATAGCAAAAACCTCTCCAAAAAGAAAAAATATATATATACTTCCTCCATTTATACTCAACCTCAAATTCAAGCCAGTCCCTGGGGTCCTGAGATATGAAAAGAGTCAAATTCATAGATAATTTGAGTTAGAATTTCAAAATTCTGAAACTGTAATATAAGAAATTGTATTGGGAGCCAGCCGAAAGTATAGCAGTAGCACACTTCTCAGAGATGCTAGATCCATATGGAAGATTGTGGTATGCTAGATCCATATGAAGATTGTGGCTTCAGCTTTCCTGCTGACCTGTACACACCAGACAAGCACATGCATGATCCTGGCTGTCTGGAAATGCTTGCAAGGCAATTGTGAAGTGAGACACTCTTGAGAGTGCCTGTCTTTGTCTGTCTCTTAACTTGCTTGAAGGAAATAAACTTTAAAAAATAAAAGAAATTGTATTGGAATTGTGATAAATGAGAAATACTGCTGCCTATTCATGATACTTTAACTGCTTGGACTGATCATTGTGCTATCCAGTTCACTGTACTATATACTGTAGGTCGATATTCTTTGCTCTTAAGTAAAAAAATGCATAAGATACACCTCCGATGGAGTTCTTGGCAAATCACTTGATTATATTCCTTGATATTCTGCAGATGCCTATAAACTACATAGCAAACTGACATAGGCAGTCAGTAGTTCACCATAACATTAAATTGAAACTAGCATAAGGACCCATGCATAATAAAACACAAAGAATTATAAGTGGCATAACTCGAGAGTTTTTACTGCTGAACAACATCAATATTTGTAGTAGCATTTATACCCATGCATAATAAAACACAGAGAATTATAAGTGGCATAACTCGAGAGTTTTTACTGCTAAACACTATCAATATTTGTAGTAGCATTTATTTCTCTGACCAAATCAATGTGCATTTATTGTCAGGTTCTCGCTACTTGGCATAGTCAGCCAGTGGAATATTCCACGTGAACTTGATTTAGGATAGATACAGTGGCAGACAGACCCTGTGGCTTTGGACGTTAGTTAAAAGAGAAGTGATTTATGATGTCGCTTTTGTTTACATGATTCATTTTCTGTTAGGATGACAGCGTTTTCTTCAAGTAGAAAGGTTCTTGGGATGGTATCTCAGCACCCCCTCCTCTTCTCTGCCAACATTTCCCACTTATTCCCTACTGTTTTTCTCCCCTTCACAACCCACACATCTTACGTGAAAAGGTTTCGCTTGAAAACTAATAAAAAAAAATCAGTGAACAAGTGAGACCAGAGTTACAAATGGAAACATCCATCTCCACTAGTGATTCCAGAACTCTTTCATGATTAATTTATGGGAATACAGTGAGGAAGTAAAACAGATGGGGCAAGGCAGGGAAATTTTCCTTAGAGTCCCATTACCCAATGGCAAACTTTAATGGGTAAGACAAACTATTGGGAGAAGATGCTCTTGCCAGCTATTTACAGTTTGTGTTTGTACTATAATCAACAAAGGATAGCCACCTGCTGTTTCAATTATGCAAAATACCTTTCTCTGTCAGGTCCCTCCAACCATGTTTGAATAATACTTCTGTTGGAATAAGAAGTATTTGGGAGGCTTCCCAGCAATGACTTTTAGGAGAAGATACTAGATTCCTCTGTTTATGTAATACAGTTTACTTTAGAATTTTCTCAGATCAAAGAAGATGTAAATTAATTAAATAAAAATATGTGGATAAAATTCACAAATCAGGTGAAATGTCTGATTATGATATTTGGTTAAAAAGTATTCCAAGCACATTTCCTTTTTTTAAAGAGAGATTTTAGGTATAGGGTATGTGAGCTCACCAGACAGAAAGAGAGAGAGACAGAGAGACAGAAAGCAAGAAATTACCCCCAAAGGGGAGGGTCACACTGCAGTCCCTCCTCCTCCATTCTCCTCTCAGGATTTTGGGCACACACACACACACACACACACACTCGTGCCTGGAGTGAGTTTTATGCCACTGGGTACAGTATTTGAACTGCAGTCCTCTACGTGGGAGTCCAGTGATGCGACCATTACACCATCTGCTGGTCCTTCCAAACACATTTTCTGAATATTTTAAATTGGTATCAAGTATAATAAGGAGTTTAATAAGCGTAAAGCAAGGAGTTTAATAAACATTATTAAACACCTACAATCCACTTATTTGCATTTTCTGATCTACTTCAATACCAAAAATATGAATGGAGATTATATATATATGCAAGTCACATCTAAATGACCTGTTACTGATAAAAGAAAGGAAACTCCCTCACACAGAATTACACATAGCTCATCTGAAGACAGGATAGCAATCAGATGTAATTACTATGATTCTGTTTCCTGGGCAACAGGTGAGGAAAAGAGCTGCATTCTTTCTCTACTGTTGGTTGGATAGCAGGTCCAAATGAGATTCTATCCATCTTGTTGTCCAGGCTATAGAATTTGACCATCAGCTTGAATGGTGGGCTTGTTTTCCCAGTAATTATTTGAAGGTATGGCACATTGGTGAATTAGTAGCAAATAAACTCTCTAGAGATCTGTTGGAGATTTTAAATGTTCTGGCTCCAAAGCATACTAACTCACTTTGGAAAGAATGAAGAAAACCCTCTTACTTCCACCTCTGCATGGAGAACCCATTTTTCTTACAGCATTGCTATGGGTGAAAACTTTGCCAGGGGTTCAGTTGCACTGCATGATGATAAGACACTGCTTCTCAGAGTCTGAGAAAGAGGCCCAGGTTTAGTTACAGGCTCACTCTAAGCATGCTGGGATGGTGGCATGAACTATAGTCCTTGCTAACTGAGAGGCTGGGGCAACAGTATCTCAGCACGATGAGACCCAGTCAAAAATCACTATCTCTGTCTCTCTCGGAATTAAATAAATAGACAGACTAAAATAAACAACAAAAAAACCCTATGCCAGGATCAAATGTCTATACCCAGAAACCCTATGACATTGTCTAGTAGGTAGGGCTCAGCGATGGAGTGGAAAGGTTAAACTCATGGGGTGCCTCCCGCAATTCCTCTAAACCTATACCTGAGTTTAAGTTCTAAGGAGAAGTATTGTATGTCCCCATTTAATATATACCAAGTGTCCACACTCTGTGACTGAAACTAATTGACTAAAGGATATAGAAAGACAGTAAATAGTTGTAAATACCAGAAAAAGAGTGTGTGAAAGAGGAGGGTCTGAGGAAGGACATTTAGAAGAAAAATAGGGAGGCAACACATTAATGGCACAAAGAAATGTGGTATTATCTGTTGAAGATATTTTGTAATTTTATCAACTATACTAGGGAGAAATTTTCTCCTGTTGAAATATCCATTTTGTAAGCCAAATAATAATGTGATTGAATGTATAAAAAGAAAATGGAAAAAAAAGTCCTAAGGCCACTCTAAATATTGTTCAAAAGTTTGAAGCCATGAGTCCTAAATCTTCTGCATTCAGAAATAACTGGCTTGTCCTTGAATTCAGGAGTAACATAAATTGATAACATATCTCACTTTTAAGAGTTGTGCTCCATTGTTAGAGTATGCATTCTGATTTTGGACTTTGAAAATAACTTTACATTATGTCTATCTGTGTTCAAATAGACATCCAGAGGAAAGTGTCTGTGGTAGACTAGTGGGACAAGGGCGGGAAATATTCTACTTCAGTTCCATTTCTTTCTTTTTTTTTTTTTTTTGCAAGCTTCATGAACAAAGAAAGAAGGATAAAATTATTTGAAAGAACAAGAGGGTAAAGGAACAAAGATAAACAGAGTTAAGCGGTAACTGTACACTATAATTTGCTAACAAAGAATTTTTTAGGTGGCCAACCTGTGTAAATTATATACAGTTGGGAAAGGACCGCCAAGCAGAGGGAAATATAATCGCTTCATCTATTTTTTTTCTCCATCAGTGTTCCTAACACTAACTCTATTGTATGGCTGAATTGTACAAAAAAAAAAAAAAAAAAAAAAAAAAAACATCAGTTTCACAGATAGCCTTTGAAACACACTGTTGTATGCTCTGAGACCTCTAAACAATCACCTGTGTGGTTGGAGCCCTCTAGTGGACAGGGGGACTCCACGCATGTAATTTCATGAACTCATCTGAGAGGATGAATAATTCAATCTTCTCACATTACCATTGGGCAACAGCAGGTGAGACTGCAAAGCATCCTGGGTATACTTCTACAGCTCACATGTAAATTGGGAATTCTGAGGCCTAATCCCTTGCCAATTACCATTTAACATTTCCATTCTTTTGAAGAATTAACACCCTTTCCACTAGCCTTCTGAGAAATGTTTGGGTAGATCCATTAACAATAGCCCTCAGTCACTGTTGAGAAGAAAGAGCTCTGCACTTAGAAAATGCAGATCCGTATTCTAGCATGATCCTGCCACAAAGCTGGCTGTGTGGCAGATTTGTCATAATCAATTTATTTCCTTCTAATTTGAAGAAAAATTGAAGATGCCTCAGAAATGGTCAAGAGTTATTTAGAAATTTGTCCCCCAAAATATTTGTGGTCATACAACCAGAGTTCTTCCAGTGGGTCTCTTCTTATTCCATTTCTTTCTTTGGTTCCTTTGTCAGCTTCTTCCAATGTTGGGCCTTTTAATATTGGATCAATATGTGATATCCTGGCTTCTTCTCTCAGACTTTCTACTACCTTAAGAAATCTGAAGTATGGGACCTTAGGTGGCATGGTGGTTAAAGTAATGGATACCCACATGGCGAGCGGCCCCAGTCCCAGACCCAGCAGCTTGAAAAGCACACTGGGTGCATGTACGTGTGTGCCCAAAATCCCAGGAGGAGAATGGATTGCAACGTAGCCATCCCCCATGGGGGGTGATTTCTCACATTCCCTCTCACTGTCTCTCTCCGGTAAGTGCACACACTCTATGGCAAAAACCTTAACATACATGAATACATACATAAAAAGAAATCTGCAGTATGTCTATCACTCCACCCTCTTGAATATCTGTATCACTTAGAAATTGATGTAAAGTGGAACATGGCAGCTCTCTTCTTTCTTGCCCTTGTCCTGCCAGTCTACCACACTTTCTCCTGGATGCTTCTGAACACAGAGAGACATAACATAAAGTTATTCCCAAAGTCCATAATCAGAATTCATACTCCAACAATGGAGCACAACTCTTAAAACCAAGATCCATTGTCACTATATCTGACTCCTAAATTCAAGGAAACACCAGTTACTTCTGATTTAAGACCCATTGCTTCGAGCTTTTGAACAATTTTTGGAGAAGCCTTGGGACACAAACTCAGGAATACCATGGGAAGAACTGCAGATATGATATCTATATACTGATAAATACTAAATTTTAAAAGTGTACCCAGATCTGTTTTTGGAACTCCAGACCTACCTACTTGGCCTCTCCTTTACAAGATGTTTCAATAAGAGCAAGTGCAATGTGAGCAAAAGTGAACTTGACCCAAATTTGCCCCCTCTCCTGTGTTTCCAATTAGAGTGCACAATACAACGTACAAACAAGGCCGTCCATTTGAGGTTTCCTCTCTTTGGGGACACGTTAATCACCAAGTCAATAAATTCTACCTCTGAAATTACTTTCAAATCCATTCCCCTTTCTCTATGCTGACCATCATCATGAGCCTAGCCCAAGTCATAAACTAATATAATTTCTTTCTAACAAATATCCCTATATCCACTTAGCCACTCCTTCTAACCCACTGTTCTAAAATGCAATTCTGATTATACCATTTCTCTCCTTTAAACCTTTTGATGACTTCTATGATAAATTTCCAGTTTCTTATTATGGCTTCAAAACCCCTGCACAATCTGGCCCCCATTTATCTTTCCAGTCTCTCTTCCCACTCTCCCCCTCATACTCCTCTGTCCAAATATAACAACCTTTTACATTCCTTCCTGCCTTGGGGCCTTCACTCAGCTATTCCTGCCTGGCATGCTCTCTGCCTGCACTTACCTAGCTTATTAATACTAATCTAGCATTTTAAAGCTGTCTCTTTTTTTCTTAAAACAAAAACGTAGGTAGGAAAACATAACACGCATGTGTCCTTTCACTGAGCCATAATTAAAAGGAAAGAAATTAAGCAAAGATTCCTGCACAGAGAGGAAGCTGTCTCCCTTCATCTATAACTGCTGTGTTTACACAGATGGCGTACTCTGAAAGGTCTTGCTTTGAGTTGATAAGGAAACTAAAATTAAACAAAGACTTTTGATTAGCTGATTAATCAAGTTGAAGCCAGTTCCCCTAAAGACGAAGACTATCTAATTCTTCCTCTTACTATATCCCATGTGGCAAGCTTCAGTTTTCTGTAATTTCCTTTCATTCATCAGAAAGAGATAATAACTCTCCTAAGGTCAAGTTGTTTTTACTAAGATTGTCTTAAACACCTGAAATGTTACTTTAACCTCTGAGTTTGAAAGAAATGCTTGGATGCTTGAAATCATGAATCACTAGGGACATGGGTGGGAAATGGGTCTAAGACTCTTCACTTTTGTTTTAAATGACATTCCCATCCTTAGTTTTCTTCCTTTGTTCTTCCAATTGTACAAATTACCTGTGAAAATTTATGAGCAGGGAGAAAATGGTTTAATATGCTTCTTTCCCAGAAGTATTTGATATTATACTTGGGAAATGACATTGGCTAGTGTCTAATTCAAATATTAGTGGAGCTTGTTATTTTTACACTTTGTATCCATCAGCTTCAGCCTACACATCACTGCCTCATGGAAAGCTTCCCCCGATACTTCTAGACCAGAGAAGCTGTTATTATCATGCCCACAGCAAATGCTGTACATCCTCTGCTAATAATCCTTATTACCAATCATCATTAATTAAGTTCAGTCTGTCAGAGCACCACATCATGTGCACCTTGTTCATTTTCTCATTCCTGCACAGAACACAGTACCCTGGATACTGTAAGCATGCTGGAAATATTTGTTGAAATGCAATATTTCCTCCTATGGATAGTGGTTTCCTGAAGACCACACAATAAGAACAGAAATTATTGTTAAAATACAGACTTTCTCAGAGATCCCAAGGGTATGGAGTTTAGTTGGGGCTGAGAAAGGACTGAAAAAAAAAAAAAAAAAAACAACAGAAATGCCACAAGGAATGCCATCAGGAATAAAGCATCGAGCGCTCTCTCTCTCTCCTCTCTCTCTCCCTTTCATTTCTTTCTAATTCAGATTCTTTACATGCCTGTGTTTCATCCAGATTTCCCCATAGACTTATTCTTCTGCCTCTCCAGGCATAAGATACAGGATGTTATCTCATAGCTCTAAAATTGATGTGTTTTCAGTTCAAAGGACTGGTGAAGTCTAATGCTCTTCCTCCCAGTTCCAAATTCTAAGGTGAGAAAGAGAGACTGTCTAGCACAGGTCAGTACTCAGGCGATTCCTATGTCAATTAGCTATGGCTAGAAACACAGTCTTATGGAATTAAGATGATTTCAGCAATTCAGTTCTGACAGCAAGGTATATGTGTGAGTGGTGAGTAAGGCACTAGATACTGCAACCCCAAATGTATGCGCCTCACCATTTGTCTCCTTGAATGCTTCTGGAATATGAGATCGTAAATGACAGTATGGGTAAAAACAAAAAAGTGTGAAATGCCTTCTCTGCAGATCTCGATACATATTAAGAGAAAATACAGGCTTTATAGAAATGCACTGACAAACAGTTCTTCTGTTTTTAAGTAAGAAGTATGTTCATTATCTGATATTACTCTTTTATTAAAGTTATGCGAACATGTATTTTTCTGTTTATCAATCAAATAATTTCTCAACATGCCTTTCAGTTGTCAGATTGTAGGCAATTCCATCTTCCAAGAGTTTATGTACGCAAGGCTAAGATTTTGGTTCTAGGGGCCAGCAGGTGGTGTGGTGGTTAAGGTTCTGGATCCCACATGGCCAGTTTCGTAATTCAAGTCCCAGATGCTGCTGTTTGAGAATCACACCAGGGACATATGCACATGTGACAGAAAATCCTGAGAGGGCAGTGGAGGAAAGGGGACAGTGACCATCCTCCATGGGGTGATTTCTAACCACCCTCCATTTCCCTTTATAGCAAAACAAAACAAAACAAAAAAAGAGTTTGGTTTTAGTCCCTCCCTTTATGAAGCAGTAAAATTGATCTTTTTTGCTCACCAAATGAAGAACACTGCTGGGGCAGTGAGAAAATTGTACTAGACTTCGCTATTTGGACACTAAAGTAGAGGTGAAATGTGCCTTCGTTACTGCCAGAACATAGGATTTGTGCTTAACCTCTTCCTCCCACATTTCTCCTCTCGACATTTGCTGGGAAAATAATTTCTTCACTATTTTTAAATATTAGCTCCACCATTTATGCAGGCCATAGATCTTATTTTTAGATACAATTTTAGGACACCATACGTTTCCAAAGAGGAGATTATGATTGAAAATAATGGTTCACTCACTTTTTTATTCTTCCTGTATCTTAATTAATCATTTGGACATGCATAAGATATGTAATGGTGAGTTTTCAAGTATTATCAAGTACCTTTTTCTTTTAATTTTGTTAGAGGGTGCGTGCACTACCTAGAGAGTCAGAGAGAGAGAAAGAGGGAAGGAAAGTGAGAAAGCACCTTCCCTGTGGAATGGTCACACTGCAATCCCTTCTCCTCCATTTCTCCCTCCTTTTGAGATTTTTGGGCTCATACACACATGTATCTAGAGTGTTTCTCAAGCCTTTGGGTCTAGGACTCAAACTACATAGTCAGCCATGTGGGATCCAGCAGCCTTAACCACTGTGCCATGGGCTGGCCCCACCAGGTAGCATTTAGTCCTTAAAATGACCCTGTAAGGTAGGTATGATAATTATCACCTCTGTCTGTATACAAAGAAACAAAAGAGGATTTGTAATTAGGGAATTTGTCAGGGTTGTATCGATAACAGGAGGCAAATCCAGGATTTGAACCAAGCTGTGCCCCTTTTTCAACACCTATGTACAATTATTTTCTGTAAAACTGCTAATTTGAACTTTCAAATCGAGCCTTTCCAATTACTTCATGGTTTTTTGTTTGTTTGTTTCTGTTTTTGAGAGGAATTTTTGCTATAGGGCACATGCACTTGCCAAAGAGACAGAGAGAAAGAGCGAGACAGAAAGTGAGAAATCACTCCTCACCATGCTGCAATCCATCTCCATTCTCCTCTCAGGACTTTGGGCATGCACACACACACACGCCCACTGTGAGTTTTAAGCTGCCAGGTCCAGGACTCGAACTGCAGTCGACTATATGGAAGTCCAACAACATAACCATTATACCATCTGCTGGTCTCACTTCATGATTTTCTTTAGGCCTTACCTGTGATTACGTCTAAGGGTCTGAATAGCTGAGAGTAGAATGAAACATTGTTCAATGTCTTCAAATAAAACTTGAAAGCCATAACTTTATTTATCAGAATACAATTAGCTTATTTTTGAAAACGTCCTGGTGGGGGTTAATATATACTGAAACTTCCTAATTTGGTGTCTTCATAATTTCTATTTTTATTCCTTCATGCATTTTCTGATTATTATTGTGTAGTCAATAAGAAAATAAAATAAAATGTCTAGGTGTACTATTAGAGGTGACCTTTACCCATGAGAAAACCTGCAGCCAGTAGATAAAATGTACCATCAACGTGTTTCCTGCTGAGGTCTAATGCCCATATAGAAGGGGACTCTAGTTGGGATGTTTAGACCTCATGACTGGTAGGCATAAGAGATTATGTAAATAAGAAATGAAATGGATATGGTGTTAAAACTGAGAAGATGAGGTGACGAGGTTAAGGGAGCTATATTCCACATGGTCCTCCACCATTCTAATTCCAGTCCTAGCGGCATGAAAAACACTCAGGGTGTGTGTGCATGTATGCCCAGGACATCTCAACAGTAAAGAGAAATGGAGAAGGAATTGCATCCCAATTGGAGTGAGGGTCTATCTCTCTCTCTCTCTTTCTCTCTGTCTCCCCCCTTCTCTATGTCTCTCTGGTGAGTACAAGCACCCTCTGTCAGTTAATATATAAAAATGATGGGACCAGCAGTTGGCATAATGGCTATGGTGCTGGACTCCCATGTAGTCAACCATGGTTCAAGTCCAGGACCACGTGGCTTAACTCACACCGGGCGCATGTGCGTGCCCAAGATCCTGAGAGGAGAATGGAGGAGAAGGGATTGTGGCATGGCCATCCTCCCGGGGGGTGATTTCTTACTTTCTGTCTCTCTGGCAAGTGCACGCACCTTATAGCAAAACAAAACAAAACACCACCTCTCCCCCACCGAAAAAAAAAAAAAAAAATATATATATATATACCCATATATATATATATATATATATATATATATATATATATCACCACCCTCAGTTAAGTGACATTCCTGAGTTATTTCCGTATGCTCTCTACCACCTGCCATGAGGGTACGCTATAGTGGACACTTACTATTCGTATTTATATCCATCAAGTTTACTTTTTCTAGGAATTCACTCTTTTACTCATGCCTGAGTCCTATGGTTAAAATAGGAAAGTCTATGTTAGGGCAATGTGCTCCCATCCTCCAGCCAGAGCTGGTTGGTCCAGAAGTGAGCTCTAGAACAATAACAAGTCCTTCCCCCAAGAATGTGAACTTTGGCGCTTGCAGACATGGAGACCAAAAGTTGTCTAAGGTGATGCATTAATAATAGTGTTTTGGAGACAACTCATGCCTGGAGTTCATTTACTTCTCAGATTCCATGACAGACCTGGTCTTACCAATAAATTCTTTTTCTTGGCTTAAGCTGACCACACTTACTTACTTCACAGGCAATAAAAATACTTTAATAAATAAATATAGAGCTAGAAATTTCTGTAAACAAACATCACAGACTAATTTAAAATGTTTACGCCACACTGACTAAGCTTAAGACTTATCTTTTTGCAGGTGAGTTAGATATGAAAGCAACTATTGATATTTAGAGAGAAGATATTATTTATTGCCCACCATGAAGAATGCCTGTGGGACAGTGAGAGAACATACTAGACTTAGTTATTCAGAGGCTAAAGTAGAGATACAATATGTCTCTGTTTCTGTGCAAAGAAACTAAGATTTTATTCTATTGTCAGTGTAATAAAAAAGCATCAGTCTAAAAGCAGAATAGAGCAATCCTAAATTCCTGTTAATAAAACACTGGTTAAATAAATCATGGCATATCTACTAAAAAGAATGCAGTAGGTCCATATATGTTGATATGGAAAAATGTTCATGAATCAAGTTCAGAATTGTTTGTAGATTATAACCGCAGTCATGTCGACAGCTTGTATATGCATATAACAAACAATCCTGGAATAACAACCAAGGAAATATAAATGATGGTTACATGTTAGCAATGTAAATGGGTTGTCCAAAGACGTGGGAACTGAGAACTAGCATTTTCCTTTTTATATATGTATGTGTGTGTGTGTGTGTGTGTGTGTGTATATATATATATATATATATATATATATGTATACATATATATATATATATAGAGAGAGAGAGAGAGAGAGAGAAAATGCTTCACTTTCATACTTTAAAAAATGAAAATAGAATCTCTGGGATTCACTTCTTTTTTTTTTTTTTTGAGAGGTTTATCGCTATAGGGCACGTGTGCTCGCCAGACAGACAGACAGAGACATAGAGACAGAAAGCGAGAAATCACCCCCCAGGGGGGATGGTCACACCACAATCCCTTCTCCTCCATTCTCCTCTCGGGATCTTGGGCATGTACGCACACGTGCCCGGTGTGAGTTTTAAGCCACCAGGTCCGGGACACGAACCGCGGTCGACTATGTGGGAGTCCAGTGACATAGCCATTATGCTAACTGCTGGTTCCCTGGGATTCACTTCTAACTTTACTACTTATTAGTTGTACTATTCAGGACAAGTTGCTTAACCTTTGTGAACTTGAATTTGTTCCTCTATAATAGTGACAATCATAACACCTACGCTGTTGATAGTACAGGGTCGCTCTTTAGAACTACAATACTAGCCCCCCGTGAGCTCTAGACCTTCTACATCTGCTTGGTAGTGGGGTAGCCCATGGATCATCTAACGTCTCAGGCGAAGTTTTATGTACCTGGATGTAAATTATTTTTCTAAAAAACTCAGATAGACCTAAAAACCAAAAGATCCCAGACATGCACAATAGATTGTAAAACTCTGAGAAGACAGACTGTTACTGATATTTGTGTCCCCAGACCTAGGCACAGTTAGCCATTAAGAATATTTTGAGGGCCAGCTGTAGTAAAACAGCAATAATGCAATGCTTTGCAATGCTGAACCCACATGGCAAAGTCTCAGACTTCCATCCTGAGATCTCCCTGTACATGTCAGGCATGGACATGAATGCCTGTGATCTGGGCTAGGGATGGATCATGGTGTGAAGACCCAATTGAGAGTGCCTGTCTCTTTCTCTCTCCACTCCCCCTCCTCAAAAAACAAAACAAAACAAAACAAACAAAACAAACAAAACAAAACAAAACAATAAATCGAAAACTTAAAGAATATTTTGAATAAGGAAATAAAATAAAATCTTATCTGTGGAGATCAGCAGATGGTATGATGGTTACATCACTGGAATCCCACAAGGCTGACCATGTTTCAAGTCCCAGACCCTGCAGCTTAAAACTCAGGCTGGGCGTAAGTGCTTGCATGTCCAAAATCCTCAGAAGAGAATGGAGGAAAAGAGATTGCTACAAAGCCATACTCCCTTCCTTCCCCCCAGGAGTGATTTCTCAACTGCTGTCTCTGGCAAGTGCACACACCCTATAGCAAAAATCTCTCTCAAAAAAAATAAAAATAAAAAATCTTGTCTGTGGAATTCTTTATAAACTACAGGTACTATGTAAATATTATTATCATCATTTTATATTTCCTGGACAATTCAATATATATAATGTCCCATCATCATGAATTTAATTTGATAAAATAAAGCCACACTTCTGAAAGGTGTTACTTAACCCTGTTCTTTGAAGCATACCCTGGCCTATGAGGATCTAATAGAAGAAACTAAAAACTACATCAAAGAAATCAGTGTATTAATTAGGTAGTACTCATCAATATCAAGTCTTAATCTGAATTCAAAGCCTAATATGTTAGTCATGGGGTGGGTGGGGAGATTTTCTCTCTACCTTATATAGTTCTTAGTTAGGATGAATTTCTTTTTCCATTTTAACATTATTTTGCCGTGCTCTAAGGCGACACTGCTGAAATTCTATCATGGTGTGGTAGTACACCAGATGAGGGTCAGTTCTAGTGAGTCTAGGTATCTTTGGAAAAAGGTGGGTCTTCTCTGCTACCATGAGTCAAGAAAGTTGATTCTATTGTATTTAGGAGAAAAAAAATGTGCATGACAGGTAATGACTCTTTGGACAAGAATTTTAAAAGGGAAATGCAAATAATAACAATGAAAATGATTTAAAAAAAGTGAGATTTTAATATAACAAAGTGATCTATTTTAGAAAGTAGGTTGTCTCTCTACCCTCCTGCTTTATGATTTTCCAGAGGTCCTTTTGATCTCTTCTATTCTCCCCTGGAGTGGTGGCAGATGGAAGGGGTTAGAACCAACCTAAAGGCAACCACTCTTTCAAATGGATTTGTTTTATCCAGCCTGAGGGAGGGTTGAGGACTGGCACTTATTGGAAGGACTGGTAGTATCGCAAGGTTAATTGCATCTCCAGAATAGGCATTAAATCCTGGTTCTGCTTCTAAACTTTCTGTCTATAGAGACCAGTAATTCTGTTTGTACTCCTGGAGGTCTAGAGAGATTTTCCAATGAAATACATGATGATGGATGGGTTAAGGGACACAATTTCTAGATTCCAAATTCCTTTTGTTGACTTTTTCTTAAAACTGATGTGTCTGAGAACTTGACTTTGTTCACATCAGGAGGATTCTCTTATTCCCAGGTCTCTTTACAGAATTATTCTTGTCCCTATGTATCAAAGAAAAAAAATGTAATTCTCATTCATCTTGAATCATATTGTAGTACACTATACTAGGGTATAAAACTCTCCAGGGTATAAATACGTGACATTATGGAACATTTATGTCTGGCAAGCATCCTTTGCTGACACACCATAACTAACGTTATACCTTCTTATCTTTTCTTAAACATAGTTTTACTATGGAGAATCTCTGTGCTTTAGAATTGGAGTTATTTGAGCCCTCTTCAAATATTCTGAATTCAAAGAATTATATTTTGGAATGACAAAAGTGTTCATTTTTGTTTAAAGAACCTTCCTATTCCTTTCCATGAATATTGTCAAAGAATTTGTCATCCAGAAGAAGAGACCTATCTATGGAAGCAAAGAAAATAGTATCAATAAGAAATATTGAAGCCTCTGATGCCTGATATCATCCTGACAGCAACTCATGGAGAGGCTCTCTGCCTCTCTAGATATCGATATCTATCCGTATCCATACCTCTATCTATCTATTTATATCTATATTTATCTATAATCTATCAATCAGTCTATCATCTATATGTATCTGTCTGTCATTCCTCCATACATCTACCTGTCATTCCTCCATACATCCATCCATCTAGGTAGCTACCTATCTATCTGAGGATTAGAAAATTTGAGATTCATAAATGGCATGCTGGAAACTCCATGCTACTATAAAACACACCCTCTCTTGATTTCCTCCATGACCTAGAAAGAAAGTGCTTAGTAAATACTGTCAATCATCTCATGTCTCATTCTGTATTTCAGTTACATATTTTGCATGATTTTAAAGAGGAAAAGATAAAGATTTTCATAATTATTTCTTATAGTTCAAGTAAAAGAAAGAAGTATTGATATTAGTTAAAATTTGCTTTTTGTCAACTATTAGATTCCCTAAGAGAAACAATTTCATTGCTTTTTCTTTCCAAAAATTATTATTTATCAATTTTTGATCTGTTTATTTATCTCTACTGTGTACTTATTAGACCTTGCATATCTTTTTGTTTTCAGAGGTTTTTGCCTTAGAGTGTGTGCACTTGCTGGAGAGAGAGACAGAGACAGTGAGAGGGAAAGTGGGAAATCACCTCCCAAGAAGGTGTCCATGCCACAATCCCTTCTTATCCATTCTCCTCCTGGGATCTTGGGCATGCATGAACACACGCCCAGTGTGATTTTTTCAAGCCACTGGGCCCAGGATTCGAACCACAGTCACCCATGTGGGAGTCCAGTGACATAACCACTATGCCACCTGCTGGCCCCAACCCTGCATATGGTAGTAACAATACATTATGGATTCTTCTATAAATAATTCTATTTTAAAATGTATACTTTTATTTCTTCCAAGAAAGAGAACTTCCAGCAGAGTCTCCATGCCACAATTTATCCCTGGCCTCAGCCAGCGCAGATCATAGGCACATGTTTATGTGCCTGATGACTACAGGGAGGAGCCAGGACATGAACCAGTTACCATGGTTCCACCATCTATCTTCTATAAATGACGCACTTGGGACCAGCAGATAGAGTAATGGTTACATCGCTGGACTTCCACGTAGTCAACCACAGTCTGAGTCTCAGACCTGTCAACTTAAAAATCACACTGGAAGCATGTGTATGTGTGCCCAAAATCCTGAGAGAGAATGGAGAAGGGATTGTAGCATGGCCATGTGCCCAGGGGATGATTTCTTGATTTCTGTTTCTTCGGCAAGCACAGGTGCCCTGTAGCAAAAGTCTCTCAAAAAAATTAAAAAAGAAACGTCCTCTCTGGTACCAGCAATGGTGGAGCAGTTACATCACTGGACTTCCACAGAGCTGACCGCAGTTCGAGTCCCAGACCCGGTAGCTTCAAATTCACATCAGGCATGTGTGCGTGCCTGCCCAAGATCCCAGGAGGAGAATGAAGGAGAAGGGATTGCGGTGTGGCCATCCCCCTAGGGGGTGATTTTTCGCTTTCTGTCTTCTCTTGTGAGCACATGTACCCTATAGCAATAATCTCTCAAAAAAATAAATAAGAAAAATTTAAAAAGGTACACATAACAAAAATTATTAATCATCTCTTCTAAGCGCCACACTTTATAGTGGCCAATTGCCCTACCTTTGTAATTAATTTCCACTTAACTCTATATTCTTCCATAATAAGTCATATTCATCTTTGTGTCTATTATATAATTTGAGAGAGGAACTCTCCATACAACTATGAAGAGATACATTTCCAATAAATTTTACAATTTATATTTATTTGAAAACATTTTTCAGTTTTTGTGATTAATTTTGCAGAGTTATTTAAAGATAGTAATATTTGCAGTGAGAATCATATCTTTGGCAACTATTTCAAATTATAATGAAATATTTCATATGTACAAGAAGATTCATAGATTTCAAAATGTTTTAGAAAGTATGCCTGTAAAATAGTTTAAAGCACAATTCTGGCCCATGCATATAATGATTCAGAGTAACTAACTAACAAAATAGTAACATATATAAAATTTAGCTCTAGTATATCAAGATAATGTTGCTGGTAGAATATGTACTTTGAGTTGATACAGAAATAGGGACAGATTTGAATTGAATGATTTGTGTTTTTAATCCTCCAGGGACCAGTGACCTCCATGTATTTACATATTTGACAAATGCCCAGGGTGGTCAATTGCTTAGCAACAGGAAAATCTTACATGATTATATAAGCACATAAGCATTTTGCCCTAGAGCTTGGCCTCCTGTTGCAGAGACGTTTATTTCTAAGAAAAATGTACCCAGTGGGTCTTTCCTGTACGATTTATCACATATTATTATGCAAAGTAAAAGCTGGCAATAAAAAGCATGGTTAGAGAAAATAGAAAGAAAAATAGAGAATTGGAATGGTTTCTTTTTTTTTTTTTTTAAATTTAACTTGTATTCTCTTATTTCCAAGTTTCTGTTTGGAAAATATGAAATGCCAACATTTTATAAAGTGATGTCATTGCAAGAAAAAAATCATCTTTAAAAATTTTCCTTTGAGTTTCAGCTTAGTTAGTTCTGCAATAAGCTGAATTGAGGCTCTTGAATACATCCTAAACAAAAAGGAAACAAATTGTTTACCGTCTTAAATAAAAACTGTTTTATAGTACCATATTTGAAACTATTAATAGAATAAGTTTCTTTAAACATGACTGGTTTTCCAAATTCACATTTTCCCATAAGATAAGCCTTCACACCAAAAGATAAGCCTTCACATGAAAAGATAACAGATTTTCATAAATATTAAAGTCAAGTCAGTCAATTTCGGACCTGGAGGTTGAGTTCTGTTAAGTTTCTACTAACATGGTTTTTAAAATAGCTTAATTATCTTAACTGCCACAGTATTGTCCAATAGAAAACCCTATCAGGAGGCGACAGAAAAGGCCAAGGAGGGCCAGCTTAGCCACTCAGTGGTAACATACCACTCCAGTGACGTTGGGTCCACATGGAAGATCACGTGTATTGTCCGCTTGTCAAATGGGACATGCTGGGCACACACATCAGTAACCCTGGTTGGCTGGGAAGGCTGCGGAGCAGATCATGGTATGAGACTTTGCTAATAAGCACTTGTCTTTTTCTCTCCCTCTCTCTCTCTCATGAAAGAAATAAACTTAAAAAAAAAAAAAGACTAAACTAAACCTGCAGGGTTGTTTGTTTTGCTATGTATTGTGCACTACTTGGTAAAATTAAAAAGCACCAAGAGATGTTTCCTGTTCTTAGAATTAGAATTCATAATAATGTAGTCTGGATATAAAGCAATCTAGACAGTCAATTCACATTAACCTCACTTAATTTTGACAAGAGAAAAGAAGTAAAAAAAAAAAAAAAAAAACTGTTCTGGGTTATCATGTCCTGAGAATGAAGAATAGTGTCAGAGGAATGAAAGACATTCCTTAGAATTATTCCTTTCCTATCTGATACCATCAAAAATGAAGAGCTCTTCACATGCGTATATATCTAAAACCCAGAGAAAAACTAGACTCAAGGATCTGGAAAGAAACAAGATGGATTGAAGTTATGCAAAGTAGAGAGAGATAATCCCCAGTTGTAGGAACCAATTTTGGGCAGTAACTACAAGTCCTACCATTATAGTAGTCAAAAAGACCTGGAAAGTAAGTGACTTGCTCAATTATTTTCTCAGTGAACACTCGAGTACACACACATACCAGTTATTAGTTAAACTTTAGGTATACGAAGAAGAGAAATAAACAGTCCTTGTCATCTAAGAGTTTATCACATAGTATTAGACACAGATAAGAAAACAGTCACTTCCAACACAGAGACCTAAAGGGGAAGTCTAGAACATGGTAGGATCACAAAGGACAGACACCTTTCCAGTTTTGAGGAGAGAAAGGGAGGCCTCCTCCCTAAAAAAAAAAAAATAAAAATAAAAAAGGCGATGTCCTGATTGAATTCTGCAGGATGAATAAAATTTACTCATTAAAAGGTGTAAGAGAGCTAAGGTGTTGGACACTCCCACATGGCTGACCATGGTTCGAGTCCTGGACCTGGTAGCTTGCTTTCTCAGTTTCCCTCTCTCTCTCTATCTCTCTCTGTGTCTTTCTCTGCTCAAATTAAGAATAAATGAATAAGTAAGTAAAATTAAATAAAAAAGTAATTATTATTAAAAAAAAAAAAAAGTGTAAGAGAGGGAGGAGTAAATAGTCCATGCAAAGGCCCAGAGGGAAAAGGTGTTGCAGATGAATTGACTGCAATAGCAGTCTGTGCTTTAGAGCAAAAAGATACCAAATGGGGAGTTTGAGGAAAAGAATACCACACATCATCCACATTTTCCTTTCTAAAAATCACCTCTAGATGTTATGCATGGAAAAGAGTGGAAAGGAGCAGGACTGGAGGCACGAGGTTGCTGGAAGGCTGCTAAATTAATTCCTTTGTTTCTAATTCCAAAATTGAATCCTCAGTCTGGGATTCTCACCCATGAAGTGAGGGCTTCCAATGACCCATGTTAAAATACGATCCTTTATTCAATCAGGAATTACCTTGAATGGGCTCTGTTTAGATGTATGTCTTGGTCAGCTGAGGCTACAAAAGCAAAATGCCATAAATCGGGTGGGTTAAACAGTAGATACTTATTTCCTCACAGTTCTGGAGGCTAGAAGTCCAAGATACAAGTACTAGTGTGGTTGGTTTCTGGTGAGGGTTCTCTTCCTGGTTTGGTAGACAACTGCCTTCTGCCTGTGTCCTCATATGGGAGAGAGAGAGAGAGAGAGAGAGAAGAGAGAACGCAAGATCCCTAGTGTCCCTTTTTATAAAGCTACTAATCCCACCTGAGAGTCCCATTCTCATGACCTCATTCATCTGAACCAGATTACCTATCCAAATAACATTATATTGAGGGTTAGGACATCAACATAGGAATTTAAGGGAAACACAATTTAGTCCATAGCATTTCAGTTGAGAGAGTTATATAACTGGTGCCCAAATCATTAATCCCCCCTTTAAGGAGTTTCAAATAATGTAAGCCTTTAAACTATGCCACACTTTGTAAATAAGGTGATTACTGTCCTATTCTTCATGTTAAATATTTTGGTCCTAGAAGATGGTCAGATGGTCACTTATTTTCTCTTAGGTGATGGAGTATAGATAATAATGTCCATAGTAATAAACATTTCTGCAGTTTTACAATATGTTGATACTAAAAAAATAAATTTTTAATAGGGCACTAGGGAAGTACTAAAAAAAAAAAAAAAGGCAGGGGGGCACTGAAACCACAGCTAGGAGTTGGGATCTAAAGGAAAATTGAGAATCTGAAGCCAGGAGGATAAAACAGGAGAGGAAATAAGGAAGAGACAGGAGGCAGGTAGGGCTATGGCAGACACAGTGTGGGGTGAGGGAGGAGTGAGTCGAAGCAAGCAGAGCTGTAGGGCTAGAAAGCAGTTTTCATTAAGGAAACAAAGAGATCTTGTGGTAGGCAGTTAGTTAGCCATGAGCGGGCAGCCCTAAGAGAAAAGCGAAAGGCTCACCTAGCTCCAGGTGCCAGGAGGGCGAGGCAATTTGCCATCTTCCTTCTTTGAGGCCTGAGGGAAGCACACAGGGATGATTCGTAGATTTTTCTCTTATCAAAAAGACCTAAGCAAGCATTTTTTGGTCAATGCCCCAATTCCTATTAGGGCAATAGACTAACTGGGCAATCTAATTGGAACAACCTGGCTCACATTGGGCACCATGCGCAATTAGGTGATCAAATTCCTCATTCTTTACCTGTGAGGAAGGTGCGCAGGTGCAGGAAAAGAACCTGTGGATTCAAATTTAAAGGAAGGACATAGGCAGCGTAAGGGGCCTCCCACTAATGAATATGCATGACCTTTAGTAATAAAAATAATGGTTAAATAGTACCAAGCGTGGTTGCCGCTTGGCAATCCGCCCGCCCAAGATCCTTTCTGGGTGTACTTCCTTTCTTTCCTTTCCTTTCTATTAAACCTTCTTTTCTACCTACTTCATTCGTGGTTGCGGTTTCATTTTGTGCCTAGGGACAGATCTCTAATTTTAGTGATCTGGACCCAAAGAACCAAGGATTTCACAACGCAGCTCAACACTCTCCCATCCGTTAACTATCTAGAAGGTCAAAGGGTTAGTAGATCCAAAGTGATTGGGACAGCATTTGCTTTATATGTATCATTATTTATTTATCCCAACTCAATTGAATCTTCCTTGATACCATGTCTTTTTCCTCACTTTATCCAGTACTTTATGAATATTTATGAAAAACAACTGCCTGGGCTAACCCCACTGCCTAGTGGTTAAGGGGGCCAGATGTCACATGACTGACAGCAGATCAAATCCCAGCTAGGAAAGCTTGGATGCACACTGGGCAGCACATGTGCATACGTGTCCCAAATCCTGACAGGATGAAAAAGTGTCAGAGCAGGGATCGTGGCATACCAATATCCCATTAGGAGGTTCTTTTCCTCCCTCTGTGTCTCTACGAGACAAAGCGCACATGCCTTCTGGTAATTAAAACAAACCAACAAAACAACCTTCCAACTGGTAGTCTTTGAACACTGAACAGGAAAAAAGTACCTAGGCTTATGGTATCTTCCACTTTTTATTCATCTGTTTAAACATCTTTTTAATCAATAAACATTTCCTGAGTACCTCCCTATATACATCATTCCCCAGACACTACAAGTGAAAAAAGAGGATTTCCACAGCCACAGTTAGGCACCACCATAGATATTTCCATCATAACAACTAAAGGTAGATTCTCCTTTCACCAGATTAAATAAAGTATATGAGGAGTTCATATTGGGCTACTTTCCTGTGAACTAGAGAAGCTTAAACTTGGTTGAGTAGATAATAACATGAAATAAATTCTCTTGGGGATTTAAATGTGTGTCATAACCATCACCAAGCATAAATACAGGCTAATAAGATCTCCAGGTAAAATGCAAGCCTGGATATTCACTCTCTGAGGCACATTGCTTAAAAATTCTAGATCATTCTCAAGAGTGATCTATCTTAGGAATAGATGCCTCTCTTAAAACAAAAATGATATATCTCTACTAAGTAATCAAAGGATATAGGAGCATATTTTATATTGTTATATGTGTGTGTGTGTGTGTGTGTGTGTGTGTGTGTGTATTGCTACTTTTCATTTCTGAAACAGAAGAATTCTCAAAGGGCCATTTTCTGGAACACTAAAATTCTCCAAAAGGTTCCCGGAACAGCACATTACTATAACTTGACACCATGTTTTAGATATTACCCAATAAATGTTTGCAAGGTAGCAATAAACCTTGTTTCTAATAGCAGACTTCATGCTGTGCTCCCAAAGTGCAGAGGAAATGACTGAGCGGAAAGCTCATATACAGTGTGGAAGGCGGCATCAAAGACCTTCCAAAGCCAGTTCATTATGGTACCTCTGAGGAGGTTCGGAGCCTGCCCTGATTCCTTCCTCATTACAGGTCACTTGCTTCAATCCTTTCTAATAACCCCTAAATATGGAAGCACTCAGAAGGGCCACATTTAAGGTAGTCAGAGATATTTGGTCTGCTGGATTGAGGAGCTGAAAGTCACAATGCCTCACAAGTCTACTTATAATAAAACAGTGTCTCTTCAGCCTGTTTTTCCGGACAGTCCTACGGCTGCTGACATTAGCCAGCTCTGTGAGCATCTCCTTCAAGTGCCAGCTGCAATCCAATAAGCCTGAGTTGTGAGAGCTCTATTTCAAAAAAAAAAGTTACAGAAGCATGTAAACATCAGGCAGATATCCACCTTTTAAAAAGGGAAATAACTTGTTATAAAGGAAACCGTTTTCTCTGCACTAAGACCAAGAGCTCTTCATTTTAATTTGCTAAAAAGTCATGTGACAGTTTGTCTCCTATTCAAGAAAGTGAAGCTTTTTTTTTTTAGGAGATTTTTTTTTTTTTTTTTTCCATGCTCGCCAGAGATACAGGAAGTGAGAAATCATCCCCCAGGGCGGATTGCCACATTGCAATCCCTTCTCCTCCATTCTCCTCTCGGGATCTTGGGCACGCGCACACGCACACACCCGGTGTGAGTTTAAGCCACTGGATCCAAGACTTGAACCACGGTTGATTACATGGGAGTTCAGCGACATAGCCATTATGCTAACTGCTGGTCTGAAGAAAGTGAAGCTTTGAAACTGAGAGCAAAATGTGAGCCACCATGGTTGGCACAATTGCTTAGCAAAACAAATCCCACAAGATTGCTGCAAAGTTATCCCTATAGCTCAGGTATATACCCACTGAAATCAAAGGACTCCACCACTCCCATTAATTCTGTGTAGACTGCATGCACCACTAATTAGGTCAGTGAGCTTAGCACCTGAACACAGGTGGATGACTGTTTTCTGAGCAGGCTCTGCGTACATTTAGAAACACTCAGTTTCTTTTCCCTCAGAGACTGGACTCTTGTAAACCTTGAGCTGAAATAAATGTTCTGATTTTTTTAGATTTATAAAATGTAAGAAGAATGAAATTAAAATAATTTTTATTATAAAATCCTATGCTACATTTGGATTTTGTCATCCATATTTGTAGAGATTATCTTATTCATACCTAGTAATTGATTACAATGCCCAGAATCTAGTAGATATATGCATCTCTATCCTAAATTTAAAAAGCCAGCACTTACTGGGGCCAGCAGGCAGTGTGGTGGTTAAGGTGCTGGACACTTCCACATGGCTGAGCATGGTTCGAGTCCTAGACCTGGTGGCTTGCTTTCGCACTTTCCCTCTCTCTCTGTGTGTTTTTTCTGATTAAATTAAAATAAATGAATGAAAAAAATAAAATTAAATAAGTAATTCTAAAAAAAATACTATCATGAAGCATTCTTTGAATCCATATTTTCTCATCAGTAAAAGGAGATAGACATTCCTCTTACAAAGTGAATCAGTATCAATGTGTTTAGCTGTAAGTAATATAAAATGTGAATAATCCTAAAGCGGTACCTGAAATATATAACTGAGTCTAGAGGTGGATGGCTATGGGCATGAACTCAAGGGTGCAATGCTGACATCTCTGCAGTTTTTCCAATCTGTCCTTAATAACATTGTTTCACATTGCAAAATGGTCACTGCAATTCCAGCTGTCATAGCCTGTCCAGGGCAATGAAAAAGGAAAAAGGAGACCCTTTATCAGCAAATCAAAACTTTTTTTAGACATGCTTAGCAATTTCTGCTGTTGTCTTCTCAGCCAGTACTATGATACACAGATGCCTAGCACTAGAAAGGAGTCTAGGGTAGCAAGAAAATGAAGAGATCCTTCTGATGACTCAGAGAAATAACGATGCTTTGTCTGGATTTGGGCGTATTTTCTGTCCAAATAAAAAATTGGGGTTCTCTCAGCACAGACAAAAAAAAAAAAAAAAAAAAAAAAAAAGGTTAGAAATGGCTATTAAGTGTCTAAGAGTATTCACTATAAGGGGCTATAATAAAAGTAGAGACAATATTATAACCTTATCAGAAACACAACAAGTGATTAACAAGCAGTAGGTCTGATGTATGCAATAACAATAAATGTAAAGTAGTAAATAAATAGTAAACATGAGACTGAAATGAATTTAAGTATGTATAAGTGTTAGTACAACTGCTGTTCTATGGATATAAGAGATTTGTTTCATTTGTACAAAACGTTCATTGAAAAACATAATAGCATTCATCTCTACAAAAATAGATGAAAATTCACCTTTGAAGCTGACTTCATTAATTTTAGGAAAACAACTGATAGATAAATATACGTAAGTATCTTAATCAGTTTGGGCTGCTTTAACAAACTACTGTAGATGGGTGGCTTAAACCACAAACATGTATTTCTCATAGTTCTGGAGACTGGAAAGTCCCAGATCAAGACCTCAGCAGTTTCAGTGTCTGATGGGGCCTTCTTCAGGTTATAGATGGCCAACTTTCTGCTGTATCTTCAAGTGGCAGAGAGAGGGCTAGAGGAGCTTTCTGGATCTCTTTTATAAGGACATTAATCCTATTCATAACAGCTTCACTTTCATGACTTAATTACCTTTCAAACAAAGGCCCTACCTCCTAATATCATCCCAGTGGAGTTTAGGATTTTAAATACATGAATTTGAGGGTGGAAAAAAGACAAGTCTTTAGTCCTTATATCTACTATTCTGGAAAAGGGAAACTCCTTAGGTAGATGGAATTCTACTGTTACTCCCACATAACAAAGGGTATATAACCATAAATATTATGGATAAATTAGATTTGAAACAGAAGAAATAACTATTCCCAATCTTTCTATTTGAAGTTGAGAGTAATATGTTAGATTGACTACTGTAAATTAGACAGGTGGTCTAGACTCAACTCCGAGGTCTAGAGTACTCAAGAAAAAAGAAACTCTGAGTTAATAATAGAATTGTGAAGCTAGTTTTGAGTACACCATGAGAAAATATCTATGCTTGTGAATTGAAAACAGAGGTCACTAGTAACTTATGTTAAATTGTATGAGGCATACTTTAGAGAAAAAAAAAGTTCTACTTTAAATACTGAATTCTTTTTCACAACAAAGGAAAAAGTAATGAATAAGCCAAGGAAGTGTCTTATAATTATACAAGAAGCAGTATAAACAATGGGTTCTCTAGAAGTTTAGGTGGGTGGAAATATCTTTCCAGGAAAGTGTGCTTAAAGGACCCATAAATAAGACCGAAGTTGAGAGAAGCGAATAATAGATACGACTTTCAGAAGTGAGAAAAGGAAAATAATATTCTAATTGGAATTGAAATGTATGAACAAATAGTTGGTTATGAAAAAGAGTCTAGCATATATAGAAAATATTGGCTGTATCAGGAAGATTCCATTAGAGAAAAGTACGAAACATAAGTTGGCTCTAGGAAGAGAATATTCTACTGAGGGTTTTAGATTTTTGTCCTGTTGGCAATAGGGAGTATCTGAAGAGTTTTGTCCTCCATGTGAAATGATAAAACATGTTTAATGTGCTGGTAGGATGCAGGATGGAGTAGATTAGAGAAACTTAAGACACAGAAATAACTTGGAGGCATCCTTTAATACATCAGTATGGGAGGTAAAGGCTTAAATGGGGGTAGCAATGGGAATATAAAGGAAATAAACAATGTAAATAATACTCAAAGAAAGCATTAAAAAAAATGACAGAGGTTTTAAAACCAGATGGCTAGAAAAGGGTGAATTTGTACTCTATCAGTTAAAGTAGACCAACTGCATTGAAAATTTAATACACGCAATAGAATTTACTAGAGTTTACTAGGTGGTTCCGTGTAGTGAGTTGGCTTTCTTCAAATTCTTCAAGGACTTAAGTTCCTCAATAGTGTAACTTCCCCATGATGTCAGACATCATTGTCCTCTGTTTGCCGCCAGCAGAGGGGAAAGAGAGAGCAAGAAGACTGAACGTGGGAGGTTTCTATCAGTAGGACCAAAGTAGCACACAATACTTCTCAGTCCATCGACCAGACTCAGACATAATCCAGACCTCACTGCAAGGGAGTCTGGAATAGTCCATTTCTATTTTTATGGACAACCAATAATTTCTCCCACATTCTTTTTTGGAAGGAAATATTTCTCTTATAAATATAAGTTATTTTAAGATCAAATAATGCTATACATGCACCATTTTCCTTTTAAACATTTTTTTCTTTTTTTTTTTTTTTCTTAAGAGAGATTTTTGCTATAGGGTGCATGTGCTCAACAGAGAGACAGAGAAAGAGAGACAGAAAGTGAGAAATCACTCCCCAGGGGGATAGCCATACTGCAATTCCTTCTCCTCCATTCTCCTCTCAGAATTTTGGGCACGTGCACACAAGCACCTGGCATGAGTTTTAAGCCACCGTGTTCGAAGCCACCGTGTTCGTAACTCAAACCACAATTAATTACATGGGAGTCCAGCAACTTAACTATTACTCCATCTGCTGGTCCCTTAAACTTTTTCTAATGCAAAAATATCCCCACACAAATTTTTATTTGGCCAGTTATATTTACTGTTTATTTTTTAAGAATATACATATTGAATTAAGTGAGGCGGCCCACTTATATTCTCAGTAACTCTTAATAAGATTGGAGAAGAAATAGTAAGTAAGAGAGGTAAATAATCTCTTTCCTCATGAATTGGATTTAGGTTAGCTATTCATATTTTCTGCTAACTGCCTTTCTAGTCAGCAAATGTCTAGTCACGTGATTTAACATTTTATACACTGTGATCCCAGTATCTTTTTCTGGCCTTCCCTTCGTCTGGTCTCTACCACATACATCCTCATTGGAATATAAAGCAGCATTATTATTGTATAAATAACAAGTTTGTAAGGAATAAAAATTAAATAAAAAGACGTTTTAAACACTTTTTTTGTATGATAGTTATTTTTTAAAGACTAGATTAATTTTAGAGAAGTAAATAGGATTCTTTGCTGGGATTATACATGCGATGCATGTGCTTTTGTTTAGTGACAAACTTTTAAAAAACATAATTTTGGCTTTTGTTTGGTTTCATATTGAAGAATCTCTTGCCTTGTACAATCAAAATTTATTCAACAATGAGGGAGGATATAGATGTTGAAGGATGTGTATAAAAAAAAAATGAAGGAACTAAGGAAAAAGATTTTCTGAAAAATACAGAGGGCCAGATTTAGAAGAATATTACAGAGGGGGTTAGAAGCCAGTTTTATTAATATGTACAGTATTAGGAACAGGAGTTCAAACTCCCTGTTTTATGTGATGGCGTCTATTTTTTTTTTTTTTTTTGGAGAGGTTTTTTTCGCTATAGGGCACGTGCGCTTGCCAGACAGCCAGAGAGAGACATAGAGACAGAAAGCGAGAAATCACCCCCCAGAGGGGATGGTCATGCTGCAATCCCTTCTCCTCCATTCTCCTCTCGGGATCTTGGGCATGCACGCACACCCACCTGGCGTGAGTTTTAACCCACCTGGTCCAGGACACGAACCGCGGTCGACTATGTGGGAGTCCAGCGACATAGCCATTACGCTAACTGCTGGTTCCCATCTATTCTTAATTTAGTCTCATTATTGCCTTGCTGTACCCTAACTCCAGGATTTTAGTAAAAAAAAAAAAACCTTCTATTCCACCACTACTATATTTTTACATTTTTTTCAGAGATTTATTTATTTCTGTTATAAGAGATAGACACACACAGACACACACACACACACACACACACACACACACACACACACAGGAACTCCCAATAGGATCGTCATGAGATCTACCCTCAGTGTCAGCTGGCCGGTAATACAGGACACATGTGCCCCTCATGCTCAAGGAAGTCCCAAGATGGGAGCCTGGGACCATTCCCATGTGGATCCAATTGTATTACTACTGAGCCACCAGTCGGCCTCTACTACGTATTTTAAAAAGTAAAACAATAATGCTCACTTTGACAGCATTTATACTAAAATTGGAGCAATACAGAGATTAACATGCCCCTGTGCAAGGATGTTATGCAAATTCATGAAGCGTTCCATATTTTTTATTTCATGTTAGGTAAGTTCTTTTTACAAGCCAAGTGATGTATAGCGAGTGAATGTTTAAAAAAAATAAGAATAAGAATAAAATAATAATAATAATAATCTGGAAAACAACAAAAACCTATTTGCTGATAATGATGTGGATAGTAACATCTTTGACTTGACTGATACACGTGGTAGTCATGCTGGAAAAGAAATGTTATACACTGTAAAGATATATGTGATTAAATGTAATATAAAAACTAATAAAAACTTAAAAAGTAAAACAACCATATAACCTCATAGGCTTATAACCAAGACTAAATGATACACTACAAGTTAAATGCACAGTGCAATACCTCTTGCGTAGCAAAAGCGCTATAAGTGAGTAAATGTCCATAATCATTTCTCAGAGAGAATGAAAGGAGGGTTCTTCAAAATGCCTTTAAAATGACCACAAAAAAATCTATATCGTTTCGCAAATTTCTACAGAACCTTCTCTAATTGAAAGGCCCAGCTCAGACAACACTATCACTTATCACTTGTATGATGATATGAAATGAGAAAAGTGTCCTTTGGGAACCTTCCATGTAAGTCCAATGTTCCTAAGACAGGCAAGATGAACAATAAAGATAGACCTAAATGAAGTCTACATGCTAAGAATTTACATTAAGTACAACAAGAGATAAATGCATTTTTGTGGTTTTACTTCTTGAGACCTCTGGAATGATGAGTTGGCTCATTGTGTTTGTTTGTTTTATTTATTTATTTATTTTTTTTAAAAAGAACTTTCTAAAACATTATCCAGAGACTTTTTCAACCCAATCTATTTGCGATTGCATCTTTGTTTTTAAAGAAACTATTTTTGGAATTGTTGGTTTAGCGTTCCAACTCATGGTGTTGTCAAAATGAACTAGATAGAGATACTGGGCAGGATGTAACTGAATCAGCTAATGGAACTCATGTGTTGAAGAAAAATTACTTGACAAAACAGAACCGAAGGTCGAGGGTGGGAGAAACACCCTTGGGAATAATAAAGTGATGCAGAATAGCCTTAATACATTGGAATCTGAAAAGCTTTTATATCTTCTTTCTTGAAAGGAAATTAGATTGCTGTAAGAGGTTATGCATCCTAAAAGAGTAGCCATCTTCTTGTTTATTTTCAATTAAATTCCAGCCAGATAAGGGATCCTCATCTTCTTTTATATTGACTTTGCCGACTGCCACTGATCCATGCACTAGATAAACAAAACATCTTCCAAATTCAACCTACTTGGGATAGCTACTTTTAAAAACAATGTTTTAAGAATCAGATAACCTGTCATATCTTTTGGTAGGGAAAGAGAAATTTCTACGTACTTTGGTGGCTGAAATCACCTCTGAGGCCTGAGAGAGAGTCATTGAACAAAGGAATATTTCATCTCATTCTCCTGGAGTACTACCCTCTCTACCCTTTAAAATAAGCAAACAAGGAAATAAAAGCCATTTACCTCCACTTACCCTGCCCAAGTGCTCACAACTCTCTCATTCATTCATTTATACATTACTGAGCTCTGATGCACAGAGCACGATGCTCAGCACTGGAAGCATTTTTTCTTTCACAAATTTACAATCCAACTACAGTAGGCAACCCCTTGGTGAAAGAATACTTTCCAATGCGTGATCTGCAAAACAAGCTTACAACAGTATATAAATTATGATCTGTATAAAAGGCGGAGTCTTTTGAGAGCGAATAAACTTGACAAATACAGAGTTAACTCAGGGTTCTTGACTAGGAAATTACTGGATGATGTACCAGCAAAATGAGGGAGGAAACCAGAAATACAGTATGACATAAAACTCTAAAAACAGTGGTTTCAAGCCCCCACCCCCCAGTTCAGTGAAACAAAGTCCACTTGTAAAGAAGGTTTAGAGATCTGACTTTCAGACTGAAACAAGCAGAAACAACTAGAAGAGAAGCTTTCATGTGAAGTGTGAAGGGCTTAAACAAAAAGATAACCTAGTTGAATGAACTGAAAAGAGCATGTTTAAAAATTATGTAAGTGAAAACATTGTCAATCATTATTAAGAAGAATCAATACTGGATTCTCAGTGAACAAAGGTTTACATTGTAATAGGCTGAGCATTTGTATTAGTTTCCTAAGATACCCAAACAAAGTACCATAAATTGGGTGGCTTAAAACTGTACTTGTCTTGAGGCCAACAGGTGGTGTAGTGGTTAAGGTGATAGACTCTTACATGGCTGACCATAGTTCAAGTCCCAGACATGATAGTTTGAAAATCACACCAGGAGCACTTGTGTGTGTGTGCTTGCATGTGCGCCCCAAATCCCAGGAGGACGATGGAAGAGAAGGGATTGTGGTGTGGCCATATCTCTGGGGGATGATCTCTCACTTTTTTCTCTCTCTCTCTCTCTCTCTCTCTCTCTCTCTCTGTCTCTCCAGCAAGCTCACACATTCTATGGCAAAGGCCTTGGAAAAAAAGATAATTTGTCTTGCAGTTTTAGGAACATGAAGTCCAAAAATCAAGATATCAGCAGGGCTATTTTATTTTCTTTGGAACTCTTAAGTAGACTCTTCCTAGCTTTTGATATTGTTAGTAGTCTTTGGTATCCCTTGGCTTATGGCTGTATCACTCTCATATCTTTTTCTGTCATCTCATGGCATTCTTCCTTCTATGGCTTCACATGGTGCTAATCTCTTCTTTTAAGGATATCAGTCCTTTTGTATTGGATTCATCTTAATGACTTCATCTCATCTTTATTATATCTACAAAACCTCTATTTCCAATATGATCTTGTAGTCACAGGTATCACGACAGGACTTCAACATATTTTGGGGGCATACACTGTAACCCATAATAGCACTTATTACTGAATTTACTAAGATTAATGCTATAGGTACTGAGTTAATAGAAAAGGAAAAGTGAGGGTGATATTGAGTTACATCTCTATCTATCATAACAAGATGCCAATAGGTGATATCTAAAATATTTAAATCAAGAAATAGTTATATCTTTCTATAATTTAGCAATATGGAAGCAACTAGTAGAATAGTCAGCTGAAAGGGTGTAAAGTAGTTGCTTGTAGGAAATGGACAAGGAGGTAAAAGTGGCAGGCAGAGGGATGCTAGTCTTCATTGTAAGCCTTCTGGTATTAGTTGAATTTTTTGCTACATCCATGTATATCATTAGTAAAAATAATATAACAAAAATGGGCACAAAAAGAGAAGAAAAAAACTGATAAGTATATTCTGGGTTTTATTACTTCAAAGACTTTTAGTATAGTTAAGCATAGATTAAAATTGTTCTGTGATCATAAAGAGTATTAAAATAATTACCAAATTACATAACACCCCTCGACAGTAGATAGCATGCTACAATGGAAAGAAGATGAGTCCAATTCTAATTTTAATTTTGCAGTTTACTAGCTATGTGGCCTTGTATTTGTCTAAGGATATAATCTTATCTTTTAAAAATACTTCTCTGTAAAATATGAAATCTGCATTAGGACAAACAGTAGCATTTAAATCTACATTTATTTGGCTCTATGAAACAAGCATGGATTGCACAAAACCTTCACTCATCATAAAATCTCATTCTGAAAGGTTGGATTCCACTGACTTACAGAAACTATCAGTTTACCTATAACAGTCTGAATATCCTTCCCAGAGTTTTTAAGATTTCTGCACAGTATTAGGTGAATCTACTTTGGAAAATTTAGCTCAAATTCTGGAATCTATTTTTATTTACATAAAAGTTGAAAAGATAGTAAAGAGAATGACTATATGCCTCACACACAATTTCCCCTGTTTTTAACATCTTGTATTAATATGGTACGTTTGTCACCATTAATGAACCAATATTAATAAATTATTAACTGATGTTTGTACTTTATTCAGATCCCTTTAGTTTTTACCTACTATCTTTTTTCTGCTCCAGGATCCATAGCCATCTAGCACAATCACATTAAAATTTTATTTATTCTTTTTTTCTTTTTTTTTTAGGATTTGCCACAGGGTGCGTTCTTCATTGGAGAGAGACAGACAGAGATGGAGAGAGGGAAAGGGAGAAATCATCCCCCCTGGGAGGATGGCTATACCACAGTCCTTTTCCTCCACACTTCTCCTGGGATGTTGGTCATGCATGCACATATACTGGTATGATTTTCACGCTTCCAGGTCTGGGACTTGAATCATGGCCAGCCATGTGAGAGTCCAGCGTCTTAACCACTATGCCACCTGCTGGCCCCACAACCACATTAAATTTAGACATTTTCTGCCCATGTGGCGGTGTAGGCAGTAGGGGTGCTGCTGCATGACGCTGGAGACCATTTGGGGCAGCTCTGGATACACGTCCTGGGTCAACCTTGACACCTGGCTGGCTGGCTGCAGGGCTGGGAGCAGCATCACAGTGTGAAGATACTGTTGAGGGTACCTCTCACACCCAGCCGTGAAATAAATAAGTTAACCTTAAATAAAACTAGTCACCATATCTCCTCAAGTTCTTCTGGGCTGTGACAGTTTCTCAGACTTTCCCTGCTTCTGATGACCTTTACAGTTTTGATGAGTTACTGGTCAGGAATTTTGTAGGATGTCCTCTAATTTGATGTTTTTCTCATGATTAGAAAGGGGTAATTTGTTTTTAAGAGGAAGACCTTAAGGGTAAAGTGACATTTTCATCACATCATAGCAAGGGCACCCACTACCAACATGACTTGTCACCATTAATGTTAACCTTGTGAACATGACTGAGGTAGTGTTTGTAAGGCTCTTCTTCTTCTCCCTTTCTAAATTGTATTCTTCAAAAGTAAGTTACTATGCACAGCCCCACACATAAGGGGTAAAGGGTTATGCTCCACTCCTTAAGGGTGGTGTAGATGTAGATTCGAATGTTTTTGTTTTGTGAGACAGTGGCCTTATTAACATAACTATAGCGTTGTTGTCATTATTGGACTGAACAAATACCCTAAAATTGAAAAACTTTGATAGGAAAAGTAAAATCTTGGAAAATGATTTATGTTAAGCTGCAAAGAGGTTTCTTAAATGCAGTGGACCTATTTGTTATGCACATGTAACAGAGACCATTATCTGAAATGGACATGTGCTAGGGTTTGAATGTGTACCCCAGGATTTATATGTTGAAAATTGGTTGCTATTTGATGATATTAAGAGGGTGGAAACTTTTTTTTTAAGTTTTATTTATTTCTATTAAGTTTATTTATTTCTGCAGCACTGCAGGTAGGCAACTCATTCCCTGCAAGCTCCTTTTGAGCAGTACTAAGCTTGTTAATGAGCTGGCCTAGCTCCTCAATGTGATAGACAGTCCTGCAAACCACTTCTTGCTTCTCTCTTCTCATGTAGGTCAACTTCTCAGCAATTGAACAGAGCCTAAATAAAAACAAGAAGCCTGAACAAAGCTTCCTTGACACAGATAAGAACCCCTTGCCTCAGTTTTTCATTATCAGCCCATTTTCTGGGACCTACTTCCTGCCTGGGAGTTCTGATCTTCCTTCCCTCTTTTAATAAACTCTCCACTTTACTATTTCTTCTCTGGGTCCACATCACTGATTGTTCATGAGCATGAGACAAAGAATCAGGCTTGCTGCTGTTCCTGCATTGGGTCTGAGGCCCACACATCCCAACTTCCTGCATCACCTGCATGGACATTTCATCCTCTGTGGCTCTAACAGCCTCATTCCCATACTTGCAACAAGGGAATCTTTGCCAAGAAATAACGTCCCAAAGTGCAGCCTTCCAAGACCTGCCATGCAGTCTCTTCTGGGACTCTGCCTTGTACCCAAGGTGCTGCCACGAAGCAGAGCTTAGTGGCCCCAGTGCTGTCACTGAGTAGATGCCATGACCTTTCGAACCTTTCCAGTATCCAGTATCTCCATTTTCAACAGAGGATCTTGGATGCTCTCCCCTAATATCACTTATGCCCATGGCATTTATCAAGCTTATGTAAATAATCGCAGTTGACAGGACAAATACAACCTTGACTTCATCAGTTTCTGTATTCTCCCCTTACAAAATTCCAGGGACATAGAAATCCAAAATGGTTGGCTACTTACTTGGAATCAGAAAAGAAAGCAACAGGAGGAAGCCACAAATTGAACTATCAACACAAGTTACCCTTCTACTCTCTCTGCTTGTAAATCTATTCCCATTCTAATGGCCCCCAGGAAGGGAATGGACCTTGAGTCTCTGTCCAGAATTGGGCAACTCCCTTTCATAGATAAGAGATAAAGGACAGTAATTCCCACACACAAAGCTACTCCCTCTGCATGAATAATAGTCCCCTTAGGCTTTCTACTCCCAGTGAGAAGCTGAACCTCCTCATCTCTGCCAGCACTGGCTCTTGTCCCTTCCAGTGGCTCTGGCTAAGTCTTAAAGACTGAGGGTATTTTTAAAATAGACTTTATATTTCAAAGCAGTTTGAGCAAAAAGTGTAGAGATTTCTCATATACCTCCTGCCCCACACATGCACATCTTCTTCTACTATCAACACCCCCAACTCCCAGAGTAGTAACAATACATTTGGTACAACTGATGGACCTACATTGACATTATTATCACCCAAGGTCCACAGATTACATTACAGTTCACACGTGATTTTGTATGTACTATGGCTTAGGACAAATGTAAAATGGCATATATCCACCCTAAAACCTCTCTGTACTCTGACTATTTATCTATCTCTCCATCTCTCTTTGTCTCTGGCAACCACTAATCATCTTACTATCTTTGTAGTTTTGCCTTTTCCAGAATGTCAGATAATTGGAGTCATACAGTATGAGTCTTTTCAGATTATCTGCCTTCACTTAATAATATCCATTTAAGGTGTATCCATATCTTTTAATGACTTAATAACTCATTTCTCTTTAGCACTGAATAATATTTCATTGTCTGGATGTACCACAGATTATGTAGCCCTTAACCAACCAAAGGACATCTTGGTTTCTTCCAAGTTTTTTTGGCAATTATAAGCCTGGTACAGGCTTATGTATAGACAAAAGTTTTCAACTTCTTTGGGTAGATACCAAGGAATATAATTGTAATTTCTGGATCATGTGGTAAGAGCATGTTTAGTTTTATAAATAACTGCTAAACTGTCTTCTGACTGTTTGAAGATTTTAAAATTGAAAGTGAACCAGCAGATGGTGTAATGGCTATGTTACTGGACTCCCACGTAGTCAATTCCTTTTCGCTTCCCGGACATGGTGGCTTGAAACTCATGCGAGGCACGTGTGTGTACATGCCTGAAATCCTGAGAAGAGAATGGAGGAGGAGGAATTGTAGTGCGGCCATCACCCCTGGGGGTGTTTTCTCACTTTTTGTATCTCTGTTTCTCTCTTTCTCTCCAGTGAGTGTATGTGCCCTATGGCAAAAATCTCCTAAAAAAAAAAAAAAAAATATATATATATATATATATATATATATATATATATATATATGTACACACACACACATAGGTATGACTTAGATATTTAGTTGGGGGCCACCTGGATTTTCTCTGAGAGAGAGAGAGAGAGAGAGAGAGAGAGAGAGAGAGAGAGAGAGAAAATCCAGGTGGCCCCCAACTAAATATCTAAGTCATACCTTTTCATCCTTAGTCCCTGCCCAGACATTGGGAGTTAGTTCTCAGGACTTAAGACGAACAGGTGGGTAGCTGTCTCGTGAATGGCCAGACCCACTAGTTCCAAATATTCATTGTTGAGTGAATATTCTGTACTTGATATTGCCTCTTCTGATTACTTAGAGAAAGCAGTGACTGGGTCTATGCTCTGAAGACTCCAGAACTAGTCCATGCTCTGGTTCCTCTTTGAGTTTCTAAGCACTACCCCAAACACACACACACACATACGCACACAGGCATGCATCTATATACACACACACACACACACATAAGCATGCTTTAACTTCCATACCATTTGCTTACACATTATTGGCTGAATCAAAGGAAGTGTATGGGGATTAGCAGATGGTGCAATGGTTTCATCGCTGGACTCCCATGTAATCAACCACAGTTCGAGTCCCAGACCCAGTAGCTTGAAACTCACACCAGGTGAGTGTGCGTGCATGCCCCAAATTCCAAGAGGAGGAGACGTGATTGTGGCATGGCCATCCCCTCCAACGGGTGATCTCTCACTTTCTGTCTTTCTGTCTGTCTCCAGCAAGGGCACAGTTTTGCCCTCTAGCAAAAATTTCTCTTAAACAAAACAAAACAAAACAAAACAAAACAAACAAACAAAAAAGAGGAAGTGCATAGATGTTTCCCCTCTGAGGCTGACCAGTGTTCTCCTCGGTTTTGTGTTGCTATGGGCATCCAGCCTCTGCATAGGTGTCCCAGGCCATTATACCAATAGCAGGTTAAGAGGCACATAGGCAAACCACCCGGAGTATCTTGCCTCAGTTGTACACGTACAGAGTCTGGAGAAGGGACTATGTCACAACTAGAATCCCAAATTCTAAAAAGTCCTAATCACTCTTAATTTCTATGCTAAGTCCTCACAAGCTCTGATCGTTTTGAAAGTGAGGCCTAAATCATAGGAACCAGTTACCCTTGCTAGGGAAACCACATACCACCTTCTATTCTACATTTTTTACTGTCTATGAAAGTTGAACACGGTTCACAGAGGGGTCATTTTCAGCTGGGAGAGGACCACAGATCTAGGCAGGAAGACTTGGAGCAAAGACTCCCTGAGGAAAGAAGCTGACTTATGATGCTAAGAACACCTATGCCAAATAGCATATGATGGATAACCTGTCATGCTAAAATGTCGTTTGTTACCCCAAAGGCTTCTGAAAAGCCTGTTAAAATTCAGAATTACAGTGTTCAAGATTTAATTTAACCAAATAAAATGTTTAAAGAGATATTGCTTTATGAGCCAAGGTTATAATAAAAATATTTACCCTAATAATTTGCACTGTATTTTTATTACAGTCTCTATTTTTTCATAATCCTGAGCAAAGATAATAATTGTATTACAAAAGCAAGGGTAGTCTCAGTTCCCTATGTTCCTAAACTGGTGTTGGAAGCTGTTCTTGGAAAGTAGACCTCACCTACCCATTCCCCTTAATATAATCCACAGTCTCATTCATAGTGGTTCGACATTGATAATAATTTTGTGAATTCCATAAATTGCCTACCCATAGCTTAATATTTTTCCTTCAGTGACCTGCTTTATAATTTGGCATTGTTGCCTTTGTATGATTTTGCCAATTTTTACTAAAATTACTGACTACCTGCAAAAGAAATCTTGAAGAGTCATGGAAAAATACATCTCAGGGAGCAAAAATAAGGACAATAATTAGGAACATATATTTATCTTTAATGTGGCATATTTTTTTTCTAACTACAAAACCCTATGACCATAAATTCTGAGTTTCTAAGCTGCATAAATTAATTCTAATGGTGAATTTCATATAAGTACATGCAGCGTGTTTTTGAAAACATCCATAGTAATCTACATCTAGTCTGACCTTTGATTCAAGCAACTTCATTCTTTTAATTTAGAAATATAAAAAGGATTTCTAAATGGACTCCACTTTAAGCAAATACCCCCCGGGAAATCTGGACTGGTTGTGAAATTTGGATTTTTAAATAAAAATTCAAGTGAGAAGTAAACAATTTGCTAGACCATTTGGCATGACCAATAAACTAGAAATACCACCCCACCCCCCATATGATCTAAAATATTTCACAATTTTGGTGTAAAGGGTGTAAACCTTAAATAATAATTTTAGAATGAATAAGTCCAATTTATTAACCATTTGGGACATCTGATCAACCCATCTATAGAGCTAGATAGCATGATTACAAGACGGAACTTCTTCACGCCAGGCACGTGTGCGTGCATGCCCAAGATCCTGAGTCCCAGACCCAGTGGCTTAAACTCACACTGGGTACGTGTGCATGTGTGCCCAAGATCACGAGAGAATGGAGAAGAAGGGGTTGCAACGTGACTATCCATCCGGGGGGGGGGGGGGTGATTTCTCACTTTCTGTCTCTCTGTCTCTCTTTTTCTGGCAAGTGCACATGCCCTTAGCAAAAACCTCTCCAAAAGAAAAAAAAAAAAAGAGGAAAACATACAAGTATATTTCCATGAGACATGAGACATGACTATATAAGACAAACGAGATGAGCTGGAATAATAAGAGAACAGGGGAAATTTCTCGACACAAAACAGAATATTTAGAGTGATTCCAAATGATATAAAGGAAGAATATAGAAATATGTCAAATCTTTCAAAAGTTAAAGAATTTCTAATTTTATATGGGGGATCTTTATTATCACTCATTAACTAATCATTTGCATTTTGTATATTGCTTTTTCATCGACAAAGATTTGATTGTACCCTTTCTGGATGAAATAGATTTGTGTACATACACACCAAATATTTTCTGAAGTATTCAACTGACTGTGCTTCGAAAGAATCACTTGGTGAGTTAACACAACCTGGTTGACCTGCTAAAAAAACCTGTATACTTGGGTCTGGCAGGTGGCATGGTAGTGAAGGTGCTAGATTTCCACATGGTCAACCACAATTTGAATACTGGCCTGGTGGACTGAAAATCACTCAGGTCACATGTGTATGTGTGTGTGCCCAAAATCCCAGCAGAAGAATGGAGGAGAAGGCATTGCAGTGCGGCCATCTTCCCTGGGAGATGATTTCTCACTTTCCTTCTCTCTGTCTCCTTCTGTCTCTCTCTGGTGAGCACATGTACACTATGGCAAAAATCTAAAAAGAGAAACACCTGAATACCATTTTTTTTACCCAAGGTGAATTATCACATTTCCATTTGGGAAATGGTTTTCTGTCCTATAGTCTAGAGCAGGAGTAAGATGTTTTCTGTAAAATGACAACTAGTGGGACCAGCAGTTGGCGTAATATCTATGTCGTTGGACTCCCATGTAGTCGAGGGCAGTTCCAGTCCCGGACCCAGTGGCTTAAACTAATGCCAGACACGTGTGCGTGCATGCCCAAGATCTTGAGAGAAGAATGGAGGATAAGGGATTGCGGTGTGGCCATCTCCCCTGGGGGGTGATTTCTCACTTTCTATCTCTCTGTCTCTCTCTGTCTTTCTGGTGAGCACATGTGTCCTACAGCAAAAACCTCGCAAAAAAAAAAAAAAAAAATTACAACTAGTAAACTGTTAAGATTTCTGAAACTTTGTTGTAGCTACTCAAGTCCACTATTGTTTTGCAATAGCAGTTGCAGATCACAAGTGAATGAATTGGCAAAGCTGGGTTCCAACAAATCATTTTTTACGAAAACAGGCATATGCTGGGTTTGCCCCTTGAGGCATAGTTAGTCAGCTCCTGATCTTGTATTTTTCCTTTACATCAACTTTCTTCCCTAAAGATAAGAAGATATGCCTAACGACAGCAGAACAAGGTATAGAAACAAATACCTTGCACAGAGCAGGAGAGACATAATGGTAGGGCAAAGAATACATAGCCTCATCTTATCACCTATTTGCTTTGTTAAGGAGACTAGAACTTAGTGATAAGATACATAGAAAAATGTATTAGCTATCAAAATGGTAAAAGCCCAGTAATTATATAAGAATCAAAAATAAGACGAGTAAATCTGAAAATAATTAAACATAGAAAAGCAAAAATTGAAAACCTAAATCAACTTAAGATAATATCTAAGCTGCAGAAATAACTATTTTACTTCTGGAGGAAATTGGGGGGTAGAACTTCCAAGCACTGGATATGTACAAAGACATAGAAACTCAATCTTGGCACTTAGTCTCCCTAGTAAAATATGGAATTATAGACCTAAGGAAATTCTAGTAACCTACAAATTTTGGTGTATGTACACCAAATATTAGTCATCTTTAGTCATTCAGTTACTTGGTCAGTAATCATTCATTCTTAGTCATTATAAAAATGAAAATCCACGAGCTTGCACATATCTCCTCCCCACAAGAACCCATGAAGGAACATGCAATTGCTAATCTAAATTGGGAAATCCCCCGACCATAGTTTGAGAAAGAGAAGACTGAATTTTTCCTGCCTCAACCTCTTTGTTCACAGAATTCACTTCTCTCAGAACACCATTCTCTCTTTATTCCTCACCATCAGCACTCACACATACATGACACCATTTTGCCCAGTGTACAGGCAAGCCCTCCTGCTTCATGAAACATTCCTGAACTTTATGCTCTTACCAACTGGAAGTAATCTACTAGCTCTCATTCCCCACCCAAAAGAGCAACACAACTGGGTTTGATTCCCATCATCTCATGGCATTTTTGGCATTGAACTTTGTGTTATCATTATGCATGTTCATGCTTTGCCAATGAGCCCCACAAAGAGGGTGGATGTGTAACATTTTGCCATGGTGGGTCACTATGCTTTGAGCAGTAGGTTGAACACAGGTTAATATTGAACACATCATGAATTTCTGAGTGGGATATAGAAAGTTTTGATAAGCTATCACAAAGGCTATATGTCATTCTCCCAAACTAAAATCAAATCTTAATTACCCAGTGAGACAATTTCATTCCATTGTAAATTTACTTATTTATAAGCTAAAAATTAATAATATTTGCTATTTATATGATTATATAGAATTAATGAAAAAAATTTTTAGACATTGCTTAATTGGAGGCTCACAATAACCCTCAAAGGATATCAAAGACTGTTACAGAGGAAACTCCAGCACTCAGAGAGTTTAAATGGCATCACCAAAACACTCTGATTAGTAAGTAGCAGGAAATAAACTTGAAGTGTTATTAAATTAGAAATTCTCTCAACCCCCCTCTTAGAGTTTTTTTTTTTTTTTTTTTGAGAGTTTTTGCTATAGGGCAAGTGTGCATGCTGGAGAGACAGAGAGAGATAGACAGAAAGTGAGAAGTCACCCCTCCCATGGTAATCCCCTCTTGTCCAGTCTCTTCTTGGGATTCTGAGCATGCATGCACATGTACCCAGCATGAGTTTGAAGTCACCAGGTCCAGGACTCGAACTGTGGTTGACTACATGGGAGTCCAGCAACATAACCATTATGCCATCTGCTGGTCCTGGCACTTTAAAAACTTTTAAGTAGAAGGAAAATAAATAGTTTGTTTACAAATATAGTATATAATAAAGAATATATTACTATATACTATGTAATCTATAATTTACCATATATCATATTTCAATATATTATAAAGTATAAGGTACATTATACATTATATTTATTCTGAAAGTAATCAAGATCACTACATGTGACACTAGATTTGGGGGGGGGGGGGCAGGGGAGAGGATTTTGCTACAGGGCACGTGCACTCGCCAGAAAGACAGAGAGAGACAGAGAGACAGAAAGCGAGAACACACCCCCCCAGCGGGGATGGCCACGCTGCAATCCCTTCTCCTCCATTCTCCTCTCAGGATCTTGAGCACGCATGCACACATGCCCGGCGTGAGTTTAAGCCTCCGGGTGTGGGACTTGAACCACAGTCGACTACATGGAAGTCCAGCGACATAGCCATTATACCAACTGCTGGTCCTAACACTAGATTTATTAGAAGAAATTGCATAGAGAAAAATTTTATTTCTGAAAAATTAGGAGGAAAGTCATTCTCATAAAAAACAATTTCATTTCTGATCATTTTTGCTTAATGACTCATCTAATTAAATAAAGCAATAAGCAGATAAATTTATCTGTATGATTATTAGTATAACATCTGTCTCCCTTGCTCAACAAGTCACCCAACCTTGCTCCTTAATCACTTCACCTATAAAATGGGGACAATAATAACAGTATGCATCTCATTGACTTGTTTGTAGACATCAGAGAGAATATATGTGTAAGGGTTTAGTACAGGGCCTGGTCATAAGGGATAGTGGCTCATGGAATTTGCATTTTTAGTGATGAGATGCATTTTTTTATCCTGCTGTTTATTCCCCAGCCATTTGGTCAAACCATATAAAAATATCATTCCTGTCCAAAGACATTATTACAATTGAGCCAAATTACAAGGGCACTTCAAGAAATTCATGGGAAAATTGAATTAAAATGACAGTTAATTCTGATGCAAAATTTTGAAACTCATGTATAGTTTTTTTTTAATACACATTTTCTAAGAACTTTTTTAATTGCCTACATTGAAGTAGCCTACAAAAAAAAAAAAAAAAAAAAAAAAAAAAAAAAAAAAAAAAAAAGAAAAGAAAAGAAGAAGAAGAAAAGAAAAATCTTACCACTTCAGGAGTATTCTGTAGCTCCTGAGATCTGCTTCCATTGAAGGTTTTTGCCCCCCTGATTAGTCACTCTGAAGAGCAACTAATAACTATTAGCTTTATGCAAATAAGTATTAAACATTCTCAAGTTGTTTAAATTTTTCTTCATGGTAGTATGGATACTCTTGACATTTCATGTCCTATTAATAAAAATAATCTTCATCAACATTGTCAAAACTGACTCTTACATGGTGCCTTACAGCTTCTGCATTTATATATTACAGTTTAAAAATGTTGAACCTAAATGGAAAAGATTTTCTTTCAGTTTATAGATATCAAGTACAGTCAGAATTGAAACCTGGAAAATAGGAATAGATCTAGGTAAAACATAAATACGAATGGAGCAGACATTGCTTTTGAAAATGTTCAGTCATTTTGTGTATGAGCTTTTGAGTTTTATATTCAGACACTTTACAGAAATATGTATGGTATATGCAGTCATCCTGTGCATGCAAACTGAACATTGCTTTCTAAAGCGTAAAATGTACTATTTTCACTAAAATTGCCCTGTATTTAAAAAATATGAAACTTAGAGAAGTTGCCACGCCTTTCTTTCATCTCCTAACCTCCTACAAAAGTACAAAGTGACTTTAGGAATCACCGTTAACCTGCTGATGTTTGAGAGGGACAGTTGGTGGAGGAGGTCACCGATTACTGAGCTCTGCTTTGTCCTTTTCCATGATCTTTTTTTTTTTTTTTTTCTGAACTGCGAAACAGCATTACAATTGTTACTGTGCTCAAGAGCTCAGAAATGTTCAGAGAGTTTCATTTTCCATTTAAATAGTAGTTTAAGTTTGTAGGAAAGCCAGAAATGGCCAATTTTCCCATTTAAGAGATCCCAGTGAAGTTTCTGACTCAGGGAAGTCTCTAAACACAAACTCCAAAATTAGTTTTCTTATAACTTTGGCCCTTAGGCAGGTACCAACTATATAAGGCAATGACCATGATGGGTCTGCCTGGGAACATGCTTGCAAAGATTTCCAGACTTTCATCTTGCCATGACGGTTGGATGACTTTTGGCTTCACTCTGAAAGCCATAAAATGCGAACACAGAGCTGAGAAAAACCCACAGCTGCATCCATCTGATGGTAGTCTTAAGCTGATTTTCCAAAGATCGAGAGCTCAGCAAAACCCAAACTCCATGATGTCAACAACACCGGACCTTTACTCTTTAAACCAGGGGGTATTTTGTGGAAGATTTAATCCATGTGTTCCTGATCTACTTACAGTTATCTCATCAAAATGCCATTTGCATAAGTGTTTCCAAAGTTTCATGAGCTTTTATTTCTCAATCACTCAAATGGATTCTGTTGGGAGTCAAGTTTTGCCAGGGTAACACTATTCCCAGATTCTTATTTTCAAAACCAAGACTTCGTAAATTTCAAGTAGTTACTTTATCACTCATAACAGTCTTTCCTTTCAGCAACAGCATATGTTATCATCAGAAGTGTTATAGAAAAACAGCTTTTCACCACCCCACTAGTGTTAATGGGACAAGCTCCTGTCCATCTTCCAACTTCTTGTGTTTTTCCACTGCAATCTAGAAAATATAGTCCCCAACCTTAAGAAACTTATAGTCTAATAAGAATATTGAGCATGTGCACCAATAACTACAATAGGTGGCAAACCCTAACAGTGGCTAAAGACCCTAGAGTGGATCCCTCTTGTATCAAATTATAATTAATCATTTTAAAATAGAATATCTTCCAAAGAACATGTCACCATCCTCCTTTCTAAAGCAGGCCATTTTGAGGTTCAGCAGGACTGCATCCATTTTCCAGCGAAAGGCCTATGATGACTCTGAGCTGATCAAGTGCTGAGTCATGGGAAGGTTTGTTTGAGAAATGGTCAGATGAGAAACCAGGAATAAGTATTCAAAAAAATATAGGGATCAGCATAATTGCTCAAGAGAAAGCAACTGATTTTTGATTGTAGGAGGAGTGATTTGTGCCTGCTTGTAGCCTGTATCTGTAAATACTGAGCACAGGCTGAACTTCTTGAGATAATCTAGTTAGTGCTTGCTGCCTCTCCCTGTAACCCAGTTGCAAAAACACAAAAACAAATCCCTTCTCCAGCTTCTGCCTCTTGTTTCATTGGCTGCGAGTAGAAATAGCCAGACTTAGTTTGCTAGTAACACTTCCACACACAAGTAATTTTTTCAAAACTCATCTTTGAAGCTGCGTGTATCTTTTTAAATTTAATCGTACCAGTCATATTCTTTCCTTTCTCTTGACGTATATTTTCATTTCTCCTTCAAAATTCTGCCAAAGGTTTTATCATAGCCTTCCTTCTTATGTATGTTTCCATTGCAGGATAAAGAGTACTTCATCAGGATAACTATATATGTGTGCTTAAAATGTTATGTGTGCTTATTTTCTCGGGTGCACCTAGGTTTCTGTGTGTGTGAGTGCTTGCTTCCATCATCAGAAATATGGTCTTATCAGAGAGAAGACACTACTGCTAAGAATTGTGCCTGCCTTACCTTTGAGAGAAGGTATATCAGGTAGGATTTTTGGTTTTTGCCACAGGGCGACTGGACTTAGTGGAAAGAGCCAGAGAGAGACACTGAGAGGGAAAGTTAGAAATCACCCCCCGAAGGGATGGCCATGTCACAATCCCTTATTCTCCATTCTCCTGCTGGGATTTTGGGCATGCATGCATACATGCCCAGCATCATTTTCAAGCCACTGGATCTGGGACTCAAGCCACGGACAGCCATGCAGGAGGCTAGCACATTAACCACTACACCACCTGATCACCCCTACATCAATCATTTTTAGGTTGCTAGGCAGGACACTTCCAGATTGACCATCATACTTTTCCTTATGGACCACTAAGTACTTCAGTAAAAGAAAGGAGCAAAATGGTGATGGGGGGCTGGTAAGACCGAAAATAGAAAGAGGGCAGAAAGAGTGAGGAGAAGCAGGAGGTAGCAGATGCCCAGCTTGCACTTGTGATCTCACCCACTAATTAATCATGGCATGTGTGAAAATATGTAAGTCATCCCTGTACCTGAGTATCAAGACCATACATATCTACCTTGGGACTGTTACATCAGGATGTCACTCTGTGACAGTGAGGTAAGACTTCCCATGCCTATTTTGGAGTGCTGTACAATATATAATCTAAATCCTTTAGCCCATCCAATAAATATGAATTAAATGCTATTATAAGTTAATACTATTGGGTTGTCAGAAAAGTCATGATGTATTTTTTTTCTGTTTTTCAAAGGTCATTTATCTATCCAAAGAACAAAGATCAATCAATGCTATATTGTCCATTTTGTTCAATAACCTTTGCCATCTTTCAGGTAGCTTCATAATCCCTCATTCATAGAAGGACCTGTCTTTATCAGTGAAAAACTAAACAAGGTGCTGATTTACAGCCTCATCTGAATTGAACATTATATCACGCAAGGAGTTTTGAAGAGAGTGAAACAGACGAAAGTCTGGCGGCGCAAGGTCAGATGAGCATGCTGGGTGTGGCAGCTCATCCCATCCAAGCTCCAATAATTTTTGATGGGTGATCATATTGGTGTGTGGTCTCATGTTGTTGTGATAGAACATAACTCCTTTATGATTAATGAGCTCTGAATGTATCTAGATGATGGATTCATTCAAACTGTCCAATTGCCAACAGAACACATTAGAATTGATTGTTTGGTTCCTTGGCAGGAGCACAAAAAACACAATACCTTTAAAAACTCACCACACTGAGAGCATAACCTTCCTCTGATGAATGTCTGCTTTCGATGTTTGAGGCAAATCATCACATTGGGACCAAGACCGTTGTGCGCCACAGTGTTGTAAACAATCCACTTCTCATCACCAGTTATCAGTCGCTTCCAAAAAGGATGATTTTCCTCATGTGTAATGAGCATATTGCAGACGATTATACGTGCCATCCAATGAACTTCTTTGAGTTCACGAGGAACCCAAATATTGAGCTTGCTTACATATTCCAGTCTCTTCAAGTGGCTGTGAACACTTGAATGATGAATGTTCAATGCTTCTGCAATCTCTCAAGTTGTGTAATGTAAATTTGATTCAATTAATGCCTTTATTTTGTCGCCAACCTCGGTAGGCCTCCTTGACTAAGGACTGTCGTTGAGATCAAAATCACCAGCACAGAATTTCGTGACCATTCGCTGGCACTGATGTTCTTGTACAGCATCATCACCGTAAACTGTATGCAACTTTTCACAAGCTTGATGTGCGTTTTTCCATTTATGAAAGTAAAACAGTAAAATATGATAAAATGCAGAGTTTGATCTTCCATTTTCAACTTGTAAAATCTCCAAACCTCAACCAAATTGCTTAACTTCTTTTAGAACAAAGCTAGAACTGACAGCTGAAAAGTAACATAGCAATAACATAGATGTGACTGACTCTAGTACTTCCAAAAATGAACTAGCGCCATCTGTTGCAAAAATGTGTCGTGACTTTTCCGACAACTCAATATTCGGTTTAATGGGAAATTCACTTATACATAAAGTGTATTCCTGCCTTCAAGAAGCCTACATCAATCACCTTACACTTAGAATTGTAGATCCTTAGGGGCCAGCAGGTGGCATGGTGGTTAAGGGTGTTGGATCCCACATGGCTGACCATGGTGTGAGTCCTGGACTTGGCAGCTTGCTTTCTCGCTTTCTCTCTCTCTCTCTCCCACTCTGGTCAAATTAAAATAAATAAATAAAGTTATATACAAAAAAATTCTTTTAAAAAAAAAGACTTGTAGATCCTTAGAACTAAAAAGAACCCTCAAAATCCAAGTATCTCATTACTTAAATGAGAAAACTAAGGCCTAGAGAGGTAATATAACTAGTTTCAGTCTAAGTTCTGTCTAGAACTCTAGGTTCCTGATTCAATTCTATATTTTTCTATTAAATGATGTTTTTATTAATAGATTTTCCTTTGCTTTGTAGTTGTTCCTCTTTCCCCACCCTTGCCCCCACCAGATAATGAGTATCTTGAAGGTGGGAAGAAGGTTTTATATTTCTTTCCCAGCCCACCCAAGTGTGTTACACTTAACTGGATAGGGTGAGAAAGCCTTGAAAACCCTCATTCCTTCCTATTCCATGCCTCGGTAGTGATCGCTCTTTGGTTTGTGGCTTAGCAGGCTTACTGTGTAAAAGACTGAGAGGCTTAGTTGACTCAGTTAGTATGATTCAAAAAGTAAATGTAAACTTAGGTGTCATTAAAGGACATGTAGTCCAAACTAGGGGAGGCCATAGTTCCTCTCTAAACCCTTCTAATGGTTCATAAGTAGATCGTTTGTAAGCAGTTTTCCACAATAGCCAACTTTAGCAATTATCTTTAAAGATACTTGAACTATTAAGTATCTGTAAGAGGAATATAATATTTCAGACCCTAAACATGTCATATTCAATTCTGAGTACCTCTTTAAAAAAATTATTTTACTTATTTTATTTATTTATTTATTTATTTTAATTTGACCAGAGAGGGACAGAGTGAGAGTGAGAGAGAGAGAGAGAGGGAAAGTGAGAAAGCAAGTCACCAGGTCCAGTACTCAAACCGTGGTTGGCCGCGTGGGAGTCTAGTGCCCTTAACCATCACGCCTCTTGCCGACCCCACCTAACAAAATGCTTTCCCCCAAATGTGACTGGATCTAAAGTGCACCTAAAGGAGAGAGACTAGAATGATGAATAGTTCAAATCTGTATCATATGAAAGATGGCTGAAGGAACTAGGGGGAAAGGGGACAGTTGGGGGAGGAATTTAAATATCTGAAGGGCTATTAAGAAAAGGAGTTGGGGAACCAGCAGTTAGCGTAATGGCTATGTCGCTGGACTCCCACGTAGTCGACCGCGGTTCACGTCTCGGACCCGGTGGCTTACAACTCACGCTGGGCGCGTGTGCGTGCGTGCCCAAGATCCCGAGAGGAGAATGGAGGAGAAGGGATTGCGGCGTGACCATCCCCCCGGGGGGTGATTTCTCGCTTTCTGTCTCTATGTCTCTCTCTGTCTGTCTGGCGAGCGCACGCGCCCTATAGCGAAAAAACCTCTCCCCCCCCAAAAAAAAAGAAAAGGAGTTGGATTTATAATATGTGTTTTCAAAGGACAGAATAAACAATGAATATTGGTGAATGCTATAGAGACATGGATTTTGAATCAACATAAAGTCATTTTCTTCTATCAGTTAGAGAGTTATTTGAAAACAGAACTGGATGGTTGGTGAGAGAAAGCATGCCCCGTTGCTGAGGATGCTGGAGGAGGGTCTAGGCGATCCCTGGTCTAAAGTAAATTGTTGTACAGATATTCTTTACAGTTCCTTTAGACCCTGGGCTTTAACAATGATGACAGTTGTCATAGCACTGGCATGTTCTCACAATGCCTTGCCTATGTAGCTTATTTCTACGTCATCCTTGGCAGTTATCTCTCTTGCCAATTTCTTGGCAATCCATAACTATCCGTCTAAACTAAACTTCAGCAGATTATTAAAGCATTTCTCCTCTCCTGCTTGTCTTGAAATATTAATTCCACTACACAGTGCATGTTACAGATCTTCTCCTTCCCCATCCCAACTAATATGGCTTAAAAGCAACTGAGACAGCTCCACGTAGTATATCACAAGATCAATCAAGTTCAAATCCTCGCACCAGCGCTTACAAGTGGGGCAATTTTCTTAATCTCTGCCCCCCTCATTTTATAGGATTAATGTTACCTTTCTCCACAATGCCATTGAGGATTAAATGACGTTTGGGGGTAAAGTGCTTAAACACAGTGGCTGAACTAAAGTAGATTCTTATCAATTTTAGCAACTATCTTCTACTGTTAATAAAAGAGACCAATTTCTTTGAGCTGGTTCAATTTAAGACAATACTGTTTCCAGACATCTCTTTCCCCTGGGCTAGCTGTATTAATATTCTGTCCTGATGGGAAGGAGGAATCATTGGGAATGAATAGCCAATTTAGAAACAGGATGGATGTGAGGTAAGCTGAATTGTTACCCCCTGCCGGCTTTTTGAAATGCAGATTCATCAATCTCTTTGATGTCCCTAGCCACTTCCAATGAACATCTTTCAGCATATTATTTGCTTTCTTAACCACATCACTTTTCACTGAGTTCAACATTCCTGTAGGATTCAAAGGATCTTGGTACATTCTTCCAAAATGAATTCAGAAGGTAAGTGAAAGAGAAGGGGAAACATCTTTGAATGGAATCCAGGTTCAGACTGGGGGTGGAGGAGGTGGCAGTGGGGTACTCAGTGACTCAAAGGGCTAACAGTAAATCCAGCCTCAGGATTTCCATGTGCCAGTCTGCTCTGCCAGTGGCCTGGTGACTAATGCCAGCCAAGCAATCCACCCAGCTGCTTTGTCTAAATAAGTGGAGATGATGGCATTGCGAGCCTCCTGAAGGGGATGGGAGGAACCACACAGGGAGTCAGAGGGTCTCCTCGTGAAATAGGAATGGAAGGAGTCACACTTTTAGTCTTCCCTTAATCTCCTTTGCTATTTTAGAGTTCTTGTGCATAGTAGAATATTTTCCCTTTTAAAGTTCAGCATTTCAAAGAATGCCTTTTCAAATTCATAATCAAAACCCAGTAGGAAGCAAGTTCATTGTGTACTGGTTCCTTCAACTCACTGCATTTAAGCTGCACTTATACTATTAGCTCAAGTCTAGTGAGAGGGCAAACTCGCACACACAACAGGTCACATGAAGTGAGTTTATTACTTACACTTAGACAGCAAGGAGTAAAGGAAGCCTAGATTCATGGTGAGCCAGTCCCTTGAGGGCAGATGGGGTCTCATCTGTGCATGTCCCACCTGCACAGCAGCCAAGGGACCCTGGACAACAGTCCACTTAGTATAGATCCCACGGACAACATGACATTCTGGCTGAAGTATTGAAAACCATCCTGTTTCTAGGGGGAATCAAATGGAGGCTAGGCCCTTCCGGCCAGTTCTTTCTTTTCTCAGGATGTTGCATTCCCAGCACATTCCACATGTGTGCTTGAGAATATCAAGAGTGAAAAGTGAAGAACTGGCTGAGTCCAAGGCCACTTGAAAAATTGAACTCTCCTGCACCTGGAGCAAAATACCATTCATCAGTGTCCTCTTTGTACCTGTTTCAAATACTGGACTGGCGCATTGAAGAACTTCATCATTCACGTGTCTATCTTCGTCACTAGACTATAGGCTCCTCGAGGACTGGAACTGGCTCTTATTCATTCTGTACCCCAAGCAAGGTATAAATGTATATCAGATACTCTACACTTTGTCTTACTGAACCATATAAATCTTTCTCGCAGGAACAATACTCAACTACTCAACGCTGAAGGACAGAAAGCTAACAATATTAGAGTTGCTATCTAAATTCCCTTAGAGCCAAGCTACATGCTTGGACCAGTTTCCACCAACCAGATTCACCCAAGTGAGATATAAAAAACATAGTGTTATGGGACAGATTAATGCTCTTGTAGACAAACAAGCACCGTCACGAACACTCTTGTTTTTCCTGTGTCAGCTAAGGTGTCATCTTCAGGGTCTAGCTACATGACCCTGGGCTTCTATTTTTATCAGCATCTAATTCTCCATAGAAAATAGCTTTCTGATTAAATTAGCTCCATTCTTTTTGTTGCCTGCAGTTGAAACCTAATTTGGTGCTCATCAAAAATGTTTGTGAATGTGTTGAGTAAAGTATGGCTCGATTCATGAAGTTTACCTTCTATCAGTTACTCATTCCCAGGCTCCTGAAATCACCTGATGGTTTTCAAAATGGATGATTCATTAACCAGTAAGAAAAGATTTCCCAGAAATACCTCTACTAAAGAATTCTAAATGTAGCCAAAGAAGAAGTTTGAAAACATTGCACTGCAAAGTACCACTCAGAAAGAGAAGTGTTTTATTTTCCCCCTCTGGAAAAAAAAAATATACCATTATCTAGAAAATCCATAAAGTGGCTTACTCTTGTCACTTAGTTCCAATTAAAATGTGGTACTGTTGTATTTTCTAAATGACCACAAAACTGCAAGTGAGAAAAGGTTATTTATTCCAAGTTTTATATTCTGAAATAAATTATTTGTATAGTTGGGAAACTAGCAGAATTATTAGAGTGAGGAATTCCTTCAACCCTCAGATTTGGGTCAAAGGATTGACCTTTGAGAACATGTGTTTAAAACACTGTTTGTTCTTGTGAATCCCATAAAAGGCCTTCAGAACCCTTGAGCTTCACTGGATAAACTTAAAGCTTGGACAGTAAACATCAGTCTGAGGATTCTGAAGCAAGGATTGGCTCCCACTTGTCTGAAGAAGCAGAGGCAAAGAGCTCTTCTCTGAGTTTCTTTGGTGCAAAACAGCAGTTAAACTCCCCGAGCTAACAGTTTTCTGTGAAATTATCTTCCTGTAACAAGCTCTAAGGTTTACGCCTCTCGCTCTACCTGAAAAATGCCGTTTCCTTCAGCAAAGCTGTTTTTCAACTTAAGGCTGAATGCTCAGCGCTATTCCAATTTAGTCAAAGATTAACTTGGCTTGACCAGAAGTTTCTAAGACGGGTCAAGTGTTGGCTGATGAAAAGACTTGTGGTTTCAAAGGAGATTGGCAAAGAGCAGACTTGCCTTAAAGAAGAGGGGAGAGTTAGTGAGCCCATTCCACAATCAGGAAATAACTAGTGGTGCTCCTTGGAGAACTCACCCTTCTCTAACTGAAAACTGATACTGTGCTAGAAAAAAATAATAAAGCAGTACACTGGGCCTGAGGTAATGGACCACCTTGTCTGAACCCATGTCCTCTCATCTTGGGAGAAAGCATTCCTTCCTCCTTTCTTTCACTCTTTGCTACAGAAAATATTGAATGAGCAACTATTATGTGCCATGCACTGTGTGGTGGGCATTAGATATTCCTGGGAGAACAAAAGATGCATAGTCATTGTTGTTATGGGGTTTACAGGAAGAGGAATGGAGCAGACAACAAACAAAATAAATAAATACAAAATTGCAAACCCTGAGAATTAGCTACGGGAAAGAAGAGGATCCTTTGAGAAGGGAAATAGAAATAGCGCCACACCTACCCACTTCTATCCTGGGAGAAAGTCTCAAGGACATCTGGCTCTTGAGAGAGAGTGATAGTGGCAGGAGAAGGGACGAGGGCTTGATCTGCAGTTGGATGGAGCAAGGAGAGGGGGTGTGGGAGAGACCTTATCTCCTCTCCGTGGATAATGTTGCATCACCATGACTCTCCCAGGACATTCTGGAGAAGATTAATGGAGATTGACAGGGGTCTTTTCTGAAGCCAAAGGCAAGAACTCCAACTAAAAATGTTGTAAACGGTAAGGGGATTTAAAAACTAAGATACAGGGTGGTTCCAAGAGTGGACCAGTGACTCAGTGATGCCATTACCAATGCAGGAACTTCCTTCTTGCTCTCTATCCTTTTAACTTTTCTACCCTAATGGCTTTTTGAGTTATTTTCTTAACAAAGATGATTTCTTCTTTAGAAGAAAACGAACAGCAGTTGTTAGATAAAAATTCAGCATTAAAGTATTCACTGAACAATTATTGTTAGCCTTTATTTAACTGGTATGTGTTTAATGGGCTTAGCGTACAATGTTATCTTCTTAATGATAATAATTCCCACATTCATTAAAAGCACTGTAATGTCTATTATATTTCTTACACAGCCTGCTCAAATAATTCTGGCGATGCAATCTGCACCAGAATGCAACCTTGTAGGAAGAGTTAGGCCCAGGCCTTGCCTATTCCCCTTTCACTCCACCTCCAACCCCATCACCTATCACAAGGAGCCTCACACACACACCTGTGGACACACTAGCTGACACGCCCAAACTCCAGTCACAGACAACAAAGATCAGCCCCATGTTGACTGGTGTGCTTCATAGTGAGAGAAGAAACTTGGGTCATCAGGTAGTGTGAAAGTTAAAGCGGTTTAATCCCATATAACCAACTGTGTGGTTCAGGCTTCAAAATCATGCTGGGCATATGCACATGTGTCCCCAAAGTCCCAAGAAGAGAATGGAGGAGAGGGCATTTTGGCATGGCCATCCCCTCTGGAGGGTGATTTCTCACTTTCCCTCTCTGTCTCTCTCTCTGTCCCTCTTTGGCAAGTGCACACACCCTCTGGCAAACTTTTAAAAATAAGTAATAATAACAAAGAGACCTGAGGAAGAGATTCACACAGGTCCTAAAAGAAAGTTTGGTACCTAGAGGCAGAGCTATAGTACATCTTCAGTGAGCTTTTGACCACTCTTGTCTTTGTGAGCTCTTTCTTCCACAAAACATTAAAAGTCATATCTTATAGGGCCAGCAGATGGCACAGTGGTTATGTCACTAGATTTCCACATGGCCAACTGTGGTTCAGGTCCTGGACCTGGTGGCTTGAAACTCACACCAGGTACTGTGCTTTCCTTTTTTTTCTTTTGCTTTTCCACGGGGTTTATTTCAAAATTGTAAAGATTTATATATTATTTTTTACTACACATAATATGAATTTTTAGCTTAAAGTAAAAAGTTTCACACTTAAAGTTTTTGGTTTTTTTGTTTGTTTGAGAGGTTTTTGCTATAGGGCATGCATGCTTACCAGAAAGACAGAGAGAGACAGAGAGATAGAAAGTGAGAAATCACCCCCAGAGGGGGGATGGCCACGCCACAATTCCTTCTCCTCCGTTCTCCTCTCAAGATCTTGGGCACGCACGCACACGTGCCTGGCGTGAGTTTAAGCCTCCGGGTTTGGGACTCGAACCGTGGTCGACTACATGGGAGTCCAGCGACATAGCCATTACACTAACTGCTGGTCCCTTAAAGATTTTTTTTTAAAAGTCTTAAAAATGTAGACATTTAAAAAATAAGCTGAACATATCTTGCAGCAGAGGTTTATCCCTTAAATAATCACATTTCGAAAAAACTGCCTAACAATTTACCACTGGCAATAATTAAAATCTCCTTATCTTTGAGAAAACATATTAATGACACATCATGAATTTAAAGTTACAGGCATTTAACAGTTTAGTCAAGCATGTAGTTTTTATCAGTATATACACAAGGTCTCAGACTGTCACTGTGGCCATTTTGGAGTGACTCTTTTACTGGGAAAAGCATCCTTCACCACAAAGAGAGCAGCCACATCCGAGTAAGTTCTCTGCCACGAGTTTCTGATTTTCAACTTAGAAAAGAAGAACAGCATTTAATAATGGCGTCCCTTGCATGCGGGATGGATGACAGACTATACCAGGTCATGGACAAAAACTGCAATATGCAGAATAATAAGGCGAGTCCTTTCTTATCCCACCAAAGAGCGGCACACAGGGTGCCCACGAAGTGCAGAAGCATAATAATCATTGCAAACAATCTTGTTGTTTCCAACCTTTCCTTCAGTTGCTTCATGAGTCCCATGAAGAAGCATGTACTGGCCAAGGCGGCAAGATTCCCAAAGGTATAAAACACTGCAAAAAGCTTTACACCTCCTGGACGCCAAAGCAATCCAGTTCCAAGGATAGAAAAGAAGATGCCACTCACGAAGCAGATGACAAACATTTAAACCTGGTGCTGAAACTAAGGGACGAGGCATCCGGGACCTGCACGTCAGGCCCTGCTCCTCGTCCTTCTGGTCACTCAGCTGCAGCTTCTCCATGGCCTCACTCCTGTCTCTTTTTCTCTCTGGCAAGTGTACGTACCCTAAGACAACCCCCTCCCCTGCCAAAAAAAAAAAGTCATATCTTACAACTATGTTGGGTTAGAGACAAATATATTGATAATATAGAGAATATATAGTATTTTCAACCTGTAGTTCATATTTTCCTCTGATTTTAAATGAAATGAAGACATTTCTGGGGCCTCTAATCATAAGTCCTTGGCACTGAGCCTGTGGTGCCTGCCTGCCAGGAGCTCAGTCTAGGAGAAAGATGGAGGGTGTGCTCTAAGGGACACATCCATCTGTCCTAGAGATGCATTATCCCACGGTTAAGAGGTGTGCCCAGACAACAGTGTCGGAGTGTTTTACTCCCAGGCCACAATGACTGGATTCAAGGAAGAACATGGAACCCAGGCTAGATTAATTGGAGTTACCCCTGACACGTTCCTAAAAGAACTCCTTCAATACATTTTTCCCTAAGATTAAAAACTGTAGAGAAATGTTACAAACTGAGACCATTATAGCTAATTCCCAATTGTAATAATGGAGGCTATTTGAAACAGGAAAAAAGGGACCGATATGCCAAGATAATAAAGCCAAGAGAAAATATTACTGAGTCCTAATAATATCATTTGAACTCCTAGATCCTGCTATAAACAAAACTTTATCATTGGATTTTCAGTCACACGAGCCAAAATGATTCCCCTTTCCCTTATGTTAAGTTGATTTTCTGTCACATGTAGTTTCATATATAGAATCACCGAGAGAGAGGTAACAGGAAGCTTGGGTGAAGAAAAATGAACCTACATTTGAAATTTCTTGTTACACATTTCAGATTTTTATCTGTGGCTATTGTTTAAGATTGTTAGTTATAAGAAAATCCAGTCCTATCTGATTAAGTAAAATAGGAATTTATTTTTTTAAATGTCATATATATATATATTTTTTTTTTTTTTGAGAGGTTTTCGCTATAGGGCGCGTGCGCTCGCCAGACAGACAGAGAGAGACAGAGAGACAGAAAGCAGGAAATCACCCCCCAGGGGGGATGGCCACACCGCAATCCCTTCTCCTCCATTCTCCTCTCGGGATCCTGGGCACGCACGCACACGCGCCCGGCGTGAGTTTAAGCCACCGGGTCCGGGACGCGAACCGCGGTCGACTACGTGGGAGTCCAGTGACATAGCCATGACGCTAACTGCTGGTCCCAAATGTCATATATATTTTTTAAAAGAGGCTAAATTATCTCTGTTAGTAGACTATATGATTTTGGAAAAAGCCAAAATAATAAAGGAAAAAATTACAACAGACAGTAAGATTTTAATGGAGCAGTTTTTAAAATTAATGTATAAAAATCAATAGCCTACACACATATATACAAAGAGTCATTTAGAAGATTAGTAGAAAAGATTATTCTATTTAATGTAATGAGAGAGAAGGTGAAAGAGAGAGGGTACAAAACAGAAAGAAAAATCAAAATCTTTAAAAAAGAACCATGTAATGCTTCTGAAAGAAACAAAAGTAGAGCTGAACAAACATAGATACATATCAAATTATTGGACAGAAGGCTCAACTAAACATATTAATGTTCCCTAAATTAATTTGTAGTTTAACATCGTCCCATAATTATATATATAGATAGATAGATATAGATATAGATATATATGTGTGTATATATATATATCATATCATCATATTGGTTTCAAAATTATTTGATTGAAAAAAACAAGTACAAATATCCAGAAATAACTGCAAAAAAGACCAATGGAAGGAGGTATAATACTAGATATTAAAATATATTATAAAGTATTGGGGTCAGCAGGTGGTGTGGTGGTTAAGGTGCTGGACTCCCGCATGGCTGACCGCAGTTGGAGTCCCAAACCTGGCGGCTTGCTTTCTCACTTTCTCTCTCTCTCTCTCTACTAAAAAATTAATTAATTAATTAATTAATTAGAAAGTAATATAAAATATGCTACAAAGTATAATAAAATGATATAGTATGGCTACATGAAGAGATAAACAGAGCAATAATACAGAAAATTAAATCCAGAAACAGACTCAGATAGAAAGGGAAATATAGTATACAATAAAAAGTATAGCATAAGTATACAATATCTCAAATCAGCTGGGAAAAAATGGACTTTTTAATAAGTCATTTTAGTATAGATGGACAGCATATGAGACATAAATTATATCTATTTTTCACACCACACCAGGCTAGATGTGGAAAAGATCAAAGACATAGATAAAAAATATAAAATACACACATAGTGAAAGAAAACACAGATGAATTTCTTTTACAACCTGGAAGGGATGAAATTTTACTATTGCTCAAAATCCAGAGGTAACAGGAGAAAAGAGTGGCATATCATTTGACTACATAAAACTTAAAAACAAGAAATAAAACTCTCAAAGGACCAAAATAAACAACACAGAAAAAGTAAAATAACGAGTTTGCAGCAAATTTTTGCAACTTCTACAGCAACGAATGAACTAATGGCATTAATAGATAAAGAATATCTGGAACTAGAGAAAAAAAAATCAAAACCCAGTAGAGGAAAAGGTCAAGAGGTATGCATATACAGTTCACAGAACAAGAAACATGTGCGCTTTTAGCTATATGAAGGACGCTCAACCTTGCTTACAATAAGAAGAATGGAAATAAAACTACTTCAGGATATGATTTCTTACCTATAAGACTGGCAAAAATCCAAAAATTTGACAATGTACTACACTGCTGATAGGAATGAAATAAAGTATAACCTCCATGGAGAGAAATTTGACAATTCCTAGTAAAATTGCTTATGCATTTACCCTTTGCCCTAGGAATCCCACTTTCAGAAATCTGTGGAACAGACATGCTGGCCAAAAAAAAAAAAGAAAGAAAGGAAAGAAGAAAGAAAGAAAGAACGAACGAACGAACTATGTGCACATGATTCATTGTGACTCTACTTTTAAACACAAAAAACCTGAAACGATTAATGATCATCAGTAGGGCTTTGTTGCCCACTCAATGGAGTACATTAATTCTAAAAAGGAATGGGGAATATTGCTATGTATTGTTATGAAGAGCTCTCCAGGACAGTTCATTGAAAAAAGTAAAGTGGAGAAAATGTATAAATGCTACCAGTGATCTAAGAAAGGGAATAATGATAAAACTATTCATACACACACTTATAATCACTTATTTTTTACATAAAGAATAAACAAAAGTGGTTATATATGGGACAAGGTATGACTAGGATAAAAGGAATAAGCTGGAGTTCTCTTGTCCATATTCGTTTTTTTGACTTGACTTAGGAATTATCAAGTATTTATATTGAGTATGCAAGAAAATTAAATGTAACAAAGGCAATTCTGGGGGCAATAGATGGTGTGGAGGTTAAGGTAGCTGAATCCCACGTGGCCTACTGCGCAGCTGCGTCCCAAATCAGGACCCAGAAGCTTGAAGGCACACTGGGTGCATGTAAGGGCGTGCCTCAGGGTCCTGATCAGAGAATAGAGGAGAGGAGATTGCAGGGAGGCCATTTCCCCTGGGGGATGATTTCTCACTTTCTCTCTCGTTGTCTCACTTCTGCTAGCCCAGGTGTCCTATACCAAACTAAACCACAAAACAAAACCTGCCCTCTGGGACAAATTGGAAAAGCCTTCCCATTTACTTTTTTTTTTTTTTAATTGAAAAGGCAATTTTGTGATGCTCAGAGGTGCAGCCATACTCAAGCAATGTTGGCTTGGTATGAAAGATCACCAGCTTAGTTCTCTGATCAACCAAGGAATGCCTGGTCCATATATCCATGATCGTGGTTGACTGGGAAGGTAGAAGGGGAGGAATATGGGGCATGAGAACCTGCTAAGGGTGCTTGTCATTCTTTGACCCTCCCACTCTTTCTCTCATGAAATAAAGAAAGAAAATTTGAAAAATTTTCCTAAAGAATGAAAGCAAACCAAAACAAGTAAAGCCAACTACATACTGGTTTATGGGTTAACTACACAGAGAGAAACTATTTTTAACTGTCTTAAAAACGGAAAGCTGACTCGACCGCAGTTCGCGTCCTGGACCCAGTGGCTTAAAACTCACGCCAGGCACGTGTGCGTGCGTGCACAAGATCCCAAGAGGAGAATGGAGGAGAAGGGATTGCGGCATGACCATCCCCCCTGGGGGGTGATTTCTCGCTTTCTGTCTCTAATGTCTCTCTCTGTCTGTCTGGCGAGTGCATGCGCCCTATAGCGAAAATCTCTCCAAAAAAAAAACGGAAAGCTGACTGAAATTTCCCTAACAATACGAAGAATTTTAAATACACACACACATGCACACATATACGCAAACTGTTTTTCATAATCACATTATTGGTAGTATCGTTTGGTATTGTTATTCCAAGCTTAATCTATGAGGAATCTAGTATTTTGGGCATGGGGAGAACAAACTTGTAACATAGATTAGATTAAGCAAAAACTGCAGTCTCAAATTGGAAATATCAATATGATTTCATAATAATTATACCTTAAAACAGAAAGTAACATATTTAGTACCTCTGCCCACTAAAAATGTCTAAAAACAAAGTTCAGCTGAGGACCAAAGAGTATTCTCTAAATACCATGAAGAAATGACTAGCATTATAGTTCTGGGAAGGAAGTGTATAAAATGAGCATGAATCTTTTTTGAAGGAACAAAAGACACTATCAGAGACCATTGAAAGTGTGTCAAAAGGACTCAGCAACTATTCCGAAGAGGATCTTACTGTCTAGACATAGGCCAATTTAAACATCAATAAAGAAAATCATAAGAGAATGAAAGGCATCAAATCTATTTAACTCTCTTAGTTCATGATGACTAAAGAAATAAAAACTATTGGTTGCTTTTCACTGGGGAGGGGGTCATGTAATTATTTTGAAAACTGAGTAAGCATTTATTCTATTTTCTTATATACTAGAGACCTCAAGGCAAGCAAATAATTTATGAGCACCTTCTCTTTATAGAAGGATTCCAGCTAATAAATTTAAAGGGAATGATGAAATTGTATCACCTTTTTGCTATTCCTGATGAGATAATGTTTCTAAATAATGATCTTCAATTGGTGCTGACATCACAAAAAGAGAGACAGCCAAATGTTACATGCTTCGACAGAGGTTCATAGCACCCCCAAGAATTATATGTGCCAAAAATTAAGACTGAATCTAAAAGAACCTCCACATCTAATTAATAATAATTTATAGACACAACGTGGGACAAAAAACAACACAAGGATCCAGTTTGCAGATCCCGACTGTGGTAAATATTATGGGTAAACAACTTGTTTTCTTCAAGTTGTTTCTTCAAAAAAGTGCAAAGAAAAAAGACTAAGAAAAATCAAACTATACATTAATAGAGATGTGAAAGACACAGCAGCCAATTGCAATGCCTAGAACTGCCTTTGATTCATACCTGAAGACGTTTACCATTTGTAATTGTACAATAAGCAGAGAAATTAAAATACATATATTTAATGATATTAAGGAAATTGTATTAGGAGATGGGATAATTATATTTTTCTTATTTCCATTTATCTTTTTAATTGCTAGGGGGTATGTGTGCTCTCTAGAGAGAGAGACAGAGTGAGAGAGGAAGAGGGAGAAAGCATCCCCCAATGGGGTGTGGTCATGCTACAATCCCTTCTCCTCCATTTCTTCATCCTGACAGCATCTGGGGACAGGCACATGTGTGTATTTCAAGCCTCCCGAACCGAGATTATAACCGTGTTCTAATTCCCTTAACTATTAGGCTACAGGGCCAGCCCCAGCTTTTTCGAAAAAAGATTTTCAGATAACAAAGTACTAGGAGGGCCGGAGAACTAAAGCACAAAATCCAGCTTCTAGGAACAACCCAAAATTAGCCTCAGAAAATCTTTAGGAAGGGACACTCTCCACCACCGAGCACCATTGGAGGCTTCAGCTCTTAGGGCCGCTGACAGAAAGACAGACAGACAGACACCACTGCCAGAGAAGATGAGCACTCTCTGCTCTTTCCCTGTCAGAAACTTTCTGGGGCAAAATCCGGCATGCACGCCTCTGATTATTACAACATTGGCCTTTGTTCCAAGAGAGGATGAAAAAGTGGGGAAAATGAACACCTAGTATTTTCTATTCCACTTGCTAGAGGTTTACCTGCTCCATCAAGAATCAAGAGGAGAAGAAGTCCAAAAATACAGAAAGGAATTCTGACACTGGACAGCAAGAATAAATGAGCACTGTTTACCTCAGTAGGCAAGTGACCCCTCCCTGAGTTTGAGTTTCCCATTTGTAAAAGGACTAAATAACACCATCTCCCAAGACTGCTATAAAAGCAATAAAGCGTCTATTCAATAGCGCAAAAATCTTTCCTTCCTCCCTCTCTTCCCTTTTCTCTTGGTTCCTTCCTCTCTCTTGTCCTCTATCCCTTCCTCCCTGTCTTAATTTAAGTCCCTACCTCCTTTATTTCCCCAGGATAATATCCTATTTACTCAAGGGATACAAAGTAAATAAATGTGTTTGAATCTGAACTGGATTGCTTTGGATCTATATCTTCATAGGACAACAGCAAAGTTTCCTTTTTCCCTTAGCATTCCTTATATACCAGGCTTTGCAGGAAAATAAGTTAGCATTGGAATAGGCTAATCTTCCTCAGAGACACAGCACTCCCACCTGTTCCAGATTCCCACTCTTTGAGCAGTGTGATGGGAATGTTCACTAGGCAATAAAGCAGCACTCATTGTTCTGTTGAGCTCAGCACTTCCAGTGAAAATGCACCTCAAGCTAACACAGCCTCCAGAAGGCAGGTGGCCCTGCAGGGCTGGATTGACTCCACAACTGAGGGCTGGCTTATTTCTTGTCTTCCTTCCTGCCCATTCATGCCATCCTCCAGAGGGGAGGATCTTTGTGTCATAAAGGAGACCACAGCTGGGGCCATCTCCCCCACTGCCAGTCAGCATAGTCATTTTGGAAGGGCCCTGGGATGTCTGATCTCATGACTGTAGGAAAGTTTTGTGATTAATGATGATTTTTATCTTTGGACTTCAAAGATCGACTCATGCAGAGTGAGCAATCCAGTGGTCAGATAGCCTACATTCTGGGTCATTTTCTTCCTTCAAGCGGGAATTCACAAAACTAAACTACCAGCTGAAAAAGACATCTATCCTGTGAGCATTGAAAAGGTTGCTTAATGGGCTCCTTGGGAGAATTGTTCAAAATAATGCTATGCAGTTTTCCCAAGAATATGTGCTGGAAAAAGAAAGTAAACAAATGGAAATTTTAAACTCTACACTATTGATACTTTATTCATGAAGCAAAGTTATTCTCTTTTTTTTTTTTTTCTCCTGTGGCTCAGGCATTTTGTGACTTTTCAAAAAAATCAAATTCCTTTTTATCCAGCGATTCAACAAATATTTTTTGAGAATTTTCTACAACATACTGTATAAGGCCATGGGGTTATAAGGATAAAAATATATGGGCCAATACCTAAGGATTTTAACTATAATTTACCAACACTTATCGAACCCCTAATGCATCTGTAGATCTTTACTTTTTATAGTACTTTAATATGTTCTAAGTCATCGTAACAATTCTGACAACTTAATGTAATGTCTATAACTTTTTTTTCAAAATCAGTTTCCCATTGTACTTCATCTTATCTTTCAGTAGGTAATATAAAATGCTTAGACCATTGCTTGCCTTAAAGTATAAGTTGAAGAAATAACACTATAGTACCCTCCTCACATAGATACCTGTACAGTCAGGTGCAATGAGTTTAAAACTGCATTTGCATGTTCACCAAAGAGATATGTCACATAGATGCTTTCTACAAAGTTTGTGTTGCCAGAAGGATGTCATAACTTGACAAAAAAAATCTCCACAGCAAATGCCTGTTTTGCCTTGACCAATTTTCCTATTTCCTTTGTGTATGCAGGTAGGAAGGATTTGGACTATAATACATACTTAATTTGAAGTTTGAAAATCTGTTTTTCACAATTATCCAAATATGTACCTCATTCTCTTGACCCCACAATCATTAAGCAACCTTCTTGAATTGACTCCCCCAACTGTTCATCACAGAAGGAATAAATTTTTTAAAGTTCTCTTAAAAATCCCTCTTCTGTGGGGCTAGCAGATAGCATAATAGTTACATCGCTGGACTCTCACATAGTTGACCGCAGTTCCAAGTCCCAGACCTGGTGTCTTAAAACTCATGCCCAGCACAAGTGCATATGTGCCCAAAATCCCAAGAGAAGGATGAAGGAGAAGGGATTGTGGCATGGCCTCCCCTTTGGGGGATGAGTTCTCACTTTTTGTCTCTCTGTCTCTCTGTCAAGTGCATGCTCCCTACACCAACAATCTCTCTAAAAAAAAAAAAAAATCCCTCTTCTGCAATAAGGCAGAAAGTCTTGAAACTCTGAAGTGGTCCCTATTCTATTATCTCACCATCTATGGCCTTTTATCTCCTATAGAGAAGAGCTGACATCTTACCAGGCAAATTCATTGTGCTTATGAATACCATAAATATCACCCATAAAACCTACATGATAAATTTCTGATTGTTGAAACAGATACTGTAATGTGTAAGGAAGGAGGTGAGAGGCTTCTATGGTTCAAGTCTAAGCCTCTGGAGACCTCCCACCCCACCCTCCAGAATTTCACTCTCTAACAATTACAGTCTCCGAAACAGTAGAAAATGCAGAATGGACTATCCTTTCTGCCGGATTATTTTTAACTGCCAGAGGGCATGTGTGTTTGCCAGAGACAGAGACAAAGACAGAGGAGAAAGCACCCCTCAAGGAGGCGTGGTTATGCCACAATTCTCCATTTCTCTACCCAGTCAGGATTCTAGGCACACAGGCACATGTGCTCAGCATGTTTTTTTGAAGCTGTTGGGACCAGAATTTGAACCAGTTGACCATGTGGGATCTAGCTCCCTTAACCACTAGGCCATGGGCCCAGCTTTCACTTTTTTGTTGTTGTTGTTTGTTTTAACTGATTTTCAGTGATGGGCAAACTAAAATTTACTTATACAGAACACAAAGCAGTCCAATTTGTTAAAGTTCTAAATGGGAACCTGCTTCTTATACAAATCACAATATGATTTTTATACCTCAGCCTGGAAAGAAAAAAAAAGAAATCCTGTGAATAAAAAGTACAACAGGGGCTTTCATTTTATATAGGATCTTATTCCTGACTCATGTTCTATTTTACTTTTTGATTCTTGGGAAGGCCTATCCTACACTGTGATTTTTTTTTTAATAACATGTTTCTATTTGTAACCATTAGTTGGTCTTCCCACAGAATTGAGCTGCTGGAAAGGACTGTTTAGAAAGAATATTCCTAGATCAAATGAAGTCTTCAGAGTTGAACAAGCATTATCAGTTCTCACAGACTGACCAAAGGATCCCAAGTATTCACCATTTGTGTGTGTTTTAATCTTCCTAATGTATGTCTATTTAAATGGGGAAATAAATCCATAGAAGACTGTAGTCATGGAGGGAAAGCTGAAAATAAAAGATAATGTTGGTGTTTTTTTCCTACTCAGAACTTTCATTCATTCTAGGATGTAGGTTTCAGATAGTTTGGGTTTTGTTTTGTCTTATATTTTAAGCAACAGGCAGCCCTTCCTAATTACTAAAAAGGCATGTCACATAAATAATAAAATAACCAAAAGATAGTAAGGAGACACCACCCTGACTCTCAGTACTTTCAGTGCTTACCTCATAGGCAACCAAAAAGCCTTAAGACAATTGGAAAAGGGTGAGTGCGCATGGGTGCCCAAAATCAGGAGAGGAGAAAGAGAAGGGATTCTAGAAAGGCCACCCCCAACCCACCCCCAGGGGGTGATTTCTCACTTTCTGTCTCTCTGCTGAGCACACAGGCCCTATGGCAAAAATCTCTCTCTCTCTTTCTCTAAAAAAAAAAAACAATGGGGAGAAAGTAACTAAAGCTGGAAGATAAGGAAAGATCATTAGTAGTAGCCTTGGGGCCAATACAGCAAAGAAGGTGAAAATTTCTGCTAATTTATCTGGTGGTCCATTTCTCCATGTTCAAAAACCCATTTCCAATTCAATTCACAGACCCAGATCACATATCCTTTCTCCCCATTCTACCTTGAATAGGGGATGACAGGTTCTTACTCATTTCAGTATAGTATTTGAATTTATTAAAGTTTGCCCTTTGCTCAGATGAAGGGTTTATGGTCTCAGCCACTGCTCATAGTTGGGCGTTTACGTTGCTCAGTTAACATAGTATGGTCACTGTATGTTCTCTTTTAACAACTGGACACTGTTTTCCTTGGCCAAAAGGGCTGAACTTTATTCACTGGCTCAAGAAGCCTAATGCACCACATGGAATGTTTTATGTTTATTGGCTCTTAATGTACTACTACTGAGGACTGGGGGAAACCAGATATAAGACACTCATGCCCAGTCCAGCCCTGTTGGAGGAGGCGGAATTCCCCTGGTGAATGGTGCCACCCTGCTGATTCAACTGCCACTCAGCCTGTAATCGGAGGTTACTGGCTTTAGGCTGAAGTTACAGGAAACCTTTCGGCCTCTACTTGGTTATTTATAGAGAAGTTTATAGGATTCTTCCACAACTCAATGGAGGAAAATCAAACAAATGTCACCTCTTATTATCGTGGCAACTAAGTTCCACTCTGAAAATAGAAGCTGGAAACTTAACCCATTTCCTAGTCAACCCAATCCACTGGTGTATTTATACGGTAGCAATACTTCTACATTAAAAAAAAAAAAAATGCCTTCAAACTTTAACCTCTTTGGGGAATTTTACTTGATTTGGTCGACCCTTACTTGTACTCTTTGACATCTCTACATGGAGTATTTCATTTGCTTATTTTGTTTTTAGTGTTTATGTGCTCACCAGAGAGAGAGAGAAACATCTTCCAATAGGGCATGATCATGACGTAATCCTTTTTCCTCCATTTCTCCATTCCATCAGGATTTGAGGCACACATGGGCCCAGGGTGTTTCCGAGCTTCTGGGGTCAGGATTTGATCTATGGTCAGCCATGTGTGATGTACAGGGCTTAACTGCTGTACCATGGAGCTGGCCCTGAGCTAACATTTTAACGATGACCTTGAAGTGGAATGGGTTATTTGTAACTCCTTTTGTTCTTTCTTACTATTTTCTTTCTTTTACTCCTTCCTATGTTTTTCTCTCTTTTCCTCTTTCTCTATTTATCTTGATCTTTTCCAAATACTAATATAAAACTTACTGCATATCAGTCATTGTTCTAAGAATTGTAATCCTTGTAAAAACCCCAAGAGGTAGGTACTGTTATTCATGCCATTTTACAGGTCAGAAGACTTGATTTACGGTAGACTGTCATGACGGGTTCAGGCATGACTGTTTTATTTCTTCATTGACTCATTTCTATTCATCAGATTTTACTCTGTTAATAATAAAAACCGACTACCTAACCCCAGAATCTAAATGCTAACAATGCTTACATATATCTATATAAGCCTCTAATACCCTCTCTCTGTCCTGCTGCATCACCCTGACATGCTGAATTTTGTGTTAGTATTATTTTCTTGCTTGTTGTTAAAAACAATTCTAGCACATGTATATATTTCACTAAAAATGTCATTCCTGGGTCAGCAGGTGGCGTGGTGGTTAAGAGTACTGGACTCCCACATGGCCGACTGTGGTTCGAGTCCCAGACCTGGAGGCTTGCTTTCTCACTCCTCTCCCCCCCCCCCGTGTGTGTGTGTGTGTGTGTGTGTGTGTGTATGTGTGTGTGTGTGTGTCCCTCTCTGGTCAAATTAAAGAAATAAATAAAGTTAAATAAAAAAAATGATTTTAAAAAATGTCATTCCTTAGTTTTATCATTTTTCTTTTTCTTTTCTTTTTTTGGAGAGGTTTTTGCTATAGGGTGCATGTGCTCACCAGAAAGACAGAGAGACAGAAAGTGAGAAATCACCCCCAGGGGGATGGCCACGCCATAATTCCTTCTCCTTCATTTTCCTCGGGATCTTGGGCACGCACGCACAGACGCCCAGCATGAGTAAAAGCTATGGGGTCTGGGACTCGAATAGTAATTGGCTAGTTGGGAGTCCAGTGACATAGCCATTACGCCAACTGTGGGTCCCTATCATTTTTCTTTTATTACCATAGGGCAGGTGTGCTTACTAAAGAGAGAGTGGAGAGGAGAGAAAGAAAGAAAAAGCATCCACCAGTAGGGCATGGTCACACTGCAACCCTTTTGCCTCCATTCCTCCTCTCTGTCAGGGTCAGTATTTGAGGTATACATGCACACATCCCTAGTGTGTTTTTCAAACCATTGGGACTAGGATTTGGACTGTAGGTAGCCATGAGGAATCTGACTCCCCTGATCACTGTGCCACAGAGCTGGTATAATTAGTTTTAGTAATTTTTGAACATTATAAAAAAATACCAGGCTGCGGTCATCTAGAAACTTGCTATCACTAATTTCGTTTTATCACACATAGCTATAGTTTATTCACTGTCACTGCTTTAATATATTCCAGAATACTGTGCAATTTATTTATCTGCTCCCCATTGATAGGGATTTTCTATCTTCTCTTGTTATAGTAAACAGTATTACTAGGGGTCAGCCCCGTAGTGCAATAGTTAAGCACCGTGGGAGCCCAATCCCACACAGCTATCTGCAGTTCAAATCTTGGCCCTGGCAGCTTGAGAAACACACTGAGTGTATGTGCATGAATGTGTGCATGTATGCATGCTCAAAGTCCTGATGGGCTGGAGAAATGGAGGGAAAATATTGGGGTATTATCATACCCTACTGGGGAGTGACTATTTTCACTTTAAAAATATTAAATAAATAAAATAATAACTGGTAGATCCATATTTTTTATCCAATTTTTGGTATGGTTCAAATTCTTAATTCTTGTCAATATATTGAGTATGAAGTAATAGCCATCATAGTCTTGATTTATTATTCTATATTTTGACTTGTTGATCTATGTTGCTATAAGGCTTGACATCCTTCCATTTTTATTTTTTTACCTGTATGTTTCTCCTTCTCTGAAATGTTGGTTGCTGTATTATGCTCTTTCTCTTTTTCCTTTTATTTCTTTTTCTATTGAGTTGTCTGACCTTTCCTTGGTATTGTATAGGAGTCTTTACATAATCCTTAAACTAAACTTTGTCAGGTTTATGTTGCAAATGAATTTTTCTCCAGTTACAGCTTGCTTTTACACCTACTAAAAGAATTATCATGATAAACAGGATTTCTTTGTTTTAATAAAATCAAAATCATAAATCTTTTCTTCCATGGTTTGTACTTTTTGTGCCTGTTTAAGAAATCCTTCCCTATCCTAAGATCGGAAAGATAGCCACCTATATTTTTCTACTAAGTGTTTTAAAGTTTGCTTTTGACATTTAAGTCCCTCATCCATCTGGAGTTGATTTTGGGGTATGGCGTAAGGGTGGGATCCAAATTTATTTTTTTTCCAAGTGGACAACCAACTTTTCCAGCTCCTTTTATTGAATAATCCCTCTTCTCTCCACTGAAATGCCAGGCCACCTCTGCCCTCATTAAAGGTCACCATATGCATGATCCATTTCTGAGCTGTCTAGTCTATGGGTTCATTCGTCTACACCTGCAGTGTGGTATCTTGATGAGAGCAGTTTTCAGAGTTGCAAGAACTGGTCATTTATAGCCAAGAGGTCTTGAGTATGTCACCTGACCATGCTATTCAGCATTCTCATTTGTAACACGTAGATAACAATTCCTTTCTTATAAAAATGCTGTGAAGATTAAAGGAGTATCTTTGAAAGTGTTTTGTAGATGCCTGTAACATTTTATAAAACATTCTATATTGTTCTCTGTTTTATAAATGTCCTCAAAACATTTCTATTTTTCTTGTTTTCTCTTTTAGAAATCTTTCGGTTGTTAGTAACAGAAAACCTGACTTGTGCTGGCTTTAAAAATAAAATTTAATGGCCCATGTAACTTAAATATTCCGGCGGTAGGGCCCGCCTTAGGTGAGGCTTTAAACAGACGCCAAAGAAACGTTTTTTCCATCTCTCCTCCCTGACTCCTGCAGTGTCGCCTTCATTTTGAGGTCTTCCGGTCGCAGTGTGGCTGTCAGCAGCTTCTGGGACCGCGTGTGTCCTTGTTCACCTTCAGCTTTAAGACAGCTCTGTCTGGGTAGCTCCCAGAAAAGAAAGAGGAAACCTGTTCCCCAGACATCCCCAGCAGAGTTCTCTGTCTCATGTCTCACGGGCCTCGCTTAGGGCACGTTCCTGGTCCTCAGCCGAACACGGGGCAAATAAGATAGGGTCTGGAGGTGGGGGACCCTCCCTGAAGCAAAGGAACTGGGTACAGGGAGTGGAAATCTAGTTAGTATCCCTAAAAGGAAGCAGAGAATGAATACTTGAGGGGGGGGGGAACCCATAGCAGATCATTATTGCATTTTTATTTTAATTTTTAAGCAAAATAATACATGTATACTATGATAGATCGAGTAGGACTACAGAGTCTACAGGGAGAAAAGCAAGATCCTCTCTCACTAACCCTAGTCCACTTCTAGAGGGAAATTCTTGGAGCCCTATCTACATTGGATTTTTCTTTCTCCTTTTCGTCCTATATATATATATATATATATATATATATATATATATATATACACACACACACACACACACACACATATATATGTATGTATATATATGTATATATATAATATATATATTTTTGAGAGGTTTTTGCTATAGAGAATGTGTGCTTGCCAGACAGAGAGGGACAGAGAGATAGAAAGAGAGAAATCACCCCCCGGGGGGGTGACCACACCGCAATCCCTTCTCCTCCATTCTCCTCTCAGGATCTTGGGCATGCAGGCACATGCACCCAGCGTGAGTTTAAGCCTCCAGGTCCGGGACTTGAACCCTTGAACCACGGTTAACTACATGGGAGTCCAGCAACATAGCCATTACGCCAACTGCTCGTCCCGTCTGATGTATTTTAACTTTTGCATCGTCAAGATTGTGGACAGTCACACTCTGCTCTTCCACAAGTAGGACTCTTCTGTTCTGTACACATCCTAAGCTGAATCTGAGACGTTGTCCATCATTGCTCCACATTTTCTGCTGGAAGAGTTTTTCTTTTCCTGTGGGTCTGATATTACTGAAAGTAGGTTCTTACACTACTCAAAGTAAAATGTTTCCCTGCAACAATAATAAATAGAATCTGTTTTATTGTGTTTTTTTTTAATTGTGCTATTAGTTTGTGTATTATTTGTATCATGAGTTTCTACTACAGATTTCATTTTTCATAAAGTTTCTAATTATCTTTGTTTTCTCTTTTTAATCCTTTCATTCATAGCCTCGTTTGCATGGAATCCCTCTCTTTTTTGCTCTCCTTCATACATACACACACACACACACAGCCCTCCTCTGTGGCTTCCCTATTCCAAACTGGAACATTTTCTCTCTAGTTCTGTTGCAGAGCAGTCGTGTGGACCTCCTCTGTACACCTACATTGGATCCACCATTCTCTGACTCTTCTGTCTTCCCACTTGTCATCTTCAACTAATTTCTTTTTAAAAGCATGATTAAAAGGGAACCATAGGGCCAGTGACACTCTGCCAGGTTAATCCATATGGGAAGGTTCTGGGTTTGGATCTGTAGGCTTCTCTGAGTATGCCAGGCATCCATTTGACCTTGATCCAGGGTTGGCTGGGGTGAGGGGAAATTCATGGTTATCAGGACTTTGTTGGCCTATCTCTCTCTTTCTTTCTCTCTCTCTCTCATCATAGAAGAAAGAAACTTTCTCTTGCTCATTGAAGAAAGAAAGAAATTTAAAGGAAAAATAATAAATAAAAGATAAACATTCCCCTTCCTTTCAAGTCAGAAAATAGTCTATTTTCTTCTCACACCTGATGGTTATGATGGTTCACAATTTTGAAGGAACACTGTGCTTAATTTTCTTATACATATGGCTTGCTTTTCCTTTCCAGAGATTTTATGAACATTCCTTTATCCAAGATGTGCCATGATTGCATCAGAACATTGGGTTGTTGGTTTTAAATTCATCTTGCTTAACAGTCAGTGAGCCCATTCCATCTGAATATTACGGGAAGTTTCTTGCAAAATTAAAAAAAAAAAAAAAATCCCCTCCCCGTAGTATTTTCTCCATTCTCTTTTTAGATGTTATATATAAAGTTGAGTTTGGGAACATTCTTGATTCTGTTGTGTTGTTTTTATTTTATTTAATCATGTGTACAACAAAATGTAGTTATCTTAAGTGTTTACATATGTGTATAGTCACATAATTACCACCCAAATTGAGATATGAAGTGTTCCCAGCATCTCAAATACCCTCATGCCTCAAGGTATCATCAGTTAGTTATGCCTGTTCTTAAACTTTCTACAAATGAAATCATACACTATATACCTTTCTATTTGTCTGGCTTCTTTCATTCAGCAAAACGTCAGAGAGATCCATCTATGTGACTTGGAATCTCAGTAATTGGTTCTTTTTTTAACGGGTGTGCAATCTCTCATATTCCACAATCTACTTGTTAAGAGTTCCTCTTGTTAGACGTGAATTGTTCCCAATTTGGGTTATTATAAAAAAATCTGAGTGTGATCATTCTTGTACAAGTCTTTTGATGAACACATTATTAATATTTAAAAATACAGGTCTAGAAATGGAATTGCTTGGTTGCTATGTTTAACTTTATGAGAAACTGTCAGACATTTTTCCAAAGTGGCTGTCCCAATGTATACTCCCAATAGAAATGTATGAGAATTCCAGTTGTTCCACAGCCTCACCAATACGTGTTACTGTCAGTCTTTTAAGTTTAGCCATTCTGGTGGGTGTAAATGATATTTCATGATGGCTTTCATTTGCATTTTTCTGATGAGTAATGATGTTAAGCATTTTTTCATATGCATGTGGCCCTTTTGGATATTTTCTTTCATAAAATTTTTGCTCAAGTGCTTTGTTCAATTCTTGCACTTTAAAAAGGAGTTATATGCATTTTCTCATTGACTTGCAGAAGGTTTTATATATTATGGACAGAACTAGTTTTCAGATGTATGTAGTATGTATATCTTCTTGCATTCTGTGGCTTGCCTTTTAACTCTCATGATAGTGCTTTTCTATGAACATTAGTCTTTAAATTAAATTAACTAAGATAAAAATTTTCAATCTTTCATTTCTAATCAGTGCCTATTTTTATTGCAATTTCTAGGTTACATATAACAGTTGCACATGATTCATGCTTATTTCTTTCCCTACCCCAAGTTCATGAAGTTATTCCCTATATTTTCATCTAAAAAGTTCTATTTTTCTTTTTTTTAAACCTTTCATAGTTAGGTTTACAGTACATCACAAGTTAATTTTTGTGTATGATGTCAGACAAGAGGTAAAGTTTATTTTTTCATTTTTTAAAAAAGAATTATTTTATTTAACTTTATTTATTTATCTGTTTGTTTGTTTTTTTAATTTGACCAGAGAGAGAGAGCGAGAGAGAGACAAAGGGAGAGACAAAGGGAGAGAGAAGGGAAGAGAGAAGGAAGTGAGAAAGCAAGCCTCCAGGTCTAGGACTCAAACCACGGTCAGCCATGTGGGAGTACAGCGCCCTTAACTGCCATGTCACCTGCTGGCCTCGAAGTATTTCTTTTCATACAAATATCCAATTGCTCCAATACCATTTTTATTAAAAAGTTCACTTTCTCCACAGACTTGCTGTGCCAGCTCTCTTATAAATCAACTCACAATATATGTGTGAATCTTTTCTTGAACTCTCCATTCTGCTTTTTTTTTTATTCAATTGTCTAGTCTTGCACAAATATCACACTGCCTTAATTACTTTTTTTATTATCAATCTTAAAATCTGATTACATTAGTTCTATTACTATTTTGACCTTTGTTTCTTTTTCTCAAAATTAGGTCTTTGATATTTTCTTTTCTTTTTCTTTCAATTTTTTCAGATTAATTTCACATTTTACACAGTCTCCATCATCATGTGTACTATACATATTTTTCAACAGAGAACTTTACTTTTTTTTTTCATCTGTTAAATGTTTTTTCCCTTTGCATTTCATACCCATCCTCTGCCACTCACTCTACCATCTACTTCTCATCCTTACTGTCTCTGGTATCTGCACTTAGCCACTCTTCTATCATATTTTCAGATCTTCACCTGTTACACTGTTGGGATTAAATTAATACAACCTCTGTGGAAAACAATATGAAGGTTCCTCAAAAACCTAAAAATAAAACTACTGTAGTTCTTTGATATTTTCATATACATTTTATAACCAGTTTGTCAATTCTCACACAAAAGTCTTACTATTTGATATTTGATTGGGATTGCATTGACTCTACAAGGACTTTCAGTAGACTTAAGATCATAGCAAAACTGAGTTTCCAATCCATAAATATAGTATATCTAACTTAATCTCAAAATATTTTAGGTGCATTTATTTTCTCCTAGCAATGTTTTATGTTTTTAAGTCTCGAAAATTTTATTAGATTTATTCCTAAGTAATTTGATAATTTTGCTGCTACTATCAACAATATTTTAAATTTCATTTTCCTGTTTATTTATTGCTAGTTGAATTTTGTGTTCTTGCTAACTTCACTCATTATTCCTAATAGTTTCTTGTAGTTTCTTTTGGGTTTTATGTATTTCTAATTACTTTTATCTGTTAATAGCAATGATACTTTATGTTTCTTTTTATTTTTTCCTCATATTTTTCTACTTTCTAACTCTTTCGCTTACTTACTGTGTAATTTTTCTCAGCTTTATCTTTCATTTTTCAACTTTTAAGTTTTGTTTTTAACTGTAGTACCTATCACTTCTCTTAAAGAGTTCTTTCTCATATTTTGATTTTATTTTAGGATATCTTGCACTTGTTTTGTGGCTGCAATAAAAATTTTATTCAAGCTATATTATTATTGCTGTCGTTATTATTATTTATTTTAGATAGAGTCTCACTATGTCATGATTCTCCTGTCATGGCCTATTGAGTAGCAGGAACTACAGGTGCACACTACCACACCTGACTTTTGGTGACCCAGGAATCTAGCTTATGCTTCTCATCAGGCTTCAGTGTGTAGTAGCAGCATCAACCAGCATGTGCCACCACCCTTGTGCCCAAGTTATATTATTTTTATGTTGCTTTTTATTTGCTGATTTTTTTCTCCATGATTAGGTTTTCTATTTTGATTTTTTAAAAAGCTTTCTCTTTCATGTCTTTTTTTCTCATACATCTAGTAATCTTTACTTGTCCATTCATATTTTAAGAAATAACTGCTTAGCTAATAAGAATATCTCTGCTGTTAGTCTCTTTTCTCTTAGTCTGTCTCCTGAATAAAGACAAACATGGCTGCCAACATGAGCTAGAATAGAACATGTCAGCTGGCCAGCATTTTTGTGTGTAAGTGAAGAGTATAAAGCTATCAGACTATTGACTCTTCTATTATAACAATGTAATGAGAAGGATTTAAATCTATGATGCCCATATAGAGGCCCACTTAGACATAGTTTTAAATGGCTCATTCCATTCCATTACAGAAGAAGCTTCCATGTTTGGCTAAGAAATGACAGCCTGTTTTCATGTGTCAGGTGAGAGACATTGGGGAGGAATATTATGAACCATTCCTTCAATGAATCCCCAACGTCTTTTCTTTTTTCCTGCAGTCTGATGCTACAAACAAATGTATACCATTTCTCTGAAGCTCCTTTGAAGCATAGTCTGAGCAGTAGCTTTATCATTCACTATCCTCCCTCAACAAATTCCTCTCTACCATTCTTTTATAAATATACGTATTGCTGGTCACAAGCATCTTTATTTGCCTTATTCTTTGCTTTTTTTATTTGTTCTTACATAAATACAAGAATATATATATGTGTATGTACACACAAGTAAATATAAGCATATATAATATGCATGTTTATGTATGTAAAAATATATATTTATATATACAATGAATATATATGATATGCAGATCTTATATGTGTGTATTTTTTTAATTGATATTTGAGGATAACAAAAGGAGTTTATCTGCCATTTTGAACCAAAAAGTTAGATTTTCCTTCTCTGCAGAATACATAGTCACAATACAAGTTTATACTATGGAATGCCACTCAGCCATAGAGAACTATGAGACCCGATCATTTGATTCAAATTGGATGAATATAGAAGATTCGATGCTAAATAAAGTAAGCAAGCTTCTGAAAGACAAACACTGCATATTCCCAATTCAGTATATACCAAATGTCTGCATTCTATGGCAGAAATTGAAAGACTTGAAGATTTGAAGATATGATAGTCAAAAGGATAGGTGTAAATACCAGAGACCACAAGGGAAGGGAGTAGATAGCAGAAGGTGGGTGGGAGAAGCAAAGGGAATAAACACTTAATAGAAAAAAGAACATAAAGTTCTCTATTGAAAATTATACATTATGGGGAACCAGCAGTTAGCGTAATGGCTATGTCGCTGGACTCCCACATAGTCGACCGCGGTTCGCGTCCCGGACCCGGTGGCTTAAAACCCACGCTGGGTGTGTGTACATGCGTGCCCAAGATCCTGAGAGGAGAATGGAGGAGAAGGGATTGTGGCATGGCCATCCCCTCTGGTGGGTGATTTCTCGCTTTCTGTCTCTCTGTCTCTCTCTGTCTGGCGAGCGCACGCGTCCTATAGTGAAAAACTTCTCAAAAAAAAAAAAAAAGAATGATACATTATGAGTGCCATGTATTACATGCATATAATACATATTTTTATTATCATGATAATCTTCTTTATATTACATTGGGTTACATATAATTTTACAATGTATTACATTGCTTTTTCAAAAGGGAATGCCATGCATGTCAGTCAATACAGAGACATTAATCTCCCCACTTCATCATTCAATATCTTTTCTATGTTTTTTCCAATCATTATTATTATTATTCTAATTATTTTTTAAAACAGTCAATCACTATTTCTCATTTTGCTTGTAAAAAGACTTTACCCATCATGAAATACTTCTCAGACCAATCCAGTTGAGAATACTATACATGTCATCACCAACAGGTAATAAGCCATATCTGTTTCTCACTAACGTCTTACCTCTCTATTGTTCTCTTGCTATCTTTCTCTATCCTCTTCTCCTCACCTCCCCCCCATTCCACACTATCCTATTCTCGTTAAGTACCTTCACTGCTTTTATGTCCTCCAATTTTTCGCTCTCTACCATAGAGTGCGGATAGTCGGTATATATTGAGTGGATACATACAATATCTTTCTTTCATAGCCTGGCTTACTTCACTCAGCAATAGATCCTCCTTATCTGACCACTTTCTATCAAATGCCAGGGTCTTGTTACTGTTTATGGCTGAGTAGTATTCCATAGAGTATATATACATTTTGAGTGCCATGTATTACATGCATATTTTGAAAAACCATCAAGTGCACTATAGAGGTGTACAGAGATGGAATGTAAATTTTAAAAGAGCTTAAACTTTTTAAATTGAAATCATTTTTAAAAATTATTATTTAGGGGGACCAGCAGTTAGCGTAATGGCTATGTCGCTGGACTCCCACGTAGTCGACCGCCGTTCGAGTCCCGGACCCGGTGGCTTAAACTCATGCCGGGCGCGTGTGCGTGTGTGCCCAAGATCCCAGGAGGAGAATGGAGGAGAAGGGATTGCGGCGTGGCCATCCCCCCTGGGGGGTGATTTCTCGCTTTCTATCTCTCTGTCTCTCTCTGTCTGTCTGGCGAGCGCACGCGCCCTATAGCAAAAAAAACCTCTCCAAAAAAAGAAAAAAAAATTTATTATTTAGGGACAAGCAGTTAGTGTAATGGCTATGTCGCTGGACTCCCATGTAGTCGACCATGGTTTGCGTCCTGGACCCGGTGGCTTAAACTCACACTGGGCACGTGTGTGCGCGTGCCCAAGATCCCGAGAGGAGAATGGAGGAGAAGGGATTGCAGTGTGGCCATCCCCCGGAGGGTGATTTCTTGCTTTCTGTCTCTCTGTCTCTCTCTGTCTGGCAAGCACACACGCCCTATAGCAAAAACTTCTTCAAAAAAAATTATTATTTAATGATTTCATTGTTGAGAGATAATTCTACTATGTGCATCTCTTATGTTTTGGCACATCTTGGTTGACAGGCTTTTGTTCAAGACCATCTTCTCAAAAATGTATGTATAATGAACAGTCTTGGAAAATAGAGACAGTGTCTACTAGAACAATAGACAGTTTTGTTTGCTGTCCAAGACAATAAAGAAAAAATGCTTATCTTCAGGGCAAAGACTGATAAGACCATTGTCTACCTATTATAAAAGATTGTAGTTCCCTAAGCCCAGTCCATCAGCTGTGATGTTAGCTTTCGAGTGGCCACTATGCACCTGGACTGCTCTGAATCTCTCTGTGACAGTTTCAGAGACCAAGAGAATGGTACAAACATGAAGCTCTGTTCTCTGTTGTGCCACATAAAATGAGAGATTGCATCTTGTACTAGAATTCATGAAATTATGTCAAGCATACTTGTTAGCTGACAAATAGAGTAAAATTTAAGATTTACACACAGCATACAAAACAGGTTATAAAAGAGATTTCAATCTAACCAAGAAACCCAGATTTAGTATAATACGAGTTGAAACTCTTAATTCCTCTTGTTAAATTTTGGTTATTATCATTTTGTTTGACCTTGAGAGTTTATGACGTTCATATTAAATACTTTAAAAAGTCATTTTAGGGACCAGCAGTTAGCGTAATGGCTATGTCGCTGGACTTCCATGTAGTCGACCGTGGTTCGCGTCCCGGACCCGGTGGCTTAAAACTCACACCGGGCGCGTGTACATGCGTGCCCAAGATCCCAAGAGGAGAATGGAGGAGAAGGGATTGCGGCGTGGCCATCCCCCCTGGGGGGTGATTTCTCGCTTTCTGTCTTTCTGTCTCTCTCTGTCTGTCTGGCGAGCGCACACGCCCTATAGCAAAAGCCTCTCAAAAAAAAAAAAAAAAAAAAGAAGGGAAAAAAAGTCATTTTAGAGTTTCTAGAGGGATTAAACTAAACAAATGTTTCAGTCTACAATGATTAAATATAATTTTATATACATTCTGTAAACTTAAACACTAGAAAAATAGATTTCTGTTAATTTCATGAAATTTTGTTAAAAAATTACTCTCTTGACTGTTGGACCTGTAGATGTGTACAGAGAAAGACTTTTCTTTTAGCTATACATTTTTTACCCTTTTGTGAAGCTTCAATATTCTTGTCACATAGTTACTACTTTAGGATGTATGTTGATGCTTAGCTAGTTTAAAATATTACTATATCGGGAAATAAATCATTGGAGACACAGGAACAAAGTAAACTAAAAACATAAATATGTTAAAAGGGGTTTTGTCTGAGTAAAGAACATGTTTTGGGATGTTTTCCTATATTTAAAATTTCACATTTGAATAATTTTCAATCAAAAACTATTACAAAGTTTATCTTGAAAATGGGATGGTGGGACCAGCAGGTGGCATGGTGGTTAAGGTGCTGGAATTCCCACATGGTCGACCACAGTTTGAGTCCCGGACCTGGCGTCTTGTTTTCTCATTCTTCCTCTCTGTCTTTCTCTAGCCAAAATTCATGTGAAAATAATAATAACAAATAAAATAATTCTTAAAAAAAATGGGATGGTGGGACCAGCAGTTAGCGTAATGGCTATGTCGCTGGACTCCCACGTAGTCGACTGCGGTTCGAGTCCCGGACCCGGCGGGTTAAACTCTCGCCGGGCGCGTGTGTGTGCGTGCCCAAGATCCCGAGAGGAGAATGGAGGAGAAGGGATTGCGGCGTGGCCATCCCCCCTGGGGGGTGATTTCCTGCTTTCTGTCTCTCTGTCTCTCTCTGTCTGTCTGGCGAGCGCACGCGCCCTATAGCAAAAACCTCTCCCCCCCCCAAAAAAAAAAAAAAAATGGGATGGTGAGGGAGGGACAATCATAAAGAAAATCAACCTGAGAGCAAAGATTTATTCAAACCAATGTCTAGAATAAGATAGGCTAGTTCAGTCAAAGGTTAGTTTTCTGTACCCTTTTGCCCTCTAACACTCAAATGAAAATTTGTGTTCTAAAGACTCTAAAAACCTTCAGACGTGGGACTAGCAGATGGTGTAATGGTTATATCATTATACTCCCACATTGTCAGTGCAGTTTGAGCCCCGGACCCAGATTGGCAGCTTGAAACTCACGCTGGACACATGGGTGTGTTTACAGGCTCCAAATCCTGACAGGAGAATGGAGAAGGGATTGCAGCATGGCCATTCCCTCTAGAGGGTAATTTCTCCCTTTCTGTCTCTCTGTTTCTATCTCTTTGGTGAGTACACACCTCCTGTACCAAAAATCTCTCTTAAAAAAAAAAAAAAAAAAAAAAAAAAAAAAAAAAAAAAACAACCTTCAGACATCAAAGGAAAGATACAGTTATGTTTACTACATGAAACTGCTAAGGAAATTTTATAAGGATTATTCAAAAAGTGTTGAAGTAAGAATGATTTCCTGACTAACCTGTAATTAACCACAACATTAACTTAGCCCAAGTGTTACAGTCCCTTAAAATCCTATGTAATTATAATCTTTTCAGTGTTTTATGCTCACCTCCCTATGATTTTTTTTTTTTTTTTTTTGCCAGAGTGTTTTCCTATTTATGAAATCACTAAAATTCAGCTCAGTGATTCAATGCTGAAGAGAAAGCCTATTTTTCTCTGTACTTTAAGTCATATGTCAGGTATGGCTCTCTGGGAATTTGGCAGGGGACATGTCCCAGTGTCTTGAGATCATCCAATTATCATAAAACAAGGGGGTAACATTTCCTTTTTCACTATCTTTCCATAATTCTAATTTGATTTATTTGGCATTAAATTATTATTCCAAAAGCACTATTAATATTCTTGGAAATCTCTGTCTCAATCAAAATACTAGTATGTGAGCAGAACTTTGAAAGACACAATAGAAGACATAACAGAAGAAAACATGGTCTAACTTTGAAAAGGTATCCGAAAGAAGAGACCAGATATAAACATAGCAAGTCATCCCAAAGCACATTGACAAATTTCAATAGGATGGACCATGTGAAATGGTAGAGTACAAAAGCTCAAGAGGATCATAAAATAAAGCCAGGAATTTGAACTATACCCAGCTTTTTATGCAACTATAACAAAAGCCTCAGCTTGAGACCAGGAACATCTGGCAAAAGGGCAGTGTCAGCACCCAGAAACTGGTTTGCAAGAAGATTGAGACTCTAGGGAAAGAAGAGGTCCTAAGAGAAAGAAAGATGCAGGCACGTGAGGTTGACTCATGAAATAGCTTTAGTCATTGGATGAGGAAGATGATTTAGAATACATCGATTCTGAGAGACCAGCAGTTGGCATAATGGCTATGTTGCTGGACTCCCATGTAGTTGACCGCAGTTCAAGTCCCAGACCTACTGGCTTAAACTCACACCGTGAGTATGTGCGTGTGTGCCCAAGATCCTGAGAGGAGAATGGAGGAGAAGGGATTGTGGAGTGGCCAGCCCCTCTGGGGGGTGATTTCTCGCTTTCCGTCTCTCTGTCTTTCTCTGTCTTTCTGGTGAGTGTATGTGCCCTATAGCAAAAACCTCTCAAAAAATAAAAGAATACACCAATTCTGAGATTTATCTTCAACTTGACCCCAATTGGGCTTAGTCTGAGCATTATAAAAGGCAGATAATTCTAAGTAAATGCTGTCCTATTTGTTTTTACTTTATGGTATAAGCTGTTCTGCTTTGGGATTTTCTCTAACCAAGCTCAACAGAAAGGGAAAGGCTCCCATTGTTACTTTTCCATAGGGTATCACACAACTTTAGCATTCAGAGCACCAGCATGATGCCTGGCCGAGCTGGCACTAGCTCTTTCATGCCTTGCCAATCACGTGAGAGTGGCCAGTCTAGAGGAAATGCCATGTTGGGGACCAGTAACAGAGATAAGGTATCCAAGCGGTAGAACAAAGACAGTTTCCGGGGCAGGTTTTGTATCTAGTTCAGGGATGGCTAAGCTTGTAGAACGAATGAAAATGACGAGCCTGGAACAGCAGAGATGAACCTTCCATGCCCTGTAGAGCAGCAGCAACCTCAAGAGCGGCTGTGCCCAACAACATGAGATCTGCCTTATTTGTGGCCAATAAGAGACTGCTGGCAAGATCTCCTGCAGGGTGAGAATTTCCAGGGGTCAGGGAACCTATGTCAGAATAAGAGGGCATGAAATAGTGATATGTGAGTTTCGATGTTAGCATACCTCACAGATACCTTCAGAGAGGAGAGACCTTGAAACATTTAGATTATACAATCAGTTATTTCTTAATTCAAACATAAATACTGTCTTTAGCCATGATGCTCAATATTAAGTTAATAACAATGCCAAAAATGCCATTAGGCATAAGTGAAGAAATAAAATCTAATTGTCCCATGCCATTTATATATTCTATAGCAATGGCCTTAGAGAATCACCATACTAGCATGTTACAATTATAGAAATCAAGTAGCTCTCTCATGTTCAGATTAAGAGTCAGACCCAGGAGAAAGGAAGCCAGCCACTAACAGATGGGAAACAGTCGGGGAGAAAACTCTAAATTCTTATTTAGAACCCTTTGTATGACATCAAAAAGACTCAGAGAGACCAAAGGAAAAATAATAAACCTGAACTTTGGATTCCTCATACATTTCAGCAAATAATTTATCTATGGTTATCCTGTACAAATAAAAATGAAGCTGGTAATTTTTAGAACTGTCAAAATGCTCTCTCCTCAATGCAAACATATTTACATATATTTCTGTCCATTTGGAAGTATAAATTCCTGAATTTATTTCTGATATAACTTCTTAAAAGTTAGAAGCAGCATTAGAATTAAATTGAGGCCAGAAAAGCTTTGCACAAGGTTTTGTTTTCCTTTAGGAATGGATGAAGGAAACATGGTAGGAAATGAAGAAGGCAGGCCCACAGCAAACACCAGAGCAAGACGAGGAATGAAAACAGGACAGTAAGCAAGTAAAAGAGAAAGAGCCAACTGGGAAATCTGGAGTCTCCTCAGGAGTGAGATGGACGGGTAGAACTCCATTAAGAATATACTGAACGAGAAGTTCCTCTGTCTAAACTGGTACAATTTACTTTGCGTAAGTGACAGACCGAAACGGAAATAATAATCATCTGTCAAACAGTCCGTTTGACTGTTTCTTGATGGTCCTGGCTATTGTTTTCTTTTTTTAACCTAACCTGCCTATTTCCTTGACCAGTCAAGTCAAAACAGACAACCCGATTTGTACATGTCAACACAGGCTCTCTCTTGAATTAACGGCTCAGAAATCTGAGTCACTGCCCTGAGAACCCCAGATTCTAACTTTTTTACTCTTCTAAATTAGAATGGGATGGACTGTGTTTATACTTTCATTAAGTAGAACCACATGATTGCAACCTTTCCACTGGGGGTTTTTAGCAGAGAATTTATTAGCACAAGCCGGCACCCTTGACTGCAAGGCTGCCTTGGTAGCTGAGGGACACTGGATTTGCTGTTTCCTTATGAGTTCAGGCTCAGTGGTTTTCTCCAAGGGGCCTCTGTCTGTAGAAGGAAGGAAGGAAGGGTCAAGCCGAGGTGGCACTGGCAGTAGAGGTGCTGCTGTGCAATGCTAGAGACCTTATAGGAAGGCTCTGGGTTCACATCCCAGGTCTACTTCAGCTCTGTGGTCATGTTTGTGATCCTAACCAGCTGCAGGCTTGGGGGATATCAGAGTATGACAAGACCCTGTTGGAGGGGTCCTTGTCTCTCTCTCCTCTCTCTTCTCTTTTTCTCGCAAAATAAGAAAGAAAGGGAGAGAGGAATAAATGCTTCTTTTACTTGACCTAGCTGCCTCTGCTACTCCAACTCTCCAACTCTCATTGCTATGTTTTTCTTTTCCTTTTTTTTTAAGTTTTTTTTTTTGTTTGTTTGTTTGTTTGTTTTTTAGCCATAGGGCATGTATGCTTGCCAGAGAGAGGGAGAGAGAAACAGTGAGAGGGAAAGTGAGAAATCAGCCTCTGGGAGGGTGGACACATTGCAATTCCTTCTCTTTCCTTCTCCTCCTGGAATCTTGGGTACACACACACACACACACACACACACGGACCTGGTGTAATTTTCAAGCCACTGGGTCTGGATTTGAACCATGCTCAGCCAAGTGGGAGTCCAGCAATGTAACCACTAGACCATCTGCTGGCCCTCACTGTTATGTTATCAGAACTTTTCATGTAAAGCCCGAGCCTCCACAGAAGAAAGCTCTTTCACTTGTCTTGGGAAATAATAATGACATATTCCTGGTGAGTGGTAGTGACTTATTAAGTCTGTGATCCTTTATGAGATGTAATGATCAATTTTGACGTTTTCTTAGAAATGTCTTCCTTTTATTTGAAAGGTCCTCTAACCTTTGAACTCTCATGTATCCTCCGAGGCCTGTCTTAGATGTCACTGCCTCCATGCTGACTTCCTTGACTCCTCTTTCCTCCTCCCTGAACATCCACAGTGTTTGGAAATCATCTTTCCCTCATCTGTGTGCTTGGCTCTTGACTTCTCACACTCATACTGATGGTATCTACAAGCATGTCAGCTCCCTGATGACAGGAGCTGTTTTAATCATCATCAGATTTCTATTAGGCCGACAAATATTAAATGCAATGGGAATGGCAGAAGGCTAAAGAGGAACTCTTGAGGAACAGACAGGCAGAAGAGTGGGGAGAAGTTATTGTAGCTGCACATAGTGAGAAAAAGGAGGTGACAAGAGCATTTGGTATTATCATGGGAAAGGGTACAGAGAGATGGGAGGTGCTGCTAGGGAGAAACAAAGGGAGGTTTAGGAGGAAGTTCTGTCAGATGAAGACAGGACAGAAGGTGGTCAGAGATCAATAAAGTGCTGCAATGATAGTAAATGTGCCAAAACTGATGTCTTTGATAGTATCTCATTCCTTGTGGGAAGGGAAAAAAAGACCAAGAGTGCAAGGGAAACTAGCAGCACACCACCCCAGACTCCCTCTTGTTTCTGCTTCCTCTAGGAAGCCTGCTTTGTTTGCTAGGCTTTCCAGCCTCAGAGATACAGTGGTTTTGCCCCTGTCCTCATGCAGGTGTTTAAGCCTGATCTCCTTTCCCTAATAGCTCCAGCACTAGGGTCTGAGATGAAATTCTCTGAGTCTGCTCCTCCTTTTAAGTGCAAATAAAACACCAGGATTGTTCTTAGATGACAAAAAAATACAACTAGCAAGTATGTGTGGACTTCCTCTCCATCTCTGTCTTACAAAAGCTATATATGTAATTAATTAGAAAGAATATGGAAGTGAATACTTTGACTTTCTATTTTCTCTTATAATCAAGTAATCAAATTCCTTGTGAAACTTCGAAAAGACTATGGAGTCCTTGATAAAACTGGGGAGAAAGATGTGCTGTTGAGAAGTAACAGGTGTAGACAATGAAATAAAGAGGCCAATGCCTTGGGTCCTGGGAAGAAAATAGAGGGATGACAAAGAGGAGCCTGGACCAAAAAATATTCCTTGAGCATTTTTATCCTCATAGGAAAGAAGGCTTCCCATTCTAAGCAGTCAGACCTTTGATGTCACACCTCAGCACTCTCGGTTCCTACTATTTTATTGGTTCCCAACCTCCCAAACCCTTTTCCCAAATGAGAACCACAAAGAAGAGTTTAGACAGGGAACAGTCCCTGATCCTTTTGCTGACAAGGTTTAGGAAAAAAAACACAGGAGAGAGCCTGATTGCTATTTCAAAGGATAGTGAAAGTAGTTGTTAAACTGTTTCATAATTATTATCTTATTTGATCCTTGCAGGATAAGAGTGAAAGAGGAAAAGCAAGTTTTACTGCCTGTCCCCTCCCCATTCAATTAAAGAAACAGTACTAAAAAGAGTTCTGGGAATTGACCAAGGTCACACACTGGTGAGAATACAGCCTGGCCTTCTGCCATCAAAGGTAGTGTTGGTTTTACCACCTCTTCCTACTCGGTTCACCCAGGATGGTTCAATGCTATTGTCATGGGAACTATTTATCGGGCACATTACAGGTCCTCAGACTTCTGTGAACTGAACTGACCCGGAGAAGTAACCATCAGGCATGACTTTACTTCATTGGAAATTTTCATTCTGGAATCTACACAACTGATTTACATTTAATAGTTAGTACACAGCTCATTTTAAATTGAGGACTGCCTGTACTAAGCTTCTAGCTTCTAAGGATAGAAAGATAGTCCCTTTTATTTTTCCTCTTCTGCTTTTGGAAACTACCAACAAGGGTGCCAATTAGCACCAGATGGGACAGGGACTGTGCGATGTGGAATCCGACCACTGGGAACTGGAACGGGTCCACTAATGTATTAAGCAATCGAAGAGCCAGAAGTTGGGCAGGCTTTAAGTCTGGCACGATGTAAAGTTCTGATCTGTAAAGGCCAACTTTGTCCACAGATTCAGTTCTCCCTCCTCTCACTGCCTAAGAGGACTGAGGGTACTGAGAATTTGGAACTGGAGTATACTTGAGGCTGTGCACTTTTATTTACATATCACCTTTAGCTTTAAATGTGAATAAACTTTTAATGGACTCACTTAAGTAAAGGTATAAATACCTGTTTGTCTTGGAAACTTGGATTTTAAGTATATGATTCTTACTTAGCTATCTTTATATTTCTGGATATCTTGATTTCTGACATAACATATTACCATATGTATAAAGTGAAGCATGGGATGAAACATTGGTTGCGTTTATTCAAACCCAAAGGTAATTTAAACTAAAATGGGATGTGTGTACTGAAAACAGATAAGTGCAGCAACAGGAATTTCTATTAATACTATCCAGATAAACGTCTATATTTTTTTCAATTTAACTAGCCATGTGCCTTTGATATGATTTTAGCTTGCTGCATTCTCTTACCACTCATGACCTAATTCATCAGCTTTCCCAGGCAATAATCTAAGTCGCCTAGAAATCAGCTGAACACAAGACAGATTGAATGCAGTTTTGCCTCAACTTGATATAAGCCTATATTTTATAGAAACACTCTAAGTTAGGCTTTACCCAGAAAATTTGTGGGTTGGATGTGAGCAGTACTTTCCCAACTTATCCCTTATTATGACACCCATGAAAAGTAATATTATTTTATAGTGCTCACTGGGTTAAAGAGAGAAGATGATAGTTCATGGCCAGAGGAAGATGAGAATCCATATTGCAGTACACCGAGAACCCATTAGTAGAACACCAGTGTCTCAACATTTACCACTTAACACACCAGTTAGGACACTTGGGAGTAAAGAATATTGAAGTAGCCTTTGGGGATTCCATGACAACTTTTTCAACATAAATTCACCAGGATTTGACCACTGGTGTGTGATTTGCATATCATGGTCTAAATTCTTCTAGATTATAAAGTGGTCCCAGAATGTTCATCTGTTGAGTAAAAGCATTGAAAGAGACCTAATGCAACCAGCTGTTACAGTTTGATTAAGACTTGAGGGTTTTCCCATGACATGAGACTTTCAGTGCAAAAACAAGGACAGTTTTCAGTCAACCGAGACTTACCTACTATATTAGAGGATTTGGGCTTAAAAATCCTATCTTTAGGAAACAAAAATAAGAGGAGACACAGATACTGCCTTCAAGGGCTCAAGTGTCATTATGGCCCTCCCTGGCCAGTGGAACCAGAGGCAGTACCCCCATGAACTGGTCATACAGTCCAGGTCATCTATGGTTTATGCAGCAGAAGCCTATGACTTTTCTTATAAAATATTTTCCTTTGTAGAGTTGTTTTTGCTAATTCCAAGAGGAAACAGTGGGCCGAAATCAAGTGACTGAATGACTAGTGCTAAGCAAATGATTCGTGCAAGGGCTTCATTGGAAACATTCAGACTCGTAACAATAGTGGTTCTGACATAACTACTTCTTGCTCGAGAAACTCATAAAAATGGCCTCTAGGCTATACTTTATTTCAGCAGCTGCAGGTCCTTCCATTTAATTACAAGCTACAAGTAAGATTCTTAAAGAGACAATGTGTGCACCAGTGTCCAGAGGACACTCTGTTCACAAATTTCAAGACAGTCAGCAATGCTGGAATTACATGTTCTAATATGAGATGGGTGGACTGGTGTGGGAGTAATAAGAGCCACCATGTCCCTCTTCCCCCTCCCAGACTTAAACCAAAATTGTTTTTGAGGTTCAAAAACTATTCACAGGACAGCTTTCGATGTTTGGCTGGAGCAGTATAAACTGCATGGCAAGAACATGATTTCTTCTCTTTTTCCTGCTAATGTAAATGTCACAGGACCTAAAAGATGTCCCAGTCTTAGCTCTTCTCCCTCATGCAGAGCTACTGTTTCATTATTAGCATTTATTGTGCACCTACTACGTGCATAGAACTAGGTTTTGCACTAAAGGAATGAGAAACGAGTAAGATAAAAATATTTGCTTTCAATGTACACAGTACATCTGGCAGGAAAAGTCATCTAAGCAAGTAATCTGCACACGAGACAGAATAAAATCAACACAATAGAATGTGAAGGCAGGGAGAAAGGAAGAAATGGTATTCAAACCGGCAGCATTTGGCAGTATAGCTATGCAGCATTCACCACATCAGCAAAAGGGTAAAAGTGAATTCTAAAAACAATGGGAAGTCTTTTCTCTGGACATCACCTACAGGCTAACACCTCCTTTCTTCCAGATAACCATGTCACACAGAAGCACTCTTTTCTGAATAAATGGGAACCTTGAAGTCAAACAGACTTGACTTCGAATTCTGTTTCTGCCACACATGAGCTGTGTGATTGGGAAAGTGACTTAGCTTCTCAAAATCCAGTTCCTACCCTAAAAGAGAGAATTAATAAACAAACAAACAAACAAAAAAACAGTTTTCTTAATGTAGGAAAGGTAAAATGAGATAGTATATGTAAAACTACCTCATACAGATTTTTCACAAATTAGGCAGTTTATATATATTGAGAGAGAGTTAAAATTCTTCGGATTATGTACCCGTCTCTTTCTGAGTTCTTATGAAATTCACTGGATCCTCCAAATGTAAGTTATTAGAGCAGATGACTTACGTTATACCCTACTCTGGCATATAATAGCCCTTGCTGTTTCTATTATTAGGGAAACCCACAAAAACATTTAAAACGTAGGTCATGTAAAATTAGATTCATCACTTTTGTATAAATTATATATGGGAAATGGTGGCATTAAAGCTGATAGAGGGATGCTGGAAGAAAAGGAGGGAGAAAATTTTAAGCATGTAGACAGCCAAAAATCCAAGAAAGAAAAGCATAAATATTGTTCTAAAGAGAATATTCCAATATTTCAGGGAAAATCAGTACCTATTCCTCTTTACATGTCTTTTATAGCAGTGATTCCCAACCTTCCCAGCACCAGGGCCCAGGGCCCGGTGGAAGACAATCCCTCCACAGGTTGGGATGGCAGGCAGGGGATAAGAAAGGGGATAAGGAGGTTGGTCTCAGGATGAGCCAAGTGCACCACACCCACTGTATACCCCATGTCCACCACTACCACACTGCAGTTTACAGTGGAACAATCACACAACAATAGGTTTCACACACCCATGAGAATTCAGTACTGCCATTGATCCAATCAGAGGCAGAGCCCAGGTGGCAATGCCAGTGATGGAGAGCAGCTGCAAAAACAGGTGAAGCCTCACTTACTCACCGGCGGCCCACCTCCAGTAGATGGTCCATACAGACCAGGCTCCCAGCAGGCCATGGACTGGCACCAATCTGCTGCCCACAGGCTGGACATCCCTGTATTATAGCATTTTAGGGTATTTACATTTGGTAAAATGTAAACAAAGCATTTAATAGACGTACCAAGTGTCACTTGCGACAACATTGTGTTCTGGTGGAGAAAGTGTTGAGGAATATGGCAACATGTGCAATATATCGGCACCTGCTAGTTATAAGACTATGGTGATTTTATTCTTTTTTTACTTTCTGAATGTATTCCAAATAGTGATTAAAGAATCTAACATTGAGAGATCAAATTAAGTAATCCAATGATTCAGGGCTAGCAGGTTGGATATGCAATTGCCAAAAGTCAAGTCTTCATTCTGACATCCCTCCCATTTTTAGCCACTTTTTTCTACTGCTTATTATTTTTTTTAAATAATTATTTAACTTTTTATTTACTCATTAATTTCTTTTAATTTGACCAGAGAGAGAGAGAGAAAGTGAGAAAGCAAGCTACCAGGTCTGGAACTCGAACTGCAGTCAGCCACGTGGGAGCATCCAGCGCCTTAATCACCACGCCAGCTGCTGGTCCCTCCACTGCTTATTTTATCTTACTACTACTAATAGATTTTTTTTCCTCACCCCTATTTCATCTTTTCCTTTCTCAGTAAGTATCCATCTTTAGCAAGGGGAAAAAAAACGTTCCTATTTAAACTACAAAAGCAATTATTTTTATTATATTTTCCCATTTAAACTCAAATATGAAAGGGAACCATAGCCTCGCTAGAGCTTAGTTGAAGAACGAAGAGGATCAGGAGAAGGAAAGATAAGAAGAAGAGCCAGTATCCCCTCTAGTCCCCTCCTTCTTTTGCTCTACACACCAGTTTCTCCTCCAAGTCTCTGACCAATTACAAATCCACTGTGGGAAGCTGCTATGCTTTCTACCTGACTTTTATGGTGTTGGAAAGGGACCAATGTCCAAAACACATTTCCGTGTTTGAGTTGAGATACCCCACTGAGCAATATTGACAGATAACTAATGAGTCACATCTCTAGCGTGTCATTTTCAAAAAGTATCCACATCAATTTTCTTTTGCTGGAGGAGTTAAATAATTTCAACTCTTTAGTTCTGTCATACTTGGCAGAGTAACACTACATTTATATATAAATTTTTTTTTTTGGTTGAAAAGAATTCGATGATCTTCAGCAGATTTGCCTTGTTCTATTACTGGCTCCATTTCTTCGGGATTTTTCTCTAAATTATCACAGTGTGCATTGTCATGTGTTTAAGTATGAGAAGAAAGGATAAAAAGGAAAAATCCTTTCCACTATAAATTTTATAATTTGCTGTAAGGAAAGAGACACTAAAACAAATAATTAGATTATATGCTATTGGGCTGTCAGAAAAGTCATGATGTATTTTTTCTGTGCAAAAATGCATCACGATTTTTTTCAACAACCCAATATTTCAGAGAAAAATAACAGGAAAAAAGAGATGGAGAGGATGGTCTGAGCAGCCACCTCCAAGCTGGGCACTGGGGAGATGGCCGAGACTGGCCCCAAGATGTGCAGGACCTGACCTCTGTGGTACAGACTCTCTTGCAACAGATGCAAGATAAATTTCAGACCATGTCTGACCAGATCATTGGAAGAACTGACGATATGAGTAGTCGCATTCATGATCTGGAGGGAAACATCGCTGACCTCATGACACAGGCTGGGGTGGAAGAACTGGAAGGTGAAAACAGGATACCTGTCACACAGAAGAGTTGAAGCTTTCTAATAATTAACACCAAAATTTGGAACACCAAGAGGAGACTAGCTGGCTTTCTGAGCTAACCACTATGTGTAGACAGGTTTTATATTATAAGAAAGTGTGCGTACTTAACCACATACTATATAGTGAGTTTAAAGAGTGACTCCCCCCAGTGTCTTGAACATGTTATCTTCACATTTCGGGCCTTGGTCAGTTGTGCTATTAATTATTAAACACTAAAACTTTGTCAGTTCCTACATAAGTTTGTCAATTTTTTTTAGTGCTATTTTTGTGAAGTCATTTTTTTCTCTTTTGTAGTAGTTGCTGTTTGATAAAAGTTGCTATGTAATTTTTTTATTAGAGAAAAAGTAACAAACACCATAGATTATGTTTAGATCTGTTGAAGTAAGACACTTAAAGAGTTCTTTCATTCTCAGCAAAAATGACTTTTGTGCTAACACCAGATAGTATCTGTCACTGCTGCATTGCCAAAACTCAGAGTTGTATTGTGACTTATCCCTGGGATCAGATACTACAGTCAATGAAAATTAACCACTGCCACAGTTCTCTGATGGAACTTTTACAAACAGAAAGTGGTGTAATGAGGCATTTACTTTTTAAGAGTTTTGCATGAGATTCTAATACTAGTGAGATCCTACATTGTTTATCTACAGTGGTCACCATAAAAAATATGGCAGGACTGTAAAACTCAGTCACTCCATCATTTTGAGCTACTGAGTGAAAAAGAAAAAGAGACCAGACTGAGGCCATGTCAGTTGCTGGGCTAGAAAATGGAAAATGACCTGTAGTAGACTCAAATTTTTAAGAAATACTGTTTTACTTAAACCGTTTCTTACCTAAATCCTTGCAGAGTAGCAGTTTTTTTACTGATTATGGAAGACTGAGATAATGACTCTTGCCACTCAGAAGTGTAGTGTCAGGAGCACTGATCCCAGAGGCCAGTGTTGGCCACTTGGAAGGTGACCCATATGATTGTCACCACTAAGTGATTTTATACAACAAACAGTTGAAACATCGAAGAAGTTGAATGATGCAATCCTTCATAGAAACTCTTAATGAAAACAGTATATTTTAAAATGTTTCTTGTTACCAGTCTTGATTATTTGCATTACAAATACATAATATTAATAATTTGTCCTATTTATAAATTTTATGGGGAACACAGGAGTAAAATTTTCACTGCTATCATTACCCAGCAGTAGAAATGCATTTGATGGGGCTCGTAGATCGTGCTGCAGGGTTTAGCCCCGAATGTCCCACACACGTGGCCTCTGACCAGACCAATGGGCACCATGTGCAGGGCATTTTCAAACTCTGTAAATGATACGGCCAGTTACTGTTCTAAGAATGATCAGGACTTAGGTAGGTGTTGGCTTCCTTAAGAAAGGAAAGGTTTCAAAGGCAGGCTCCCCTGACCAAAAATATCTGCCATGAATAAAGGTCCCTGAAACCCAAAAAAAAAGGGGGGGGGAGATGCTAGATGACAAAAGTACAATTTTTAAAACATTTTTTATTATTATTTTAAGTTTGCTATAGGGCACACGTACTCACCAGAGACAGACAGACAGAGAAAGTGAGAAAGTCCAGGAGTTAAAATATGGTCAGCCATGTGGGAGTCCAGTGCCTTAACCACCATACCATGAGTATCTGAGAATGTCATATTAGCAAAGAATTAAAAGTGGAGAAAGAACAAGTTAATGGGTATCAGAAGGAATGCTAACCCAAGCAAAGACCTTGTGGTGGAAGCACGAGGTGCAGTGGTTATCAGGACCAACCACACTGGCGAATTGTATTATCTCAGGCTATATGCAGAGACAGGAACACAAGTTTACTATAGCACTTGAAAATGAAGCTAATAAAACATGTTCCAATAAAATATTACTCTATTTCCTTCATGTTCACCTCAGAAAAATTTTTGTTAGGTGAGATCAACGTTCCCCCTTTTAGATCTATCAATTGGGATGTACAAAACACAACAATATACTACAGAGGAAGTGTTATCATTGTACTAAAACATTAATTTTGTTTTTCATTGTAATATAATGAATATATACTGAGAAGTTTGCTGTTGAAAAAAAAGTAAATGTTGGAATATATTCTATAAACATTATGTAAGTTATGATATAAAGTTACATTTTATAGGCAATTTTACTGGTCTTATATCCATCAGCCAAAAGTCTCAGGTGCTTAGGTTGGTGGAAAAATAAGCTACTGTCTGTAGAATTTTCAATAAAACAGTCAAAAAAGAGGTTGATGTTAAAGAAAAACTAACATAAAAACTAATATTATTTTAGAAACTCAAGTTTTTTTTTTTCTTTTTGACTTTCTGTAATGCACAGTAGGCCACTTTATAGATTTATTTCTCTCAAAGGATTTATATTTTTTCCAAACTATCTATTTGGCCTTCAAAGTTGGGTTTACATTAAGATTAAATATATATATTTCTAAGCTCTTGTAATTTCTAATTGTTTTTTAATCATGTCCTTATTTCACATTTTGCTTAACTGCATAAAACCTGCCTCCAGAAAACATTAACAATGGCACAAAGTCATTCTTGAGTCACCAAAAGAAGAAAAACTTCCATTTTTAAGAATGGCTGTAAGTAAAACTGATATAGTCATCTTTTTTTTTTTTTCCAAAACACAGCGGGAGAATAAATTGCAAATAATTAAATTGAGTTTCCTAGCTGAATGATAACTTTTGAGAGCTGACATCTGATCACTGAGCTCACCTATCCAAATAAACGTAGTATTAGTTGGTCTGTTTTTCTTTCATTATATTTGAAGCTAGGAAAAATCTAGATGGACTAACCAGTCTCTCACTGACAATTTTGGTTTTTTCCACTGTAAATGAGCTAATTTTATGTACTCTTTTCTGTGTTTAAACAAAACTCTAAATAAGCTTTAGATTTTCAAATATTTACATACACATACTCATACACATCTACCCCGAAAGTAGACAATATTAAGCTTTAAGAACCTCCTTGATGTCAGGCTATAGTACCATCTTTTTCTCCATCAAAAATGAGGAGGCAGCAATGTCAAGGCTCACGGAGCCTCCACAGTGACCTGTGTCCAAGGGTCTTCTTATGTCTTACGTCTTCATGAACTTCACCCAGCTGAGTAGCACATTCTTTACGTTTCACTAGGTGGTTGGCTCATTTGCTAAAGGCAACCCATGCCACATGACATTAGCATGTTACGTGTAGCATGATAGTCATCACTACGGCTTCTCTGAGACAATTACCAAAGTGTTCTAGGAAAATAAAGTGAAGGAAGATTGTGATAGCAGATCAGAGAGTGTGTTGACTAAACCAGTGAAATCTTATTAGAGAGAGGGCAGAGAAGACAAGTACTCATCTGCAGCATTCTCCTTCAGTGGCTTCATAGTGCTTTGTCTTCAGGATTGTACAGAAAAAGCTCTATTTCATCTCCTGTTATAATTCTTGAAAGAAATACTTCAAAATCTTGATCTCACTTGTTTAAACTTTCCATTGAAAGCTCTTCTCTCAGACTAGCCCACTCTGAGTGGTTAAATATTGTGCATAGGGAGCCAGATCCTATATTACTGACCAAGGTTCAAGTCCTGGCCCCAACATGTTGAAAACATGCCAGGCACATGCATCTGCATGAAGAAGAAGAAGAAAAAGAAGAAAAAGAAGAAAGTTCTACCTTTTCTACAGTTGATCTAGGAGCAGATATTTTGGTGGAAAATTTGCTCAACTTCTATTTTGTGGTCGGAATTGTGTAAGTTGAACCAATCGAGATGTCTGTGGTACTTTTTCTGCTGTTAATTATAATCTTCTTCACAAAGAAGATTAATTTTTTCTTGCAAATTGATGTAGATGGTTTTCTGCTGCATGCATTACCTTCCTCATCATCTCAGCCCTTCTTCAAACAAAGTACCCATTTGTAAACTGCTGATTTCTTTTGGGCATTTTTTTTACATAAACTTTTCATTAAGTATCAATAATTTCATCATTCTCTCATCCAAGCATCACCATAAATTTGAGTTTCATTCATGCCTCGATTTTAGCAGAATTCATGTTGGGGTTCAGAATTCTGGTTGGGGTTCCTTTAAACTTATTCTTCTTAGTGCCTCAAACTAAATCCTGTCAGATGTGGTATAAGCTAGTAAAAGTTTATTTTGATTTAAAAAACAAAAATGTTCAATTCATGCATAGTGTTTTCCAAAATACACATTTTCCATAACTTTTTTTTTTCCTTTTTAGGTTTTTGACATAGGGTGCATATGGTCACCAGAGGAAGGGTGAGAAAGAGAAAGGGAAAATAAGAAATCACTCCCAAGGGGGATGGCCACACCACAACCCCTTCTCCTCCAGCCTCATGTCGGGATTTTGGGCACCCATGCACACATGGTTAGTGTGATTTACAAGACAACAGTCTAGAACTCAAACGGCGGTCAGTCATGTGGGAGTCCAGTGCCTTCATCATGCCACCTGATGGCTCCCCCTTTTTTTAATTTTAGGTTTTTATTTTCCTTACCTTTTGAAAATTCTCATACATGTGAATTTATACAAACACACACACACACACGCACATATATATTTATACATATATATAAAGTACCTACCTGCACTATACATTGCTAGGTTCACTCTACAATAACTATCTGGGATTTTGTTAATATTATTTCATGAGTTATTGCACCCTCTAGATTGCACTGGAAAAATAGAAAGGACTCTGAGACAAAACAAATGCAGAAGTGGGATCCCACCCCCCCACCCCCGCCCCGGAAAGGAGATGGAGAAATTAATACTAAGAAAGTTTCATAAGATGGGATTTGTTCAGGTCTAAGAATTAAAGGCATACACCAAGGGAGAGGAGTGAAGCTAACAGAGATGGCTAAGGCATGTAATCGTGCTTTTTACTGACGTCTCTGCTGCTGAGAACACAGGTGCACCATGAAAAGATGAGTGCCAGAGCTCCAGGAGCAACATGGCAAAGCAGATAGTGTCTCTCAGTAAGTAAGACTGGACATGGCCACGAAGGACACAGAGTGCTGAGAGTCCCTGTCAAGGGGAGGGACATGGGAAAGAACCAAGTCTGCGATTTTTAAATTAGGCTAGAGGAAAGCCTTCTTTGGGGACAGGCTGATACTTGGAATACATGTGGCACATGTTATTCCTCAGCTTATAAACTGGGGTCTATTTCATATTATCTTGTAAACCGCAAGGAAAATTATCTTTTTCTCTCTACATTCCTATCCGGGCTATAAAAGTAGTGTGCTACAGAAAGCTCACATTGACATTCAAAAGTAGATTGTTAAATTGTCAGAAACTGTATAAGTCAGTTGTTGAACTCAGTCATTATTAGAAATTAAAGTTTAGGGACCAGCAGTTGGCATAAGGGTTATGTCACTGGGCTCCCTTATAGATAACCGTGGTTCGAGTCCTAGACCCGGTGGCTTAAACTCATACTGGGCACATGTGCATGCGTGCCCAAAATACCGAGAGGAGAATGGAGGAGAAGAGATTGCAGTGTGGCCATCCCCCCGGGGGATGATTTCTCACTTTCTGTCTCTCTATCTCTCTCTGTCTTTCTGGTGAGTGCACGCACCCAATAGCAAAAACCTCTCAAAATAATTTAAAAAAAAAAAAGAAAAGAAAAAGAAAAGGAAAGAAAGAAATTAAAGTATATAAACTTTTGAATAAATTATTGGGTCATCAGAAAAGTCATGATGTATCTTTGTATAGAAAAATATGTCATGAATTTTCCAATGACCCAATGTATTGTAAACAAAGATAATACATGCTCATAATGCAATACTTCCTAGTTTTTATCATTTTACTGATACCTATGTTCATAAAGTCATTTAAATCCATTATAGGTTTGATGGAAACATTATGTGTACCTCTCTTTCTGGCTTTGCCTTTTTTTGTATCACTTTGGCAACCTGGAATCTGTCAAGGTGGTGGTATTTATACCACAAAAATTGGCAAAAAATACAAATCAAGTCTTGATTTGTTTTGCTAATTGTCTAGACTACTGGTTCTCAACCAGGCTCAATTTCACCTCCTAAGTCTCCTACATTTGGCAACATCTGGGGAAATTTGGGGTTGTTACAACTTGGAAGGTACTACTGGTATCTCGTGGATAGAAACGGATGCTGCTCAACACCATACAATTCACAGGACAACCTCTTGTAGCAAAGAATTATTCATCCCAAAGTGACAATAGTGCCAAGACCAAATTACCTTGATCTAAACCCAAAAGAATGATGTAGAAAATATTAGTAGTACAGATTTAATTTAAAAAGTTATTGGGGCTGGCAGGTGGCATGGTGGCCGAGGCACTGGACTCCCATATGGCTGACCACGATTCAGAACCTTGACCTAGCGACTTGCTTTCTCACTTTCCTCTCTCTCTCTCTCTCACTGACCATCTCTCTCTGGTTAAATGAATAAACAATAATGATCATGAATAAAATTAAATAAATACTTATTTTTTTTTAAAAAAAGAGTTATACCCATCCCTGTTACATTAGCCTTTATCTAGCCTCTCTTTCCCTGTCATCACAGGCAACTTTAGTAAGCCTTCTAGATTCAGAAATCTTCTGACAAAAGTGAGTATTGACAATTATGTCCCCCAAATTCCCAAACTTAAAAGAGCACATTTTAAGTGGCCTGCGTGATCTATCACTGTGTTCCCCTCCTGTAGCACTGCAGAATTTGAGCCATAATGCATTGCTCTCGGGGTCCTTTCTGACTATACTCTGTGGAGGGACCAACAGTAACATTCTCTTTTTTATGAATTACCTCCAGGGGGATCCTTCTTTAATAAATCTTTCCTATTATAGACATGCGAATTATCTAATAGAATACGGATCACAAGACTGACTTTGCTATCTTATGGTAAATCTTGAAAAGTTGTGTTCAGAATGTACATACTCAAAATTTATTGCTCTCAGCTTTGGGGCTTCAACTGAAATGCTAAATAGCAGGAAAATTTCCAAACACACCCTATGTATATATAAGATAAAGAGTCCCATGATATTGAAGAGTCCCACCGCAAGAGTTGTGCAAAAGGAGACTATATAAAAACATTGAACGAACTGGAGCTAAGTGTGGCACTCACTATGAAACTACATGGTGGATCCCAAATAGGGCCTCTAAAGTGGTACAACTCAGCCTGAGAGTGGCAGATATGGCTCAAATCAATCAAGGCCCTAAGGATTCCTTGGCCTTCGTGTTTGGACAGAAGAATTCTGTATAGATACAAGACCATGGATAGACGTCAACGAGGAGTTATAGGTCACTTACTGGACAATTTAGGGAAACAAAGTCAATGGTTATAATAGGCCAGTAAGTCCTCACTCAGTGAGGACTTGACACTTGGTAGAGGCTGTTTGGATGACATACATCATGTGGTTTTCTCCCCTCGGCTTCTCCCCTTGATTGCCATCAAGCTAGGCAGAGCTACATGCCCTACCTCAGTCTGCAAAGAGGTGTCTAACAGGAGCCAATTTTGAGTTTTCCTTGAGGAAGCAAAATAAATGGTAATTTGTACAAACTTCTTAAACTCCAACAAAATCAAATGATGGAAAGAGTAGAGAATAAAATAACTGGACTGGAAAATTTTACATTCAAAAGAGACGGAAATTCTGTGGATCAACAATCTGAGAACATGAAAACCACCAGAACTAAATGGGTAAAGATGTTCTTCTTCCCTTGTATCCCAAATGTAAGTGGTCTGTCATTTTCTTCCATAAGATACTCCATGAAGTAGCCTTTGGTAACTACTGACTTTAGACAGAGATTTATTACAGGTAGAAAAGCCTGATCACGGTCTTTGCCAAAGCAGAGAGTATTAGAGATTTACTTTCCATAACAATTTACTCACATATTTTAAAAAATATTTAAAAAGCATGTGTTTTAGAAATATTTAATTAAAATTAGTAGAAGACTCCAATTATTGGACTAGTGGGGGCACAGCAATAATGTAACACTCTGGAACACTGAACCACTTGGAAGGGTTCTGGATTCACATCCAGGGACCTCCCTGAATGCGCTGGGGCACAAGAGCCTATGATCCAGGGGTGACTGAAGCTGGGGATTAATTGTGGCATTAAAGACCCTGTTGGTGGGACCAGCAGTTAGCGTAATGGCTATGTCGCTGAACTCCCATGTAGTCGACTGCGGTTCGAGTACCGGACTCGGTGGCTTAAACTCACGCCAGGCGCATGTGTGTGCGTGCTCAAGATCCCGAGAGGAGAATGGAGGAGAAGGGATTGTGGCATGGCCATGACCCCTGGGGGGTGATTTCTTGCTTTCTGTCTCTCTCTGTCTTTCTGGCGAGCGCAAAACCTCTCAAAAAAAAAAAAAAAAAAAAAAAAAAAAAAAAAAGACCCTGTTGAGGTGCCTCTCTGTCTCTCTTTCTCTCTGTCTCACTCATGAAAGAAAGAAGTAAAAAAAAAAAAAGAAAATCCTGTTTGAGAACTTAATATTAACACACTAAAAACAAAAATACTGTCAAAAATTGTCACACATGGTGAAACTGTCTAACCACAAGTCACTGTAACATAAAAATTACTTTATTTCTGCTGTGACAACCAACAGGGACTCAATAGCCATATAGAAGTCCTCCAAAATGGCAACTGCGAGATTCTTTGCCTCTTGCTATGTAAATGTTTCCCTTCGCCGTCATTCAAAGATGTAAGGAAACTAGGCCAATGAGTGGAAAGTATGAGAAGCCATATTTGAAATTCATATGAGAAGTAGATTTTTTATCAAAGTTAGTCTAAAGTGGAATGAATGTGGGATATTATTTAGCCATAAAAAGAAATGAAGTACTAAGAGATGATACAGTACAGATGAACTGCTAAAAGAACCCAGAAACAAAATGCTCTCTGTCATATGATTCCTGAAAGAACATTATTAATATCTTTTAGATGTATTAGGCATGGTAATGGGAGGGGCACATTCAAAGCTCCCCACATGCCTCAGGCATTTTCTTTTTTTAGGAATCAACCCTTGGATAGTTGTCCATTATCTCAGCTTCTGCTGGGGGGGAAGAAAAGGTGTCTCTAGGCAACCTCACAAGACCTTGGCAGGGCAGAGAAAAAGGCCTAAAGGGTCAGACCTGATCTAGCCAACTGTTGGAGAGGACATGTCCTAGTGGGGAATTCCTTGGGATCAAAGGAAGATTTCTACCTGGAAGGAGGGAAGAAAAGGAGTTGCTTGATCTTACTGCAGATGGCGGACTCACCCAAAGATAACAACTGAACTACCCAGGTGTTTTAAATGCCACCTGTGTATTACATAGATAGATAGGTAGATAGATAGATAGATAGACAGATAGATAGATAGATAGATAGATAGGTTCAACAGTCCAATAGTCTTTCATTGTCTAATTGTGAGTTGCTAAGCAATATATTTTATTCATTTTTCTGTGCTATATTTTATCTAGTCCAATATCTTGTGCCTGGTCAGCATTTTTCTATATAAATAAATACTGAATGAATGAATCATTGCTATTTTGTTGTTTAAGTTTCTAGATATGCTATTAATCTCTAGTCTTGTAAAATACTTGAAGGACTGTATATGATATAACTCTTTGTGCTCTGTCAAGTCCTGCGCATACAATAGGGTTCAGAGTATTTTTTTTAAGCTTATTTATTTCCTTCATGAGAGAGGCAGAATGAGAGAACCAGAGGGAGACAGTCTCCTTCGGCCAGGTCTTTACACCACCCAGCGTGCTGAGACAGACTAAGTCTCCAACCCAGACAGAGCCTTCCCACATGGTCGTCAGCATCTCACAGTAGCGCCCTTATTACCTGCACCCCTTTGGCTGGACCGGAACTCAGAACATGAGAAAAAAATCACTGAGAAGTGAATAAACAGTTTCAGGATAACTCAGGAGAATTCAGTTTATTCAAGCTGTTCAATTCCTATGAGCATAAAAAAATGCATTCAAATGTGTAAGTCAATGGAGAACCTATTTAGGAAGGGCAAGCAGCTGCCCCAGCTAGGGAGCATACTAGACAGACAGATAGAGATGATTATCGCTTCATCATGACAGTCTCGACCTTACAGGTGTGTACTTATGTGCAGCGTAGTTCTGTACCTCAGGGGTACTGCCAGCTGTGGATTCTGAAAACATAGTTCTACCACGAACAGCTCCTTCCAAGTACAGGATGACCAGCCAGCAGTTGGCAGCTGCAATTTCAGCCATGGTGGTGGTCGGGTTTGTAACATATCTCTGCCTTTCATTCACTCTGTCTCCCTAGCACAGTCCCTAGTGAGAAGCGGCAGCTATTTGACCAGGTAGCTCCCCAATAAATCTCAGCAAGAAGCAGTATGGTGTCATGGGAAGAATACAGAGTCAAGAGCCAAGCATCTTGGGTTCTAGTCCCAGGTACACTTTGAACAACTCTCTGAAGACTTTAGGAAAAGAGGAAGGCAACTATTGGCTTGCTGAGCACCTATTCCGTGCCAGGCACTTTAAATGTCATTTATTTAATTAGCACTACAGCTCGCCCTTATGGTTAATATGACCGCTTTTTCAAAGTGAGGCAACAGAGAGGTTAAACAGCTTGGAATAGGATATAGTAGAGTCAGAATTTGTCCGCAGGTTCCTCTGGGAAACAGTTTCACTTTTTTTCTGGATCTCGATCTTATCCATAAAATAAAGGAATTAAGATATTCATAATTTAACACTGCCCAGGTTTTCTGGGAATTCTCAAGTTATCTTTTGATGTGTAACTGTTACCAGAGAACGTGACCACTGAAACAGGAAGTGAAAGAGAACTGACCCCAAAAATAGACAAAACTATGAGGCATACTAAATTGAGCTCATCTCTTTGACTATTGGATTATGGACAAGGGGGGGGGGGCAATTTTTATACATTTGCCTTGTGTATGGCACTAAAGCTATTTTTAATTGCTTCACATTAACATAGTAGTGACCCAGTGGATCATTTTCTAAAACATGAAGCCGTCCTATCATTTCATTTGCCCAAAAGACCTAGGTTTCTATGCACAATAATCTCATTTGGTCCCGGACTGAAACTTTAAGGGGAAAAGTATGAGGATTGGTGAATGGACATTTTTCAACACATGCCGTTAACACCAAGAAAAGGAACCTTCTGCCTTGTGCTTATTCACTCCTGTGTAAGTCAGTCTAATAAGGGGAGATTAATGTCTTTCTCAGATGAAGGAGCTAGACAGCCTGGTAAGCTTGTTTCACTGGCACATAATAAAAAAATCTTTGAAGCCAAGAACTGGGTTGCTAGGGCTCCCTGGGTAAGAGAGGTATCTTCTTCCTGAGCTCTTCCCCCAAGCAGAAGGAGGATGGGGATCTACTGTACTTCCGAGTACCTATTCTGGGGATCAAAAGCTAATGTCAGCCTTCAAAGATGCCAGTCTGGCACTCACAGAAGTATTAAGGTCACTTAAGGAATACGTTCAATAAAAAGAGGAGAAAAAAATGACTTTGGAAGGCCATCAAAGACATGAGAGAGGGCATTCTGTGGCCAGGCAGAAAATGATAAAGGATCCTAGGTTTTATGTGCTTGAGAGAGTCGAGCCACACTGTTATTACAAAGCCATAACGAAACCCTGGCTCAAGTGCTATTCTGCCCGTAAGAATGCAATTTCAAAGAGGGAGACTGGATTCGCAAGGAAGACGATGATTTGTTTGGGATTTTGCCCCTGAAGTGTAAGAATAGCTTAGGCATTAGGTATTTCTAATTTGTTATAACTTGTGAGCAACTGGCTAAGTTGGCAACTGTAAAGAGGCTAGGACTGCATCGAAGTCTAATAAAAACCCTAATAAAAGCCTTAAACTAGTTCACACATCTGCAGTCTAACGGGGGGTATTACCTAATATGTGCCATTGCCACAGCAGCCCCACCCCACCCCGCTGGATACTTGCTGGAGAATGAGGGTGGGGAGGGCTCTTGGTGCAACATTCCCTCTAGGGAGCATTTACTGCTTCTTACAGAACCACAACCATCTTCAGATGACCTTGAGGGGATTTATTTAAAGAAATATAGCTAATTCTCTTGGGTTCCCATAATTTGCACTTGCAAAAATTCTTTGAAAGGGGCTGAAGCATGCCTTTTCAATGTACAGATATCTTCACCAGGAGACAAAAAATTTGATGTCTGGCATTTTAATGCCCCTGTGCAAAAATAATCAACTTCTCCCCCAGAGCCTCAGCAAAGCTTCAAAGAGCACTCCCCTCCAAGTGTTGGGATTGCATTATTTCACTACAAAATGGCGGAAGAAGCAGGGAGCTAGTAGCAGGAGGTGGAAGCCCAAGATTTCTTTCACACTTTGAAAATTAATCAAGAACCTTGGGAAAATACAAAAGATAGAATTTTTAATAAAAATGTTAAAGCTTTATAAATTGTTGATATTAAATGCAAAAAAAATCATGTCTCAGTCCAGAATAAATACTGTATTTTTCTAAAAGAACATGTTTGCACCATGAGCTGACATTATAATGTGGTTAATTAGGTGATTCTAAAGGTTATACTAGCACCATGCATAAACCCGTCCAGTATAAGGCCACATCGTTGGCTCCTTCACAAGAGAGGGTGCACGTAGCACTTAGCTTTAATAGTAGCAGCCTTCAAGGCCCACGCCCACCAGAAGCACATAGATCAAGTTGACTTTTGGGCTCTAGTCACACATTTATATTAAAAGGGAGAAAAAGGCACCTCCTGGGATTTTTCCAGAGCTTCAAATAATCTCCCTTCTCTCAGCTCATCAAGCTTAAAATAGTTTCCTTTGTTAGCTTTCAGCTACCCTTGCCTTCCAGACTAAGGGGACTTGAAACCCCTCTCCCCAGGTTATAGATGATACAAAGGACGTTTTAGTTCACCATATTTTCCTGAAAGAAAATCTCTGTCCCATAAAAGCAGCCTTAAACCACACAAAAGCACAGGGGCAGTGGGAAGGAGAAAGCCCAAGCCACCTCTTCTCTCAACTGCTTCAACTTGCTGCTAACTGCCAGGTGTCCTATATCAGATGATTAACATCAGGTGATTCTGGGGTGCAGGGCAATTAACAAAACCACCTGCCTTATTCTAACAAGGAGACTTATTGCAATGGATTTAGTGTCTTAAAAAGGAATGTGTTGATCAGACCTTTGTATTTGTGCATTAATCTCAGCCAAAGAAATAGAGGCATGCTCTCACTTTAGTAGGGGATATCATCCTCCTTCTCATGCCCAGCCCTACCCCTCAGAAAATAGGAAGCACTACTAAATTCAAATCCACTGAGGAAGAACAACCCAAGTACGTTAATTCTACTCTCAAATCTCTGTTATAGGTGTGGTTATCCTTTTTTTTAAAAAAAAAAATCTAGTCCTAGAAGTGCTTGAATTTGAGCTACTGAGTTAGCTCCTGACAATTTTATAAAATCACAGTACATTTCTTTGTAATGTTTTTATTTATTTATTTATTTTTTGTCTGCAAAACAGGGAGCCTGGAGTATTGTTCTGTTCTTACTTGTTTCAAGGACATCTGAGTTACTGGCTTCAGGTCGTCCATAAGAGTCCTCATTAAGGCCTTTGAAATCAACATCTGAACTATATCTGGAGTCTTACAGATTAGAATCTATACATCTGGGTTAAGATACTCTCAACAAGAATATGTGGGAGTTATATTATAGCTAGTATTATCCCTATTGAATAAAGTACTTGGGTTTGGGGAGGTTCATTTACACAGGTAGCAGAAAAGCTAGTAGAAAATATTCTCATTGGGGGTCAAAAGGTGGTGCAATGGGTAACGCGATGGGTTCCCACATGGCTGACTGTGGTTCAAGTCCTAGACCTGGCAGCTTGAAAATCATGCCAGGTGCAAGTGTGTGCATGCCTAAAATCTCAGGAGGACAGTGGAGGAGAAGGGCTTGTGGCATGGCCATCTCCCCTACAGGATGATTTTTCACTTACCCTCTCACTATTCTCTTGGGTGAGTGCACTTGCTATATGGTAAAAACTAAAAATAAATAAATTAATTAAAAGATTCACATTCAAGTCTGTCTGGTTCTAGATCCTACATGCTATTAAGTCTTTCACGGTGCTTGTCTCCTACTGGCAACACATAACAGAATCAGAAATTCTGACTTGGTCCCTCACAAAGTCAGAAAACTGTTAGAGAAAAAATACCCCCTGCCTTCTCTATTTGAAACTTGGAACACAATCTATAACCCTAGTGTTTTCTGGTTAAAAGGCATACATATGCACTTAAGTGGCATGGTGACCACAGAGGTCTGGGACAGAGACAGTAAGCAAGTTCTTTAAGAAAGGGGTTGGGACAGAGGAACTTAGCCAGGTAGACTATGAAACCCAGCTTGGGCTTCAATAGCTTTACGTGGTGACTGGTCCCAGACACCATGGAGGGGAATTAATATGTATTCAAGAACATTGTCTTTCCATAACAGGAGATATTTCATTGCCAAGTTACCAAGAATGTCTGGAAGTGTCAGAGCTGGGCTTGGAGGGAGACTCAGCCAAATAAAACTTTTCCTGTGGCTTGTTACCATTATTTTGCAGTAGCAATAATGGAATAAGGACTCAAAATGATCTTTAAAAATATGTTTTCTCACCTATATACGTTCAATCAAGTGTTCTTGCATTGTGATGCCTCTTCGGAGGTGGACCCATCCCCTTTCTATCTCTGTGCAGCCACCATGCTTGCTGTGTAGAAGAGGCACCAGACACATAACATTCTCTATTCCATGCTGTAGCTTCAGTCCCCTCACTCTACCTCGAAGTTCCCAACCAGGGTTGCAAATAAGGATGACATAGGGACTACAATAAAGCATGAATGTCATAGCCAATAAATTAGAAATATAGAGGGTCCTTAGTAGAGAATGATTATAACAAATTCAGATATTTATATAGGATTAATTTCTATGCATACCCTCAGTCTGTAATATAACTATTGATTAGTACATAATGTTTGAGTTTTCTCTAGAAAGCCAGGTATGATAGAGTGCAAATGAGGAAAGGCTGAAGCACTGAGTCCATGGCTTAGATAGAATTTTATTCACCCTCTGATCTCCAAGCCTCTGATATGACCAGTAAAAAGCTGCAAGTACACATTTATTCAATAATTATGATAATGTTGTATAGAGAATATATTTCAGGCAAGTCGTTTTTTTCCATTTCAAGAGTCTTTTTTTTTTTTTTTTTTTTGAGAGGTTTTTGCTATAGGGTGTGTGCACTCGCCAGGAAGACAGAGAGGGACAGAGAGACAGAAAGCGAGAAATCATCCCCCAGGGGGCACAGCCATGCCACAATCCATTCTCCTCTAAGGATCTTAGGCACACACGCACACACGCCTGTTGTGAGTTAAGGCCAGAGACTCGAACCGCATTCAACTACATGGGAGTCCAGCAATGTAGCCCTTAGCCATCTGCTGGTCCCCAAGAGTAATTTTTTTTTTTTTTTTTTTTTTTTTTGCCTCTTACCGTTATTGGTATAGAAGTATCCTACTTGACCTCTTACCATTATTGGTATAGAAGTATCCTACTTGACCATTTTGTATGAAATAGATATAATAACTAGTAAGAAAAATGTAACCCTTCTGAATCACTGCTTAACAAGAGAAAGATACTTTTCCAAGAAAGCAAAACATGCCTACCACTTCTTCCAGGAAGGACTAGACACAGGTTGGATTTCAACTTGCACTTGCCTCCTCATCTTGCATTTTAAAGCAGCGTTTGGACTGTGGAACTCTAAGCTGAAGTATCAGCCACATTCGATTTATATATATTTTTTTACCCCAGTGTCATTCAGTGGAAAATCTCTTGGAAATGCTTCATAAGTCTGCCATGATGTTTAGGTTGAGAGTTTAAGAAAGCCCTAGCATTTTCTGAGAAGGGACAAGGTGTGCGAGATACCTTATGATGTCCAGTGAAGTACCAAATTGCAAAGAAGTGTTCCACATCTTCAGGTTAAAAAGTAAGATGATTGGGACCAGCAGTTGGTGTAATGGCTACGTCGCTGGGCTCCCACATAGTCGACAATGGTTAGAGTCCCGGACCCAGTGGCTTAAACTCATGCCAGGCGTGTGTGTGTGCATGCCCAAGATGTCCAGAGGAGAATGGAGGAGAAGGGATTGCAACGTGGCCATCTGCCCTGGGGGGTGATTTCTCACTTTCTGTCTCTCTGTCTTTCTGGAGAGCGCATGTGCCCTATAGCAAAAACCTCTCCAAAATAAATAAATAAATAAGATGATTAACAGACACAAGAATGCATATAAACAAGCAAATAGGTTATGGAACAGTATACCACATCTGAGTAAAAAAAAAAAAAAGGGCACTGCCAATCATATACACACACACATAAAACGAGTAGAGAGCAAAACTGAAAGTGCACAAGATAATGTAAGCTCCTTTACTGAACAGAATAAATATGGTAATATCCTTCATTGGATTATCACACACTGTATGCATGCATGCTTTGAAAAACCATACTGTACCCCACAAAGATGTAAAATTAAATATAAATAAGAATTTATAAAATAAATACTAAGTCTTAAAATACTAGAAGTAATTTTAACTAGTAAAATCACCTGATGTTTGACCTTAATTCTTTATACATAAATTAAGAAATAATCAGTCCAATTAAAAGATGGGCAAAAGAGCTGAACAGATAATTCTCCAAAGAAGACATAAGAACAGTCAAAAACATGAAAAAATGCTCGATAGCTCTTATCATAAGGGAAATGCAAATCAAAACCACAATGAGATACCACTTAACCCCAGTCAGAATAGCTAAGGTTTAAAAAATACAGAATGATAAATACTGGAGATGCTGTGGTGAAAAGGAAACCCTTCTACATTGTTGGAAATGTACATGTAAATTAATGTAAATTAGTAAGACCACTGTGCGGGACAATACAGAGTTTCCTCAAAAACCTACAAATAGAACCACCATATGACCCTGCAATTCCACTCCTGGGTATCTACCCAAACAGTAGAAAAACATGAAGTTGGAAAAACATGTGCACATTGATGTTTATTACAGCATTTTCACAATTGCTAAGACATGGAATCAACCCAAATATCCAAGATTAGATGAATGGATTGAAAAAGTGTGGCACTTATACACTATGGAATACTACTCAGTCAAAAAAACCAATGAGACCCTGGCATTTGATACAAAGTGGACAGATACAGAAGACTGAATGCTAAACAAAGCAAACCAGGCTATGAAAGAGAGGCGTTATATGTCCCCACTTAATATATACTGAATGTCTGCACTCTATAGCAAAAACTGAAAGATTGAAGGATATAAAATAGCAAGGAGGGCAGCCATAGATGCTAAAGATAGTACAGGAGGAGGAGCAGGGGAAAAAAGAAAAGCATTTAACAGACACATAAATGACAAGGTATCAGTTGATGATAATGTATATGGCAATATCTTTGACTTGACTGATATGCACTATGTCCATGACAGGAAAAATAATTTTGTACTCTGTAGAGATGTACCATGATTAAATGTAAAATTTTGAAGTAATAATTAATTAATTAATTAAGGAATTTATTTGATAGTTTTTATATACATTAACTATTTTGCTTACATTACTAAGTTTGCTCAACATTTAAAAAAATGTTGTCACAGGGGCCAGCAGGTGGTTAAGGGTGCTGGACTCCCACATGGCTGACCATAGTTCAAGTCTTGGACCTAGTAGCTTGCTTTCTCACTCTCTTTCTCTCTCACTCTCTGTCCCTTTCTGGTCAAATTAAAATAAATAAATAAAATAATTCTTTAAAAAAAAATGTTGGCACCAAAAGCAACTCAAGTCATAAGACTTGTGTGTGTTTTTTTTTTTTGTTTTTTGTTTTTTTGTTTTTTTGTTTTTTTTTGCTGTAGGGTGCTTGCGCTCGCCAGAAAGACAGAGAAACAGAGAGACAGAAAGCGAAAAATCACCCCCCGGGGGGATGGCCATGTCGCAATCCCTTCTCCTTCATCCTCCTCTCAGGATCTTGGGCACACATGCACACACGCCCAGAGTGAGTTTAAGCCATCAGGTCCAGGACTCAAACCACAGTCGATTACATGGGAGTCCAGTGACATAGCCACTATGCCAACTGCTGGTCCCGAAAAATCCATTATTATAAAGAAAAAACTATGCATGGATTTCGAAGTTTTAAACCAAAATAAACTTGTACTTGAATTCCATTTTTACACAAAATTTTTCAAGCCCTCTCATATAAAATACTTGTATTAGTCTACATTAGTATTTGTTCCATTTGTGAAGTATTATAACTTATTTTATCAGATATAAAGGAAAGTGACAATGGGGCCAGCATTTGGCATGGTGTTTCAAGTGCTGGATACCACATGACCAACTATGGTTCACATATTGAACCCAGCAGCTTGAAAATGAAGCTTGGTTCATGCGCATGTGTGCCCAAAACCCTGAGAGGAGAATGGAGGCAAAGGAAGCATGGCCATTCCCCCCCACTAGGGGGAAGGGTGATTTTCATTTTCCCTCTTTCTGTCTCTCCAGAGAGTACACATGCACTAAGGCAAAAACAAAGACAAAAACAAAACTTTAAATAAATAAATAAAGGAAAGTAACAAAATTCAGCTGGCTATTTGAAACTGAGTTTTTATAGCTTTGCTCATAAAAGAGAAGTTATTGGAGTGCCTTCTCTCCCACAGTCTTTTTTTTCCCAATAGAGTAACAAAATCATCAGGATTAAAGAAATATTTTATGAAATGTTCTAATAAAGTTATCAAAGATATATCATATTTCCAAGGAATCTTGTCCCTGGAATATTTACAGATAGTCTTTTAGTCAAAAGAGAACAAATCTGAGAGAGTAATAGAAATAATTGCAATATGTGGTAAGTTACATGACATTGAAGAAAAGCTAATCTTCCTAGCTGTGTAAGAATTTATCATAATGATGATGGAAAAAATGCAAATAAAATATTACTATTTGGGAAGAATTGATGAGCTGGCTAATGATTTTGAAAAATCAGCCACATAATGAACTGCAACAAACACATTTTTATTACAAAAATATGAAAGCATCCTGTATAATAACAAAAATTTATTGCTCATTTATAACAGATTTACGAGGGAAGAAAGACTTGTGGATGAACTAATATTTTCAAAATGGCTGATAATATTGAAAACCAATGTCAATATTCAGAAAAATATTAAGAGAAGAAAAAAACTCATTTCAATACCATTGTTTATACCAGACATGATACCAGCTATGACTTCTCAGCAACAAAGTTTTGTAAACATCTAAAAGTATTATAACCATGTTTGATCAGTTCATTCTATTTTTTTATCAACAAGAATTTTGGTGAAAAATTTTAGAAATAAATGAATATTTTTCAGTCTTAGATTAATAAAAATTAAGATTAATCTTTCAAATGATGGATTATTTAGAAGCCTATAGGTGGAATGGCAAAGATACCAAAAGTTTTATACAACATCATAAGTCATCCTTTCTTAGAAAGAAGATGGCATTCTAGAGGAAACTGCTCTAAATATTATGCTTGACACTGTTATCTAATTATTTCATTGAATCACTGATAAAGTAGAGAAAAATTTAGTAGCAAATTAAAATATTGAAAATTGTGTGCTTATTTCTTCTAAGATGCTTGAAAAGGGAAATAAGATCATTCTTGAGATAAATACAAGGAAATGAGGGCAATCGCCTGTACATAAAAGAAGTTATCATAGGAATTATTCAGAAATTGTGAATTATTTATTTATTTTTATTTTTGGGACAGAGGGTGCATGTGTTGGTCAGAGAGAGATGAAGAGACAGAGAGAGGAAGAAAACACGCCCCTACTGGAGCATGGTCACACCATAATCCCCTTTTCTTCCATTTCTCCATCCTGTTGGGATTTGGGGCACGTATGCACATGCATCTGGTATGTTTTTCAAACCCCTTGAATCAGGGTTTGAACTATGTCAACCATATGGGAACTGGCTCCCTTAACCACTGGGCTATAAGGCCAGCCCTTAGATTTCCTTTCAAATAAACTTTGTAACTAAGCACTTTCATTGTCCTTCTTTCCAGTTGTTGGATGAGTTTAGCATCAAAGGAGGGAATATATTGCCCTCCGATGAAACTACCAAATGAAGAGCCCTAAAGCTCTGAGTGAGTTTTTGGTTAATGTGTGATCCATTCATTCGGAATGGAAAAGGGATAAGTCAGTCAATACTTGCAGAGAGTTACCTAAGGAAGGAAGAAAGGAGAGGGAACAAAGAATTCAATCACTCTAATCACAAACTCACCAATTTTAAACCCACCTCTTAAAAAAAAAAAAAGTTACTTATTAGAACACTTCCAACCTGATATTTAGAGGCAAAGAGTTTCAATACTGTATCACATTTACCACAGAGTAGTTACTATAAATATATTGCAAAGGTGGGAACCAGCAGTTAGCGTAATGGCTATGTCGCTGGACTCTCACGTAGTCAACCGCGGGTCACGTCCCGGACCCGGTGGCTTAGAACTCACGCTGGGCACATGTGCGTGCGTGCCCAAGATCCCGAGAGGAGAATGGAGGAGAAGGGATTGCGGCATGGCCATCTCCCCTGGGAGGTGATTTCTCGCTTTCTGTCTCTATGTCTCTCTCTGTCTGTCTGGCGAGCGCACGCGCCCTATAGTGAAAACCCCTCCCCCCCAAAAAAAACCATATATATATATATATATATAAATAATATATATATATATATATTATTTATATATATATATTCCAAAAGTCATTGTAAAGAAATTTATAAATATAGTAAAAACATGATACGAACTGTTTGAACTACTCGGACACTTAAATTTCAAACTAAATATTATCAAATTAGCGGAGTTATATAAAACAAATATATTATGTCTTATTTTAAAATATTTCCTATTATTACTATTCTGTATATGTACAATACTATTCTACATGTGTATAGAGACAAGACATCTGTGCTGGGCCAGCGGCTGGTGTGGAAGTTAAGGCAGAGTTTGAATCTTAGACCTGCAGCTTGAAAACATGCTGGGTGCATGTGCTTGGATGCCTAAAATCCCAAGAGGAGAATGAAAGAGAAGGGATTGCAGCATGGCCATTCCACTGAGGGGTGATTTCTCACTTCCTGTCTCTCTCTGTCTTTCTTTGCTAAGCATATGCACCCTATAGCAAAAACTAAAAAAAGAAATCTATGCTGTAAAAGATGCATATTTATTTTGTTTGGTTGCCTAATTTTTCCCAGCAAATTCAGTATTTATTGTGCCTGTTGTTTTCTTAGAAAATTAGAGCCATAGGCAGTTTAAACTTTTACGTGAAATGTGCACCTTCAATTTATCAGAGTCTACCTTAGAATAATGGTATACTTACTCTACCAGTTAACATAAGAAGCTTATGACATGTATTTTCATTTCCCTTTTGTCATCTGTGATATAATTGTCATTTATTTTTCACCTCTACACCTTATAAACTGTTCATTGTTATTTAATTTTGCTTTACAAAGTCACTAATATCTGTAGAAATTGAAAAATGGGAAAAGATCCTTATAGTTGCCTAATACTTACCATTTCCCATGATCAGTGATATAGGATCTAGTTTCTAAGCAGTATTTTTCTCTTTCAGACTAAAAAAAAATAACTTTTACCATTTCTAGTAATACGGATGAATTATTCTCTCAGCTTTTGATTGTATGAAAACATCTTTACTTCATTTTCATTTTTGAACAATGTCTTTACTGATTTAGAATTCTTGATTAACAAGTTTTCCTTTCAGCATTTAAAAAATATCATCCCCTGTTTTTCTGAGTGCACTATTTCTGATGAAGTCAATAGAAATTATGTTTGTTCTTGGTACAAAATTTGACTTTATTTCCTCTAGCTGCTTTTGAGTTTTTTTTTTTTTCTCTTGCTCTTATTTTCAGAAACTTTATTATACTGTGCTTCTTTATCATTGTGTGTGTGTGTGTGTGTGTGTGTGTTTGTCCTGTTTGGGGTTCACTGGGCTTTTTGGATGTGGATGTGTATAGTTTTTTTACCAAGTTAGGAAGTTTTCTGAGTATTGTTTTTTAAAATATTTTTCTATTTTTTACCAGGGCCCTTATTTCCACCTTTGCTAGAATTTTTTTTTTTTTTTTTTTTTTTTTGAAAGGTTTTTGCTACAGGGCACATGTGCTTGCCAGAAAGACAGAGAGACAGAGACACAGAAAGTGAGGGGGAGGGCCACGCCGCAATCCGTCCTCCTCCATTCTCTTCTCGAGATCTTGGGCATGCACGCACACACGCCTGGTGTGAGTTTAAGCCACCGGGTCCAGGACTTGAACGTCGGTCAACTACATGGGAGTCCAGCGACATAGCCATTACACCAACTGCTGATCCCTTTGCTAGACTTTTTAACATTATCACAGGGCAACTGAGAATTGTATCTTCTTTTGGTATTTTTTTTCCTCCAGGCCTCACTGTGGAAAGCTTCTATTGCTATGTGTTCAAGTTCATTGATCTTTCCTTGAATAGTGTCTATTCTGCTATTAAACTCATCCGATGGATTTTCCCTTTCAGGTAATTCTGATTTTTCATCTCTAAAAGTTCCACTTGGTTCCTTTTTTAGTTTTCATCTTTTTATGATTGTATTTTTATTTAAATACTTATTAATTTCAACATTTCTATAATGTCTGAGTCCATTTTTATTTGTGATTTTTTCTCATTATAAGTCCTTTTCTTCTGTTTCTTTGCAAGCTGAGTAAACTTTGGATTGGTTTGAATCAATGGCCAGTTTTCTTGATTTGTTGTTTCCCTTAAAGATCATTGAATTTTTGTTCCAGCAGCAATTAAAAAACTTGACTATTTCAATTTTGTTATTAAACTTTATTAGATCGAACCTCAAGTAACTAGTTTGTTGCTACTCCTAAGACATGATTTTGCTGGGTCACCACTGAATGCTCCAGATATTTAAGAGGTCTTTCCACTGTCACTACACCGAACCCAAACCCTTCTCAGCCTTATCACAGTCTAGAAGTTGCTTAGCATCTCTCTTGTTGATACTCGTTTTTCCCCCAGTACTTGTTTCTTCTGCCTCATGGAGTTGCATCTAGATTAAAAGGGACATTTGATGTGGATTTCTGGAAAATTCGCCTTTCTTTCTCTTTTCTGTCTGGTTCTCTGCCCTGCCAATTCTAGTTCCCTCAGTCTCTCTAAGCTGTGACCTTTAACTTTTTAACTTTCCAACTTAGCAAGCTCCCTGTGCTGTGTTCCCACTATATGCCCCATGCTGAAAATCTGAGCAAGCATATGACACACCTTACTGGTTTTCTTTCTCTCAGGAATTACAAACTCGTGCTGGCTCTTGTCCAACATGTAAAAACATTTGTTTCACATACTTTGTACAGATATATATTGTTTACCACAGGAAGTTTCTTCCAACACTAGCTTCTCAGTCGTGACCAAAAGCAGAAGTGAGTTGCCTGTTAATTTTAGTTTTCCTCTTATACGGCCCCCAGAAGCATATCATAAAACACTTTTCGACAGCCTCCTGTATGTATTACTCTTTTCTTTTTTTCCCCCCTAATCCACCTTCTGCTCTCTACCACCTGCCAAAATATTTGGCCTTCAAAGTCTTAATAAATACCAGGAACTGAAAGTATTCCCCATCATGTGACAGGATTTTGAAGCAGAAGATATGTTTTCTATGCTATTCTGTCATTACTCTGCCCTAGGTCATGCCATATGAATTATTTCAACCCTCCACTTATGAGTAAGATAGAGTTCATTTGTTGGGTTGCCATACTTCCTCATTTTTTCCACTTTGCTGGTCTGCAATTTGTCTTCATTTGTTAGCCCAACTTCAATTAATGTTATTTCTTCTCTCTTTCTTTTATTATGCACAATAAGTCCAGGTTATTATAACCTATCTGAATACTATGTTCTAATTGGTGTCACTTACACCTCTGCTATTTCATTTTCCTGCTTTCCATGTAAATAACGGTTTCTTACTTTCTTATTTGTTGAAAAATCCACACTTACTTATTATAAGTTGGGGCAAGCACCTGACAACTTTGTATCTTCTAAATAATCATATCCAAGTAGCTACAAAATGAAGTGCAGATCATTTTGTTAAACAGAAACGTTTTTGGGGCTGGCAGGTGGCATGGTGGTTAAGTGTGCTGGACTCCCACACAGCCGAGCGTGGTCTGAGTCCCCGACCTAGCAGCTTGCTTTCTCACTTTCTCTCTCTCTCTCTCTCACCCTGCCCTTCTCTGGTCAAATTAAAAAATATAAATAAATAAAGTAAAAAATAAAATAATTCTTTTTTAAAAAAAATATTTTTATTTGTCCTCCTGGAGAGTATTATATCTAAGTATAGATAATGTTTAATATTTTTGAAATTATATATGTAAAAATACACCATTCATATGTGTTGCTTTTCTTTCAACATAGTAAAAGAAGCATTACAAAACATAGGCTAAAAAGAGCATGGAGTCTTTTAAGGTTGTAAACCACTAATTTACTCACTTAAGACAACTAGTGAATTATAATCCACACCCTACTGAAAGTGTAAAAGTAAAGTGGATATTGTCTATGTCTTCAGGCATCCATAGCTTAATAAGAAACACACCCCAGGCTCATGTCTGTTTTGTTCGCTATGATATCTCTGTCCTTAGAGCAGTTACTGACATAGAGAGGGTGGTCAGAAAAGGTGCACTGACTTAATGAAGGTAGGTTTTCACAAAGCTTAATAAAGGGCAACAAGAACTAAATGACCTAATGCGGGTACAAGTGGAATACCATAGCAGTTTAGAAGAGGAAAATTTTAGACCGGAAGTGACACATGCCTTTTGGGAGGAAAGAGCTTTTCATTTAAACCACGATGCATAAACCAGACTGGCTTAGTGGCAGATAACAAGGGCATTCCAGGGGGAGGGAACAAGCAAAAAAGCAAAAATGGGCAATTTCACAGTATACTGTAAAAATGATGACTAACCAACTTTGTCTGAGCCTTAGTGTTCAAGCTCAAGTTGAGGAATAACTAGGCTGGCCAGATTGCTAGGAGGAGCCCTACCACAGACAACAGAAACCAGGGCTCACTTCTGACACCCAAAAAATAATGTCTTAGATTCATCTAGCTTTGGTGCATAGAGAAAATATGGTGTCCAGGGACAAGGGTTAACCTAGAAGACATTCCCTGTATCAAAAGCTCACCAAATATATAAATCACAGAGAAACCTCCTTTTGAAACCGGTAAACCTCAGGATGACATTCTTGTTTTCAATATCCTGTACCTACAATGAGGAGATAAAGAGATAAGAGATGGTATTTATGGTATGGACAGGTTTTGTTTTAAAAAAAATAAAGACACTTTGTTTAAAATAAAAGAATAATGTAGTGAGATAGTGAGGGGTCTTTCTAGTAACCTGAACATCTTCCCGTCTTCATTCTCTCTTAGACACTCTGAGTATTATCCTGGGCACATAGTACCAGGAGCTGAGCACAGTCTCAGTAGTCTTAGCTTCAAGAAGCCTATCCTAAATGAATTTCCTACACAAGAGAGAGCAGATTCAGATAGGTTGACTGCTGTGATGAAGACATAACATCTGAATGTATATGACTGGCACAACAAGAATGTAACTGAAGGAACCTGGCTAGTTTGAATCTTCTCCTGGATGCTCTATCATTTCTGTCCAGTACCAAGACTTCTATGTTTTTCATCTGTTTTGGGGTAATTAGTCACATATACTCTGCAGTTACCTGTGGAATACTAGATCTTAAATTATAGAAGTATCTTATGCGTACCTCCCTATGAACCATGGATTCATTCACTCTCTTAAGATCTGCCTCTATGACAACAGCTAATACCATTCTACTTCTCCCGAAGTCCAGGCAGTAACATAAAGTCCCCTTCCACAGACACCAGCTGAGATGACACATGGAGACTGGAGTGTGGATTAGAACTGCCCTGGTCAGAAGCAAAGGGAAGCCCTGCAATCTTGTGGTATAACATTAGATTCTCAGCTCACACCACAGAAGTCCATTATGGCCCTCAGAAATCCCCTGGTTACTTCTACTCCCACTCCCTATGAAAATAATTACTAGTTCATGCCCAAAGATTAAAACAACCACAGCATGAAACAACTTCAGTGTTCCTCTTAGCATACGTATTTGCTTAAGCCTTCCAGAATATCCCATCAGTCAGAATTCCAGGCAGTGCTTAAAATGTGCAAAGTTGTTAAGCTTTCATCTCTGACTATTTTGACTAGGTCCCAGTCTCTTCCTCTAAGTGGGGTGTGATTTTTATTTTCATTCTTTCTCAAATAAATCATACCTTCCTTCTACTTGGTGTTTCTTATTATAGCTATGGTAAGCAGGCCCAAGGCTTGTAAAAACTGAAGATAAGGGACCAGCAGATGGCGTAGTGATCTCATCACTGGACTCCCACACAGTCTATTGCGGTTCAAGTCCCAGACCCAGAGGTTTAAAACTCACACTGGGCACATGTGCATGTGTGCCCAAAATCCTAAGAGGAGAATGGAGGAAAAGGGATTGTGGCATGACCATTGGGGGTGATTTCTCACTTTCTGTCTCTTTGACTCTTTCTGTCTCCTTGGCAATCGAATATACTCTATAAGCAAAAATATCTCTAAAAAAAAGAAGAAGAGGGGCCAGCAAGTGGCATGGTGGTTAAAGGCGCTGGACTCCCACATGGTCGACCAAAGTCTCGGACCTGGTGGCTTGCTTTCTCACTTCCTCTCTCTCTCTCTCTCTGTCTCTCTCTGATCAAACTGGAAAATAATAATGATAATAATAAGAAATAAAGTTAAAATAAAATAAAAAAAAGAAGAAGAAAAAACCTTAAAATAAATTTAAAAAAGAAACTTATTAAGGTTTTCTTCTTTTTCTGAAACTAGACAAATAAAAATTTTGAACATTGAGTAGACAACAGAAATAGCCAGTATTTTGTGAGTGGATGGAGAGATTCACCTTTACTTTGGTAAATGAAACACTAATTTTAGTAAACCTCATTCTCATGAACCTTGGTTTTGAACTAATTAGGTCTAGGCCAGTTGGGATTATGATGAAGTATAATAACAATGGAATGACAACACAAAAATATCATCTTTCAAAATTCAAAATGTGTGTGATATCATTTTCTATCCCTTCTGGAAGAAATAATAGACAGAAGTGAATTCATTGTTATCAAATCAAAGCAAGATAGCATAGCATCCAGAAGTTTAAACTATTGTGAGTTTATAAAGCAGAACCTCAATAAAGTATTACAAAGTTCATGGTTTGCATTCTTTAGCAAGACTTTATATGATAATATTTTAAATGACAAAAATATCTAATCTTAATTAAGCATTTACTATGTGCCAAATGAGTGTTTTTTAATGCATTTTTCTCACTTAATTTTTATAATCCTTATGTTATATAGTCCTGTCAATGTTAAAAACACAGAAACTAAGCCTTAGAAAGGCAAAATAACTTGCCTAAGTGAATAAGCAGGTGATGAAACTGTCTCAAAGCTAAACCCTGTTCTTAAGAATGTGCTACCTTTTATTTTTTTTTTTTGTTTGTTTGTTTGTTTGAGAAAGAGATTTTTGCCATAGGGTACATGCACTCGTTTGAGAGATACAGAGAGAGACTCAGAGCCGGAAAGTGAGAAGTCACCCCCCAGGGTGGACGGCCACACTACAATCCCTTCTCCATTATCCTCTTGGGATCTTGGGCATACATGCACACACACTTGGCATGAGTCTTAAACCACCAGGTCCAGCACTTGAATCATGGTGGATTGCGTGGGAGTCCAGCAACGTAACTCTTACACCATCTGCTCGTTCTGCAATTATGTATGTATGTATGTATATATATATATATATATATATATATATATATACGTATATACACATATATATACATATATATATACATATACATATATATACACACACACACAATGATTTTTATATATAAAATGATTCTATTACAATATGAGTCCTAATCATTTCTCTAACATAAATGTTTTAAAATAATCCTGCTGAGTTTCTTATCATCTCTTAACTCTCAAATTAGGACTATGTTGACCCCAGCAGGTGGAATGGTGGTTAAGGTGCTGGAATTTCCACATGGCTGACCACGGTTCGAGTCCCGAACTTGGTGGCTTGCTTTCTCCCTCTCCCTCTCTCTGTCTCTCTTCCTCTGGCAAAACTCACATGAAAAAAATAATAAATAAAATAATTTCAAAAAAAAAATTAGGGCTACGTTTCCAAGCAGCATTAAATACAACTTAAATGACAAACAGACTAGAGGAAGTTCATTGTCTGATATAACATGATGTCAGAGTAAAGCTGCTAAAAGGAAGCTAAATAGTTCAACAATGTCAAGTACCCATGCCCTTTTTGTCCATTCACCATTCTTAACATGGAGGAAAGCCATCTCAGAATCAGAAGAGTCCCACTAGAGCACCAGGTAGCAGGTCCATATTCAATCCACAAAGAAGGGTGAAAGACTAGAACCAGAGACTATAATCCCTTTTGTTAGGAAATTGAAAGGTTTCTCAGAAATCCTGACAGACTCCTCTTATATTCTATTGCTTAGATCTATTTAACATGGCTATACCTAGTTTCAAGGGAGGCTGTAAAGGCAAGCAATAGTTTTGAGAAGTTCTTTAAGTGACAGTAGGCAAGAGAGAAGGGGACTGGGAATGGATACAGGCTTAGTCATCCAACAATATCTGCTAAAAATAAATATTTAGAAATAAGGTGTCTTAGTTGATTAAAGCTGCTGTAACAAAAATATTATAGACTCTGTGGCTTAAACAACAGAACATTATTTCTCACAGTTCTGGAGTCCAGAAAGTCCAACACAAGGTGCAAGCCAATTTAATTTCAGGTGAGGGTCTACCTCCTGATTTGAAATGCCTTCTTACAGTGTTCCTTCACTGTGGAGAAAGAAAGATCTAACAGTTCTTCTTCTTTTATAAGGACACCAACTTTGTCATGAGAACCCATCTTGATACGTTCATCTAACCCTAAGTACCTCCCAAAGACCCTGCCTCCAAATACTGTCACATTGGAAGATACTCAGTCTATAGCAGAAAGGATTACTAGCAGAAAGGATTACTTATGTGATCAATATATTATTGATTAATTGTTAATGGAATTCTTAAAAAGATTGTGTGTGTGTGTGTGTGTGTGTGTGTGTGTGTTTTAATCCTTGAGATGGGATCTGTGGAAAGCCAAGAAAGAGATTGCATTTTGGTAAGTTTTGAGAAATGCCTGTATACAGGTATATGTTTGGGACATATGGAGAGTTAAGTATTTGTAGTCCATACTCAGGTTTCTTGAGAAGCATGGACAGTGAATAGGGGGGTGATTCAATTTAAGATGCAAGTAACTACAAGACAGTGTATCATACATGTTAGAAAAAAGCAGTGAGCAAAACACAATAACTTTAGTAGAAGGAGAAATTATTTTTCACTGGAGAAAAGCTTTTGTTACAAAAATGGAATATTTGCTTATTTTGTAGAAAATGAAAGAGAATCTTCAAATATGAGGACTCTGCAAAAAGCTCCTAGAAAATGTGTATTATGAAAAACAACTACACATAGATTTTGAAATTTTTTGCACCAAAATAAACTCATACTTTAATTTCATTTTTCTACACACTTTTTTAAGTCTTATAAATGACACGCCAGTGGTACAATCTCAGGCACTATGGCAACGATGTGCAGGAGGTAAAAATGACCAGCACAGTATAAACCCTGAAAGCTGCCAGATGAGTAAGAGTCTGCCCCTATGATGTTGGAACCATGCAGCCTTTTCAGAATGTGGAATGGCGTATAGCAGTTCTCATGTGTCTATATGAATATGAGCATTCTTGTTAATCGCTTATGTTTAGATATCACAATTGGGTCCCTCTGGGATTTTCCCCTCTCTTAAACATTGCACTGGTATGAGATTCTAGTGTGCTTGGGGACTGAGACTTGTTTGGTGTGTTAGAGAAACACAGAACGCTTTAATTGTGCTTGGAGACAGAGAGACTCAATGAGAGAGACTAATTAAGAAACATAAATAAACTTGGGTTCTGCTTTGCCTCAAATCATATCATTGTGGTTCAGAATGAACTGCTGGGCTATACTACAAGTCAAAGAAGCAGCCATGGCTGCTGATACAGGAAACAAACTAAGGGCTACATGCAACATATAAAGGACAGAGGCAACGATGACACTGTTATAACTATTTTTATTGTACATTTACTTAAAAACATAAGTTCATAAAAAACATATGCTAATAATTTACGGAGCACACATCATCTGCTCTGGCCATGATCCATGCATATATTATACACATTTTAAGTACTTAATTCTCACATCAAACCTATGAGATGGTTACTCTTATTACTTCCATTATAGAAATGGAGAAAATAAGGTTTTGGACAGTTCAAGTGACATACCCAAGCTTCTGTGTTTTTTTTCTCTGGGTGTTTAGCAGGTATTTATAGCCATAAGTGGCAACTTTTGCTTTGAATCGTGACCTATTGGACACTCCAAGTCCTATTTTAATTATCATGTAAATTGATATTTCTATAATTCAAAGAAAGACAATAGAAGTCTTGATTTGGAGGAAATCTTAATAGATTCCAGGTCTAGAGAGAATTACCTTAGAAACAAGCAATTAAATGTAAACACAGGGACCAGACAATGGTACAGAAGTAACGTAACACTCTGTGAGGCTGATCCACATGAGAAAGTCCTGGGTTCATATCAAGAGACTTCCTGAATACACAGGTCATGGGCATACCCATGATCTGGGGGCTGGCTGAAGCTAGAGATGAACTGCAGCATGAAGACCCTGTTTGGGAGGAGCCTGTCTTTCTTTCTCTGTCCTTGAAAAACTTGCTGGGCATGTATGCATGCATGCTCCCAAAACTTGACAGGATGGAGAAATGGAAAAGACAGTGGCATGATACTGCCCAACTAGGTGGTGCTTTCTCCCTTTCTTTCTCTCGTTCTCTGTATCTCTGGTGATTGCACACACCCTCTAGCCACCACCACCACCCCCCCAAAAAAATGTAGTCATGTTCCAATAAAACTTTATTTACAAGACAGGCAATAATAAACTTGGATCAAGGTCCAAGGCTTGTTGAAGAGTTAAAGAGCCAAAAAAAAAAAAAAAAAAAAAAAAAAAAAAAAAAAATTCCACTTCATTGAAAAGGCTCTAAAATATGTGTATTATGCTCATATATGTAGTGTGTGTGTGTGTGTGTGTAGTATATATTATATACATAATAGCTTATCTACATATATCCTGTATAGAGAATAGACAATAAGTAATGTGCACATTACATTTTCACATCAGAAGATAATACAAAAATACTTTACTTAAGGTAAAAGTGAATAGATTGGTAACAGAGAGACTAATTCAACTTTACTATACCTAGGAGTGGGATGGTTTGATGGTTCAGCCCTCTCTTTCCTACAGATGGCATAGAGAAGAAAAATGGGACTTACATCAAGCTGGGCTCCAAATCATTTATCTTCTTTAAAACGCGGGAAAGCCACTGAATTGGTAAACAAGACTTTTGTAAGTACGCATAAAACATATTAAATATTTGGTGGCAAGGGATTTCCATTAGGCTTCCATGGGAGTTAATAAATCAACAGAAACCACTTACTGAAACATTTTCATGGGTCCAGTGGAATTCTAAGCAAATATCGGGTTTAAGAATGAAAAGTCAGTTATATTTTCAACGTAATCTAACATTCAAAGAAGTGTAAAAGATGCTTAAGTGTTAATATTTTATGTTTCCCTGCTCTCAGCAGTAAATGCAGCCCATTAAAAAGAATGCTAAGCCATAGCTGTTAGCACTGGCACGGGACCAAGGAAACACTGAACCTTCACAGAAGGGGGTTAATTGCTACACGAAGAGGTAATTTATTAAGGAACACTGAAGCCCTGTATATTCCCCAATGTGAGGCTGAACGGGAAAAATCTTATACGAATATTACATTTGATAATCAAGGCCTTTTCTATGGTAGGCTTCAGGACCAGCTAAACTAAACAAAAAGAGGAGGGAGAGGGGAGAAAGGGAGAAAGAAAAAATTCCAACACCATTTTTCTCTATGGCTCCCATAAACCTTTACGTGGTGCCCTCCAGTCTGTCGCCCCCACCACCAGGAAAGTTTGCCGCTCCATAAACTTCTCAGTGGCTGATGAGAAAGTCTCATATAACTATCAGGTTGAGGGTTGGCCTCTACTGTTCTTTATTTGGAGAGATGTAGTGCTTCAATATTCTAGAATGACAAGCTTTATTTTCATGGTTTGTCAGAAGTGTTGTTTTCAGAACCTTATCACATTGAACTCGGCCTTCTTTTCGGTCACAGTCTAGACCAATATCACGTGACTTATTAAACACCTGTGGAGAAAACTGTGACCCCATTTGTTCCATGCCTCCTGTCTACCATTTGACAGTTTTGTTCTCAGCCCAGTGGGCACCTTGTTCTGTCCTGAGCAGATTATTTTGTCAATGGCAAGAAACAAGCCGAGTCTGAGAGCAAGCGGGAAGGCCAAAGTGGCTCTCAAAAACCATTTTACCTAAGAAGCTGGTGGTTTTCTTGGCTTTGCTGACAATACATTCTGAAGCCTTAGAGGACTAAAGAGAGAGAATTAGTTTTAACTCTTTGTCTCTCTTTTTTAACATCTCTAACATAAAAATGTCACTGAAGTAAAATTCCCTTGAAAATAGGGTAAGGAGGAAACGGCGGCTTCTCTAAAATGCCTTGTTTTGTTGGTTTCCAGCTTTTACCATTTTGAAGCTTGTTCCTCCCACCATCTCTAGTCAAACCCTCAATAAATGAGTGTTTATGGGACATTCATTTTGCTCCTGGCACTGAGCTGAGAGAGAAGATAACAGAAAGCAAAAAATGTGTAGCTCACAACCTAGTCTGTCCTTATAGGGTATCCAGTAACACAGGAAAGACTTTTTTTTTTTTTTTTTTTAAAGAATCTACATGAAACGAAGAGCAATGTTACAGTAACTGCCATAGGAATGATGACGTAGAGGCAACACTAGGAGACTAATAGTCCTTATTCATCTCCTTTGTTGAGCTTCTCTCCATCTTCACTTCTTTTTCTTTTTCACCACTTTTTCTAAACCACGATAGCTTCTTCTCTTTCTTGATGTATAGATGCCCAAAGTCATCATAAGGGCCTTTCACTACACACGTAACACAGGGCAACCTTGAAGGGCTCCATCATCAACCTTGTTTCTCACACGTGGAGCTGTTTCCCCTAAAATCCTATCATTTCATCAGTGCCCATCAGCTAGATATTAGGGAGATGATATTAAACTAACTTACACAAAGCAGTAGACACCTTAAACATCCCCTTTCTTCATCCCCCTCTTTCTTAACGCACTTTTTGGATTGTTGACTTCATGTCAAATTTCCTGAGGATGGTATAGATTTGGAATACTCTAACCCATTCTAAGACTGTACCCTAAACATAGATCAAATGATAGGGTCACCAAGTCTAAACCAGGGACAAAGACAGAAGAGGTTTCTTTCTTAGCTTCAGAGGACTATCCATCCCCTCCACCCCCACCTCCCATAGCCTTTCAACTGCGAATTCCATTACTGTTCTTACTTGTTTTGTATTTGGCGTTTGAAGTGCAGGTTGCTGTTTTTGGTAATCAGTCTTATTAGGACAAGGGAGAGAGGAAACTGTTCTTTCTCTAGAGCAAAGGGAGCAGCATGCCCTAAGGTGAGTGAATGTGACATTCTGCTTTCCTGCACTCATGAGGAGATGCACCTCTTCCTTGGAGGGCCGTAGAAAATGGAAGGCAGGAATGAGTCTAATTGGAAAAGAGAAGCACGGATCGCCCCCCTCCCAACACACACACACACACACACACACACACACACACTGTTCAGATCCATGTGACTTCCTCAGATCCTCAAGGGGCTTTCTGTTCTCTTTCCTCTCTCTATTTAGAATTCAAGTGCAGCTAATTTACACCTGAAAAGTGTAAAAAAAAAAACTTACTTTTCAAGATTTTTAAGTTTTTTCTATTTTAAATTATTTTTACCTAACAAATGTTTTTTGTTTGTTTGTTTGTTTTGTTTTGTTTTGCTTTGCTTTTTTGAAAGAGATTTTTGATACAGGGCTCTTGTACTCCTTGTTTAGACAGAGAGAGACAGAAAGCAAGAAACCCCCCCCCCCCCCCCCCCCCCCCCCCCCGATGGGGAGGGATAGGCACGCCGCAATCCATTCTCCTCCATTCTCCTCTCAGGATTTTGGGTATGCAAGCACACAGCTCGGTGTGAGTTTTAGGCCACCTGGTCTGGGGTTCGAACTTTGGTCAACTATGTGGGAGTCCAGGGAGGTAACCATTATGCCATCTGCTGGTTCCACAAGTGCCTCTTTAATTGGAGTGTATCACACAGAGCAGCTTCTATTCTGGATTATTTATCACTTAGTTCCTCATTCTAGGCAGACGTGAAAAATCACTAAAGGTCACAAAATAAAATAAAATCTACAGACATACATTTCCAAGATTAGAGTAATTTTGTTTTGTTTTGTTTTGATCTTATTTTTAACAAAAATCCCATATTGGTTCTTATTTTCTGCAAGTATTCCATTGAGGAGTGTATTTTCTTAGTCTTGAAGTTTATCTTGGAACTTATCTAAAAGGAATTATTTCGGCCATCAAGGTCAACACCCCTTTTTCTTAATTCTTATTTTCAATTTTCTTTCTAAGGAATTAGGAGAAACACAGGCAGATGAGTACTTAAGCAATTCCAGTATTTTGCATGTCACTGGGACCAGAGCCAAGCACATGGAAAGGTCTTCACTTGCCAAAAACACATCAGGGACCTCTGAGGCAATCAAGAATTGCTACATGTGTGCAAGAGCTAACATCCTGAATGCAACAGAAATCTGTAACTCAGTTATCCTCTGTTTCTCACACATTTACTCTCTGAGCATCCCAACATGCTTGAACATGATGTCAAAACTAGAAAACTATTCGACACCTCCCTCTGCATGTAGAGGGTAGGAAGGTCAACTTCTCCTCATTCACAAACGGGTATAATGAAGAAGAATGAATGATTTGACTCTATACTCGAGACACTCTGAGGAAACAGGAAGAAAAGAGAGAAACAACAAAAGGAAAAAGCAGTTGAATAAAGGATAAGCTAAAATCAGGAAAAAGAGTTAAAGTAAGGAAAGTAAACCAAAGGGAAACTCAACCAAGGGTCAACTTCCATTGCTTATATCATTCTCTTGGGGCCACTGATTGCATGCCTTGGGACAAGTCCTCAAAAAGGAGAGTTTTTTTTTTTTTTTTTTTGCATGCACTAAGGTCTTATTTTTGCTTTTGGCATATGTTCTACTTTAAGGGAGTGAACTACTTCCATTCTTACCCACATGCAAGCATTCTGTTTCTAAACATGCAATCCTAAAATACATGACATTATTCACTATCTCCGTTTGATATTAGAAGAATAAAACAGAGAATCTCCCAGCACTTGGACTCAAATTTATTATGGAGGGCCAGGGCATTTTCCATAAAAATGAGTAGCACCCAGCAGGAAAAAAAATGTACAGAATGTGCTGATCTTGAACATAGAGTATTTATGTAATATATTTTATCACCTATAGACGTTACAGAGCTAGGTTTTCTCCTGGGCGGCACTGTTAATATTTCAACCTCTGTATATGCCATATGGAAACAAAGATTGTTTGAAAAGGTAAATACAGTGCTGTCATTCTTCTTAGCACAATACAGATGTCGTATATTTAACTACAGTTACTAAGAAAACGGAGTCTTTTACAAGATGTAGCAGCACTATGCAAATGTTTAATTCCAGTTAATTCCTTTTGAACAGTCTGTGTTACTCAGAGGTTTTGTGATCATAAGTAACAGAAACCTAACTCGAATTAACTAAGAGTGAATTTAAGTTATCAAATGAAAGGTGAAGAAACCAGTTCAATAGAGGACAAGGATGCTGCTAGCCCTCAAAAGCAAATGGAATCAGAGTTTCATATAGCTATGACTTTCTGGTCTGTCTTTGCTTTCCTCTGTATGTTGGCTTCCTTCTCTCTTTATGTTTCTTCCATAGGACAGAAAACATAGACCCTGCCCAGTCCTAAGCAAAACACCCCACAACTTTCCACAATAGAAAGGTTTTATCGGGGACCAGCAGGTGGCATGGTGGTTAAGGTACTGGACATTCCCACATGGCTAACCATGGTTCAAGTCCTGGACCTGGTGGCTTGCTTTCTCTCTCTCTCTCTCTCTCTGTGCGTGTGTGTCTGGTCAAATTAAAATAAATGAATGAATGAATGAAGTTAAATGTAATAATTCTTTAGAAAAAAAAAAAGGAAAATGTTTTATCCTATCCTATTTCTTATTCTCAGCTCAAAAATCCAGGTGAGGGTTCTGATTCCCTTGACTGTAGCAGGTACTCATCTTGTAAGCCAAATAGTGACCCTTACATAGAACTACGAGAATGTGCTCTTTCCTTGTGTATGGTGTGCCTCTACTATGCGGTTAATATTTAACAAGGAAGGAGTGAATGTTCTTTCCTTTCTCTCAGGTCAGCCCCAAGAGCACCACCATGGTCAATAATCTAGGATGCATGAAATCAGGTAAGAGTCCTGGCTAGGTAACTTGTGAGCTGAGATCTGAAAAACTCACCTCTTTGAGTCTGAATTTCTTCTCATGTAAAAATGAGGGAAAGAAGCCCTTTCTCAAAAGAAATGCGATCTCGTACAAAATGGATGAATATTATGTTCATTATACTGGATGAAAGGAACAGGTAGGGAAAGAGGACATAGTATATTATTCCATGTCATGAAGGTCTAAAAAGAAGGCAAAACTGTTTTAATAGAAACTCAATCAGTGGTTTTCTGGGTTACAGTGTAGAGAGTGTTGAAAAAAAAAAGCATAAAACATCTTTCTGTGAAAATTAAACTGTTCTATATCTTGATTCAGGTAGGTTAACAAGAGTATGTATTTGTCAAAATTTTTGTGTGTGTGTGTGTGTATAAATTACATCTCAATAAAAGTTTAATTAATTTTTTAGAATTATTTATTTAAGTTTACTTATTATTATTATTGTTATTAATTTAACCAGAGAGAGAGAGAGAGAGAGGAAAAGTGAGAAAGCAAGTTGCCACATCCAGAACTTGAACCACAGTCAGCCATGTGGGAGTCCAGTGCCTTTACCACCACATCACCTGCTGGCCCCAAAGTTCAATTAATTTTTAAAAAGTATCTTTTTCAGAGATTTGAAGTGAGCATCAAAATAAGCAAGGTACATCAAAGCATTTTTTTTTAATTTTATTTACTCATTCATTTATTTTAATTTGACCAGAGAGAGACACACAAAGAGAGAGGGAAAGTGAGAAAGCATGCCACCAGGTCTGGGACTTGAACCATGGTCGGCCATGTGGGAGTGTCCAGCACCTTAACTAGCATGCCACCTGCTGGTCCCTCAAAGCACTTTTTAAACATAAAGAAACAAGCATATATTCTTGATTTTTGTTCTGTTTAATGATGTCTGTTGCGAGCTTGCTTAGCTAAGTCGGGATGCTAATACAATTGAGCACTGGACACCCTCTATTACTATAAATTATTCCTACCCTTTTTGGCATGTCTTCCTTTTGCTCTTCCTATTTCTATCTAAATCTCAGGTGATAAGTCTTTTAAAGTTATACCAACCCTGATTCATATCATTTTTTTCTACAAGAGAGACCCAAATTGCATCAGGAACAAAGTTTATACACTACACGAGGCATCACTAATGAATGCTCCTCCTGTAGGGAAGTAAGTGCTTCTGAGCTTGGTAAATCTGATTTATAAGCTTCAGTTATTTATTGCTGCGTGATAAACTACCTTAACACTTCAGGATTTATGACAGCAATGATTTTTTTTTATTTCTCATGATTCTGTGGATTGGCACAACTTAGTTGAGCCCTGCTTCACTTGGTGTCAGCTGGGGTCACCCATGTGGCTGCATTCAGCTAGGAGCTCAGCTAGGACTGAAACACCCAAGAGAGTGCACTCACATATTTGGCATCTCAGCTGAAGTGGTTGGAATTGGCTGGGAGCTGGCCGAGCTTCCCTCTTTCCACATATAGCAGTCTAACCCAAGTCTCTTTCAGTGACATCTAGCTACTAAAAGGCTAAAAACAGAAGTTGAAAGTCCTCCTAAGTTTTGGTCTCAGAGTTCCCAGAAAACCACTTCCACCACATTCTGTTTGTCAGAACAAATTTAAGGCCATTTCTTTTTCTCTTTCTTTTTTTTTTTTGAGAGGTTTTGCTATAAGGTGTGTGCGCTCGCCAGAAAGACAGAGAGAGACAGAGAGACAGAAAATGAGAAATCACCCCCCAGGGGGGATGGTCACGCCGCAATCCCTTCTCCTCCATTCTCCTCTCGGGATCTTGGGCACACACGCACACATGCCCGGCATGAGTTTTAAGCCACCGGGTCCGGGACTTGAACCGCGGTTGACTACGTGGGAGTCCAGCGGCATAGCCATTATGCCAACTGCTGGTCCCTTTTTTTTTTTAAGAGCTGGCTGTGTGTGCTTGCCAGAAAAACAGAGAGAGACAGAGAAACAGAAAGCCAGGCCATGAGGAGATGGCCATGCTGCAATCCCTTCTCCTCCATTCTCCTCTCAAGATCTTGGGCATGCACACACACAGGCCCAGCATGAGTTTTAAGTAATCGGGTCCAGGACTCGAACCGCAGTTGACTATGTAGGACTCCAGCAAAGTAACTATTATGCCATCTATTGGTCTTACCATTTCTAATTAAGAGGTGGGAAATTAGACTCCAACTCTTGATAGGAGGTGTACCATCCCCACAGAAGAATGTAAAAATTTGTTGGTGAATATCTTTACCAACAACCTATCACATTTTGTCAATCATTTTTTCCATCCATTATAATTAAGTTCAAGATTGATGAGACACAAAGACGTAAGTAAGGGACTTAATTTGTTCACATACGCATTTAGTCAGAAATCAAGCATTAAAAATATAGTATGTGCTAGGCAAATTGTGTGCTAAACATACCAAACAAAACTCCACTAACTTAGTCAGTAAACCACCCTATGAGTAGCTGGAGCTGCAGACTCAGCAAGGTCAGCCATGCCTTCATCAAGTCATACAAGCTCCTATTTGCCTAGATTTTAGGAATAATAGAATACTTTAGCTATCAACTGGCCTTTCCTTTAGCTGTAAAATGGACTTCCTTTTCTTAAGCTAGATCATAATCTTTTCTTTTTTCAAAGTTAAGGAATAGACTAAATAAATATAGACAAATAAATGTTTATATAAATTAAGGCAAAATCTTCAAACAATTGATTGGGTTCATTCTTATTCCATTATGTTCATCTATCCATGTAATAAAAATAAGTGCTTGCTATCTGCTACATTATAAACACTTCTATTTCCTGATATAGAGAAACACCCTCTTTTATTACCTTCTCATTAAATTTAGTAAAGTTCCAGACCCACTGTCCTATTATCACATGCTGGAAGTCATAACTCAAATAGGCTGAACCCTGAGAAGGGTTGAGATTAAGAAGAGGGAGGAGGCCTACTAAGAGGGGTCTGAAGCCAGGGTATTAAGGCCTCTTTTCTTTTTTTTTTTTTATTTATTTATTTATTTATTTATTTATTTATTTATTTATTTATTTTGGTAAGGTTTTTGTCACAGGGTCACATGCTCCTGGGAGAGAAACAGAAAAAGACAGTGAGAGGAAAAGTGAAAAATCATTTCCCCGGGGGGATGGCCATACCACAATCAATTCTCTTCCATTCTCCTCCAGGGACTTTTGGAACACACACACACATGGCAGAAGTAATCCAAAACCACTGCGCCACCTGCTGGCCCCAAGGCCTCTTTTTTTTAAGTCTTCGGGGGTGTTGACTGTCCAAGTCTCCACTGGTCATCTGCACCAGGTTTCTTCCACCAGCCAGCTTCCTTTGAGTCAAACTTACCATTTCCCTTCCCCTTCCTCTCTCCTTAATGATTCTAACACTCATTCTCTCAAAGGATTAAGGCAAGATCTTTGAACAATTGATTGGGTTCACAAATTCCTAATATCCACAAAAGGATATTAGGGAAAAAAAAAAAAGATATTAGAGATGGACAGTAGTCTCATGAGACATTTGCATTTTTGATTCTCAGGGCAGAAACAAATAATTCCAAGCATGAGGCTGAGACAGAGACATGAAGGAGATGCAGTGGGATGGAGGTCTCACCCCAGCAGTCTTCAACTCATAGGCTTTATGCAACTTTTATCTGTATATCAAATAAAGTTGGCTACTCAAAAAACTCCTGTCATTTTCTCCAGGAAAATTCTTCTTCTTTTTTTTTTTAATGCTTAGTGAATAGCTGTCAAGAGACCTATCAGAGGAGAGCACTTGGTTCCTTGTGGAAGCAGGCCACTGGAACACCCTCATTTGTTTTAGTCAGAAGTTTCTACTACAGAACTTTGGTTTCTGGGAATTGATCAAGTCCAAGAGATTAAAGGGGAGATGAGGTCAAGGTCACTGCAATCCCACATGGCTGGGGTTCAGCTAACTGTTGGTGTGTGGGTTTTCTTTAATGGTGTGGAGCAGACTAATAAACTAAAATGCTATATTTTGGAAAATGAATGAAACCCAGTGCTCAGAGAGTCTTGGGTGGAGTGTGTTAACCCTCTCCTGAGCCAGAAATGGGACCTCTGAGGTTTCTCGTGGAAATTATAATATTTGTGGACTCGAAAACAGAGAAGTAGCCAAATCTTAGAAGCTGAATGAGAATGAGTCATTTTGGTAAGGTACTTTACAGGCGTATAAACAACTTCTCAGTCATTGTCAAGGCTGGGAATATCCCTAGGTGAGGTCCAAAGGAGGCTCTTTGGCTTAAAATCTCTATGACAACAGCAAAATTTGTTTCTCTGAATATTTGTTGCCTCTATTATAAATGGGAATGGTGGCTAGAGTACCTAGCTCAGGCAGGTAAGAGACAGCTTTGGAGCACTCTGCACAACATGTCACATAATACATAGTCTTAAATGTTTGTTGCCATTACTTAAGTATGGCCCACTCTTTATCACGTGTACTGTCTTTAAGAGTAGCTGGACAGATGTCTCAACAACGATAATGGCATAGACATCTCCCTATCATTGGAGCTAATTATAAGACTGCATTTAATTCTCATCACAGCAAATTTACTTTCCTTATTATATTACCCAGGCGTGGCATTTCTGAAGCATATCCCTCAATCAGTGAAGAAAGAAGGCCTCACAGTATGCTGAATGTTAGGGAAAAGGTGATTTGACTGCTCAGATTTCTTCTGAAGATAAGATTCTGTGGTCTAGAATATAAAAGTTTCAGGTGAGTAATGCACAATATGCCTAAATAGCTGATAGCCGATGAGAAATTGATTAATTAACCTTTCTTGGAGTTACCAGTGCTAAGTAGGAACACTTCTGCTCCTAACCCAACTCTCTCTCTAGCATTAGTTACACATCCCAGAGCATGCAGCTGTGTTTCCCTGCCTGGTGACCCAATTGTTCTATTATCTTACTCAAAATCCTTTGTGTATTCTGGATGACTGCTTAGTCAGAAGTAGAGATATTCTTATGGCAGGCTCTAAAGTAGGCAAATGCAATAATATTAGATTGTCAGAAAAGTCATCACTGTTTTTCTATGCAAAAATGCATCATGACTTTTCCAACAACCCAGTGTATAAAATACAAACTGGCACCTTGAAGCAGCAGAAGCATTTTTGGGAGCCTCAAGAAGAAGTGTTAAAAACTAGTGCCTATCTTTTGAGTGGATGTATTAGTCTACTTTCTGCTGCTATAACTGAATCTTTCAAGCTGGGTAATTTATAAAGAACATTACTTATCACATGGTACCGAAGGCTAGGAAGTCCAAGATGGAGGAGCTACATCTGGTAAGGGCTTTCTTGATGCATCCAACATGGTGGAGGACATCATATGGCAATAGGGGAACCAAGTCAGAGAAAGCTCACTTCTATGACAAAGCCACTCCTCTGATAAAGAATCCACTTCTGGGCCAACCAGGTGGTGTGGTGGTTAAGGCATATGGGTAGCAAAGGGCCAATGGCACAGTTCAAGTCCCAGAGTCTTGACAGCTTGAAAAATATGCCAGGTTTGTGTGTGTGTGTGTGTGTGTGTGTGTGTGTGTGTGTGTGTGTGTCCCAAATCCCAAGAAGAGAATGGAGGAGGAGAAGTGATTATGGCACAGTCATCCCCACCTGGCGAGTGCTTACTCGCTCTCTCTCTCTCTCTCTGTCTCTCTACAGCAAACATATGCTCCCTGTAGCTAATTTAAAAAAAAAAAAAGGAACCCACTCTTGTTATAGCAATATTAATCTATTCATGAAGGCTTCTTTCTCTCAATTCAAACATCTCTTTTAGGCACCACCTCTCATCACCATTGCATTGGAAATTAAGTTTCTAACATACAAAGTTGGGGGATACATTCAAACCCTTTCAGAGACCACAAATGCTGGCAGGACAGGCATAATTCATGCGTTTATTCTGAAAATGATCTGTGCTTTTTCAGGAGGGACTCACAGGTAGACTTGGCATCATTAATAAGAGTTTGTGCGAGTGGTTTTCTCAAACTGTGACAAAGTCCCATCTGAGGAGCACCCATCAATGAAAAAATTAAAAGAAATAAACATCAACCATTGTGAACTAATAACTATATCGATCAGAAAAGCTAGTCAACTCATGAAACTTGGACTTATTCATTAATAATAGCATTTCTGAGCCACCTATCAGCCCAGCCCTCTTCTACAAATCAGGGATACAGTGAGAAGCGAGAAACCCCCTGGTTCTTTTGGCTTATAATCTGGTGAAAATGACAAATAGTAAACATATCATCAAATAAATATATAGTCCATTTTCAGACAGTGCCATGGATAAAAATGAGACAGGATAAGAGGTGAATAAAATGGTGTGAAAGATATGGAGCAAGTCATCGGAGAAAACAAAAGAGTCTCTTATTTTCAGGGTACCATGGTGGAGTTGACTGACATCCTCTGTGTGATATTGGTAAAGTCAGATCCAACTTCTCCCTCTCAGATTTGTAACTGTTTCTGAGCTGGGACCAAAGATTAAATAAAGAAAGAATAAGAAATGGCTAACATGGTGGCTTTCCTGAAAACCAGTACTAAAAGACATTTTGAAATCTCTTTCAGACCCATCACGAACTTTCCTTTCTTCATATATCTCCAGAAGCTGAGATTCACTTGTCCCCAGGTAGCCTGAAAACTAGTCAGGGAAACAGTGACAACATTTTAAAACCTTTGCTATTCTTCGATTTGCACAGTCAGTATAAATAGACCATGTTTTAAAAGGTGAGCCCAAAGAACCAGAAAAGGTGGAAAAATAGGAAAGCTAAAAATAAATGACTAGAAGAGAAAAGTTCCTGTAATTTTAGGTTTAAAATACGAGGCTGAGTAATCAAGGAAAGTATTTTTACTGCCTTGTCAATATTTTTCCTGGAAGCTAGGGTAAATAGCCTTTCTTCAGATCATAGTGTGCGTGCCTAATGGTCTTAGGTGTCTCTGACCGCAGAATAACTTTATCCCTAAGAAATAGAGCAAACAGGAACTCTGTGGTTTTAGCAATCCACACAAATAAGTAAATATATGGACGTATATAAAAAAGGTTCAATGCCATGGGACGGACAATTTGGGTCTATTTGAGAAGGGTTTCCCTTCTAGTGAAATCTTTCATACAAAGCTTTCCATGCATTTAAAGGAAGCCCTGCTTGCCTAGGGTGATCTTGATCATATTTTCTGCATCATTTATACTCCCTTTCAGTTTAATGCTTAATGCCTATCAACCGTGCCAGAAAGCCTAAGAGAGGTTGTCCTTTCTCTAAGTTTGGTCCTCATTTATTTACCCTGCTGGTGAAAAAAAAAAAAAAAAAAAAAAAAAAAAAAAAAAAAAAAAAAAAACCCACTGGCTTTCATCTCTTCTAAATCTGTGGCCAGGAGAAGCAGGGGGTCAAAATACTGAACAGAGTTTAAAAGGGGGGAAATGATGGTGAGGGCCTTCAAGCACACATAACTCCCCAGTTCTAGCCGTCCCTGGGTTTTATGAGGCTGTTGCCCAAATCCCTGCTGTTCAGGCAAGAGGAACAGCACGTGGTTTAGCTGGCGGCCAGGGGCTCTGTCTTCAACTGGGGCATGCTTCCACTGGCTGATTCATTAGGTCCCGCTGATCCTAGCATGTAACACAGATCCATCACTTGAGTAACAGGCACCCAGCTCCCCAACCCATAGATCCTTGATTATTTGATACTGGGTGGAAAGTAGGTGCTAGAAATTGTCAGGGGAAACAAATAGCCTATCAGATGCCCATACATCACCCTGAAGGCCAAGGATACAGTGTGTGCTCGCCTGTCAGACTTGACTAATAGGTCTCCAATCTGGCCTTAGCCAATGTGCAGCCAGCAAAGTTAACAGCAAGAAAGGCTCACTTCCTTTCAAAAGGTCCAATGTGAACCAGTATCTCTATTTATCTGATTGCTCCCACCTGAAAAGGCTTGAAAGAGCACTTAGAGACTGGAAGCTCATAATTTTACTCCATAAGGAAAAAGGAATATCGCTCTTCTAGGTTGTTTGGCAACTTTTGACTTCATCAGCATTCTAAAACTTCCAGTTAAGTCAGTTGAAAAAGCCAGTCAGACCAATCATTTTCAGGTAAATGAATGCAATACTTCAAATAGCAAGTAGCAAATTACTCCCCATTAGAGAGGCTGTAAATATGAAATGTGGGCCAGCAAGGGGTGTGGTAGTTGAGGAACTGGACTCCCACATGGCCAACCATGGTTCAAGTCCTGGACCTGATGACTTGTTTTCTCATCACGCTCGCTCTCTCTCTCTCTCTCTCTCTCTTTCTCTCTCTCTCTCTGTGACTGCACGTGCCCTATAGCAAATTAAATAATAATAAATAAATAAAATTAAATAAATAATCCTAAAAAATATGAAGCAGTCTAAGAATGTATCAGATAGATCTATTCCTAATCAACCTAATACAGCTTCTCATTGAAAAACTAGCATGTCCCAAAATTATGCACAACCAGATTAACAGCGCAAAGAATGACTACCACACTTTTATACAAAATTGCCCAAAGAGCCAGACTGTAATGATAAATATGACTTTCTTGATGTTTTTGCATTTGATATGATGTAAGCAAAAATGAATAATCAGCTGAGTCTTTTTTCTGTTATGTCGATGCACTCTCATTTTTATTTTAGTAGGAAATATTTGAAACAACTGCACTATGTACAGTTTGTCCTCCCCATTTGACATATCTGTGACATTTGTTTCTCCAGAAAGACAGTAAACAGTAAGCAGAGGAAAGCAAGGACTGTTTTCCCACAGTGTCTCAAGTCTGTTCCTATTTATCTGTCTATAACAACGGAAACAGATGTATGTTTGTGCTTGCAGCGTCCCAGACGTATCACTCGAAAATGCCATCTGCCATTCAGAGATGTTGCTTGTATTTAGAGCAGAGAAGGCTTTGCCAAGTTAATTACTTGACTGAAGACATGGCGCTTTCTGTGTGCAGGGTCCACTCTCAGTGGTAGATGTTTCATTAAGGATTCACTTGGGGTCCTGTTGTCACGTGCTATGATCAGGGACTTTTAACAAAGTGGACCTCTTCCCAAACTTAAGGTACCCGGAAGAACTAGCTAACAACAACAACAAAGATCTGGTTAACAAGAAAGATGACTTGGAGCTTAAAATCAATGATGGATAAGATTCCTTTAATCTCATGTGGCCTTAGGTCAGAACTGACCCCAAGGTCCTATAAAAGATTCAGTGTCAGGCTAAGATTGAGTACTCCTGATTATGTAAAAAATAAGAGCTACAACCTGGGTAAAATAAATAAATAAATAAGGCAAAACTTGAAAAAGTTATACTGAAACTATTAGAAAAGCCTCTTTTAAAAGGAACATCTTTCCTTTTTCCCAATAGCATTTCTTCACCAACCACGTGTATCCCAAGAATACCAGGCAGTTTCAAAGTTTTTCTATCAATCAAGGTAACTCACTATATTAACAGACTAAATAAGAAAAATATAATCTTCTCAATGTAAGTAGAAGTATTTGACAAAATACAACATATTAATGATCTTTTTTTACTTTTTTTTTTTTTTTTTTTTTTTTTTGAAGAGGATTTTTGCTATAGGGCACGTGCGCTTGCCAGAAAGATAGAGAGACAAAAGCCAGAAAGACAGAAAGCGAAAAATCACCCCCCAGGGGTGATGGTCATGCCACAATCCCTTCTCCTCCATTCTCCTCTCAGGATCTTGGGCATGCACGCACACGCGCCTGGCATGAGTTTAAGCCACAGGTCCAGGACTTGAACCATGGTTGACTACATGGGAGTCCAGTGACATAACCATGACGCTAAGTGCTGGTCCCAACATATTAATGATCTTTACATCTCAGTAAAGTAGTAATAAAAGAGAATGGTCTTAGTTTGCTAAATGACATGCACAAAAATTTAAATATTATGCAAATAATATCTACTCACTGATAAAATTCTGGATGTCTTCTCTCACCGAAACTATCCACTATCATCTTGGATATCTTAATCAACACAGTAATGCAATAAAAAGAAATCAAACAGGCCTGGCCATCCCAACACAGTGGTAGGGTGCAATACTGGAGCTATGGGAGGCTTGTGCTCAGATCCCAGGTGCACCTGTGTGAGCTTATGATCCTGGCTGGCCGGGTGGCTGGAGGAAAGGTGAATGATGATAACTTATAGAGGGTATCTGTCTCTTTACATATGAAAGAAAGAAATAAACTTTTTTTTTTATTTATTTGCATTCATTCTCTGAACATCATTACAGCATACAAAATGAGATTTTCCATCCAAATTACACTTTATATTGTCTCAATCAAGCACATCAACAAGCATGTTATTGTCAGCAAATGATCTTCCATTTCTTGTCTTCTGTATGTTTTGCTTTTTTCCCCCCATCCTAGATTCTCTATCTCTTACCCTCTGCCATCTCCCACTCTCCTCCCACAGTCTCTGGTATCTATGTTTGCTTTCTATACCGTTTTCTCCTCACATTTTATTGTAACGCCAAAGACCCTAATCAATCCAAATACCCTCATAGCAAACACAGGTGATACACACATTTCCATGGACACAAGTCTTACTTTACGCATCCTATAAAGTAGCACCTAGCTGTGGCTACATATCCTACTGCAGTCATTGAATATATATATTTTTTTTTCTGAAACTTTTTTTTTGTAACTCAATTTACATTCCTTCCCTAAGCTTCATCACAGCATACAAAATGCAATCTCCCATCCAGTACACACTGCATAGTGATACAATCATGAACATTACAAAAAAATTTTCCATTACTAGTTCCTAGAATTACTTCCACCCCTCTTTCTGACCCTCTGTCCCTTCCCACCCTCCTCTCACACCACCTCCGGTGTCTACAATTGTCCTTCATTCCCTTCCCACCCACGTTGCATTGATCACACAATTTCCTACATAATCTAACTACTTTCAATGGTGAGTTCACTCATTACTACTAAGAAAACCAGTTATAACTTAACTCAAAGAAATGCCAAGGAACTTTGCTTAAAGCCAGGAAACAAGTTAGGATTCTGTTCAAATGGAAGGTGCATGAACCTATCAGTCTCATGTACTTTTATCTTCTGTTCTGGTTCAATTTTCCTGATTAAATTCTGGGATATAATATTCAAATTCAGACTTGTCCCTCTGATTAAGTTGGCCACTTTCATAGTTTTTGGACTCTTATTTCCGTGTGTCTGTGTTTAATTTTCTTGATACAGCACACCCTTGAGAACTTCTTGGAGATCTGGTCTGGTGCTGGTAAATTCTTTCAGGTTTTGTTTATCTGAGAATGTTCTTGTCTTTTCTTCCCACCTGAAAGATAATCTTGCCGGGTGCAGTATTCTTGGCTGAAATTGCTTCTCTCGTAACACTTTGAATATATTTTCCCATTCTCTCCTCGCTCGCATTGTTTCCGATGAGAGATCTGCTGTTAGCCTGATGGGATGTTCTTTGTAGGTAACTTGATGTTTCTCTCTTGCCAATCTTAGTATCTTGTCTTTGTCTGCGGTTTTGGTCAACCTGGCTATAATGTGTCTTGGAGAAGATCTTCTTGGGTTGATTCTATTTGGGGTCCTTTGTATTTCCTGGGACTGGATCTTCGAATGCCTCTCTAGGTTTGGAAAGTTTTCTTGCAGGATTTCATGGAATAGATTATCAATGCCCTTATGGGTCTCTTCACCTTCTGGAATGCCAATTATCCGGATATTTGGACGTTTGATGGTATCCAGTACTTCTCGCATATCATTCTCAAATTTTTGAGCCATTTTCTCAGTCTTCGTGGTGGACTTTTCTAAGCCAGCCATTTTCTCTTCTACATCTGAGATTCTATTTTCTGAATGATCTAGTCTGCTTTTAATACTTTCAAGGGAGATTTTGACTTCTTGTATTATAGACTTGATCTCTAGCAGTTCCGTTTGAGTCTTTTGTAAAGTGTGTAATTCCTCTTTTAGATCTTGCAAGAATTTCCTCATCTCCTGGAACTCGGCAACTTCTTTCTCCTTTCTCTTTAGCAGTTCATTATCTCTCTTTTCTTCCATCTCTGTTAGCTTTGACATTACAAATGCTCTAAATTCCTTATCAGACATTTCCATGACTTTCACCGAACTGCTTGTGGATGAAGGAGAGTTACTCTTTTCCATTGGAGGAGAGGTATTTTCTCGTTTTCCCATATTTCTCGTGATCCGACGGTGATTTCTTGTCATCTGATGAATGGCGTGTTTCTTTCAAATTCTTGAAGTTAAGCCTCAATGTTCAGGAGCAAGCAGACAGAGGTGTTCTAGAATCGGATTGCCGTTCTGTAGTGATAGCACACTAGCTTTGCTTGCTGGAGGCTGAATTATGAGTAGAAAATCTTCATTTCTCCTGTGCCTGAAATATCTAGTTCCCAGTATCCATGTGGATTCTTCTCAGAGAATCAGAAATAAACTTTTTAAAACTGTGTATAGCTTAGAAAAGAGAAAAAAGCTGTTTCTATGCACTGTCAATACGGGAATGAGTTATATCTCTCTCTACTAACAACAAAGAATAAGAATTTGAAGCAAAAAAAAAAAAAAAAAGTACCTTCTTCTCGTAAAACAACACCCTAAAAGTGAAATTCTTAGATATAAGTCTATGAAGATGCACATGCTAAAAAGTTTAAAGCAATGACCAACAAAATCAAATAAATGAAGAGCTATAACTTGTTCATAAATCGAAAGCACAATGTGACTAACATATTATCCCTTTCGAAACTAACCTACAGAGTCCATGCAATCTCAGCAGACTTTTCTGTAGATATTGTCAAGGTGCTTTTAAAATGTATACAAAAAAGCAAAGAAACTACCCTAGGGGGGAAAAAGACACTTTTGAAAAAGAGCAGTTAAGATTATATTATTTCGAGATTTAACCATAAGACTTAATACAGGTCAATATCCCTCATGAACATAGACACAAAATTCTCAACAAAATAGTACCAGATCAAGTCAAGCAATATATAAAAAATGTTAATGTTATCATTACCGAGGGAAAAACATCCTAGAAATTCAAGATACAAATCCAGTAATTAAAGTAGTATATTATTAATGAAAAGATGCATATACAGAGAATCTCATGGTTGCTGAAATCAAGGTGTCAGCTAGGTTAGAATCTTATCTGGAGACTCTGAGAAGAACTGTGCTTCCAAGTTCACATGGTTGTTGGCAGAATGTAGTTCCTGATGATAGTAGAACTGAAGCTTCCTTTTCTTTTGGTCTTCTAGAGGTCAGTTGCAATCCCTGTCACATGGAGCCTTTAATGTATCAAATCTTTCTCATGCTTTGAATCTTTTGGAATGCCTTTTATTGCTACCAGCTGGATAAAACACTCTACAATGTGTTGTTGGGAGATTGTAAAGTTAACACAAAAAGAACTGCACATAAATACTGTACTATATTTAGTAAATTGGATTAGTCACACACACAGATAACTTCTCTGTTGATAAACCTTAAAGTCAACATATTAGCAGCCTTAACATCTGCGTAATCCTTCATGCCCTGTAATGTAACTTAATAAGGGTGAATTACTGATATTTCATCATATTCATAGCCCCAGGGATTAGGGCAGAAAATTTTGAGAGGGCCAAGTTAAAATTCTGCCTATCACATCATCTATATGCTAGAGAAAGAATCTCAAATTATACTTTAAGTTGTATCCAGAAATTAAATTGAAATGTGTCATAGGCCTAAATGTAATATATAAAATTATAAAATATCTAGAAGAAATATAAGAGAAAATCTGACCTTAAGTTCAGCAATGCATTTTCACATAAGCACAATTTATTAACAAAAACAACAGCAATAATTTAGGCTTTTTCAAAATTTAAAACTTTTATTCTGTGAAGACATACCTAAGAGAATAGAAAGATAAGCCACAGAATGAAAGAAATATTTGAAAGGCATCTTTTTAACAAAGGATTTATTTCTAGACTATACAAAGTATTCTCAAAACTCAGCAAGAAAATAAAACAATTAAAAGTGGACAAAAATATAAACAGATACTTCAGCAATAAAGATCTATGATGGCAAATAAGCATTATTAATTACTAGGGAAATGCACATTTTTTGAGAGAGATTTTTGCTATAAGGTGCATGGGCTCACTGGAGAGACAGAGAAAGAGAGAGAGACAGAAAGTGAGAAATCACCCCTCAGGGGGAATGGCCATACTGCAATTCCTTCTCCTCCATTCTCCTCTCAGAATTTTGGGCACATATGCACACGTGACTGGTGTGAGTTTCAATCCGCCGGGTCTGGGACTCAAACTGCAGTTAGCCATGTGAGAGTTCAGCAACATAACCATTATGCCATCTGCTAGTCTTGGAAAATGCAAACTAAAATTCAATTAGAGGGGCCAGCAGGTGGCATGATGGTTAAGGCTCTGGACTTCCATAGGGCTGACCCCAGTGCAGGTCCCAGACCTGATGACTTGACAATCATGCCAGGCACATGTGTATGCATGCCCAAAATCCCAGGAAGAGAGTGCTGGAGAAGGGGTTGTGGCACGGCCTCCCCCTGCCCCCCAGGGATGACTTCTCACTTTCCCATCACTGTTTTTCTCTGTCTCGGGAGAGCACACATGCCTTATGGTAAAACCTTCAAAAAATACAATTAGACATTATATCATCTATCAGAATGTCTAATTTGTTTGTTTGTTTGTTCTCCAGAATACACTGTATATTGGCTCAATCAAGCACATCAACATACATGTTATCGTCAACAAATAATTTTTCATTTCTTGTTTCCTGTATATTTTGCTTTTTCTCCCATCCTTGATTCCCTATCTCTCACCTTCTGCCATCTCCCACACCCTCCCATACTGTCTCTGTTGACAGTACTGAATTCTGGCAACGAGATAAAACAACTGAAACTCTCATACATTGCTGGTAGAATATATTAGGTCACCAAGAAAGTCATGACATATTTTTGCATAAAAAAACACAGAAAATAGGTCATGACTTTCCCAATGATCAAATATAATTGTACTATAAATTTATTCTTATAAAGTTGAATATATTTTTACCATAAAATCCAAAAGTCCAACCCTAAAATAAAAATTCATATTCGTATAAAGACATGCAAATGTCTATAGCAGCTTCATTCATAATCACCCAAAGCTGCAAACAATCCTGATGTCCTTTTACTGCTGAGTAGATAAACAAAGTATGGTACATTTGTACCATGGAATATTATGCAGTAATAAAAATCCCAAACTGTTCATTTCCATAGCCACATGAATAAATCTTAAAATGCCCTTTGCTAAGTAAAAGAAACCAGACCTAAATGCTACAAAGAATGCTGTGTGATTCCATTAATAAAACATTCTGGGCAAGGAAAAATGGGACGGAAGATAAGTTAGTGATTTCAGATGTAGGGGATGTGGAGATGGATTTAGTAGAAAGAAGTAACAAAGACAACTGTTGGGTTGATCAAACTACTTTGATGAATACAAATAAGAATATGTAACTACGTACCGTTATGCATCACGTAATGATAAGGACATGTTCTCCTCTTGGCAATTTTGACATCATTAAAAGTACTTACACAAAGCTAGATGTTATAGTCTACCACTACACACCAGGGCTCTCTGGCGTAGTCTAGTCGAATGAGACCACTATTGAGTACACAGTCTGCCATTGACTGAAACGCCATTTTGTGGCACATGACAGTATTTGTCAGAAATTATAGAGATGTGTACTACACAGAGAAAATGTCACTGCATGTAATTTTTTTATTTTTTTATTTTTTGGAGAGGTTTTTGCTACAGGGCGCGTGCGCTCGCCAGACAGACAGAGACAGAGAGATAGAAAGTGAGAAATCACCCCCCAGGGGGGATGGCCACACTGCAATCCCTTCTCCTCCATTCTCCTCTCGGGATCTTGGGCATGCATGCACACGAGCCCAGCGCAAGTTTAAGCTACCTGGTCCGGGACACGAACCATGGTCGACTACATGGGAGTCCAGCAACATAGCCATTACGCTAACTGCTGGTCCCACTGCATGTAAATTTTTTTCAAATAAGTTTGGATGTTGTGGGAGAGGGAACCCAAATTAGAATACACACTTATCAAGTGAACCTAACTCTATTATACATACATAGTATAACTTCACTCAAGAGGCTAGGGAAGAAAAGAAGTAACATGAGCTACTTGGGAAAACCGTATTTTCATTGGATACTGTAAGATAAAAGACTAAAAGCACTGTATGATATTATACTCTATGAGTAAATTTGTTTCAGGGAGATGAGTTAGCAATTCTTAAACTACTTTGAGATGTGTATTGCCCACTAAGAAGGTCTAGCAGTAATGACCTCTCTGTAGCAATGAGAGTACCCAGACCTAGTACCCACATCTTTATTTTTAAATATAATTTTTCAACGAAAGGAACCAGGAATCTTGAAGAAGTGGTTGGTTCCAGGGCTGAGCAGGGAAAATTCAACAATAAACTTTGAGGATTATTTGTGTGACAAAGTAAGGAAATGATCCCAAAGTATGGAGGCATGCCAAAGGGATCCAGGAGCCAATCTGAAAGAGTGCCAAATGATCAACCCAGAACAATTTAGGCAAATTGTGCATGTGTGTGTGTGTGTGTACATTTATTAGATTTTTTAAAAAGTTACGAAGTTTTTTTTCTACATTTTCTATGCAAAAATGTATCATGACTTTTCTGACAACCCACTATCTATATAGATATATATCATATAGCTATATATCATGACTTTTCCAGCAATGCACTATCTATATCGATCTATCTATAACTATAAATATATATAGTTATATAGATAGATGGTATTATGTTATAACCCATAAAATAGAATATAAATATCCATGATTCTATGTTGATATGAATAATTAATTGAATGAATGAATAAATAAATAAATGAGGAAGAAGGGACAGCTATTCTTATTTATTATTTTTTTTTTTTGAGAGGTTTTTGCTATAGGGCGCGTGCGCTCGCCAGACAGACAGAGAGAGAGATAGAGACAGAAAGCGAGCAATCACCCCCCCGGGGGATGGTCATGCCGCAATCCCTTCTCCTCCATTCTCCTCTCGGGATCTTGGGCATGCACGCACACGCGCCCAGCGTGAGTTTTAAGCCACCAGGTCTGGGACGCGAACCGCGGTCAACTACGTGAGAGTCCAGCAACAAAGCCATTACGCTAACTGCTGGTTCCCGGGACAGCTATTCCTGATGGAACACCAATTAATAATACAGAAGTAATGAAAATCACCATTATATGTACCAGCTGCTGCTAAAATTAGTAGCAAGAGTTTGCCGAAAAACAAGATATTTGCAGTCTAAAACTATTTATCCAAGAAATTTATTAATTACAGAGGAAAGCTTAGTGGCTTTTACAATGGAGTGATAACCCATCGGTTATCACCTTAACCACACCATCAAGGTTAAGATCATCAGCAATAAAGCATATTTATTTCAGATGCTTCCATATGATACAGAGAAAAGCACATATCACTTCTGTGACATTTCTGCCAAAAACGCATAACCCCAATCTCATCATGAGAAAACATGAGACAAACCAAAACAGAAGAAAAATTCTACAAAATTACTGACCAGCACACTTCAAAACGGTCAAAGTCATGAAAGAGAAGAAAAGATGGAGAAACTGTCACTGATTATGAGGAGGTTGAAGGAAACAAGACAATTAAATGCAGTGTAGGATACTGAATCATATCCTGAAACAGAAACAGACATTGGTGGGGAAACTGATCATTTCAAATGAAGCTTCCAGTTGAGTTCATTGGGTTGTACCAATGTTAATTTCTTAGGTTTGAACATTGTACTGTGGTTATGCAAAGTATTAACTACAGGGGAAGCTATATATAAAGGTATAAAAGAATTGTTTTTCTTGCCACTTTTCTGTAAGTCTAAAATTATTTTAAAATTAAAAAATTTAAAAAAGGAAGGATGGGAGATACGCATCAGTCTTTGATCCATAAAAAGTGTTCAATTCTGATGAGCAAGACTTTGAAGATCACTGGTTCTAGCAGTTAACATAGCATATTTCTGCAACCCAGGGAGAACTCTCTTGATCATTGTCTCTTATCCCCCAAGGCTGAGTTCTAATAAGTTCTTGTTAGTCCATTATCCTCAAGGACACATCTACAGTAGGTGACAGAAACCATGTTCTCTTAGCAACTGTACATGTTGCATACTACATTTCCTGCTGGTGTGGATTTGATGTCTGATCAACTGGCTAAGGCTTCAGTAATTATTTCTTTGACAATTCGGTTCCCTCAAAAACTTATTAAGACTGGGACCAGCAGTTAGTGTAATGGCTATGCCACAGGACTCCATTGTAGTTGACCGCGGTTTGAGTCCCGAACCCAGTGACTTAAAACCCACACTGGGCACGTGTGCGTGCATGCCCAAGATCCCAAGAGGAGAATGGGGGAGAAGGGATTGTGGCGTGGCCATTCCCCCTGGGGGGTGATTTCTTGCTTTCTGTCGCTCTGACTGTCTTTCTGGGGAACGCACACACCCTATAGCAAAAACCTCTCAAAAAAAAAAAAAACTTATTAGACTTCTGGTGTTTTTGCTTCTAGTTGAGTCTATGTATCAACAACCTAACTAAAGTTCCTTTTCAAACATAGTTCAATTCTTGTTTCATTTCTTATTTCCTCGTGTAACACACACCTCTTTCGTTCTGAAATTACAGCCACTTTGAAGATTTATGAACCAGTAGCCTTGGCTGAAAGGCTGCACCTCTGATCTGCTCTTAGCCCAGCCTGTTTCCCTATTGAGCTTAACTGTTTTCTTTCTTTTTCAAAGTTAAATACAGAAACTATTTTTCCCTTGTATTTGAGGAAGAAAAGGAGTTAGCACTTCCAAACATAAAAGGTCCCAAATTTCCAGACACTATTCTTTTCTTTATTTGCAAATTAGCCACTTTTTTATGATAATGTCTTTTTCTCTTTTCTTTCTTTTTTCTTTTTCTTTTTTTTCCCCCCAGTTTGCCACAAGGATCATGCACTCACTGGAGAGAAACAGAGAGAAAGAGAGGAAAGTAAGAAATAATCCTCCGTGGGAGATGGCCATGCTGCAATCTCTTCTCCGTTTTCCTCTTGGCATTTTGGGCATGCATGTGCACACACTTGGTGTGTTTTCAAGTCACCAATTATGGGACGCAACTGCACTATCATCCATGGGGGATCTACCTGCCTTAACCACCATGCCACGGGCTGGCCTGGGACTTTATCCTTTTTGAAATGCCTTATTAAAACAACAAGGAACTAGAAATATACACTTTTCCTCTGGCTTTTTCCTGTTGATTTTCTTTAACCTACTGTCTTAGAGGATGCAGATTGTACAATTTATTGTAGGCAACAGCTTTACCAAATGTTCTGTTGTAACGTTTTAAAGGGCATAAACTTTCTAGCGTCCCCAGGCCACCTGCTGCCTGACCACTATGCCAGTGTCATATATATTGCTTTTGTTAAGAAGAACCTCACTTCTAGTTTCAATTGTTAACGAAAAACTTTAGAAAATTAAATTTAGTATAGTTTAGGGACCAGCAGGTAGCATAGCGGTTAAGGTGCTCTCACATGACTGGGCATGTTTTGAGTCCCAAACCTGGCAGCTTGAAAATTATGTCAGGCATGTGCGCATGCCTGCCCAAGATCCCAGGAGGAGAATAGAGGAGAAGGAATTGCAGTGTGGCCTTTCCCCCGGGAGGTGATTTCTCATTTTCTTTCTCACTATCTCTCCCTAGCAAGTGCATGCACCCTATGTCAAAAAAAAACTAAAAAAGAAAGAAAGAAAATTTAACATAGTTTATTCAAGAAAATAAATATTTATGAATCATATAGGTTATTCCATAGCTTAGCTGCATGGTAACAATACTATCTAGGTTTGTATTAGTGACTTTAAGATGTCTGCACAATGGAGAAATAACCTAATGACACATTTCTCAGTATGTATTTCTGTCATGAAGTGACACATTATCGTACTTGAGATATGAAGTTGGCAACTCAAAGTTACCAAGGACAAAACTGAATTCTTTATTTACCCCAATGAAACTAATTTTCCTCTAATATTTTATCCATCCTGATAAACAGTACAATTATCCAGCTAGTTCCCCAATCCAAAGAACATTTAAGAAACATCCTTAGTTAATTTTTTCAATTGCCAAAAGGCTTATGCACCCACCAGAGACAGACACAGAGACAGAGAAGGAAGGAGAGGGGTAGGCATCTCCCAGTGAGGCATGGTCATGCTGCAATCCTTTCTCCATTTCTCCATCTGTAAAGATTTAGGGCAGACATACAGATTTACCTTGTGTGTTTTTCAAGCCACCCAGGCCAAGACTTGAACTGTGTGGTCAGCCATGTGGAATCCAGCTCCTTAACCACCAGGCCACAGGACCAGCCCCAAACATCCTTGAATTATTAACTCTTCACCACATCTGATTGGTCAGCAAAATCTTGTTAGTACTTTTTTAAATGTATCTTGCATTCATTCAGAGTAGGCTGAATAATGGCCTCCCTCAATGCTCACATCTCAATCTTCAGAACCTGTGAATATGTTATATTGCATAGTAAAGGGACCTTGCAGTTGTGATAACAATTTGGAGATAGGTTGATTATCCAGGATTATCTGGATACAACTAATATAACCCTAAGTCTCCTCATACAACTGAGGTAAGAGGATTACAGAGAGAGGGAGGTGGAGGTGTGAGGAGGTGTGAAAAGTGACAATGGAAGGAAAGGGAGGAAAGGATGCAAAACACAGGGCTAAGGAAGGAGGTCATCCTCCTGAACGGGAAAATGCAAGGAAATGAATTCTCCTCTGGAGTCTGTAGAAGGAACGCAAGACTGCCAAGGCTTTGATTTTAGCCCAGAAAAGCTGACTTCAGATTTCTGACCTACAGAACTATAAGATAATAGACTCACCATCATGCATAAGCTATTAAATTTGTAGCGATTCATTATCGGAACAATAGAGCATTAAACCCTCCATGTTTCTCCACCTCTGCTGCTTCTAACATCACTGAGAGGCAACCTATAGCACGGATTCGGGAGGCAGATTGTGTATCTGAATTCTTGCTCTGCCATTTTACGGCTCTGGGTAAGTAATTCAAGCTTCCTGTGCCTCAATGATCTCAACTGTAAAGTAAAATTATGACAGGGTCGTTACAAGGATTCAGTGAGTTGACATATTTAAAATACTTGGAATAGTGCTTGGCATATTATAAGCATTTTATAAGTGTCTCCTATTATTACTGCCATGATCAAAGCCCTCAATATTTATAACCAGGACTATTTCAATAGTCTTACCCTGTTTCCCTGCTTCCTATCTTACCCTTATAATCTTTTATCCACAGAATAGTAAGAACAATATTTTTTTAAAGAATTGTGTTTTGTTTAACTTTATTTACTTATTTATTTATTTAGATTTGACCAGAGAGGGACAGAGTGAGAGAGAGAGGGCAAGTGAGAAAGCAAGCTACCAAGTCCAGTACTCGAAGAGCAGTTGGCCATGTAGGAGTCCAGCGCCCTTAACCACCACTCTACCCGCTGGCTCCAGTAAGAACAATAATTTCTTTTAAAGAGTTATGTTTTATTTAACTTTATTTACTTATGTATTTATTTTAATTTGACCACAGAGGAACAGAGTGAGAGAGAGAGGGAAAGTGAGAAAGCAAGCCACCAAGCTCAGGACTTGAAGAGCGGTCGACCATGTGGGAGTCCAGCACCCTTAACCACCACTCCACCTGCTGGCCCCAGTAAGAACAATATTTTTAAGGGGCCAGATCATGCCATAGCAGTAACATAATACTCTGCAATATTGGACCCACAAAGGAGGGTCTACAGTTTGCATCCCAAGGCCTCCGTGGCCTGATGTTTAGAGCATCTGGATCCCACATGGCTGGCTACGTGGTTCACGCCCAATCCTAGGAACTTGAGAAACACTGGGCACGTGAGCATGTATGCCCTCCTGAAAGGAGGGAGAGATGGCTTCCTCCTCTCCCTCTCTAACTGGAGAACAGAAACAAAATAATCTCTAGCCAAACAAAACAGAATAGAACATTAAATCATGCAATCCCCAATTATAATCCTCCAAGGACTTCCCACTGCAATTAAAATTAAATTCAAAATTCTAACTAGGCTCTCATTCGCCTGATGTGATATGGATCATGCCTTAAACCCAGTATCATCTCAATCCACTCTCTCACTGTTGCTCACTTCACTTACACTCTGCTCTTCTTTCTTTTCCTTAAACTCACCAAACTTCCTGCCTCAGAGCCTTTGGTGGGCTGTTCCCCTGCCTGGGGTGCCATTTTCCCAGGTCTCATGACTGATTCATTTTTAAACTTTATTCAAAGTCTCCTTCTCAGAAAGGCTCTTCCTCACTATTAACTAAAACAGCTGCCTCTAATAGTTGTTTATTTGTCTCTTCCGTGATGTAAGCAAACCGCTATATCTCTAGCATTCAGAACTCTTCCTGAATATTGTAGACAATAAATGAGTGAGTCAGTTAAGTGCTGGCTGACATGTGTATTGAGGCCATTCACTGAGATATCTTATGAGTGAATCATAAGTACATTATTTTTGGTTTTAGTTGTCATATTTATTTATTTATTTATTTCGGGCTTATGTGCTCACCAGAGAGGTAGAAAGTGAGAGGGACAGTGAGAAATCGCCCTGCCAGGAGAGATCGCAACACTGTAATGGCTTCTCCTCCAGTCTCCTCTCAGGATTTTGGCCACACACACTCATGTGCACAGCACAATTTTTTCAAGCCACATGGTCCAGGACTCAAACCATACAGCCAGCCACATGAGATCAAGTGCCTTAACTATCACATCACCTGCTGTCCCCACATGTGCATTATTAGTTGGATTAGTATAGCTGTTAACCTGCTCTCTCATCAGAAAGGTTCTGCCTAAGGACAAATTCATTTTTCCAGTGATGATTATGTAGGTCCACATTCTCACATTTTTCTTTATTTTTTTCATAACAAGTGCTTGTACAAAATCACTAAAAAGGGTAGTTTGGCACCATATGACAAGTTAAACTATTGAGTCATTGGGAAAGTCATGACATATTTTTCTATGCAAAATAGAAAAACCAATGACCTAATATATTTAACCTCTAAGACTCATCTCTTCTAGGACCAGCAGTTGGTGTAATGGCTATGTCGCTGGACTTCCATGTAGTCGACTGCAGTTCGAGTCCCAGACTGGTGGCTTAAACTCATGCTGGGTGCATGTGCATGAGTGCCCAAGATCCTGAGAGAAATGGAGGAGAAGGGATTACAGCCTGGCCATCCCCCTGGTGGGTGATATCTCACTTTCTGTCTCTCTGTCTTTCCGGTGAGCACACACGCCCTATAGCAAAAACCCTTCCCCCCCCAAAAAAAAGAATCATCTCTTCTAATTTTTTTAGAGCATTTCTTTTTCTTTTCTTTCTTTCTTTTTCTTTTTTTTTTTTTTTTTGCTATAGGATGTATGCACTTGATGGAGAGACAGAGAAAGAGAAACAGAAAGCAAGAAATCCCCCCCACACACACATACACGGGATGGCCACACCACCACCACCATCCCTTCTCCTCCACTCTCCTCAGATCTTAGGCACGCATGCACACTCATGCACCAGCATGAGTTTTAAGCTACTAGGTCCAGGACTTGAACTGCAGTCGACTACTTGACAGTCCAGTGACATAAACACTATGCCATCTGCTGGTCCTTCTAATTCTTCTTCTTTTTAAAAAAGTTTATTTATTTATTTCACCTATGAGAGAGAGAATCAGAGATACAGAAAGACAAACACCCCGAGAGGGTCTTCACTCCACAATCTTCCTGCAGCCTCAGCCAGTCAGAATCACAGTCCACGTAGGAAGAACTCAGCATGAGATCACAGGACCTTCCTATGTGGTTTCAACATCAGGGAGCCTGGAGCTACCATGGCGGCACTGCAATTGGCCCTCTTGTAACTCTTAATTAATTTTTTTCTTAAGTTGTTTTGATTAGGAATGAATACCCGTGTCCATGATATTTGCCTGAGATGAATACTGCTTTCAGAGTATGGTACTTCAGAGACCATTGTGGAAAAGCCTAGGAACTTTCCTTCTCAGGAGATGCAAAGAGAACTGAGATCTAACAGCAAAATGAAGGGGTACCCCACAGAACGTCTATAGCATCCCCACATCATGTTGGGGCCATGAAGTATGGACATGAGCTTTTACAACTCTGCACCCTGAAATTCCATATTTATGTTTTCCTTTATTCTCAGCATGAGGCGGTGAACAAATAGAAAGAAAATTTTTCTCAGTCTCTATCGCCCCTAGATCTTTCTCAGACCTTCTATTAAAATATTAAGGCACTTTGTGAGCCTAACATATACTTTCAAAGTTGATAGAGCTGTCTGTGTCTCTCAATGTGGATCTAGTTTGGCTATTTTGAAATGTAGGTTGGGGGGGGAAAGCTGGTAACTACTCTGTGGTCATTTAAAAAATGTGACAAAGTGTGACAGTAGACTTTACAGTTAATGGGAGAAAGCAGACCCTTGGAGAGTGATTCACTCTTTTGTTCCCTAAAGGCACCAACATGTAACCCTGGGGTGGCCTTGTCTACATTACAAGGCATACCCAGCATATCAACTGACAGCCAGAGAGTGTCTGCTATTACTCAGAAGAAAAGATGGTATATCTGATAATCTGAGAGAACAAAGACTCCAGTTACTTCATCACTCTTGCCCGAGGGTCTGGAATTAATTGTGTTTTTTTTATACCCCCTCTAATTTTACAAAATCATACTTCTCCATGGCAGTTTACTAATTTACCACCTCATCTAAGATAAGACTTTGCCAACAGTAATAACATTTAGAAAACACTGTCGGACCTGCTAAGTATGGTCTCCTCACCCCTCACCCCACCCGCTACATGCATACACATCTACATAATTCACTAGGACCCTATAGCAGGGAGACTTGGCCTCTGAGGACACAAGCACATCAGTGTGTCCTGCTGCCTCAGAAGTTCACTTTTACAGCAAGCACAACTGACTCTATTCAGAGACAACTTTGGGTATCTGCTCCAGCATCTGTCCAAAGGATAAAGTAGAAATAAATTTTTAGTCTGCTTTTCCGAAAGACCTGATACACATGTATTGTGTTTACTGTGTAAAGCACACTAAGTAGGTTACCTCCCCTCAATTCAAGGGCAGGGCGAACACAGGGAATTTGTTAAATTTGGAATAAGCGTGATAATATCAAACTTGAAGGTTCTAAATGGGAAAATTGGTGTTCTGAGGAGGATAAAAGGGACTGGAGTTTTAACATTCAGTTCAGTTGCACTGTCAATTATTTCAAAGCCTACTCTGTTCTAGGGATGAGTTAGCAGGCTGGCTATATAACTATCTTCTAAATTCTATCACTGGAGTATATATATATATATATATGGGAACTCAGAAGAAAGATAACAGGGCAAAGGTAACCAGGTTTTAATAACTGTGTTTCCCACTGGTCTCTTCTCTCTAGATATCATGCAGGTACTTCTCTGATCTTTAAGCATGGCTTGCTATGCACTTGTAAAGTGTGTGTGAGTGCAAGTGTGGGGTGGAGTACAAAGCAAGGCTAAAGAGTATGTTTCCCTTTTGGCTCTGATTCCATTTGTAGATATAATTATTTGTTTAACATAGTCACACCATATTATGTTACATACTATGATTTATTAGCAAAAGTATGCTCTTTAAACTCCCCTTTTTTTCCCCAAGCAATGATCACTTCTTGACATGTTTCATTACTGAGAAATGACATCGACATTTGTTATATTCTCAGACAATAAAATATTACCCTGCTCAAATACCTTCATGGAATATTAAACAAAATGAATGCTATTCCCTTTCTGTGTTTATCATATCATATTACAAGTGAAGACGTAGCCCTTATGTTTTCTTTCCTGATAGACGAGACATTGGAAAGAATGAGTTTAGTTTACCCTTCATCCAACTGGCTTTACTTAGCCATGTCCAAAGCCTCCAATAGCACTGTTAGAACATCATTTTAATCACTCAGCTCTTCAAGAGCCATTTCTTTTTTTTTTTTTTAAGAATTAGTTTTTAATTTAACTCTATTTATTTATTTATTTATTTATTTATTTATTTAATTTGACCTGAGAGGGACAGAGCAAGAGAGAGAGAAAGAAAGCAAGCCTCCAGGTCCGGGACTCAAACCTCAGTTGGTCATGTGGGAGTCCAGTGCCCTTAACCACCATGCCATCTGCCAGCCCCCTCAAGGGCCATTGTTAATGTACCTTTCTTTCAAGTCATCATGAGGAAAACAATTCAGAATTTCTCCTATAAACTTGCTCAGTGTCCCTACCCCAGACTCAGATTTAACATTCAGGCAATGATAGGGAAAAAAAAATAAAATTGAGGAGTAATCCAATATAAGAATTTAAAATTTATCTTTTTAAAAACTGGTCATGGACCAATCTTATAAATATATTGTAAATATTTATCAGTCCACATATTGGATCATTCCATATGCATATAAAGACCATATGAAATATACATTCCTTACCACTGACATATCAAAAAGCATATCTAGTGCAAATAAGTGAGGGATTACATATTCATAGGGTGGCACATGTCCACCCACAGCTACACGATATGCACATTCATTATAGAAAGTGTTTCTTAATACTATAGACTTTCTGTATAAAACAGTTCATCATGGAGAGCAATAAATTATCTTTTGAGTTTCATCATATGCATTGCAGGTGAAGAGTAATTTTTCAGGGCTACACTTAAAAGGGGAGCTGAATCCCTGGTATGTCTACTTTTTTTCAACTTTCACATGTGGAATCAAAAATAAATTGAGGCAAGCTTTGGTAATGCCAGGGATTCTAGATAGAGAATCTTTGCACTGTGCAACATGACTATGAGAAAAATATACTAAACAATCTAAAATAACCTCAAGCTGAAGGTCACATGGTCAAGGTTTTACACTAATCCTTGCCACTATGTTAAATGAATTTAGGTCAATAAATTAATTATTTTATATGTTGATTTTACAACATTCCTCAAAGGATATATTTGCTTTATCTACTTTTAAAGGTGGTTGGAAGAAAAAAATGAAAATATATAATTAATCCTGCTTTATGTTAGCCACCAAGTCTTTTTTTTTTTTTTTTAAAGAGAGATTTTTGCTATAGGGTGCATGAGTTTGCCAGAGAAACAGGGAGAGAAAGACAGAAAGCAAGAAATCACGCCCCCCACCAGGGGGATCATCATGCCACAATTCCTTCTCCTCCATTCTCCTCTTGGGATTTTGGTCATGTATGCATATGCACCTGGCCTGATTTTCAAGCTGCCAGGTCCAGGACTCAAACTATGGTCAACTATGGGAGTCCAGTGCCATAACAGCCATACCATTTGCTGGGCCAGGAAAAAAAAATTTTAAATAGTTTTTCTTTGTAATTGAATATATTATAGAATGCTTAAGACTAGTGTTACAAATTATATACAAATCACCTTAGGTTTTTGGTATGACCTCCTAAATACCATTGTATAAATTTATATCTAAAATTAAATTTAGACTTACATGAAACCAATTTGTATAAGCATGTAAAAGTTAAATCTTTTTTTAAAGATTATTTTATTTTATTTGTATTATTTTTAATTTGACCAGAGAGAAAGAGAGAAAATGAGAAAGCAAGTCACCAGTCCGGGACTCAAACCATGCTAAGCCATATGGGAGTCCAGCACACTTTAACCACTATGCCACTGGCCAGCCTCAAAAGTTCAATCTTTTTTGGAAAATTGCTCTGTAAGAATCAGCTTTATAGGTATGAAGATGTATATTTTTAAATAATGTATCAGAAATTTACTTCAATGTTCCCACATCTGTAAAATACCTTTAATATCTCCAAGTAGCATCTGTTGAATCAATAGAAAGAGCTTTTTAAAAATTGAATGTTACTGGGGACCAGCCAGTGGTGTGATGATTAAGGCGCTGGACACTCCCACAAGGTCGACCATGGTTCAAGTCCCAGATCTGGTGGCTTGCTTTCTCACTTTCTCTCTCTCTCTCTCTCTCTCTCTCTCTCTCTCATCAAAATTATTTTTTAAAAATTAAAAATAAATAATTCTTAAAAGAAAAACATGGAATGTTATCAAGCATTATTTGTGATCTTGAAGTTGCTGACACAACTAATTTTGATTTTAACAATATCAATTACAAATGAAATTGCCAAAAGTATAAATTTTGGTGACCTAATAAATGAGTTTGCAGAAAATTGAGTTCAAACATAAAGGTATGTGATTGGTGAAAATACATTAATAAAGCATTATTATTTACTTAAAATTATGATACCAATGTATTATTGCAATGAATAAATTTATATTATTACTCACATATCATTATCTATTATATTTTACAAGTAACAAAATGTTTTTAAAGAAAAAGATTTTTTTATTCTACTACCTTTAATGACTTTTTTCCGTGATTTTAAAAAAGGAGACTGATATTTCATTTCACACTGAACTCTACAAGTCATGTAGCCAGTTTTGGATATAACATAGCTCAGACTTTTGCAAATAAATTTGCTGAGTCTGAAATGAGGCTCGTTTTTCTTTAAACATTTAATGTATACTTATTTTATGTTTTTTAGTCAACAATTCTGCTTTGTGGACATTTGTTTCTTTGTGTGTTAGATATTTGATTAGTGAGTTAGTGTGTTCAGCCAGTCTGTATACTTTCTTGATAAGCCTATGCATCAGTCTGAATATTCCCCTGCGGTAGAAATTTACACTGCCTTTCCCATGCACCCCAAGATGCTAATGTTCACTATATTAATACCATAGGTTGGAGTTTTATAGACCAAGCAGGTAATAATACAAAAGGCACATTTCCTTATATCCTCCTTTTTGTGAGGATGTAATTATCAGTCCTCACTTTTGCACAGATGAAACACCCTTCAAATAGCTTTCTCCAGGTTGCCCAGGTCAAAGGTCTTGTCCTGGGTTCTGTGTTCACCTGACCTGACTGTTCAAGACCAGCACTAGGTAAAGAAAAGTTCAGCAAACCCAGGTGGCAGCAGCCTCAGTATTCCTTCATCTTATCGTTCTCATTTTCCACTTTGATTTAGTCCCTAGTAATTACAAGAAATTCAGGCCACTGGAGATGATGTTGGTGATCCTAAATATGTCATTTTTAGGTGTTTTGTCGATTCTTCTTTCTGGAACATTGCAAGAAACAGAAGTTGGGTCTCTAATTTTTTTTTTTTTTTTTGTTGTTAGAGGGTACTTGTGCTTACCAGAGCGAAACAGAGAGAAACAGAGAGAGAGGAGAGCACATCTCCAGTGGGGAAGAGTCACACCGCAATCCATTTCCCCCATTTCTCCATCCTTTCAGGATTCTGGCATGCTTATACTTTCACCTGATGTATGTCTCAAACCAGGAGTCTGGAACTCTAACCCTGCAGTTAGCCATGTGGGATCTGGCTGCCTTAACCACCAGACCACACATCTAGGGCCTCTATTTTCTATCAAAATGAAATTATCAAATTAGATGAATCCTAAATTACAGTTCACTACTTTTAATTTTCCACTCAGTGTTGTTGAAGACTACATGCTAGACACACAGCATAAGGTGCTAAGGATACAACAATCAATATGACACAGGTCCTGCCCCCAAAATCCTAGCTAAAACATAAAATCAGAACTATGATTTAAATTGGGGCCAGGTAGTGGCACAGTGTTAATGCATCTGGACTCCCATGGGAAAGTCCTGGGTTTGCATCCTGGGGCCTCCCTGGGCATGCCAAGGGTATACACACCCATGTCTTGCTTAGTCTCAGGCCACTAGAGGCTAATGTAGACTGCAGCGTGAAAACCCTGTAGCAGGTGCCTGTCTCTCTCTCTCTCTCTCTCTCTCTCTCTCTCTCTCTCTCTTCCCCTTTCTTTCTCTCTCTGAAGAAAAAATAAACTTTTTTAAAAGTGCAATTTAAATAAAATGCAGTAATGCAATCACAGAGTAGCACATAGGTGTGGGTTAGTAAAAGCTTCCAGCAAGAATTTAAGGGCAGGCTGTTTGAAAGGATGAACACAAGATACCCCAGTGTGGCGGGGCAGGAGATGGGAGTAGGGTGCTGCTGCTGGGAATGTGATCTCAAAAAAAAAGGTGAGGCATAGACTAGGACAGAGGCGAATCAACATGTTGGAAGTAAGAGCTAACTGATTCAATGAAACAGTCCTGTCATAAACACATTTCACAACAAATACCTAACTGACAATAGAAACTAAGTATTTATTAGGTTCTCCTCATTAGAATACTTCTTAATGCAACCTAAGTGCATTTTTTTAAATGTAAAAATTTATGTCTTTAACTTTATTACTTTTTTTAAAATTGTATACAAAATATAATATCCTAGAATAATATAAGCTTTTAACAGCTTAAACATAAAAGCGTATAGCAAATTATAAATTACTTGCATTATAAGAATAATGTAGTTCTGGTAGAAGTGAATCAAATCCCTTTTCTAGAGTATCATTGAGCTCCTTGGCCAAAGTGGCAAGAGAAATAGTTTTGCCCTATTTTCTTTTTCTGTTGTCTGGATACTAACTCTAATCCAAACTGCATATGGCTACAATTTTCATTGAACCAAGTCGCTGTGATTGCTTCCATCACAGAGTGGTCAGTCCTCGATCTCACTGTAATTGCTCCAAATTTTCATCTTAAAATATAGGACTTTGGCTTCAACTGCCTAAGATTTACAACAGGACATTTACTACTTTTGTAACTGGTAAGCTGGCTTCTGATTTTTTTTTTCTATAGGGCACATGTGCTCACCAAAACCAGAGAAAGAGAGAGAGAGGGAGAGTGAGAAAGCACCTGCCAGGGGGGGATGGCCATGTGGCAATCCCTTCTTCTCCATCCTCCTGTGGGATTTTGGGCACACACACACACACATACCCAGTGTGTTTTTCAAGCTGCTGGATCCAGGATTCAAAGCACAATTGGCCATGTGGGATTCAGAGCCTTAACCTCCACTCCATCTACTGGCCCCATTCTTGATTTTTTTTATTGCATAATTCCACACAATGTTGAACTTACAGAGAAGAGGGCCTCTCAAATTCAAATAGGCTCTGTTCTATGCTTTCAGTAGGAATCTTTCCTCATATTCAGGTGGCTTTCTCTATGACTTTACATGAAAACATTTTCTGAGCTGAGCACTCTTCTCCATCACCCAAATGTTCTTCATAGATAGATGCTCCATTGAAGAAGACACTGATTATCTATACGTTTAATCTTAGCTGATTTCGCTTGAAATTCTGTTTAGATATTATGAGCACACTGTTGTTGGATCACAAATTCACTGTGAAATCAGTAGCGGTATCATACAAATGTGAAGCACTATATGTAAATTACTATCCACTTTCTTTACTTTCACTCTTCAAAAAAAAAACCACATTTATATTAAGATTTAATATTAAATTATTTTCCTGCCAATTTCTGCAAATTGCTATGTGGGACTCAATTTATCAGAATTCATTTCAACCCTAGTGAGATTTCAACTTTTCATCTTCTAGCAATATACAAATACCAAATTCCTTTGTGTTTAAAGACTACATGAACTAATGTGCTAGTACAATGTAAGATTTCAACTTTAAAGGTTTTTCTTAATGCCTTTAAAAGGCAATGTTATGTTTGTAATTTATGTTAAAATACTTTGATGATAGACATTATGGTACTCTATATGTGCTATTTATTTTAAGCTTGAGTTCTAAGGGCACTCTGACTGAAAACCTACAATTCATTGGAAACCAGCTAGTATTGTATCAAAAAGGCCACACTTGACTGTTATAAGCATTCATATTAATCATATCTTGATCAACCTCTGTGGCTATGATAATTAATATACATAATAAATGCCAGAATCTCAGAATGAGTAATGAGTGCTGTAACTGGGCCCTTATATTAGTAACATTTAAATATATTCAAGCTATCTAGATTAGATGAAATGTGTTTATTAAATTAAAGGTATTTAGAATACGTAAATTGGAAGCTGGATGAAATATTTTGGATTTAGTTATTATTCTTTGATTAACAGAGTATAAGAATCTAGCCGGTCCAATATTAGCCCTTGGAGAGGGAGGTGGGGATAAGTTTTTAATATAGGTAAAAATCATGACTCTTTATGATGTATAATGAATATCCATCAATGATTTTTATTTGACTCATTAATTAATGAGGAAAGAAGAAGTTAAAATTTGTCCAAAAGAGACCTCAAAGACTAGACAAATACATCAACTCATCAGTAACGCTGAAACTAATTTTTTTAATAGGAGCAAAACTAGTTTCTTCCACTGTTGGGAAGGGAAGTAAACCGAACCTCCACTAGACAGAATGTATTTATTTGTTTGTTTGTTTATTTATTTATTTATTTGCTGGAGGGCATATGTGCTTACCTGGGGATGGGGGTAAGCTGAAGGGGGAGTGGAGGGAACCAGGAAAGTGAGAAAGTATCCCTCATGGGGGATGGTCATGCTGCAGTCTCTTTCCATTTCTCCTCCTTTGGGGATTTTGGGCATGTACACACAAATGTGCCTGGTGTGTTTTTCAAGCTTCCACATCCAGGATTCTAACCACATATTTGGCCATGTGGGCTCCAGCCGCCTTAACCACCATACCACCACCCCTGGCCCCAGAATTTGTTTATATGTGTACGGACATGAATTATTTGCTTTGCCATCAGCTTTTCACAAGTTGATTTATGTTAAATGTAATTAAATTTGGCCCAAATCTCCCTCCGGAAATATTTTAAGTTTGGCCTAAAAGTTTCTCTGTACATAGTGAACTACAACCTATGTCGATGTACACACAGACTGTAACTTACTCTTACAAGTAGTCGCAACTCAGGCAATCACAGCAGGTGAACTTCCTTCAACTGCAGGCAGCCAACTGTTCAAACCAGGTTCAAATAAGGCCAACGCCAAGCTTTAACCATAACAGAGCTACTGCTGTCCTTACTTCTGCTTTCTGTAGGTTGCTTTCTTTCCTCTGGCTATAATAACCTACATACCAGGTGGGAGGAGCATTCTGAACCATGTTTGATCCAGACTGCTGCCTGATTCTAGAGACACAAATAAAAGCCAATTGAAGTCTGCAAATTTCTACTTATATGTGTATATGTACAGAATCATAAAGTAACTCAAAGACAATGAAAGACAAAGGCCACATAGAATCAAATTATCAGAAAAGGTATACTCTACACAATACATGGTTTTCAATTGAAAACACCTAGGAATCTTTTGGCCCATTTAAAAGTCTCTTCCTGTTTTTCCTTACGATAGGCTTATATCCAATCACTGGTTCAGGAGAATTTCTGGTTGCTGCCAAACAGGTAACTAGAAGGCTCTCTCTTTTTCTCTAGACTAACCTTCCTTATAGAATGCCAGCCAGGTCAACTATAAAACTAGGACCACACCTGACTTACAGAATATATCATGTTGTGCTTGCTTGCTCATAAAAGTTTGTTTAAAAAATGTCTTGTTTAAAAATGATGAAATGTTGGGCTGGCAGGTGGTGTGGTGGTTTAAGGCGCTGGATTCCCACATTGCCGACTGCGTTTCGAGTCCCAGATCTGGCAGCTTTCTCTCTCTCTCTCTCTCTCTCTCTCTCTGTCCCTCTCTGGCCAAATTGAAATGAATAAATAAGTAAGTATAGTTAAATAAATTCTTTGCAAAAATAATAAAAAATTAAAATGATGAAATGTATCAGAAGCTTGCTTTTGTTATAACCTTGAAGATTGTAGGGAAATAGGAGTTCTTATCAACCTCAAACATTTTGGCCTTAACCTCCACTCCATCAACTGGCCCCATCCTTGATTTTTTTTATTGCATAATTCCATACAATATCTAGTAGATATTGCCTTTATCTACTAGAAGAAACCTAAGAGTTATGTATACACAAATTAGCAGGTAAATTCATAACAGAGGCAGAAAATAGTGTCACAGTGAGCTTTTTTTTCTTTGGGAGAGAGTTATTTTGCTTACTGAAAGTCAGAATTGGCATTTAGGTTTTTTTTTTTTTTCCTTTTTTTTTTTTTCTTTTTTTTTTTCAATTTACTATAGGGAAAGTAAAAGAGAGAAAGAGAAAGAGAAGGTGTGAAAGCTCCCTGCCAGGGGTGATGAGCACACCACAGTCCCTCCTCCTCTGTCGTTCTCTCGTATTTGGGGCATGCACACACAGGCTCCCAGTGCATTTTTTTTTCAAAGAATTGTTTTATTTAACTTTATTTTATTTAATTTGACCAGAGAGGGACAAGAGTGAGAGTGAGAGAAAGAGAGGAAGTGAGAAAGCAAGCCACCAGGTCCGGGACTCGAACTGCAGTCGGCCATGTGGGAGTCCAGTGCCCTTAACCACCATGCTACCTGCTGTTCCCTCCCAGTGCATTTTTTAAGCTGTGATCCGGAACTCAAACTTCTCAGTCAGCCATATGAGATCTAGCTACCTTACCCACTGTGCCTCCTAGCTGGCTCCAGAATTAGCATTGTAAAGGATTTTGGCTGACCTATAATGGACTGTAGTATCTGTGGGAGCTAATTTGGTTATTTACATTTGGTTTCTAGTAGTATTATGGCATATATATGGCCAAAGGAGCCAGAAAACACAGTTTTTATTCTTTACCTATTCCATCCTGCCCCCTAGCCTCAGCCCTAGGTCTACGTTTGTCTGACAATCTGGCTTTATCTAGTCTTCTGGTAAGGCAGCGCTGGGTAAAGGAGGGAGGCAGGACTGGACCCTCAGACTTGGCACCTCCAATATTGTATGCTCCTTTAAATACAACTCTATCACAAGACCCTGAGACCCTTCGCAGTCACTACATGGAAATGTAAACAATAGGACTGGTGAGTAAGCAACGTTCGGCTTATCCAGCTTGGTTATAGAATTAGGATTTCCATATACCTCCAAATGAACTCTTGAAAGCAGGCCTCAGTGAGAAGGAGTAAAACAAAGACTACGACATATGGTTTATCTTTTCTGTAATTGCATTTTCAAATGTAATCCTATACACTTTTTCCCCTGAAATAAAGTCTTGTTCAAAACCAAATGTTGCTCTGTTAACACAAAGTAGGCAAATGAGAGTCCATACGCGGATATTGAGATATTCAGTGGTTTCATGGTTTTGAAAAGTTTGAATTAACATGCTGTACTTGTGGCCTCCTGGAGAATAAAAGCTGTACAGAGGGAAAAGTGGTTAAGGACTAGGTTAAGGACAAGCTCTTTCAGGCCACACTCAGTTGCAGATTCAGCATTTTTTTTTATTTCAAGGTCAGGGCAGTTGCGCACTGCAACATATCCCACATGCCCATATCAGAATGGCATATCTCTTAACTCGAGAAGGAAAGCCACCATCAGACTCTCCGTCTAAGTAGGAAGCTTCCACATATCCATCTCTGTCTCTAAAACCACTCGAAGGGGAAAACATGGATTTTTGGGAGTTTTAGTGCAGCTAATATAATCAGAGATACTTACGAGTAGTTACTTTTCAGATCTGTTTTCTGCTATTCTGGTGACATTGTGAGGTTACCACTCCTTTCTGTATCCCTGAATTTTCTGTTCACCTGTCCTGAAATAACATGTTATTTCTTCAGGGGGAAAAAATAAGCTTTTCTAATGTAGGAAATACCTGTAGGAGATCTCATAGTAACAAGGCAGGGGTCTGACAGTAGAACAGGGACTCAGGACTGGTTGCTACAAGCTGAATAGAGAGAGGCAGGCGGCATTTAGAAGTCAAGGAGTATGGCAGGTCCCTTGGTTTTGTTTGCTCAGCCTCCATTTAACTTTCTGTGGAGAGGCTCCATACCTTGAGCACTCCTTCCCCCCTTCTCTTCGACCTAACTCCCTGAGACCCAACTCCAAGTCAAGCTGGGCTTCACAGGCATCTTATGACCATTCCCTTACTTCTCAGAATTGGCTTTTGGCCAGGGCTATTTTGGAGGTAAACACACCCCTCCTAAATTAACATCACAAGATGGGGGCACTAAATCCTAAACATACTCTGCTGATTCTGTTAATCCATAAACTAACCTTTTACTGTAACCTTCAAACATTGTATGTACAAACCAGGCTCTTGTTTTGGTGACAGGGAATATGTATTGATCATTAATTGATTTATGAATGCTTTGTTCTTAAGGCATATAACCTGAGTCTTTGTTCAATGACAGACCATTCTCTTCTCAGCCATCAGCAGAGCATCCCACACAGTGTAAGTAAGCTCATGTCTTCCCATGTTGGACCTCTGGGTGCATTCTTTGGAACTGGTAAATATTATGCACAAGCCCTGTCAGAGTTGGGGCTCACCTGAAACACTTTCCTTCTTCCTTATTCTGCAGAGCAAAGCAAACTCAAGTCTACATTTCCCAAACTCCTTAGCAACCAGGGTTGTAGATAGAAACTAGGTTCTACCAGTTAGATGCTCAAGATGTGAAGAAAAGTGAAAGAGGCTATTTTCATGCAGATGTCTCTGTTGGCACAATTGGTGATGGAGATGTCACTGCTGGGATGCCATTTTGCTGGCCATGTGCAGGGGTCCAGTGTCAAATGGCCAGTGTCAGGGATACTAGAAGTCATTACAGAATCAGCAGCAGCAAAGACCATGTCAGAGCAGCAGCTGATGCTGTGGCCACAACGTTAGTGTCCTGTGCTAGGCCTCGACTCCTACTCCTTCAGTTCTTTCGTATAATTAAACCACTTCCTATCTAAAACACTCAAAATGTTTTTTTTCCCCCCTTGCTCTGCTCTTTCAAGGAGAATCTTTGGTCACCAGTAAATGGTCAACCATAGAAAGTTGGCAGCCAAAGTCTCAAAATTAATAAATATTATCATAGAAAAGAAAGGTAGGGACCAGACAGTGGTGTAGCAGTAACACAGCTGGATATACACGGGGAGGTCCTCGGTTTGTGTCCCAGGGCCTCCCTTCAACATGCCAGGCATGCACTCCTGTGATTCACGCTGTCTGAGGCTGGAGTGAACTGCAGCGTTCTGAATACCCTGTTGTGAATACCTGTCTCTGTTTTGTATTTCTCTCTCTCTCTCATAAAAGGAATAAATAAATATTTTTTTGAAAAAGTGGTGAGTAATATATCCTCCATCCAATCCCACTCTCCTCATTTCAAAAGTGAAAAAGTATGACCTAGAGAAGTTCTACAATTTGTAAGTAAGTGCCATGTCACAATCCCATCTCCTCCATTCTCCTTCTGGGATTTTGGGCATACACACAAAATTTTGCGGCAATGTGGTATAAAGGGCAAAACAAAAGGCAAAGAAAAGGAAGATCTGGTTTGAATCCTAGAGCTGCTGCCAAGGACCATGCAGCCTTAACTTCCCGAAGACTCCTTTTTGCTATCAGTAAAATGGGAATAATCAGGCTGGAACAGGGAGGGCACTCAATAAATTACAAATTCATCTTTTTTTTGTCTTTTTATTCATGGTCATTTGATGCAAGTGTCTGGTTAGACCCCACACCTCCTGATCACTAGAAACACTTACAGGGAAGAAGCAAGCTTTAAAAATGGTCTCAAGTACAAGAGTACTTTTAGTCTGTGGGCAAACAATAAAAGAGAAATGAAAACCTGGAAGGCAGTACTAAGATCAGGGGGCTACCACACAGAGAAAAACAGAGGACGATGAGGACCTAAGTTGAAATTAGGGTCTAAAATCGTTGCCACTATTAGAGTAAAATACATTAAAAAAAGGGGGGGGGGGAGGGAGATGGGGAGAATCTATGGTCTGGTGGCAATAAACAAAGTTGTCAAGTTGTCAAGTAGTGACAATTCATGGAGGAGATGGGTGATCCTGCCCTAACCAGACAGAGTATGGAGTTGGCATCAGGCAGATTCAGCAACTGGTATTAAGGAGTCTACCTGCTACGCCATTCTAGAGAACAGCTCTAAACCTCACAGGCAGGGAGTGAAGAGCAGACATACCTCCCAGGTTTAGAAAAGAATAAAGGTAGAAAGAAAGACCAGATATAGTCTCCTTTTAAGACCTAGTCATTCGTGCTAGGAGTAGATCAATCGATACGCTTAAATTATGCCTAACAGAGCCTTAGCAGCAATCTCATTTCCCATTCCCAGGGTTCTAAGGAGGGGAGACAGAAATGAATGAGTAGGAATTAGACTTACTTTTAAGGCTTTTGCCATAGGATGTGTACTCAACAGAGAGAGAAAGAGAGAGAGAGAAAGTGAGAAATCGCCCCCCAGGAGAATGGCCATGTCACAATCCCATCTCCTCCATTCTCCTTCTGGGATTTTGGGCATACACACACACACACACACACACACACACTCACAGAATGATTTTCAAGCTGCCAGGCCCAGGACTTAAACCATGGTTGACCATATGGGAATCCAGTGCCTTAACTACCATCCTCCTGCTAACCCCCATTAGTAGTATTTTAAGTATTAGTTTAATAATGCTAGTGTAAGTTTTAGTCTCTTGGTTGTTTTGTGTTGATCTGCATTTACATATTGCATGAGCCTTGAGACCTAGACCAGGCAGGCTGAGACTCTTATTCCATACCCTGTAGAAGTTCTGAGGAAGCAGTAAGATTTCTGCAGATTCCCAGGGAATCTAGTCATCTCTTCCTCCAGGCATGTGTCACCTTGTAGTGGCTTGCTTTTCTACATCTGAAACAGATGCAGAAACTTTTTCACTCTCCATTTCTACATAAATTTTCATGAGCGCAGTAGGCCCTTACTGAAGAGCTGGGGGTCATGGAGAGAGGGCATGGAAAAAGGTCACATTGCTCTTGGCCATTTCTCCCAATCTTCTCATCTTGCCTTCCTTTTCAGATTCCCGCCACCTCACCTGTTATGTAGAAAGTTTAGTTCTCCTTAGTAATTTCTCTCAAACATGTATATCCAAACCTACATATATGTTGAGTTGGATATCATGACAAACAGATCCAGAGTAGATTAAAGAGCTAGTGACATGGTGGTTAAGGCAGTTAGATCCCACATGGCTAACTGAGCAGTTCAAGTCCCAGATCTGGTAGCATTAAAAAACACTCTGGGTGCCTCTGCATGCATGTCCAAAATTCAGAGGGGAATGGAGGAAAAGAGACTGTAGTGTGGCCATTCCCCTGAAGGAGGGTGCTTTCTCTCTCTCCTCTCTCTCTCTCTCTCTCTCTCTCTCTCTCTCTCTCTCTCTCTCTAGCTAGCACAGGTGCCTTTTAGCAAGTAAAATAAATAAAGGCAAGAGTTTATTCAAAAACATAAAACCTAATCAACTGTAAAACTATAAAATAAACACATATAAATAAAGCAAGCTAGTGAACCTGGGGAAAAAAAATCTCAAACTGAATTAATTCAATTTAATGATGCAAATAAAAATAGGAATAGAATTAATTCCACTATCTTAGCAATCAGGAGGAAAAAAAAATCAATGAAGTTAACAGAACAATTTCTATCAGCACACTAAATTAAAGTGGCCATTATACAAGGGGGGAGGTCTTCAAAAAGTTCATGGAAATTGTGTATTATGAGGAAAACTATGCATAGATTTCAAAGGGGTTTTTTGGCACCAAAATAAACTCATACTTTAATTCTATTTTTTCATGAATTTTTTGAAATCTCCTTGTATAAGGTCACTAAAATTAACTCATGTGTTTCTCCTTCAATCCCTTCTCGCCTTTTTTCTTTCTCATTGATTTATTCAACAAGTATTTATTGAACATCTACCACCTGCCAGGCACTGTTCTAGACACTGAAGGTACAGCAACAAGTAAAGCAGAGGGGCTCTGCCCTTGTGGAGTTTACATTCCAGTGGAAGAGACAAACAAAAAACATGGAAACAGATACATAAAATAAAGTCACATAACAGTCAATATTAGCAAGAAAATAAAACAGGATAATAGATTAGAGAGTGAGTGGAACAGGTTGGGTCAAATTTAGATAAGAGAGTCTGGGAAGGCTCTCTAAGGAGGACCCTATTGAAGAATGACCTTTTTAGATAGCAAGAAAGATACACAGAGGAAAGAGTTCCAAAGCCCTAAGGTGAAAGATGAAGAGGAGGAAAGAAGGGAGGTGATAGAGGATTAAATTAGGTATAAGCCAGGCCCCGATCATCAGTCTTCCGGGTCCAAGAGAGAAATTTCAATGTTATTATCATCACCACTATGGTCTGCACCCGCCTGTTAAGTTATTCTGAACAAAATCAGAAAGCGTCTATAGAGATCTTAATTTGGTTTAATTAGCTGCAATATGAACCTTAATTAATAAAAAATGACATTATTCAAAAGAAAATTTTAAATATTAAAGTCTAAATCATCTTACGCACATTCACACACACTAACAAACTCTAACATGGTGACTTGTGGATTTTTACTCAGGGAAGGTGCACTGCGTACGATCGAGCACCGTACATTGTCCATTTCCATACGCTCCTAAAATATTCTTATCTTCACAAACAAGCAGAGTCCTTTCTCATAATGCTATGTCCCAGGCTCCTAATTTTTGACCACAGCTGAAGATGAATTAAGCATTTGGGAAATGCTTTGCATTTCATCATTTTTTTAAAGCCAGCAAGAGAACTACTCCAGATTTTTCTTTTTTGCTAGGTTCTTGGGATGACTATGAAGACAGTCCATATGATTTTTGGAAACTGTAATCCTTTCTAGCCCCAAGAGATGGGGAGGAAGAATCAATTGGGTTCCAGAAAAGTGAGCTGAAACAAATTATGTAGTGGGCTTAGTAGAAAACCCACCATGTGATGAAATGTTCTCTTTCTCCTTTTTAATTTATAAAAAGCACTTCCTTGCATATTCCACACCCACTTCCCTTGGGGCTTCCTGGTCCATTCAACTGCATCACTTATAAATTAATTTTTTTCTCCACAGCCAAGGTCTTTAGGGCTGCAAGACAAAGATCAGCACCTCCATTCCACTGGTGCAAAGGGATTTCCCTCATGAATTTCCTTCCTCCTGTATTCTAGTGTAATTCTAAATAATACCCACCCACCCCAATTTTGAAATACAATTGATCTTATCCATTTACCTGGGTATTAAAGCTTGAGAGCAATAACTGAAGTGAGGCTACCACCTCAGAGATGAATTTTAAGGAACCTCTCCCAGGCTTCCCTTCTAAGAGGACCAAAGATCAAGGTCACCATCAGGGTATTATTTTAAATAATGAGGGAAAACCAACTCAATCTGGGATCCTAGACAATCATTTACTCTCTCTGGATCTCATTTTGTCCATATTTAAGGAAAAAAATTACATAGGAGAAAGAAAAAGCAATATGGTCTAAAATGCTCATTGGAACGTTAACTATAAAGGTGAAAGTAAGAAACAATGTAACTTCCAAAATGCTAAACCCATAACCATATTTTACTGGATTTGGTTAATAATAAAAACAACTAAAATTTACATGGCATATTACCTTATAAAACATTTGCAAGTATATTGCTTAATTTGTAAACTACCTAACAAAAAGCAGACTACTGTGTAAGTATTCTTTATTTTTATATTTGACAGATGAGGAAACTAAAGCTAAAGAGCATAAGTGACTCGTATTACTTTGCACAGGCAGCATGTGTCCAAACAGTTCCTTGAACTCAGCCTGGAAGAACGTGATCATTACAAAGCTTGGAGTCAGACAGACTTGGTTTTGAATATTAGCTCCACCACCATCCATCATTATATTTTTGAAGATCGTTAATCTATATAAGCCTCCATTTTCTTTTTTTTTTTTTTTTTGAGAGTTTTTTTCTTTTTTTTTTTTCTTGCTATAGGGCACGTGCGCTAGCCAGAAAGACAGAGAGAGACAGAGAGACAGAAAGCGAGAAATCATCCCCCGGGGGGAAGGCCACGCCGCAATCCCTTCTCCTCAGTTCTCCTCTCGGGATCTTGGGCACGCACACACATGCACCTGGCGTTAGTTTAAGCCACCAGGTCCGGGACACGAACCGCGGTCGACTACATGGGAGTACAGCGACATAGCCATTACGCTGACTGCTGGTCCCTATAAGCCTCCATTTTCTAGCAGGAAAGCAGGATGGGTGTGTGGGTAAACGTGTGGTTATACAGGAGAGCATATGCAGCATGCACTGTTCATCCCTCAGCTGTAGCTCCCTTTCCCTTCTTTGTGATTGCTAATCCCATGGCCTTTTTACTAACACCACACTACCTCTGACATTATTGACCCACGGCATTATTGTTTTAGCTCACTGAAACCAACCTACTTTATCAATATTCATTGGCCTAGAACCACCTACGCACAAGAGAGAAAAAAGTCATTTTCCCTTAGCATCAAAGTTCACTCATCTCATTCCTCCTGACTCTGACTTCTGAATTTCTGCTTGCCTCTTAAATCTATGGCGCTTGTTGACTTCAATTGATTTCACTAGCGTTGGAAAACAATGTGAATATTTTCATATTTCTACATGTTCAGCACTTTCTGAGCAATCTGTGTTAAAGGATAAATGCATGGCAAACAAGACTTGGAAATTAAAGACAATAAATTACCCGGAAAAGATTTTACATATTTCTCTCCCCTTCACATTCTGAAGGGTTGTAACACTCTAAGGACCTTCCTCTTCTCTCCTCAGAGAAGTTTTTTCTTTTTTTTTTTTTTTTAATGTTATAAAGCAAAAGTTTCTTCCTTTCTCTCAGGAGGGAATAAAGACAGCTGTGCAGCTGCTCATGTATCAGCTCTAAGACCCATGATTTCAGGGTTTCTCCCTCTATTACGGCTACCTCTCCCCTCCTTCCACGCAGGTGACATCTGTCTTCAACATGTTTCTCTGAGAGAGACATGGATCACAGAGAACTGGCATTAAGACAGTCTGTAAGTAAATAATCAGTCTAACCTGATCTAGAAACTTATGTTTTATAAGCATAAAGCAAATAAATGTAAATATACATTATTACCTATTAGACTTTTTTATAACCTTTTTTATTTATATAAAATTACAAATTAATTCTTTTAATAATGCTGTTTGACAGATGAAATTTACAGGCATGAGAAGAAATACTGTTCCCATATTTAGTACAGGACAAATCTGGGAGGCAAGCCCCAGGCAGGCTCTAAGACTTAATTTTTTTTAATGATAGGAATGCCTGAATATGTTCACAAAAGAGAAAGAGATAAAGAATAATTCTGGACGAGGTCTTATCACACTGTGACCCCCCTTTCTCCAGCCTCTTAGCTCCTTAGGTCCTGGGAGCCCATATGTGCATCTGGTGTGTTTTTCAGGTCAACCTGGGAATCCAAACCCACACTCTGCTATATGGCTTTCACCCTTGCAGGTCACTTGCATTACTACTGTGTCACAGTGGCTGGGCCTAGGCTTGATTTCTTATCCATACAAGTCTGAAATATCTTTCTGCCCTACTCCTACTTGATTAAGCCTGGGCATTATCATCTATGGAGTTCAAATTAATGTGTAGGAAATTTCAGTTCAATGTTAGTTCCAACCCTGATTAGGTGGAATTGAATGGAGAAGAGAAATCTACTTGTTTTGAGGACCAGAATTAAGACCCTAACCTTACATTTAGGCAGGAAGGGGCAAGTATAAATTGGAGGCAAGCAAAGGGTAAGAAATCCACCAAATTCATCAACTACTGTTAAACAACAACACAAAATAGCACTTAGCTCTTTCTTCTATCTAAGAATGCAAAAGGATCTCTCAGGCCATCCATTTATTCTTTTGCTAGAACAAAGTAACTTCCAACAAGATGATGGCTCTCAAAATAGAAGGATTAGAATGAGAATGATGTTTCTTGCCCTCTTGTACTTGGTTCTGCCAAGACATTAGAAGCAAATAAGCCTCCCGAAACCAACTGTAATTGAAATCTTCAGGTCTGGTGACTAGCTTTCCTGGTGTGTCTGACTTTTTGGTTTATTTTTTGGATTAGTGGCTATAGGACATGTTCACTCAGCAGAGAGACAGAGAGATAGAAAGCGAGAAATCATTCTCCAGGGCGATGGTCAAGCCACAATCCCTTCTCCATTCTCCTCTTGGGATTTTGGGTACTCATACACATGCATTCAATGTGTCACCAGGTCCGGGATTTGAACCACAGTCAGCCACATTGGAGTCCATAACATAACCACTGCATCATCTATTGATTCCTTGTTTTAATTGCCAGAGGTGCATGCACTTGCCAGAGAGACAGAGAGAGAGAAGGAGAAAACGTCCCCCAGTGGTGCATGATCATGACACAATCTCCTCTCCTCCATTTCAACAACCTGTCAGGATTTGGAGCATTCACACACGAGTGTCTGGTGATTTGAACCATGGTTGGTCATGTAGGATCTGGCTCCCTTTCATTGTTGGACCACAGGACTAGCCTAGATTGTCTCTTTCGTAATGACTTTGTGAGTCAAAACCGTCTTCACTCAGAAGCACAGGGAAGTCAATCTCAATAGGGTTTGATCAGAAACTTTTGTGACAATATCAAAGTACCCTGGAACCAGGTCACGACAAGATTGGTTGAGTCAATACAAACGGGTCACAGTAGCAAAAACACCAAAGGAAACTTGAGCCAACCTGTGACTGATCTACTCTCTTATTTCTGATGAGTTCAAGTTTCCGACACAGCTTTGCCCTCAGATTTTAGATTTCCAGTACCCCTCAGAACAGTGCTTGGTTGTCATTTTGTATAAAACCTAGGAGACCCTCTACTCAGCTGCATGGCTGCTACTTTCCAGATCTAAAGAACAGCCTGCTGTCCTGCCAGCATCTCTTTGCAATCTATTGTGTCTGGTCCCGCTTGTTCCTGCTACATGCACTCAGTGCAGCATGTTACAAAAGTGAAAATTCAAAAAACCTGTCTTCCCTTATCATCTCAAAGGCAGATATATTCTATCACTTTGGACAAGTCACTCAACCATTCTGATCTTTTTTTTTTTTTAAACAAAAGTAGCCAGCATGGATTGTCAGCACATAGCTATCCGTTTTTCCAAGGATAGTGTTCAGTAAATTATAAAAACCCTCTAGAAGGGGTAGTTTATACAAAGCAGGCAAATTCCAACCTCAGAGAGATTAATCCCTTCATAAAATAGTATAAAAATACTGAGACACTAAGAGGACAGAGTCTGATTGCAGCTAGATTGTTCTGCCATGAAGCTCGCCAAGGTCAGGAGCCAACAAAACCTTAATCATTAAATGCATTTGGATAAGACAATGACAAAAACAACTTCCTGAATGATGGAGGTTTCATCTTCCCCTGATGACATTTCTCTCTTTGTATGATGGCATAAAAACCAGCAAGGCAAAACTGCTGGGGTAATCGACCGGTGTGCTAATACATCATCCTCACTACTTTTCATTTTCTGAGGAGTGATAGGAAAGATCACTGCCTTGCCATTTTGAGGCATCAACAAGACTGAAAGTAACAATAAATCTACTTTACTAGAAGAGGCTTTTGGATGACAGGCGTGATCATTTCTTCCTGTGGAATACAGCAGTTTGGCTTCAGTGAGGAAGGCCGGCTGATTGTTTCTCTTCTCTGCTTCTGTCATCAGTGCACCGTCAGCTTCTGCTGGGGGCCTGGCACCCTGGGAAACTGACCTTTTTGCTCTGGGGCTATGAAATCACAGAAGCCAAGGGGCCCCACCAGTTCACTAAGAAGGAACATTGAGGCGGTTTGTATTCTTTATCAGGTGAGAAACTGTAGAGAAGAGTTCACGCCCCAAATTAGTAATGAGCATGGTCTCTGTTCTACAGGTGTATCTAGAGATTCCTGCACCCAGTTTTAGTGATGAGGTCAGCTTTGATTTGAAAGTAGACAGTCCAAGGTAATCCCATTTGCTTATATCAATCTTAGCAAAGTGTGTTGTGTTTAAGCAAGACTCTCATCAGCCGTTTTATAAGCCTAGCATTCCCTTCCCACCCAGAATGGCCAGTTAATATACCACGGCTAAATGTTTGGAGAATTACTCTACCGTATGGAAACAGCAAATGAAGAACATAAAAAGTGGAAAGCCCTATGCCCTGGTGTATAGTGGTCTCAAATTCACTCATTATTCATATGAATATAAGAAATGTACGGAGCAGGCAAAGGTCAGTGAGGTCCATGGAGGCCCTTCCTTTGCCATTTTTATTCCAATGGCAGACTCTATTTGCTTCTGTGCTACTTACAGTTGGGCTTAGGATTCTGTTCCAAATACTTGTTATTCTCAGGGGGAAAAAAGTTCCCGGTGTCTGTTCTGTATTTAGAATTTCCAGTTTCAAATACTGTTCAGGTTGTTTGCAGACAAATTCCTGTGCAGAGGTAAGTTACAGATGAACCTCCATTCTGCTTCCCAGGAGGCTCCTTCCTTTCTGAGAAGGAGAGAGAAACAGCTACTTTTCACCCCAAGGTTTGTTTATCATTTTCCATGGGGCATGCACTATTAGAAAATGGTGGGGACGTAGGGGCAGGCAAGTAGGATAGATGTTTTTAAGGAAAATAACACACTCCCTGCTTTTTAGAGAACTAGGAGGGTGAAAAATTAGCCTGAGCATAACCTACTTCCCTATGATTAAAGGTCTTTCTCTTTCATTCTTATTCTTTCATCTTTCTTTCCTTTTTCTCTCCTTTCTTCTCTCTTTCTCTCTCTCTCTGTTTTTTTATTTGTTAATATCCAGAGCCCACTAGAATAAAGGTATCTTACCTGGGAGATATTTATTTTGTCCTTGTTTTCCTGGTTCTGAAGAAATTCTCAGGCCTTTCACATTAGCTACTGGCCTTAGATTGCATACGCCTTCAGAGGCCTATGACCCGAACCACAGTCAGCACCTCAACCTCTTGGCACCAAACCCCTCAGTGCCCAGAAACAGCCAAAATCAACTGTTGCTAAAACCAGGGAAATGAAAAGAATAAACCTTATACATACTCTGAAGTAACCTGCAGCCTTTCCCACAAGGGAACATTCATGCATATTAAACAACATATGACAGTATATTGACATTTGTGAATAAGCTCCGAATGCACTTGTGTTGGGCAAATCTAAGCCTAGGTTTTAAACCAGCAACTAGGAAATGATACAGGGTCTCTTCCTTTCTAAACTGAAGGATTTTTACATGCTAACATATATGTCCTTAAGAAGGACACTTTATTTGGGGAGGGGACTTCGGGAGTTCTGGTGAATAAAATTACTAACACTCTGGTGTCCATAATTTTTTTATTTTATTTAACCCCTAAGATTCCATGGAAGCTTCGTATGCTGCTGTATCTAAGGCAACCATGCTATCAAACAAAAGGATTTTGGGACCAGTAGTTAGCGTAATGGCTATGTTGCTGGACTCCCATGTAGTCGACCGTGGTTTGAGTCCCGGACCCAGTGGCTTAAACTCACACCAGGCATGTGTGTGTGTGTGCCCAAGATCCCGAGAAGATAATGGAGGAGAAGGGATCGCGACGTGGCCATACCCCTGAGGGGTGATCTCTCACTTTCTGTCTCTCTGTCTCTTTCTGTCTTTCTGGCGAGCACACATACCCTATAGCAAAAACCTCTCCAAAAAATAAAAGACTTAATTTTTAATTTTTATTTTAATGAATCAAGTAATGAAATGATGCATTTGGACTGGAGTTCTCCCTTTCCCTGGACTAGACATTAATCATCCAAAGAGCTGGTCTGTTCTTCCTCAAAGCAAGCTTGGTCTGCCGAAAGTACTGTTCTCATACGTAAGAACTGGACAACTTTTGACCACCATGAGCTGCCTGCAAAACAGGAGGGAGTTTTCAAAGGGTACTATTCATTACTTCACAGATCCTACAGTATGTCTGCCTTGGGTTTATTAGTTCAGTGAAATTTTGATGGATTTTAAAAATATATATAAATAACTCTAGTAAAAAGCCTGCACAGATTTCACCCACACGTGAACTGAAGAAACTAACAGGCACAAGTGCTATAAACACAAACACACCCAACTTGCTTTGTTTGGTTGGATGATGACTTCACTCTTGGAAGCCCTACTACTCTTGGGTATGCTTTATTTTTTTTTCCTAATATAATAATTTTAGCTTCAAAAAGGTAGGGCAGAATGGCTTCTCACTAGCCTACGCATTTATAAAAGGGAAGCAGCTGGGGCCAGCCCATGGTGTGGTGGTTAAGGTACTGGACTCCAATATAGCCGACAGCAGGTTGAGTCCCAGACCCAACAGCTTGAAAATCACAGTGGGTGCATGTACATGCATGCCCAAAATCCCAGGAGAAGAATGCAGGAGAATACATTGCAGCATGGTCACACCCTCCACCCTAGAGGGGAGGGAATGATTTCTCACTTTCCCTCTCACTGACTCTCTCTGTCTCTAGCAAGTACATGAGCCTAATGGAAAAAAAAAAAAAATTAGAAGAAAACAGAGAGAGAGAGAGATAAGAGGCTTGAGTTAGAAATAAAACATATAAACCTCAATCAAAGCAAATTAGAAACATTTATGAGTTTTTTGATGACTTTTACCCCATAACCTTGATCACACAAAGAATGCCAAATAATTCTACTGACATGGATGTCTTAGACAGTTAAGATGTTAGAAAAGGGAGAGAGGTAACAGAAACTTAAAAGCAAGAAGAATAAATGAAGAGGAAGAATGAATGAGAGGGAAATTAAGAAAAGTGAGAAATTAAAAAAAAAATGTTTGCCTATGTTAAGAGTTGTTAAGATTTAAACGTTTCCTAGATTCAAGTTCTATTTACCATGTCCTGAATTTTGCAGAAGAATGAATTGTATAAATTATCTTAACTTCCAAGGGCTTGAGACCCATTAAAACTTATCTCTAATCTGTTAGCACCAGATGAAATCTCAGAAAATAAAGAGATTTTATTTAAAAAAAAAAAAAAAAGAGAGAGAGAGAGAGATTATGTCCCAGAGAAGTAAAGGAGTTATCCAAAGATTTCTCTGCTCATCCACAGACTAACTGAGCCTAAAATTCAGATCTCCTTCCTTGCCCATTCTTATTTCCGCTACTTTTTAATTTCAGGCAGACCCTTGTGACCTTCCATCAGTTTGTGTGTACCCTCTCCCCTTTGTCCTCTCTACTCCATCTCACACACACACACACACACACACACAAACACACACGCACCCGCACACACGCACTCAAATGCACTTCTGCTATATACTTGTGAAATATGAGTTTTCATCAGCTAGAATAGGTTGGCAAGAAAAAGCAAGGAATGTACATTGACAACAAAATGCTTACAAATTGAATGGAAATACTACTTATGATGGTGTGGCACTCCTAGCTATTACATATGTCTGAATGTGACCTTTGGTGAACTCCTGATGGAATTTACCAGTTTTCATCTCCCCAAATCCAACACAACGTTGCACAATACAAATGCAGCTGTGTGAGCCTACCCCACGGAGAAGCAAGAAGCTGTGTACTGGCAGCACTCCCCAGTAGACTCATACTTTGAATTAATTCTGCTGTTGTCACCTCGGCTGGGAAAAGGCCATTTGTTTTGTTAGAAGTTTAGATTCCACGAGTTTCTTCCATGCCACATAACAGATATATAAACCCTCCTAGCTCATACACTTCACCTCTTGGGCACTGACACTGTTCTCCCCATGTCCATCCTCCCACCCTTTCAGCCCATGCACACACTTCTTTACCCTTTGTTTTTATCCTCAGCTTAAAGGCAAACCTTCATAACTTATTATAAAAGGCCAAAGAGAAATCGTGGAGATATTTTCACTCTAAATTTTTCTTTTCTCTTTTCTAAAATTTGCACATGTGCTTACTGGAGAGAAGGAGAGAGCGAGAAGGTGAGAAAACATTCCCCAGGGGGTTGGGCAGTGGAGGGGGCAGATGATGGACATGAAGCAAACCCTTCTCCATTTTCCTTTCAGGATTTTGAGCACACAGTCACACACACTCAGAATGTTTTCCAAGCCGCCAAGTCCAGAAACGTTACTGAGCAGTCAGCCATGTGGGATCCATTCACCTTAGCATCACGCCATCAGCTGGTCCCATCACTCTAAACTTTTAAAGCGGGCTTATGTGATGCAGTGTGTGCTCCTTCATATAAACACTACTTTCAGACAAGCCATCAGAAGAACTGAGATATATCCTTAGTGGTAAGGATGGACTTATACAACTAAAATTTTATGTGTTGTAGTAGGATTAGTAAAATAGTGTCTATCCTTACAAATGGAGTAGTTAATAATAGAAGACAAACAGTTCAAGCCAAGAATTATAAAGACATTTATGACTATGATATAAAAGAGAAGATCTCAGTTTATGACAAACAAGGACTTTCTGGTCCAACTGTGGAGGTACAAATGGGAAAACATGGCTGCACAGTGGCTAAGGCTGTATGGGAGGCCCAGGTTCAGGTGTCAGCCCAACCTGAACAGATGGGCACAGTGGCACTCATCCGTGATCCTAGCTGGGGCAGGAGGACATGACAAGACTTTGTCAAAAATACCTAAACCATGGGGCCGGCAGGTGGCATGGTGGTTAAGGGTGCTGGACTCCCACATGGCTGACTGCGGTTCAAGTCCCGGACCTGGCGGCTTGCTTTCTCACTTTCATTCTCTCTCTCTCTCTCTGTCCTTCTCTGGTCAAATTAAAATAAATAAATGAATAAATAAAGTTAAATAAAAAAATTGTTTCATTGTTTAAAAAAAAAAAAAACCTAAACCTCTCTCTCTTTCACTCTCTGTCTCTCTTACTAAGGAAAAAAAAAAGGACTTCCTAGTAAAATAGACTACCATATTCTGTTATTTCAATGGAATTTAGATAACCATCTATTCATGGTCTCAGCAGAAATTCATCTGAGAAAGACCAGTGACCTCCAAATCCTTTATAACTCTCTTCACAGAGGTCTATGAAGACCTCTTTGATGGTTGATTGAGAGCAGGGGAACTTTTTATGGGTTTGAAAAGGATGAAATCTGATTGACACAGGGATTAAAAATACATTCATCAGCAGGGTGTTTCAGTCAACTACACAAGTGATTCTACAGCTCAGTGTGCTTTGAAACGAATCAAACTTTTGAAGACCTTCTATAAAGAAGAGATGTCTTGTACATACCAAAAAAAATTATTTAGCTTTTCAAGTGAATAAGCATATTTGAAAACTTAATATTTTTAGGTAGCAGAAAGAACCACTTATAATATAAAATTCAGAAAATAATAGTCTCTACCTCACAGAGTGTGTGAATTTTGAAGAAATAATGTCTGAAAACTGCTGGGCAGATCAGCTAACACAGTGAGTAATCAGTACATGCTAGCTATTTATCTTATTCACAATCAATACTGATGTTTTCAATAAGACATTCCTTTCTTTTGTGTTTTTGCATCTTTCACAGTTTTTTTTTTTTTTTTTTTTTTTTTTTTTGGAGAGGTTTTTTGCTATAGGAAGTGTGCACTCGCAAAAGAGACAGAGAGAGACAGAGAGATAGAAAGCGAGAAATCATCCCCCAGGGGGATGACCACGCCGCAATCCCTTCTCCTCCATTCTCCTCTCGGGATCTTGGGCACGCATGCACACGCACCCAGCCTGAGTTTAAGCCACCGGGTCCAGGACTCGAACCGTGGTCGACTACATGGGAGTTCAACGACATAGCCATTATGCTAACTGCTGGTCCCACATCTTTCAGAGTTTATATAATAGATTTTTTCCTTTTTTTAGGTTTTTCCATTTCTTTCTTTATATATATGTGTGTGTGTGTGTGTGTGTGTGTGTGTGTATTCTATCATTGTATATCTTGCAAAATGAATTTTCCCTGCATGAATACAAATACACTGTATATTAGTCCAGTTAAAGACATTTTTGTACACGTTATCATTAACAGATAATTTTCCATTCCTGTGTCCCTTGAATGTTTTGCTTCTTTCTTTTTCCCCTTGATTCCCTTCCTCTCACCCTCCCCATTTCTTAATACATATTGGTCTGGTAGATAACCCTAAGTTGTAAGACTCCTGGTTCCAAATTTCTAGAGTTGCACAAAGTGATGTGCATCACACAGTATCATGAAGACATTACATGTATATGGCATGTTGGGATTAATGTGTGCTGGCATGAGCTAGTGGGTGTAAACTTAGACGTTTCTGCAAAAGCAAGTACTGAAAAGGTTCTAGTTCTCTAAGAAAGTAAATAAAACTGGATTAGCTGAAATAGAAGAAGTAAATAAAACTGGGTTAAGAGAGACTTTATACATAGATGATTGCATGTGTGTGTGTGTGTTTGCATGTATGACTAATTTAGTCAGTTAATGTTTTCTTATAGCTTATGGTATCTTCCAGGTGGCTCAAAGGAATTGAGAATGTAAGTCACCATTTAGTGACTTTTCTTTTTTTTTATAAATTTTTAAATTTATTAATTTGAACTATCATTTATACATTTAATCACTATACATCATTTAGATTGTAAAGAGACTTTATCCAACATGACGCACACTTCAGTTCAGCCCAGTTGAGAACATACGCATGTCCTCATCAACAAATGATAAACCATATCTATGTCCCACAAATGCCTTATCTCTCTATTTTTTCCCCAAATTTCCTTTCTTAAGCTCTTCCCCACCCCCTCTCTTTCCACTTTGGGTCTAGTGTCCATAACAATTTTTAATGCTTGTATGTCCTCCAGTCTTTCAGTCTCTGCTATAGAGTACTGACAGTTGGTATTTTTTTTTTTTTTTTGGAGAGGTTTTTTTGCTATAGGGCGCGTGCGCTCGCCAGACAGAGAGAGACAGAGAGATAGAAAGCGAGAAATCACCCCCCAGTGGAGATGGCCATGCCGCAATCCCTTCTCCTCCATTCTCCTCTCGGGATCTTGGGCACGCACGCACACGCGCCCGGCGTGAGTTTAAGCCACCAGGTCCGGGACTCGAACCGTGTCGACTACGTGGGAGTCCAGCGACATAGCCATTACGCTAACTGCTGGTCCCAACAGTTGGTATATGTTAAGGGGAGACATACAATGTCTCTCTTTCATAGCCTGACTTGCTTCACTCAGCAACTGATCTTCCATATTCATCCACTTTCTATCAAATTCCAGGGCCTTGTTGTTTTTTATGGCTGAATAGTATTCCATGGAGTATATGTGCCACATTTTTTCAATCCATTCATGCGTTTGTGGACATTTGGGTTGATTCCAAGTCTTAGCAATCGTGAATAAGGCTGCAATGAATACAGATGTGCAGCTTTTCCGATTGAGCATTCTCCTGTCTTCTGGGTAGATACCCAGGAGTGGAGTTGCTGGATCATACGGTAGTTCTATTTTAAGGTCTTTGAGGAGCCTCCATATTGTTCTCCACAGTGGCTGCACCAATTTACAATCATTTGGTTACTTTTCTAATGAAAGAAATTAAACAATATTTGCTCTGGCTCTTTGTAAGCAAAGATGTCTTAGTTGAATTCCAGAAAGAAAATCAGCTCTTGCCTTCTTCCATATTTATGGATATTTAGGCTCAAAATAAAGTGAGCATCCTCAAAGTCTCTGTTTCCTTCACCATGTCAGAACAGAAACAGCAATATACAGTAAGAGAAACTCTTAGAAAGTAAACTCCAAAAAGCAATAAATAGACACTTTTTTTTTGAGAAAGAGAGATTTTTGCTATAGGGTACATGCCTTCACCAAAGAGACAGAGAGAGACAGAAAGCAAGAAATCAGCTCCCAGAAAGGATGGCCACACCATAATCCCTTCTCCTCAATTTTCTTCTTGGGATTTTGGGCATGCACACTCATGCACCTGGTGTGAGTTTTAAGCTGCTGGGTGCGGGACTCGAATCATAGTCAACTACACGGGGAGTCCAGGCATGAAACCATTACATCATCTGCTCATCCCTCAAAAGACAATTTTTTTTACCCAGAAAAGCACAAAATGCACAAATTCCCCAAAAGTAAATGGGTGAATACTCAACTGCCTCCCACCTCGAACTTAAGACCAGAGAACTGGAAAATTTAGATTCTTAGGAGACACTGAACTCAAAGATATACACTGATAATATCACCCATTGTGGAATCAACACTCTAACTGCCCATCTAGCAGAAGTCTCCATTCCTGGGTGGCTTGCAATGACTACTTTGTGCTTCTTTCGCTGAAGTCTGCACAAAGAAAATTGAAGGCTAATGTTCCAAAGCTTAGCCATTCCTGGACATTCATTTCTAGGGACTGTTTGGAATGTCCAGTTGAGGTGTTCCTGGGCACATAAAAGTTAAACTGGTCTGTAGCAAGCTCTACTTCTCAGGTCATGAATTTCAATGAACCATAATTACCCAGAACAAAAACAACTCACAAAACACACAGTAATGTTTCCTCTTTCAGCATAAAATTGTCCAAACTGAAACTACAAAGCAGATGGCACCTTCTCAGTGGTACATTCTATAACTGGAATACTGGCAATTCCTCAGAGTCTCAGCGATTTAATTAATGATGACATCAGGCCCAGGGTAGACAAAATTCTAAGATTGCTCCCAAGATTCCTATCCCCTGTTTTGCATGTCCTACATTATCTCTTTCCCTGAATGTGTATTATTAAACACATTTGCCTAACTGTTTTTGTATGTTTGAAGTAAAAATGAAGAGATATTATTTCTGACAGTATTTTTAAACTTTTAAAGCATTAATCAAGAATCTGGTAATATTAAGTAAAATCTCTGGGGTCTGTGGAAATCCAAGGAACATTACAGGGTAAGGCAGCACCCTAATCTCTGGCTCCAGCCTTTCAAAGCAGAGTGAGATTATGAGACTTTATGCTCCCATGACCTGTCTCCAAAGCAAAGGCCAGAGGAGGTGTGGGTTTGGGCAACAGACGTTACAACATGGAGGAGAGTCCTTATTCATGGAAATTGGCAGGGCCTCACCCTACAAATGATCCTCACTTGTCCACGCTCTGCATTTATAGTGTCAAGTGCCAGGCATCATGGATAAGGATGCAAACTCAACCCAGGTTTTCATGTTAAGTCAATTAAAGTCCCTGAAGACAGAGATAAGAGATGAACAACTGCCAAACACTGTGAAAATGTACTATCAGTGCATGGTAGGCAGACTCGGAGTGAGCAGGAAGAGCTGGGAGCAGGAGCACCTACTCCTGCTTCCTGGACACAGGAAAGTGTCCAGGAGGGAAATGGGTCTGTCTTGATTACTAAAGGAAAATAGGGGTAGTTAAGCAGATGAGGTGAATAGGGCCCTGAGGAAGAGCCATTTCATGGGAAACCACTGGTTAAAAACTCAGAGGCTTGAGAACATGATCCTTTTTTTAAAAAAAGAATTATTTTATTGAACTTTATTTTATTTATTTATTTTAATTTGACCAGAGGGTCAGAGAAAGAGGGAAAGTGAGAAAGCAAACTGCCAGGTCCAGGACTTGAACCGCCTGCGGGAGTCCAGCACCCTTAACCACCACACCACCCGCCAGCCCCAAGAATGTGACCCTTTTAGGGCACAAGTTCTTTACTACCACCTGGTATTATAAATGAGAACATAAAGGTACATGACAAAATTAAGAGCTGAGAGTCAGGAAAAAAACAGACCACAACAGAATCTATAGGTCTTACTGAAAAGCTTGATATTTATTCTAAAGATGATAAGGAATCCTTGATGAACTGCAGATAGAATGGCACTGTAGAAAGTTCACTTGGCATCTGTGTGGATAATGGGCAGGGAAGACAAAAGCACTCAACCTGAAGGTTATTTGAATAATCTACCAAAGATAAGACAAAGAGGACATTGATACAGATGGAAAGAGGAATGAATTTAAGAGCCACAAAGAAAGTGAGACAAGCAGTATTTAATTGGCCAGATTAATCTCAGAAAGAAGAGGTCATGGTTGAACACAAGGTTTCTAGCATGAACAACTGGGTAATTGCAAGATTCTTGAGCACTTCAGAGAAAGAAATGCCTGTTGTCCTCACAGAAGTGAGAATTTAGGCAAGGACATCAGGAGCTTACAAACCTGGTCAGAAAGTAGCAGGAGAACACCAGCAGGAACTTATATGTCCTAGATACACTGAGGCAAACACTACCCAGGGATTTTTCCTCGCTAGTTAAAAATATGTTTGGGGGAAACCAGCAGTTAGAGTAATGGCTATGTCGCTGGACTCCTACGTAGTCGACCACGGTTCATGTCCCGGACCCGGTGGCTTAAAACTCACACCGGGCGCGTGTGCGTGCGTGCCCAAGATCCCGAGAGGAGAATGGATTGCAGCTTGGCCATCCCCACTGGGGGGGTGATTTCTCGCTTTCTGTCTCTATGTCTCTCTCTGTCTGGCAAGCGCATGCACCCTATAGTGAAAACCTCTCCAAAAAAAAAAAAAATATATATGTTTTGGGGGCCAGCAGGTGGCATATATTTAAAGCACTGGAATCCCACATGACCGACCATGGTTCGAGTACTAGATCTGATGGTTTGCGTTATCACTCCCCTTCCCCCGGTCTCTGTCTCTCTTTGGTGAGAACACGTGCCCTATAGCAAATTAAAATAATAATAATATTAATAATAAATTAAATTAAATAATAAGTAATTCTTTAAAAACACATTTTGTTCAACGAAAGTCCTACCTGGGCTAAAACAAGGCAGTAGTTCTGTGTCTTCTGATGACTTGAATGACAGACATGTAGATAGATGTTCAGTAAGAGCATTTTAGGCAGTTTGTTGATGGGTGGGTCCTTAGCTTGCTACAAGCTAACCATAGGCATTTAGAAAGCAGAATCGGGCATTTCTGATCTGCAGCCTGTTGGGCTAAGAGTTGGAGGTAACCCTGGCTAATTTCAGCACATGTGTACACTTCTAAAAGGGGTTATAAGTGTCTCTGATAACAAAAGAAATTTTAGTCTTTAGAAGTCAATCTTACAGTAAGAAATGGCAAGATTGGCAAGAACTCAGAAAGGTTGTCAACATTTTTCTTATTCCATTTTTAGAACCACATCATTCAACATGATGTTTTCAATTATTCTTGCATTTAAATTGAATTTCGCCTGCAAGTAAATATACCACACCACTTTTAGTGCAAACACCCTGTAAAAGGCACTGAGAATGTAGAATCGATTTTTAGATTGTGCACAAGACCTAGTATTCACCAAATCACCACTTCTTTAAAAACATATCTCAAGTTAGTCATCTGCCAGGGAGCATTGCTTATTATTGATCCGCATCCAACCCATCATTGCTAACCTGAATCCTCCCATTTCAGTGTTCATCATTGAGGTTTTTATATTTACCTGTCCCTATGTATGTCTGTTTTCTTTGACTGAATATTTTGTCTCTAACGATTTCTTTAGACTGAACCCAACCTAATTCTTTACTAAGTACCCCCCGAAACATGATTTGTTCCTATCATCATAGCTAATCAACCAATTCTTTTTTAGTATTCCACCAATAAATGGACTAAATAACTGCAACCAGAAAGATGTTTTCTCTTATTACTGTCTCCTACTGACTATTACCGAGAAATTAAGACCTTCTTTTCCCCTTCCTTCTTCATTATAGGAGAGGGGAGGGATGTGGTGACAGAAATCTTCTTGGATTTGAAATAGCAGAGTTTCAGTGCTGACAGGAACAGATGGGCTCGGCTTGGTGAGAGGGCTTCATGCTGGGTCAGCACCAAAGAAAGAAGGGCAGCCTATGGGGGTATTACAGGAATAGAGGCGCGACAGCATGAGCCAACGAAAAGGTGAGGATGAACGCAGAAGAATGAGGACCTGGGAGAGACAGACCAGAAACAGAACTAGATTTGAGAAAATGGTTAATGCAATAAGAGTTAATGCAACTGAAAGCAGTATCCGCTGCCTTTTACACGGTTCCCACATCATTTGAAGAAATTATCCCAAGAAACAAGGGAGCTCCTCTCTACTCTCTGAGACTCTGGCAACTGCACACAGGAGTAACTAGGATTTTATTTTGGCATAATTGGTGAGGAAACACAGGTGTGGTCTCCTGCAAAAGGCTGTCTGTGACTTTTCTCACTTTTCTGTAATCCTATTTTCATTAAACTTAACACAAGCCAGCCAGCAGGTGCTTGCATCGCCCACCCCCACACACCCCAACCTGGTTTTACTTTCAGTATGGGATTCTACCGAATGTATTCCACTCATTAATCACCACCAAAGTTTTGCCTACAAGATTTATTTATTCAACAAACAATGGAATGACTTGAGGGGGAGGGAGTGTGGACAGAGGGTGCTTACAAAGAAGAATGCAGTGGACCAGCTGATGCTCCATCTATAAGACACACAATTGATTTGACTCTTTCCTACCTGAACTCACTGGCAATTTGGGATCATCCTCCTGATGATCCAAAACATAAAAATTTGCCCTATGTCCTGACACGTTGTCTATAATTCAGTCATTTCTCTTTCCAAATATTTCTCTTTTGAGTGGTTTATCCCAACTTTAGAAATAGAGCACAGCCTAGCTTCAGATGGCATGGGTTTTTCTCTATGGACTTTTTTTTTCCAAAGTTAGACAAGGGGAGGACATGCTGGAAAGCTCAGCTTACATAACCTCATTCGACAAATATGGCACATGCCAAAAACTTGACATTTCAGAATACAAACTTTTTATGAAGCAGCTTTATGTTTCAAACACAAGACAGCATTCAAAGAGTGTGTGATCATCCAACCACCTCCCCAAGTTCCAAACGTTCTCATTCTCGGTCAGTTAAAATATATAAGCTGCAAAGGAAACAAAACACCTTGGAGTATGGGCATCCACTGTTCTCTAATTCCTTCCTCTTTCCCTCTGTGTTCTCTGGGGTGGCCAGGCTAATACCCTTGGAGATTCACTTCACTACCACTCCCAGGGGCTGGGGGAAAACCCTCCTTTGATCTGCAAATGAGTACATGGAATGTCTTCTCTGGGGCAGCAGTATTCTGACACAATAGTTATTATCTCAGATGAGATAATGAATAAGAACATGCTTTGTAAACCATAAAGTTTTTAAGTGTCAGTGATTGTTTTATTATTGTTAGTAATTTATTTCTTAGTATTGTTACTACTACTAATAAAATGAATCACCAGGCTTCCTGCTCCAGAGTTCCACTTTCGGCTACAAAGACTCAGAAAGGTACCATGTGAGAAGCTGAGAGAAAAACAGGGAATAGAAGTATTATACATCAATGTTCTTGTTTCCGGAAAGCGTTGCCATGTTTGCAAGAGCCCAATGGGACCTCAGCTCACTCCAGAAATAACTTTGTATTGATGAAATTATTCTTCTTCATGGACACCCTTGTGTCCATACTATAAAAGGAGGCCTTTGCTACTCCAATAATTCTACTATAAAGATTGTCTCTCCAGCCCCCAAAGGTTGAAGGACCCGGCTAGCTTTCTCCTAACCCCCTTCTCCCACCTTTTGACCTTTTCTCAGGCCCTCATAAAGGTTCTTAATCATCTACTCACTTAACTTGGAATCACTCAAACACACACACACCCAAAAAAAGAAAAAAGAAAGAAAGAAAGAAAAAAGAAATTATGATTCAAGTGAAAATCTAAGTAAACGTATTTGGCATTAAGAACCATGGAAAGTTGAATCTCAAGCCAGAAGTGGTTACCCGACTCTGCCCATAATTCCACATAGAAAGCTACATGTGGCAATCATGGTGGGTTAGATGCATGTAATGGGAAGCACTCTAGAATTTTTACTTTTGAGTATTTTTCAACAAATAAGTCCATTTAAGCTCCAGTGGAACAGCCAGCCAACTACTTTCTCAACCAGCACTTTAAAAAGAAAGAAATAATAAAGTTTTTAAAAGAATAATTTATAATGATCAAAGATAAACTAAAATATTAGCCTGAAAGAAATACAATTTCAGGTTTCGAAGCTGGTTTTATGAGGGAGATAATCCTCCCCTATTCTTTCCAGGCCTATAAATGCAATTTTTATTTTTTTCCCCAGTCATAGGATTGTTACAAAGATTGAACATGGGGTAGATTATTTCATTTATTTTTCAGGGGGTACTTGGCAATAACATTTTGCAGGTCCACCTTGTGCTATTTAGGAGCATAGCTGGAAACACCCCACCAGCTGCTGCCTGACTGTGGATCTAGCCTTCTACTTTTACAGTCTAATGAAGACCCAGCCCTTCTCTATCTGGGGACAATCTGTGAGTTTGGTCACTGTCTGCTATTGTGTGTCTTATGCTCATTATCAACTATTAACACAAAGAATGGATAGGATGTTAGTTGTTTCAGCCTTAGGAAAGATCAAATTTTTAAAAAAATTCCAACTAGAGGGGACCAGCAGGTGGCATGGTGGTTAAGGCACTGGATACTCCCACATGTCTGACCGGGTTTGAGTCCTGAATCTGGTGGCTTGCTTTCTCACTTCCTTTCTCTCTCTCACTCTCACCCTCTGTCTCTCTCTGGTCAAATTAAAAATAAATGAATGAATAAATAAAATAAAAATAAATAATTATTAAAAACAATTCCAACTAGAATATAAAACTTGGTACCAAACCACTCATATTAAAATCATAGGCCATTATGAAATACATCCAATATAAACAATAAACCTGGTTTATAACATTCCACTCAGATCACTCTTTTGCACTTCAGAGGGTCCAATAAGGTACTAATCCAGAAGAGGAGGAGGGAAACTGCCCTGGCATTCAACTTCACTGGGTTCTCTTCCTGCAGCATGAAAGCTGATTCATGAGAATTTTTAAAATTATTGTTGGGACACATATTTTTCTTCATTTGGAAACAGTTTTATTCAGTTCTGCAGTAAACATGTATGGTCACACAACTTATTATAAATAGTCTACCCTACTGACCAAAAGAATATATGAGAAAAAACTGGCACTGCTCATCAACCTCCAAAATTTTCTAATATGGGCGTAATTGAAAAGTAGACACAGGGAGATAGGAAGTTCATTTCTTCTTATCCTGAATTACAACATATTGCCAGCAATGCTGAGAAGTTAGTTAGTCTCTAATTGACCAGCTGAACAGAAAGTTACTTATCAATCTCCAAAATCTTCATTCAAATAGTGATTAAGAAACTTGACATGTTACAGGAAAACAAAAACACAAACCAAAAAATTACCTTTCTCTTGCAATGTGGTAGTAATATATTCTTGAGGGACTCTCAAGACAACAGAGATTTAATTGGACAATAAGGCAAATGTAAAATACAATAGTTCCAAGTAATGCCCTTGGTAATAGAAAAGAGTTTGATTTTTACATAATGTAATAAGTGCTTTGTAATTAGCCAACCCTGGGTTTGAGACCTAGTTCTGGCACTGACTAACAATGTGACATTGGACAACTTACCTGACTTTTCTGGGCCAATTTTCTTATCTGTAAAATGTGGATAATTATAGTTCCTGTTCTGGTAGAGTTGTTACTAGGGTTAAATGAGTTAGTATATACAAAGCAATTAAAGCAGTATTTGGCACATAGTAATCACTCAATAAATGCTCACTATCACTAATATTCTCAAAACTTTCCCCTGCTATATGGTGATTTTACACAGACACCATTAGCTCTGGCTATCACTTAAAGGAACAATGAATATATGTCTATAAAATAGGTAATATCAGACCAGCCACACAAATATAGAAACACTGACCAAGGACCTGAGAATTGACTTGCTTATATAGAGAGAGAGTTCCACTTTTCTGGGGAGCAGAAGAAGGTAGGTGTATTATAACAAATACTTTGCCCCAGTTTGGAACACAGAGCTCCCGAAATCCTTGGAATTTTCTGGGTAATAGGACTGTCTTTGCTATTCATAAGAAGCCTTTTCAAGCCTAACTCCCAAGGGACAGAGGCTCCTGCACTCAGGACCCTTCTGGATCTGAGCCTACACATCTCTTCATCTGGTTGTTCATCTGTATTCTTGATAATATCATTTACGGTAAACTGGTAAAGGTAAGTAAACACTGCCTTCAGTTTAGGGAGCCATTCTAGCAAACAATGAAATGAAGAGGAGGTCATGGGAGTCTCATATTTACCCATGATCAGTCCAAAATACAGGTGACCCAGATCTGCTATCAGTATCTGAAGTGAGGGCAGTCTTAAGGGACTGAACCCTTAACCTGCCGTGTCTACACTAATTCCGGATATTGAGTGTTAGAATTTAACTGAATTGTAAAACACCTGGTCTAGAGAGTTGGTGAGTTGCTCAGTGTGGAGAAAACGTACACATTTGCTGTCAAAGTATTGTGAATAGAGATATGGTTTTCTGAGAGTAGGGCCTAATGTTTTCATTTCAGATTCATTTCTGACCCTCTTACCTGTCAGTAAATAGATCCCAATGATATGTTTCCCCAAAGAGAAAGCAATTCGGTCAACCAGAACATTGAGAGAAGATTGCAGGAGGCCTGTAACATCCAACTCCTTCCCCACATCTTGACCTGCCACTAAATACACATAGTCACACACATTGGCTTCCCACTCCTCCTGCCACAACATGTATGCAGTCGACCTCTGTGTATGTTCTGGTTTCGTGGAAGACCCTTTCTAAGAATGAAGACAGGCTCTGAGACTCTATTATTTATTTATTTATGTATTTAGGTGGTTTTTTTTTTTTTTTTTTTCTTTTTTTTGGAGAGGTTTTTGCTATAGGGCGCGTGCGCTCGCCAGACAGACAGAGAGAGACAGAGAGATAGAAAGCAGGAAATCACCCCCCAGGGGGGATGGCCACGCCGCAATCCCTTCTCCTCCATTCTCCTCTCGGGATCTTGGGCACGCACGCACACGCGCCCGGCATGAGTTTAAGCCGCCGGGTCCGGGACTCGAACCGCGGTCGACTACGTGGGAGTCCAGCGACATAGCCATTACGCTAACTGCTGGTCCCTGTATTTAGGTTTTTTACCATAGAGCGAGTATGCTCGCTGAAAAGAGACAGAGAAAGTGAGGGGAAAAATAAGAAATCAACCCCCCAGAGGGGTGGCTGTGCTGCAATCCCTTCTTATCCATTCTCCTCCTGGGATTTTGGACATACATACACATGTGTCTCATGTGAATATCAAACAGCCTGGTCCTGAATTTCAACACCAGTCAGCCATGTGAGAGCCCAGCATCTTCACCACACCACCTTCTGGCCCCTGAGTTCAGAGACATTTTTGTTTGATGGAAAGCCATGCTGAAAAAGGATTTTGAAACCAATATTTTCAGTTTAGAATGATTAACAAAACTGTTAAGACAGGATTCTAGAAGGAACACTGGAAACATAATCCAAGTATGGGCTTTTGAGGCCAAAGGTTTGGCATAAAATCTTAGATCATACTGCCACTTATTAGTGTTGTGATCTTGGGCAAATTGGTTAACTTACTCTAGCCTGTTTTCTTGTCTAGGGTGACCATTCATGTCCACTTTCCTGGGACATTCCAAAATATACCAGTTGTCCCTTGGTAATTGATAAAAACTTCCCTGTCAGACTAAAAAACTCCAATTAGGACAATAAACTTTGCGATGACCCCATTCTTCTGTAAAATGAAAATGATAATCATCTTAGAGTGGTTCCAAGGGCTAACCATAATATATACTCATTGCTACCACAATACCTTGTACATAGAAGATGCTAAATAACAACTATTTCCCTCTTCACCTATTTACTCCAGATCTACACCATCACATAGCTGTTGAGCACTTGAACTACAGCTAGTTCAAATTGAGAAGTACTTTAATGCAAAATATACAAGATTTTGAAGATTTAGCACAACAGAAAAGATAAAATATCTTGTTAATAATTTTTATACTAATTCCATGTCCAAATGATACTTTTTGGGATAGATCAGTTAAATAAAATACAATGTTAAAATAAATTGCAGGGCCCGGCAGGTGGCATGGTGATTAAGGCAGCTGGACTCCCACATAGCTGACTGAGGTTTGAGTCTAGGACCTGTAAGCTTGCTTTCTCACTTTCCTTCTTTCTCTCTGTTTCTCTCTGGTCAACTTAAAAAAAAAAAAAAAAAAAAAAAAAAAAAAAAAAAAAAAAAGACAATGAATACAATTTAATAAAATTATTCTTTTTAAAAATTAATTGTACTAACTTCTTTTTATTTTTGTAGTGTAGTTACTTAAAGATGCAAAGTTATATATGTAGCTTGCATTATATTTCTATTGGGCAGCAGGGCTCCAGATGGTCTGTTTATGCTACCCACCCACACCACTTCATCCCACTAAGACTACCCCACCTTTTCATTCCCTCCTGTCCCCAGGGATTCATCCTTCCAAAACTCAAAGCAAGAATCAAGTGTATTTTTATTATATATACTAACATGATTTTTAATTTTTTTCTGAGTTTTTGAAGTTAAAAGAGCAATAAACTACCGGGTAGAATAAAATCAACCTTGATTATGGCTCTCAGAAATGGCTTCTCCTGGGACTAGCAGTTAGTGTAATGGCTATGTCGCGGGAGTCCCATGTAGTCGACAGCGGTTCGGGTCCTGGACCGGGTGGCTTAAACTCATGCCTGGTGCATATGCGTGCATGCCCAAGATCCCGAGAGGAGAAGGGATTGTGGCGTGGCCATCCCCCCACCCCCAGGGATGATTTCTCGCTTTCTGTCTCTCTCTTTCTGGCGAGTGCACGCACACTATAGCAAAAACCTCTCCAAAAAAAAAAAAAAAAAAAAAGAAAAAGAAATGGCTTCTCCTAAGGGACAGAAACACTGACCTTGAGCGCAGTAGGAAAGTTGAAGAATCTGGGCCAATATGGAAAATATCCCATGCTGGCAAGAAAAAAGGAGCCAAGTTTGCCAGAAAAGATATAGCAATCTCTCTCTCACTCAGATTTGCTAATTCTTGTGAATGCTTGTGAAACGCCTCAGGTCTCATTTCTGAATAACACGAAGAACTGTGCCCTAGAGTACCCATCCATGTGTCTCTTTGAAAAGAAGCATTAGTATTTCATGAAAAATAAACAACTTCCAGCCTCAAAAAATATCTTCCTAGAGCATAAAACACTCTGACTCTTATAGATGCCCTTGACATATTGAGCAGCAAAGTGCAGAGCTGATTGACTCCAGAACGATAATCTAATTCAATCAATGCCCATGCCTCACAGACACAACTGCTTGAAAAGCATAAGTTTTCAATTAAAAAATAATCTTAGCAAATTGGGTATTTCAACATTTTTACCAAATAGCTTACTTAACAAATCTTTAAGATATGTGATGTTTGATTTTTTTTTTTTTCTTCCGGAAGGACTTATTAACTGAGGTGCTTGTCCTGGAATCACAAGTAGACACATATCAACTTTGTTATAAGGTAAAAGAGAAAGTGGTTTCTTAGTATAGCCAAAAATAAGGTTTTGTCAATGTACTGAATTTTTCACCTTTCAACCAGTTGCTTTATCACTCACTGTGCAGACATAAATTTTGACATCATTCCTCGGAAGAGTACCTCCTTCCGTCAGTCCTATCACTCAGAAGAAGAGAAATGGCAGACAAGAGGTATGTGTTGGGTAAGTATAATATTTAATATGTTCCATGAGGTGCTTTGTATCTGAAATCCACCAGCTCTCATCCACCAGCTCTCATCAGCTAACTCCTCCACCCAACCCACTCCACAATCAAATAATTCCCTTCTCTTTGATAATAAGCCAACACAGAGAGAAGTCATGGTTTAGAAAAATAGTATCTTAGGTGGAGGAAAGCACAGCGGTCTCTCACTTTCCCTCTCCAACCACAACAATTGGAGGAGACTTTGGTCTGAAAATTCTATCTGCTACTAAATGGTACCCAGATGGAATTCACAGCTGCTGCATGGTACCAGCTGTACCTACGCCCATCCATCTTTGGAACACGCCTGAGGCTGAGGAGGGGGAGAAATTGAGTTGACAGCACAGTTAAAGAGCCTCTCTTTTCCTCTGCATACTTTTCCTTTTATCTTTCCCCCTTCAGTTTCAGAGCTTCTTGTTCTCACCTTCATGCTGTGGCAGTGCTGACAAAAGAAAACTGCAGCCCTGGAGAACCAGCAGGGAGTAATAGCCCCAGGCTCTGAATACCTAATGCCTATTGTATGTGTGTGTAGGTTGTGGGGAGGGCTCCAGGGAGGGGAGGAATCCAGTCAAATTGCTAGGGCAGGAACAGGACCTTGGGTGAGGACCCTGAATGCTTCCAGAGAGTATCTGAGTTTTGATACCTGTTTTCTAATGAAATCCAAGGATCTAATATGCATGGTCTTTAGGAATGCATTGTTCAAACAGATTTGATTCCTGCCTAGAGGCTTTTCAAGCCACTGACCACTTTGAACCTAATTAGAAAAAGCAGAGGACACTGGAGACATTTAATAAAAGGAATCGAGTTGCTGCTTCATCTTCATGACCTGGGATTTATAAGGGAATTTCACTGGCTTTGTAGCAATGTAAAATAAATAGACATTAGATGATGACAGGGAAAACAAAATTGCTGCCAAAGCTAAAAAGAGCTTGGCAAAAGAAGAAAGAACTACTACATAGTCAGTCATTATTTACTGTACAAACCTTTTCATAAAGCATAGAAGAGAGATACATAGGAATAATGGGCCCTTGCTAAAAGATGAAAAGGGCTTTCTATAGCTTACATTATCCCCTGACGAAGGCACTGACGTGTCCCAGTTGTTACACAATCTTATTGTTCTATTCAGCCATTCAGAAAGCTAAATGAACAGTCCTGCTCTGGAACTTTTCAAGGCTGGAATAAATAGTTCACTCATTTCCAAGGCAAAGAATAAAACGATAGGCAATGGAGATAACTAATGAATCTTGCAGAAGCCTCAGTCCATTGCGTATGGTCTAACCAGTTAATTATTCTTTAGCCTATAAGCTAAAATGTAAATAAATGGAATTATCTAACCTATCTGGGCCTAACAAAAAGATCCCAACTGTTCATCATTTAACGGAGAAGGAAGAAGGCATTGAGATGTCGACCAATCACCATGACCTAGAAGAGTTCCATTTAATCACACCTTCCTAAAATGGTGTGATTCCACATTATAGTCTAGAAAGCTGAAATCAATTGGCTCCTTTAACTAAACTGTGTCTACTCAATTCAACAATAGGAAACTATTTGTAGATACTAATGAAGAAAAATACGTTTGTAAACTAAAAAGTGCTTACAGCTAAAAAGCACTGTAAGTATAAACTTGGGCCAGAGTACATTATTTATTCATACCAATTAATAATCTGTTTTTCCATTGGGTTGTATTTCAATCACTAAAATCAAATGGAGACTTATTCAGCCTTTCAAATGTGTACGTGCACAGTGGGGAAAGAGCGTGGTGGGATGGGACGGCAAATAGAAACAACTGTGTTCCTCTAGCGCGTGAAAGTGGAAAAAGAAAGTTGTAAATGTATCAAAGAGAATACACAACAAGGGCCCATTCTAACAAAGTCGAGAACATGGATCCCACGAGCTATTAATATAATATTTGTTTCTGGTATCCTAAACAGAGCAAATCCTCATTTACATCAGGTGATCAAAAAATAGTAGGTCTTGATTACTCCTTCTAAAGTAGTGTAGGACTGCGGGATGCCTGAGTGAATGCCCATAAGACTGCACTTTCTGATCACAGCCTCACACAGGAGGCTAGTCCCCTCTAAGCCACGAATCTCACAACTGGAAACTAGGGGAACTGATGCCTCCTGCCTCACGATGTTGCAATTGCCAATGTCAAACACCAAGGTTCGGAAGACGTTCTGAAAGTTGTGCAGCTCTGTAAAAATACCTAATTTGATTTGTTCTAATAAAGAGTCATCATCACATATATAAACAATAGATTAATCATTTATAAAGACCATGAACAAGTATTCAATACTTCTATAATCTTGGATCTAGTTTAATCTTTCTTTGAGGACTTAGAAAGTATTTTAAGAAGTGATAATGGCTCCCTCTGTCAGGAATATGAGCATCAAATACAGAAATATTCAACTGAATTACATGCAAGATTTAAAATACTAACGATTTCACACCTGCGATTGTCTGAAATATGTACTATCAATTGCCACTCTATCGAATATGCCTTGCCACTCCCTCACCATACATTGTATGAGATGTGCTATATCAATTACTAACCATTAGTTGATTTACAAGATCCCCATGAGAGCGACTATTGAAGAGCAATAAATGAAGGGGACAAGGGGACACGGGTTTGGGGAATAATCAGAGACGCTGCCAATAGAACAAAGATGTCCCTTACTCAAGATATTTTATTTCTATCTGTTGTCCCATTGTCACAATATCAATATATTGCCATGTGCTAGTAGATCATTGTAAGAAATGGAGAAATTTCATTGTTATGTGGCAGGGACCCACGGGCTGTGGTGCCCTTGTCCAGTATACGACTTACTCAACCGTATATGGTAGCCCTGTGATGTTTACTTTTACCTTTACACCTTCATTTTATATCATTACAGTTCCAAAACATGTATAAACTACCCTTTGTAATTTGAAAAACATCAAATAGAGAACATTAAAAAATACATACCATTAGGTTCCAAAATGAATTTTAATAGCAATCATAGACCTAAACCCCTTAAAGCAGATTTCTGAATTTCTGAATAGAGAGAGGCTCAGAGGCTGTGATGGCTAGCTTGTTTTTCTAAATATTTATTGCGTGGCTTAGACCCTGTCACTCAACCCCTTTGTTTCTTCCATCATTTATAAATTTTACAATTATATTTTTAATAAAAGTACCTAATACCTAAGTCCATAACCCCTAATGTGCATACAATATACTTACCAACCTTTATAGAACAACTTCACAAGTTTTATTAAAATATTTTAATTTTTAACATATGCACATCAAATCACATTATGAATGGTTGTTGACTCTGATTCAGTCAAAATAATTTCCCCTGTTTCTACTGTACTATCTAGGATCATGTTCAATATTTTTTTTAAAAAAAAGTACTAGGACTTGTCCACTAATAAGGGGCTGGTAGGGAACCAGCAGTTAGCGTAATGGCTATGTCGCTGGACTCCCACGTAGTTGACCGCAGTTCGCGTCTCGGACCCGGTGGCTTGAAACTCACACCAGGCACGTGTGCATGCATGCCCAGAATCCCGAGAGGAGAATGGAGGAGAAGGGATTGCGGCGTGACCATCCCCCTTGGGGGGTGATTTTTCGCTTTCTGTCTCTATGTCTCTCTCTGTCTCTCTGGCAAGCGCACGCGCCCTATAGCAAAAAACCTCTCCAAAAAAAAAAAGTTAATTATAATGTAGTCATATACTGGAATACTAAAAAGCCATTAAAAAGATGAGGCAAATATATATATTGTGTAGGGAGAAAAAAACGAAGTAAAGAGTCATATGCTAAAATAGATGATAAAGTGTAGATGAATATTCCTATTTATATACAGACTAAAACTAGAATGACATACAGCACAATAAGACAATAGTAATATATGGATGGCTGGAATATGAGTGCTTTTCATTTTTCTATTTATACATTTCCACATTTGCTGAACATAGCATAATGTTCAAAATGGGAATTTTGTTGGAAAGCTCATGCTGAGAAATTTTCTAGGTACTACAAACGAATGTTTGGGAGGTGAGAATTCTGAACAACATGAAAGTTTCGCTTATGAAACAAGTGGCATCCACTATAATTACATTGATAGAGCTTTTTAGAATTAGAATTTTCTTTCAGTAAGCATTAGGGTAGGTTTTGTTTTGTTTTGTTTTAGTTGCCAGACATCATGTGTACTTTCCAGAGAGAGACAGAAAGAGCAAGAGAGAAAGTACCCCCATAATGAGGCAGATCATGCCACACTCCCTTCTTCATTTCTCCATCCTTTTGGGATTTGGGGTATGCACACACATGCAGCCAGAATGTTTTGCAAGCTGCCAGGTCTGGGACTCAATCAGCAATTGATCAGGTGGGAGTCTGCTCACTAAAACCCTAGACTAACAGGCCAGGCCAGAGATTGAATTTTTGTTTGTGTTTTGTGTTAGTTTTATTCTTTAATAATTTTCCCCAGGATAATAGAAATGAAAGAAAGCTATTTCTTGGAAAGTTGGTTTGGAATGGATGGGAAGGATCCAAAGGAACAGAAATGGAAATGAGGATAGCTACACCTGTTTTTCTCTAGGTGATTGCTGTCCAGCTTAAATATGTTTCTCTATACCCTCTCTTTTGTTTGTTTGTTTGCTTGCTTGCTTGTTCGTTTGCTATTTAGGGCATATGTACTTGACAGAGAGAAGGAAAGTGAGAAATCCCCCTTCCAAAGAGGATGTCCATGTTGCAATCCTTTGTCCACCATTCTCCTCTTGGGATTTTGGGCACACATGCACACACACCAAGCATGTTTTCCAAGTTACCAGGTCTGGGACTCGAATTGCACAGTAGGCCATGTGGGATCCCGCCACCTTAACCTCCATACCACCTGCTGGCCCACCATCTCTTTATTTACACCTACTGTGTACCTGTATGTTGACATCACAGCCCATTAAATTCTTGACTGTTTTCAACTATGGGAGAACAAAGATAAGAAAGATCAGTTTGCCCTCAAAGAGCTTACAATATATTCAGTAACTATGCAGTCCAAGAACTCCAAACACAGATCAACACAGCCAAGACAAGGAGCCAGAAAATCAGCTGTTTTCAAAATAACCACTCATTTTACTAAAATCACTAAATGGTTCTTTTCAAAGCATAGGGGAGACACCCACCAGGAGTACTGAAACGAGTCACCTAATCTGTAGATACCAATGAAGAAAATCTTCTCGAGGCATTGGTGAAAACAGAGATTTATTTTCAGTTTGTAAATAAATTGAAATGCAGTATGTTCATGGCCATGAGGATGTCTCTTTGCAGACCTGCAAGTAAACCAATATTGCCTCAGTGCTTGTGTAGACAGCAAACTGGAAAACACAGCAAGGGATAGGAACAGCTCGGGTAGCTAATAGAAAGACTTGCTTAATGCGTAAGCTATCCTCTGCACGCACAGAAGCATTCACGAGGTTATGAACAAACGGTAATTGCAGGGTGGTTTATTAATTGAAAATAAATGTCCTTTTCTGTGAAATAGCTTGATATTGAAAATCCAAACACATGATAAAAGGACATGCACAGTCAGCAGAGAAACCTCAGCTTTGAAGAATCTGCCAGGAAGGAGAAAGTTTAGAAGGGATTTGTTTTCTGGCTCCTCACAACAAATAAACTACCAAGGGACTCCCCAGGATCTGAATAATGAATTGTCACCTCCTCCCTGTTCTTTTCCATCTCCATCTCCCTCTCCTCATTCCTGTTTTTCCTCTTCTCAAATATGCATTGGAGAATTGTAATATTTTGGTTCTTCTTTCTCATGAGGCAACCAATGGGGGGGGGGGGGGGGTGGAATTCCAATAAGGAAAAAAAAAAAAAATCCAAACATCCTAAACCAAAGAACTAGAGTCCTGGAGGCTTACTATGACAGTAAATATATAAAAATTAGATTTCTTGTTTATGAGGCACTTTTTTTCCTGTATTTTTAAATATGTATGGTCAATATTTTACAATTGTGTTCATAAAGTGAATATGTGGAAACAATTACAGAATAGAGCTTTTACATATTTTATTTCTAGGGTCAGCATCGGGTTGCTAATTTACACATTTAAAGTGTGGCTGCCTAAGAAGGAACTGCTTGGCCATATTGACCAAATCCTATTGAATAAGTTCAAATGTACTGTGGTGCACTACCATAAAATGTTTATGCTAAAGTGTTTGCCAATGAAGATAAATTGCTTTGAGCCTTCCCGATCGGACTCCAAAGTATCCTTTCAAGCTGCAGTAATTAGGACCACAAACACGCTATTTCACTATGAGAATGTGTCCTTAAATGACAAAGCACTAGGTCAAATAGCATAGCCTATGAGATCCAGTACCTCCACGAACTGAGTTACTCCTCTTAGACAGGTATAATTTGTGCTTTCATATGAGTTCCAGTCACTGTTCCCTCTCAAGATAATATTTGTTCATGACCAATGTCTATATGGGAAGATTTTACCCTTCCTCTCTATAACTGTTTAATGCATCAAAGAAGAAGCTTCGCTGGGACCAGCAGATGGCATGACAGTTTGCTGCTGGACTTCCATGTAGTCAACTGCAGCTTGAGTCCTGAACTGGTGGCTTAAAACTCATGCAAGGCACATGTACGTGTGTCCCCAAGATCTCAAGAGGAGAATGGAGAAGGGATTGTAACGTGGCCATCCACCCTGAAGGGTGATTTCTCACTTTCCGTCTCTCTGTCTTTCCATTGACCACATGAACCCTATAGCAAAAATTGCTCTAAAAAAAAAAAAAGGAAGGAGCTGCAGAGGTAGCACAGTTCAAAAAACCTATATCATGGTGTTGGGACCAGCAGTTAGCATAATGGCTATGTCACTGAACTCCCATGTAGTTGACTGCAGTTCGAGTCCCGGACCCAGTGGCTCATACTCACGTCGGGTGCATGTGCGTGCGTGCCCAAGATCCCGAGAGGAGAATGGAGGAGAAGGAATTGCGGCATTGCTGCGTGGCCATCCCCACAGGGGATGATTTCTTGCTTTCTGTCTCTCTGTCTCTCTGATGAGCGCACACCCTCTAGCAAAAACCTCTCAATAAATAAATAAATAAATAAATAAATAAATAAATAAATAAATAAATAAAACCTATACCATGGTGTGCTTGAACAAACCAGTCCCCTGTGCTAAAAGGAGATGTGCCAGCCCTGGAGGCAAAGGTAAGTGTGTTCTGGAAATGAAGCTCGGCCAAGACCACTGTTTCTCATGTCTGAAAACCTTTAACTGCAATAAAGGTATTCTCCAATTAAGTATTTGAGGTCTCTGGAGAATTCTTCCTGAGCCACATAGAGAACAGCTAAAGGACATGATTTTGGTTTCCACAATCTCTTTGTTGGTAATATTAGTTCCACTTTTTATCTTTTGAAATCTATAATCACATCATGGGCTTCCAGTACGAGAGTCTCTTGCCTATAATGAGCAAGAAGGTAGATTTTCACTTGTTTGATACTTCTCTTTTAGTTACTTCTAGTTTTTTTTTCCAGTGCTAAAGAGAGGAAAATAAATCTTTAGTATATGTGCTGCCGAAGCGAGCACGAAAATAAATCTTTTTAGGGGATTGTGGATCTGGCTTGGTGGTTCTAAAAAGTTGGAAGGTACTTGTGAGAAGCAAAAAAAAAAAGATGAGCTGGAGCCAGGCTAGGAGGTGGAATGAAGTTGAGAGCTGCTGGAAGACCAAGGGTGACAGGATGTCCCCGCCCACAAGCCAGCCCAGGTAACTCCTCAGGGCTGAGCTCAAATTTCCCTATGGGCCTTTTATTATGAAAGCATATACAGAACTTGGCATTTTATACTAAAAAAAAAAAAGCTTAAAAAGATAATTTTAAAAACCTCAAAAGCAAACAATCCTCCCCCCTCTACTTTCTTTAAATGGCATTTGCTTTCCCTTAAAACAAACAAACTATATATATATATATATATATATATATATATATATATATATGTATACACATATACACACACACACATACACACACATAAATAAATTTAAAACAAAAGAGAAAGGTAACTTTATGCATGCACAAAATTAAAATTCTCTGATGCTAGAAACAAAGTTGAACAGCATGAGAAATTGTTCCAACAGCTGTTTCTATACACGAGCTATTAAGGAGGGACTCTCCCGGTGTCACTTAACCAGCTGTCATATAGAGGAAAAGTGAATGTACTGATTGATGTAATGCTCCTGGGAGGTGGGAGGAGTCACGGTTTCTTTGAGAAGGGTCAGGGAGGTTTGGCTGTAACCTGTGAACAGTGGTTGAATTGTTTGGAATGTTGATTCTAGAGCCTACAAAGGCCCCTTTATCCCTCTACTCCAGGTCGATTATACACCTGACAAATGGTAACTGCAACATTAGCAGACCTGAGAGAGTTCCATAGCTCTCAGATGTGTGCCAGTATTAAGTCTGATAGCCTCTCTTTCTCTTTCTTTTTTTTTCTCTCTCTCTTATTTCGATAGCTGCCCTCTGCGAAGCAGAGCACTGGGTCTCCTGACAACTGATGCCCAGGTGGCCTCAGTATCCATCTAAACAGTTGACATGAAATTGATCTACCAGGGTTGAGACTAGGGGAGCTGGTATCAACAGAGCACTCCACCTTCAGTAAAGATCGTTCTTTCCTCATCAAGGGCAAGGCGGGGGGGGGGGGGGGGGGGGGACTAAAAAGAGCTGACACAGGTGTCCAAGTTGCCTAGTTGTATTTGCTTTTGAAACTCCAATTGTGATGACATCACCCTATCAGAGGACTGTGTTTGTTGATGTTTGTTAATGTGGGTTGTCAGTATATAACCATGCTCAATTACCACTAGGATCAACCCACTGTTTTCAAAGGATGGAAAAACTGAACCACAAAAGGGAACGTTTTGGCAGAGATGTCGATGGAAGCAAATAAGGAAAGTGCATCCTGGGTAGAAATTTCCATAGTTTTGAAAACAATCTGGAAAGTGTGGGCAGATGATTGGTTCAGGAATATAAATATAGGTGATCTTTAACCATGTCCACCCATACAATCTAATCAAACAGGTCATCCAGAAATAATTTTCTCTTTAGGTTTTCTGATCAGTTATGCAAATGTTTTAGAAATAGACTTACTTTGTTAACTATGTTTGGCTTAGGATTCACTCATCTTAACTTTGGCACTTCATTAATCTTTTGAGGCCATATATAAGTTCAAAACAGAAGTCAGGATGACCTTTGTGTTTATCTAAACCTAGTGTTGTCAGTGGAGAAAGAAAACTAGAGAGAAAAAATGAGTTGTACTAGTGGGTTTAGTTTGGTGGCATGAATAGGAGCATTTCTTTCCTGAACCTCACTGAGTTGGAACAACTAGAAATGAGGTATGAACTGGAGCTGCTGTACAGGAATAACACTAATCTCTTATCTACGTAGAGTTGTCCTGAGTGCAGGCTAGATCTTACAGTCACTACAAAAGCTGACTGGAAAGTTAAAAACTTAGATAAGCAACTGCTTCTACAGTTTCTGTAATACTAGCATGAGTTGATGTTGTAAAAACCCAGATTTTTCCACTTAAAGATTATTCTGAAAACTGAACAACAGCTTATAAAGACACAAAAAAAAATCTATATTTAAAATGTCAATCCAATTCATTCAAAAACATCTAATTTGGAGCAATGTGAAATTAGAGTTAGCAAATGTACAGGCTCTGCAGAGTATTGGGAGAGCTGAGGACTAGTCGAGGAAGATTAAAGATACACATTATCCCAGGCCTGCTCTGTGGTTCTCTGTGGCCTAAAGCTAAACAGGCAAACTCTTTAAGCTACAATCTAACTTTATCCCTGAAATGCGATGGAAATAATAAAGAATGCTATAAATGTGGTACGAATTTGGCTAACAGGAGAAATAGATGGCTGAGCATGTTGGAAAGTAAAGTGGAAACAATATTTGAGGTCTTGTCCCCACACACCGAAAGAGGTAAAACAAACTATTAAACTGGAGTTCGAATTTACACCAGCTGAACCTTTCCAGAGACATCACCTCAAGTATGGTGAGAAAACATTTCAGATAAGGGGAACTATCAATAAATTCATCTCACTTCTCTACCACAAATTCCTCATCCTTTATAAACCAAGTTGCATGAGATTGCACATACAAAGCTAGAGAGTACTAGAAGCCATAGTATTGGGTGGTCTACAAGTCACCTGAAGAATATCATTTTTATAAAGCAGTTCTGTTCTGGTAAGAGAGATTCAGAGTGCAGCCTCGGGACCAGCAGTTGGCATAATGGCTATGTTGCTGGACTCCCATGTGGTCAACCACGGTTCAAGTCCAGGGCCCTGTGGCTTAAACTCACACTGAGTGTGTGTACATGCGTGCCCAAGATCCTGAGAGGAGAATGGAGGAGAAGGGATTGCGGCGTGGCCATCCCCCCTGGGGGGGTGATTTCTCACTTTCTGTCTGTCTGTCTTTCTCTGTCTTTCTGAGGAGCCCACGCACCCGATAGCAAAAACCTCTCCAAAAAAAGAGTACAGCCTCTCAGTACTTTGCTTGACATCTTGATTTCATCGGTTGTCCACTGAGAAAGTTTTACCAGTTTGTCAATATAGAAAAACCTATATAATAAATCAATCTGGATGTAGCCTCGAACATTTTCCACTGGTCACTGCTATACAGAGAACTTGAAATAGAAATCCAAGTATTTTAGATCTGCCCTGTCTAAATGTACTTGTTTTTCACATGTTTCATTTATTTGCTACTGTAAAGCTATGAAATACACAATCTAATAGATACCCTGCTCATCACTATATTCTAGAATCTAGTTCCATTTTTGCTAAGTATAATAATAGATGTTCAAAATAAGAAGTTCAAGCTTTTCCTTTTAGTAGCATGAGTTGTTTTTAATTCTAACCATTTTTTATCATACACATTTCGATCTTAATGTTCAGGGAATTCTAAATATAATTCCACATTTTATCAATAAATCAAGTTTACATGGAAAGCCTCAATCATTCAATTATGCTATAGTGATGATGCTTTTAGAGAGTTGAAAAATAGAAGACAATTTCCCCTGACACTGCCTGGGGCCTTCTTAGTGTCAAGCTCGGTAAGCCTGCTTCCTAACCTCAGGTTCTGTTTCTCTCCACTCAACACCCACTCGTTCCACAAATATTTATTGAGTACCTACCTTATAATACAGTAGACATTAAAGTCCTAAAACTCCTAAAAGATTTGTTCCTACAGAGAAAAGTGCTTGTACTTGTTAGCAATTTTCCATGCTACTCAGAAACTCTTAATTTAGAATTGATTTTGTGCCTGTATTTCAAATGACTGAAGTTCCTAGATTTCCAGATTCTGGGTTAGTGGGACATCGCTGTGATAACTTTCTTATTTTATCTCTTTACTCAGTGCTAGCACATAGCTCTCTATCATGTTTTCTATCCTTGGTATCAATGACCCATAAGTCAGGAGAGAGCAAAGAACCTCCCTTCTTTGTAGGGACTATAGCAAAGTGACGATCCTGTAAGTGTATCTCAAAAAATATATATTTCGGGTGAGTAAAAAGTAAGGACAAAGTAGGGTTTGATTTTTTAAAAGCCTCGGGCCCCACATTCAGACAATTCAAAGAGCACAAGCCTAGTATTTTCCAAATTGTGTCTCTGATTTCATTCTCAGTGATGTGTGTCTGTTCAAATCAATGCCATTTTGCTGTCACGCTTGCACCTAGTTCATGCCATGCCCTGACAGGAAGTGCACGCAACATACTGAGGGGCCAGGCAAATTTGAAACAGCCCATTGGCCATTAACTAGTTTAACAAACAACAATGAAACAGGAAATAACAAAGCGTGATCCTTGAATTAGTACTTCAGCAAAAATACTCAAGAGTTTTTCCACAGTCTGTAAATTGCTCCAGCTGTGTTTTCACGGTTTATGAAATTGAGAGAGGCAAACTCCAGAGACAAATTAAAACCTTGGATCTGGTCAGAGACGGTTTTACAGTAAAGGTGCTCAGCTGCAAGGCAGAGTCTATAGATACACACAGAGCTATAAGCCAAGCTCTACTGAAAATACAGTTTACCTTACACACAGTCCACCCGGAGGGATGAGGACTGGGATATATCAAAACACAGATCAACACGGAGAATCAGGTCTGTTTTATTGCTGTGTCTTACCAGGAGAGGATGAGGGTATAATATTTTATTATGAAACAACTAATAGAAGGAACAGAAAAACACGTGGAGATGGCCTTACCTTGGAATGAACTGAATAGTGGATGAGGAGTGCCACCTTTTGGCTATTAGATGCTGTGACATTTCTCTAAGTAAAATGAGTTTTGGCTTAGTGAATATTGAGATTTGCAATTTGATTCAGAAATGTTTCTAAAAGCTCTTTTCCAGGTATCTCTGCATCTCATCCTGCTTGGAATGAGCTTCATAGACTTCCTCACGTTTTTCCCGGTTAGTTACTGCCCAAAATGTTGACATGAGCTATCATTATTCCCTACTGCTCCCAGAATACAAAAACCATAGTTGGGAAACCAGAAGGATATTGAAAAACAGGGTATGTTTTAAAAACTCAATGCATGCCTGGTTGGGTTGGCACAGAAGGAATGAATAGAGGGTCTGATTGATCTAGCATAGTCCTTAGAGCCTAGTAGCCCTGAACTTAACCCAAGCTATGACATTTCAGAAGAGATTTATGGTACCTGGTAGGATAAGTATGGAGTTTTCCAGAGAAATAAATTAAACATACACGTAACACAAATAACATGCAGGTATTGATGCGTGTCACACAGTCTCCTCACCTCAAGAAAATCTAAAAATAGCACACCAGTGCCCAGTAATATGGTAAAATGGAAAGATTTTTGAAAACTAAGAATTAGCCAAAGACATGGGTCACCAAGACATAGAGGAACAGGGAATAAAATTCCTGGCTTCTCATTCTCTCAAGGACCAGGAGCTTCAAAAGAACACAGTGAAAAAGAGCTCCGACTCATATTCCAAACATGGCAGAAGAGTTAAAGGACCCAGGATTTTATGTCTTCCCTGTAGGAGCATTTCCTGGCAGCTTGAGATTTCCACCACCATTGAGAACTTTGTAGGAAGAAGAGACAGCTCTTGGAGGCCTGTTCTGATGGAAACAAGGCATTTTCTCTATGTTCAGAGCCCTGGACTTCAACCAAGCAGCAGTTACTCAGCTTCCTTGTCCTCGAGGATGTACCGAGTTTCCACTGTAGGCCCTATTGCCTTGTCCCTATAGAGCGCTACAGGGATAGCAAAATGATAGCAGCTTAAGAAATCCACCCCTGTCTTCCTTGTAGGGAGGCGGTCAGAAATAACCCAAGAAAAAAGAAAGACAAGGTGTAATTTAATTGAATGCTGAGATACTGGATACAGCCCCCCAAAATAACTGGCTGGGAGGACCCGTGTCTGGCATGTATCCCACATTCGGAAAGTAGTATTTTGTTCATTTCTTCTTTCCTTCTCTCCCTCCCCCTTTCCCTTTTCTCTCCAGTAACAGTGACTTTCTGATCTGCCTTTATCTCTGGGACTTGGCTGCCACATATAAGTCTCACTTTGACAGACAGTTATTGAAAGGTCTTCTGAGAACTTCTCTTCTGAGAATCTTTATCAGGTGACACTGATAGGAGTTAAGGTCCCCAGAGGTCAGGCCCTCTTCCTAATGGTGTTGAGAGTCACTGATAAGTCCTGTTGTCTTCACAGTGTCAGAGCCAAGTAGCCCAAATAACCCCCTGCCCAATCAACTTATACACAGTTACACAATCAGCAAGACTTGAACAAATGGACAGTTCCCTTTACCCCAATTCTATTGTGTTTTAGTGTTTTTAGTGTGTTCTTTCTGGCTGAGTCATTCTAAGTCTGACAAAAAAAAAAAAAGGGATTTGCCAAGAATTGATATAAATGACATTGTCACTTTCTCACTGTCGTCAAAATGGCCTTTTTTGTGGGGTTGGCAGGTGGAATGGTGGTTAAAGTGCTGGATTCTCACATGGCCGACCACAATTCAAGGCTCAAACTTGGTGGCTTGCTTTCTCACTTTCCCTCTCTGTCTCTCTCTGGCCAAATTAAATAATAATAATAATAATAATAATAATAAAATTAAATAAGTAAATAATTCTTTTTTTAAAAAAATAACGGCCTCTTTGTGCCAGCCCAGCCTCCACATTTGCAGGACCAGGCCCTGACTCCTCTGATATGATGAGAAACAAGGTTTACAATGAGAACCAGGACAGCAGGCAGCCCAGAGGGCACATGCACCTGGTCCTCCATCTATGTATCCCACAAACATGAACTGAATTCTTGTCAAGGTTCCTAGGAGACTATCACCTCAAAAGTATGATCTCAATCATCCAAACTAAACATGATAGGTATTATTATTATCCCCATTTGAATGATAAAAAATTTGAAGCTCAGAAATATGAAGTTAGTACCTAAACTCACTCACAAAATTTTCTAGTGTTTCAAAGAATGAAAGAAATTGATAAGCAGGAGACATCTAGAGGAAAGAAAATGTGAAGATATGTAAGGCAGAGACCTAAGAGGGGCCAACAGGAAGGGGAAAGATAAAAGAGAATTGTAGCAATATAAATACAAGTATTCTAAACCAGTTAAAAACAATTCTAGGACCAGCCAGGTAGCGTGATGGTTAAGGTGGCTGGATCTCACATGGCCAATTCATGATTCAAGTCTCAGGTCCAGTGGCTTGAAAACCACAACAGGCACGAGTGTATGTGTGCCCAAAATCCTGAGAGAAGAATGAAAGAGAAGGAACTAGAATATGGCCCCCTAGAGCAATTTCTCACTTTCCTCACTCTCTCTGTCTCTCTCTCTGTCCCTCTCTGGTAGGCACACAGGCAGGCTGGCAAAATTAAAAAAAAAAAAAAAAAAAAAGGTCTTTAAAAAAATGCAAAGCTAGCTCTGTAGCCCAATGGCTAAGCACTGGGCAGAGGGAGCCAGATCCCATAAGACCAACTGCAGTTCAGATTCTAGCCTTGGTGCCTTAAAAAACACAGCAGGCATGTGTGTGCACATGCCCAGGATCCTGACAGTATGGAAAAACAGACGGAAAAGGATTACAGTGTGACTAGACACTATTAGGGTATACTTTCTTTCTCTGTCTCTCCCTCTCTCTGGAACACACATATGCCCTCTGGCATTTAAAAAAGAAAAACTGCAAGAAAAGGTAATGTGTTAATAACTGAATATATATATATATATATATATATATATATATATATATATACATTTTTTTTTTTTTTTTGCGAAGTTTTCGCTATAGGGCACGTGCGCTCACCAGACAGACAGAGAGAGACATAGAGACAGAAAGCGAGAAATCACCCCCCGGGGGGATGGTCATGCCGCAATCCCTTCTCCTCCATTCTCCTCTCGGGATCTTGGGCACGCACGCACACGCGCCCGGCGTGAGTTTTAAGCCACCGGGTCCGGGACATGAACCGCAGTCGACTACGTTGGAGTCCAGCGACATAACCATTACACTAACTGCTGGTTCCCAATAACTGAAAATATTTCTAATTAAAATCATTCACTTTTATTTTGTGCTTTGTAGTTTATGTAAAAATTTACAACTTTTATTTATTTCCCCAACCAAACGTGGAAGGTAGACAAGAAATAAAGAACGGTCACCATTTTGCAAATTAAGAAATGAAGGTTTGGAGCAGCTGAATGTCCTGACTGGGGTTACATAGTTCATGAGTGCAGATGTTGGGCCCAAACAGGATTCTGCTCTTGGATTACAGTATTTTCATTTTACGATGTTTACACATCCTGGAAAAGTCAAGCAAGACCAAGGTTGCCTTTCTCAGGTATAGTTTAAATGAATGGTTAAAAAGAGACTCAGCCTAACTAAAGCCAATATACTACACTTTTGTTTTGTTTTGTTTTTCCAAAGAAACAAAGTACTAAGGGTAGGAGATCAAAGGAGAACAATTGAGTCACAGCCACATGCTAAGAAATCAAAGCCAAAGGATTTTTTTTTTTTTTTTTTTGGATAGGACTTTGGTCAGCATCTAAAACATAACAAACTAATTATTAATTTTTATTCAATTCTATTTTTTTTCAATTAATGAATTTTGTTCCAGATAAAAATGTGCACTGTAGCAAAAAATATGTAACACCATGTCTTCATATTATTATTCTCTGAAAAAATAAACTTCACCTAGGAAGAGATTATAGACAATTTACTTCAAATGTACTGGGCTAACATTATATTTAAGTATAAATTGTAATTCACATTAAAGGCAACCTGCCGTTTTAGAAAATTGAGATGACAAGTCTCTAATTTAATGACCAAGAGAAAAAGAGCAGTTTTAGAATAAATTACTGATAAAATTAAATTGGGGGAAAAAGATAATTAATGGCAAGTTTAAGAAATAAGACATAGTATTATCAATGATTGCATTCTTTGGAAAAATAAGTGTGCTATTAAAGAGTGCCTCAAGGCTGTACTGTCAAGAGCAAAGGGAAAAGGTAGTGGAGGGGAAAATGACCATATACTACATTTCTAAATTTAAAAGGAGTTCTGCTATTACTGCTATCAGGAGATTAATATAGCTGTCAGTGTAATCATTCTCAGAAAGCTGGCACATTTCCAACTGGAACTGACATATTCAAGATATAATAATGGTTTGCTGGCTTCCTAATTTGGCCTTGGCTCTCTCTTTTTTATTTTTTTTTAATAGACTTTATTTTTTTAAAACACTTTCAAATTTGCAGAAAAATGCAAATGTAGTATAGAGTTTCTATATATCTCATGCCCAGTTTTTCCTATTATCATCTTACATTAGTAAAGTGTACTTGTTAAAATTAATAACAAACCAATATGGAAACATTAACTAAAGTCCATAGATTTATTAGTTTTTCAGGTTCATATTTCCTTAGTTTTCCCCTAAAGTCTTCTGTTCTATATAATAAGATCCATGCAGGATACCATGTTGAATTTAGTTGTCCTATCTCCTGAGGTTCCTCTTGGCTGTGACAATTTCTAAGATAGTCTTTGTTTTTAATGACTGACAATTTTGAGTACTTATGGAGTATTTCGTAGGGCACCCCTCAATTTGGGTTTGTCTGATGTTTTTCTCAAGAGGAGACCAGATTTTGGAGAAGACAGTCGAAGTAAAGTGCCATTTTTTATCGCATCATACCAAGAGCATGATTGGTGACTACTAACGTTGACTTCAAACACCAAGTTGACACTGTTCAGATTTCTCCACTGTAAAGCTATTCACCCCACCCCACCTTCCTTTCATACTGTACTCTAGAAGGAAGTCACTATGTGCTGCCCACATAAGGGGTAAGAAGATATGCTACCGCTTTTTAAAACCTGAATATCTACATAAATTATTTGAAATTCTCCTGCAAAGGAGATTTGGCTCTTCTCTACTACTTATTTATGTAAACATTTACTCACTTACTTATATATTGTTACAGACTTATGGATATTTATTTTAATTTTGTGTTATAATTCACACTATTTTATTTTATTTCTCTAATGATTCCAGTTTTGGCCACTGAGAGCTCTGTCAGTTGGCTTCTATGTCCCTTTGACATATTTCTATCAATGCATGGTTTTTGTTGGTTGGTTCAGTGGTTAGTTTGTTGTTTTTCAGTACTTCCTTACTTTCTAGAACTCAGGATACTCTAGGTTCATCTTACATATTTCCTACCCAGTCTTGGAATCACCTTTTTCTACAAAGAGCCCTGCAATTTTTTAATTAAAAAATAATATTAGAAACCTAGATCAGGCATGACTCCCAAAAGTACAAAAAAAAGCAAATATGGACAAAGGGATTATATCAAACTGAAAAGCTTCTTCACAGCAAAGGAAACAATCCACAGACTGAAATACAACCTATGCAATGAGAAAAAAAATATTTCCTAGTCACATATCTGATAAAAAGTTAATATTCAAAAATATATGAAGAACTAAAACAACTCAATGGCAAGTAAACAAATAACCTAATTTTTAAAATGAGCCAAGGGAGACCAGCAGGTGGTGGAATACTTACATTGCTGGACTCCCACACAGTCAACTATGGTTCAAGTCCCAGACCCAGTGGCTTAAAACTCACACAGAGGACATATGTGTACATGCCCAAGATCCCAAGAGGAGAATGGAGGCGAAGGACTGTAGCATGGCCATACCCCCTGGGGGGGGGGGTGATTTCTTGCTGTCTGTCTCTCTGTCTCTCTAGCAAGCACATGCGCCCTATGCCAAAAATCTCTCTTTCAAAAAAAAAGGATCAGAATAAACATTTGATTTGTCAAAGTATGATATACAGGGGTCAGTAGGTGGTGTGGTGAAGTTGCTAGACTATCACATGGCCAACCAGTTTGAATCCCAGACCTAGCAGCTTCTTTCTCAGTTTCCTTCTCTCTCTTTCTCTCTCTCTCTCTCCGGTCAAATTAAAAATAATAATAATAAATAAAATTAAATAAAAAATTCTTTAAACCAAAAGAATGAAATACAAATGGCCAATTGATATATGAAAAAATATTCAACATCGCTAATCACCAACGTAATGAAAATTAAAATCACAATGAGATATCACCTCATACTGTATAATGGCTATTAAAAAGACAAAAGATGGTAAGTGTTGGTGAGGATGTAGAGAAAAAAGGAACCCTTATGCAACATTGATGGAAATGTTAAGTAATACAACCACTATGGAAAACAGTATGGAGTTTCCTCAATAATTAAAAAGACAACTACCATATGACTTAGCAATCTCATTAGTAGGTATAATATACCCAAAGGAAATGAAATCATCATGTTGAAGAGCTATCTGCATTGCCACGTTCATTGCACCATTATTCACAATAGCTAAGAATTAGAATCATCCTGGGCATCCATCAACAGATGAGTTAATAAATAAAATGTGGGTGAAGGCAGGTGGTGTGATGGTTAAAGGTGCTGAATTCCCACGTGGTCAACCGTGGTTTAAGTCCCGGACCTGGTGGTTTCCTTTCTTGCTTCCCTCTCTCTTTGTTTCTCTCTGGTCCAATTGGAAAACAATAATAATAATAATAATAATAATAATAAAATAAAGTTAAAATAAAATAATTATTTTAAAAAATAAAATGTGGTATACACAAAAGAATACTATTTAGCCCTTAAAAAGAAGGAAATCCTGTCATTTGTGACAACATGAATGAACCTCAAGACTATTATGTTATGTGAAGTAAGCCAGGCAAAGGAAGACAAATACTGCTTGATCTCACTTATAAGTGGAATTTAAAACAGGCAAACTCCTAGAAACAGGGAGTAGAATGGTGGTAACTAGGTTCTAGGGTGAGGATAGGCAACTGGGGAGAAATTGATCAAAGGATACAAAATTTCAGTTACACAAGAGAAATAAACTAAAGAGATCTATTATACATCACAGTGACTATCATTAATAACAATAAAATTGCTAAGAGAATAGATTTTAAGTGTTCTCACCACAAATAAATATGTCAGATAATGCATATGTTAAATAGCTTGACTTAGCCATTCCACAATGTATGCATATTTCAAAAAAGTCATGTTGTATACCATAAATATTATCATCTGTATTTGTCAGCTAAATAAATAAGTAAATAAATAAACATGGGCAAAGGGGAAAAGCAGATAGTTCACAAGAAGAATAAAAAAGAGGCTAGAAGGTGGTTCAGTGGTAAAATGTGACACTCTGAGGGGCTAACACACATGAGAAGGTTTCGACTTTATGTCTAGAGACCTCCCTGGGTATACCAGGTACATGCATGCCCATGGCCTAGTACTGGCTAAAGTTAGGGAGTGGTCCATAGCATCAAGACCCTGTAAGGGATATGGTCTCTTTCTCTCTCTCTGTATCTCCCTGTCTCTCTCACTCGTGGAAGAAATAAATAAATAAACTTTTAAAAAAGGAATGTGAGAAAAGAATGACAACAACAAAAGACCTGGGAGCTAGGTGCCCTCATCGCTAATGGGGTGACTTCACTCTATTTTTAACGTCAAAGAAGTTTTAAAAAATATTTATTGAAGATCCACTATGTTTTTGGAACCATATTGGACCACCAGACATAATTAAGATACCCATGATGGTTTCTCAATGGGCTTATGTTTTACAGGAGCTTAAGTAAAAAGAAAAAAAAAACTAAATGACAATAGTTTATTAGAAAATGATAAGTTACTTAAAAATTCAAGTCTGGAAGGGGAATGGGAGGGAGGACATTTTTCATTTTAAACAGTAAAGCCCATCCTTGAGGAAGGCAAGGGGACTGAAAGAGCCATACAGACATTTGAGGTAGAACCATTCCAAGAGACAGAACAGTTAGTGCAAAGGCCCTGGGGTGGGAGCATGCTTGGCATAGCATTGGACAAAAATGAGACCAGTGTGCTTGGATCACAAACAGCAAGGAGGAAATAAATTAATACAAACAAGACCATAAAGGTAACTGTTCAGCACTACAAGGGTGGGAAGGTGGTATAAGTAAGTCATATATGTTAAGAAGGCTGCATAAGGGATTTGTCTTTTCTCTAAGAAATATGGACGGTCAGCAAGACTGGAGGGTTTAGCTCTTCTTGGCTAATTATAAGTCAAAACTGCCATCCAAAATAAATGATTTTTTTTTTTTTTTTTTTTTTCAAAATAAATGATTTTTTTTTTATTCTTAACTTGCACCAAGGGTTATGAAAACGTATTTTAACTCGAATCAAAGGACATGACAAAGATTCTACATTTTTCCAACATGGCGATAATGGAAAGTAGTGAATTCATCTTGAGCAACACCATGTACTTCTTTGTCCAGGGATATTTCTGTGAGATTCCAAAGGCTCATGGTTGGGGAGCTTCCCCATTGGGGAAATCCGACATACTGCCTTCAAAGCTCTAAGAAACATCCAAAACAGCTCTCAGGCTCCTCCAGGGTACTCAGGAAAGAGTTTTCATTATCAGCCTTATTATTAGAGTGTTTGGTAAGCTGATCTAGAGACTAAGGGTAGGTTTTAGTGGGTAAAGGAAAAAAAAAATCCATCTGGGAGTGCTAAGTAACTTTTCTGGTGGGAGAAAAGCTAAGCACACAGATAGCAGTCGCCAGCCAGCTGCTAACGTGCGATAGCTCAGATTGCTTATTTTCCTTTTCCTAGCTTTGTTCTTTTCCTCTTGCCTTTGCAAGACTCCACCTGTTTTGTATTAGGTGTTTCTAAGCTACCTAATCAACAATTTTGAGAGTTAAAAAAGAGTTTGGGAGTCCTTGATCTATAACAAAGCCTTCCATTATGCATAAAACAAAAATAAGGTCTCCTTCCTTCCTTTGTCTCTTTCTTAGGCTGCTCCTAAGGAAGCACTGGTTTGCTAGTAGAAAAGAAGAGTTCAGACACATTGCCACCTCTTAGGAGTTGCGTACTCTTGGTTAGGTTATTCAATCTCTCAAACCCTTGAGCCACATTAACTGGAAAAAAGAAGTACGAAAAGCATCTCCTTCAAAGCGTTACTGTCAGGAAGGAATAGGGTGGTGCAATAATAAAGCATGAAGCTCTGCAAGGCTGACCCACATGGGAGGGTTCTGGGTTTACATCCATAGACTTCCCTGAATGCACCAGGCACCCATGTGCTCATAGTCTGGGTCTGGCTGAGGCTGGAGATGAGTTGCACCATCAAGACCCTGTTGGAGGTGCTGTCTTTCTATTTCTCTCATGTTCATGGAAGAAATAAATAAGCTTAAAAAAAATGATGGGGAGGGGGGTTGCCACTGTGAGAGTTAAATAAACTCTGGGATTTAAGGTGCCCAGAACATTGTACAGCAAGTATTATGCTTTCACTAAACTTCACTTGCTATAATGTAAATTCTGTGGGTACAAAGACTGTCTTGTTCATTTCTGCAATTACTTCAAATCTTTCAGTGACTTGCACTAGTAGAGGTTCATAACTACTAGCTGAATCAGTGGATCCATGACGCTTACGGTATCACCTCATATATGTTTAAGGGAGAATGCACACTCACACACCCACTCACATTAGCTTACAGGAATCACGGTGCAACTTAATGCACTTACTCTAAAGCTGTCCACAGCTCAGTAATAAGTGTGTGTGCAGTAAGTATTGGTGACTGACTAATAGCTCAGACTTCGAGGGAGTTGGAGAATATTAGGTTCAACAGTTACCACCTATGGGATCAACAGCTGGCATAATGGTTACATTGCAGGACACGGCAGTTACCTCTCACCGGGTACATGTGTGTGCATGACCACAATCCCAAGAGGGAAATGGAGGAAAAAAGACTGTAGTGTGGCCATACTCCCCTGGGGGATGATTTCTTGCTTCTTGTCCCTCTGTCTCTCTCCAAGAGTGTACATGCCCTATGGCAAAAATCGTTCCCAAAACAAAACAGTTACCACCTGTGAATCCTAAAAATATTGCTTTACTCTGCACACAGGACACTAGGAAAAAACAGGTACTTGAGTTGCTGTTATGGTCAAGGACATGTAGGTTTTACCCAGGACTCACATTGGGCTACTTTTCTGCCTCATATTGTGTTTTTCAAGCCCTTAATTGAAGGGGAAATGGAAAGTGCTTATTGTATATTTTTATTTGTTTGTTTCGTTTCAGGCTTTTGCCAAAGGGCACATGCACTCACTGGAGAAAGAGACAGACAGATACAGAGAGGGAAAGTGAGGAATCACCCCTGATGGGATAGCCACACCACAATCCCTTCTCCTCTATTCTCCTGGGATTCTGGGCACACACACACACACACACACACACACACACACACACACAGAGAGCGTGAGTTTGAAGTCTCTGGGCCCAGAACTCTAACTGCAGTCAGTCACATGCAAGTCCAGCACCTTAACCCCACACTACCTGCTGGCCTTGAATATATTTTTTGTAAATGAAAGTTGAAATGATGGATGAGCTGCTGCTGAGATAATTGCCATTCTGCAAACATTTGATGTGTCTCTCTTCTAGAGAACTTTCCAAAGGCTGGCTTGGTGGCCTTAAGATGTGGTGGAACAGAGATTGCCCAGGCCTACCTGAAACCAGGCTCAGTGCTTAGACACAGAGCAAATTTAGACCCCTTACTGAATCTGCTATTTTTATGTTGATAAAGAAAAAAAGTAAATCACCCCTGAAAGTTGACCTCGAAGCACAGCAAGTGAGGCTGTAAAGAAGGGAATGAGAGACTGAAGGAAAAGGCCCTGGTGGGTCACACAAAGGCATTTTGGTCCACTGGGCAGTGCCCCAGTGTAGTCCACCCATGGAGATGTGATTCTATCTGCCTAAGAGCATGTTCTCCCAGTGACTTCTCCAGAATTAAATGGTGGCAGCTGCACTTGCTTCTAGGGAGACATTGCCTGCTCTGCCATCATGGAAGTCTTTTTTTTTTTTTTTTTTTTTTTTTTTTGAGAGAGATTTTTCTTGCTATAAGGCGTGTGTGCTCGCCAGACAGAGAGAGACAGAGAGACAGAAAGCGAGAAATCACTCCCTAGGGGGGATGGCCACGCCGCAATCCCTTCTCCTCAGTTCTCCTCTTGGGATCTTGGGCATGCATGCACACGTGCCCAGCGTGAGTTTTAAGCCACCGGGTCCAGGACTCGAACCGCGGTCAACTACGTGGGAGTCCAGTGACATAGCCATTATGCTAACTGCTGATCCCCCATCATGGAAGTCTCTGAAGACTAAACATCCTTCTTGGGAAAATGCTTAGGAAACACTAATATGTATCAGAATGGCCAAGCAAAGGCAAATACAGGTTGTCAGGATTGGGAGAAAGGGGAGATATACCATCTCCCTCTAGACTAGATCTGCACTCAAAATCAGAGCCTAGCCAACAACTAAAGTCCAATGACTGGTCTTTTCTGCCTTGGTCTTACCAACAACCCCTTTGAACAATAACGGGCAGGATTTGGACCTACACAGAGAGAAAGAAGAGGTGTGAGGGTGAATCAGTTAGACCAGTAGGTCTCACAGTAGCCACTGGAATCACCTGGGAGGCTTTTTAAACATCCCAATGCCTGTGGTCACCTCCATGACCAATGAAATCAGATGTCTTGGGGTGGCTCTAAGTATCAGCAGTTTAAAAACCTCTACATGTGATTTCCAAGTGCAGTCAAGTTGGAAATCCACTGCTTCAGGCTGTCAGAGCCCACTGGAAAGACAGAGGTTGCAGAGAAAAGCAGGCTCTGCATGACTCTAGGCCCGCAGCCTCTGGAAATCTATGAGCACTCCATACCCCAAAGCTGACACACATTTGTTGCACATAAACCCTCCCATTTCTACGTTGCCAGGAGGGCAGAATGCTCCTGTAAGTAGTATTCTAAGAATACCAGTTCGGTATGCATAATCCAAAAATGACAGAAGTATCAGCCTAGGCAATTCTATTTCAAGACAAAGGGCTTTAATAAGAATAGACTAGAATTATGTCTCTGCTCAATTTACAAGGACAAAAAAGCAACTGTTACACCGCCGCCAGTGTGAGACTCAAATGCCAAAGGTTTGGTAAAGGCTAGGTTTAATTGTTTCTAAAGAGAACAGGAAATATTTATTTAGGATTAGTGGCAGCTGCTCCAGGGGTACAGCTGTGGATAGTGGAAGATATAATTAAGAAAATTGTGTGAGGGAGGTCTGGAAAGCCACCAGAAGGCACAGGAGCTTTGGTAGAAGTTTTTGCATAGTTTTCCTTGTGTGTGTGTGTGTGTGTGTGTGTGTGTGTATGTGTGTGGGCAGCTGAATGTTAATAGGTACTTAGAAGGGGAAAAAGATAAATATACAGTCTAATTAGCAGCAGACTTAAGGTTGCAAGATCAAATACAGGTAGAATCCCATTATAACCTACACCACAGGTCTGCAAAATAGTTCTGTTGAGTGATTACATCATAATGAGTACTTGTTAGAAATCATCACTCATACCTCCCTGTTTTTTCCCACAGTGTTCTCTCACCTTTAGAAGAGAATGTTCCCTTCTAAAAGAGGAGCATTTGGTAAGGATGTGGCATTTAAGTTCACAATTATCATAAAAAAATGCACTCAAATTTTCAAAAGTAAAAACACGAACCATGCGAATAATTAACAGAAGTTATAGTTCTACTTGTTCTCCGGTAATGTAAAATTTGAGTTGTTTCAACAAAATAAAATGATTACCATGCACAAATACTCTGCACCCTTAAGCCAAATGGTTTAATCAAGCTTCTTATTCCTCACCTTCGCTCCCTGTTGAAGGCACTAGACTCGACGCTCAAGACTTGAGTGACCAAATGCCACCTACCTTGCCCATATCCCTGTGAAAAAATATCTTCCCTTCTTTGAGCCCCATCTCATATTGTCTGTATATTCATTGCATATTTATTTCATTCTGTCTTATATCTTATTGCATTGCCTTACTTCCCTGTCTCCCCAACCAGGTTATAAGTAGTAAAAAAAATACAGAAGTAATTTTATCCACCTTTTACGGGACTGTGTTCATAGTTGGAAGGGACAGAGCATTTATGAATTTGAAGCATGGTAACTAAGACTCTCTTCAAGGAAAAGATTGTTCTATCAGTTTCTCTCCTAGTTTCAGCAATGCTAGAATCGGAAAGGCTTTCCAGTGTGCCTCCTAGGACAAAGTTAGTTGTGATATGCAGTTGTTCTCCTTTCAAAAGATATTGGAATATTTTTATCATTGCTTGTTTATAATTTTAGCTTTTATAATACAAAAATTACAGTTTTTTTTTTTTTTTTAACAGAAAACTTTACATTCTTTTGTCTGTTAAATGTTTCTTCCATTTGCCCCTCCCACCCACTCTCTATCACCATTCCCCTCCCTGACAGTTTCTGGTATCTACATTTATCCTCTCTATTACGGACATCAGAAAAAAAATCCCAGTGCAGGTAAGTGGACTGTCCATAATTATCCAGCAGATTAGAGCAAACCAGAACGAGCACTGGACCTCAGATTCTAGGACTTTCAGCTTCTTCTAGAAGTCCTACACCCAAGCTACTGGGTTACAACTGTTACATTTTGAACAGTTGTTTCACTAAGTGTTCTTTTCTTTGATAAACCCTCTCTTGTCTACTGACTTACATAATCTCAGAAATAGCTTGACTCTCCATTTTAAAAATGTAATTATCAGTGTTTCTACTTCATTCTTCCTTAGCTTCTCTGATAATTATCAACTAAAAGAGCTATCAAATGTTCTAGATCCCCTCTCCCTTCAGTACAGATACTAGCCAGAGAAAATCATTGAAATTTAAATTCATTAAGATTAAATGAAATTTAAAATCCCATCCCTCAGGTTCCATAGTTACAGTTGAATGCCTAAGAGCCACCTGTGTCTAGTGGCAGCCATGCTCACAGCGCAAGTAGAAAGTATTTCCATCAGTGCAGAAATCTAGAGATAAAAGGTACCCTCCAATGGTGAATAAAAGGATCCTGTTATCACGTGAACAAGCATGTCCAAGTCTATCTGCCCTAAGTCAGAATTCCCTTGAGATTTCTTCAAGCCAGCAAATGTGTGCATAGGTTTAGCAAAAATCTCCCATAAACTTAAATGTAAGTTTCATAGCATACTGTACTCGAGAATTAACTTGCAAATGTTTGGAACTTTCTTGTGGTTTGGAAAACTACTTTTCCTTGGCATTATCAAAGAGCCTATCAGTCCAAATCAGGTACTTCCTAATGCAATTGATATAGTTTTTGGTCTAAGGAGCCTCCCATTCCAAAATTTCAAACTCAGAAGAAAATTAATTTGTTTGAAGCTAATATTATTCTGTTTGTCCTAGGAGCCAGGGATATTCTGGGTGTTTGACATATTGTTGTTATTAAACATTTCAACAATTCTTTGAGGTAAGTACTGTTCTCTACATTTTGTAGGTGAAGAAAGTGGACTACAGAGGGAATGAATTATTTAATCATTTTAGGGTTAACCAACCATCCTGGCTTACAAAGGACTGAGGGGCTTTCCTGAGATGCAGGACTTTTCAATGCTAAAATCAGTAAAATCCTAGAAAAACTCAGATGACTGATTACTCTATTGGATCATAAAAGAATCTCAAATCAAGCTAAAGTCCTTCTCTTACACTCCAAGTGCAGATACACCTAGAAAAAAAAAATCACTTGTGGTTATATAACGAAATTTCCCTCTATTACATCCCTCATAATTTTGTCATTTTCTTCCTCTGTTTCTAGTTATCATTGTATTGTGATTCCAATTTGAAGATTTAGAGTCTATGTGATCAGATTTTCTGTTTTTGTTCATTCCCAGTTTTCTTCCTACATAAATTAAGCTTTGTGTTGACATTCCAGCTATTAAAACATTCCCATAGGGTTTTGGGGGTCTGTTTACTGGCTTGGCAAGAGTTTGTTTACTGGTTTGGCTCCTTCTTCAATACAATGCAGCATTTCTGATTCATTCCCATTTGTCTTGTCCTTTAAAAGACTCAGGTGAGCACATTTGTTTTTAAAAATATTTATTTCACAAGAAAGGAAGAAAGGCACACAGATAGAGAGACAGGAACCCCCAACAGAGTCTGTATGCCATGACCCACTCCTAGCCTCGACCAGCCTGGGTTACACATGAGCACAGCATGCATGGAGACGCTTAAGGATGTGAACCTAGAACCTTCCCCTTATGGGTCTAGCATTACAGAATATTGTGTTACCACTGTGCCACCATCTGGCCCCAGGTGAACACAAATGACAGTTCACTTCTCCCCAAAGTTCTCTGCCGGTCATGTATGTAGCAGAGAGTTGATATATGACAAGGAACACCAGTGCTACTCAAAATGCAAGTACTTCCCAGGACCTAAAGAATTAGAATATCTAACAGTACAGAAAAAGCAATGTGTGTGTGTGTGTGTGTGTGTGTGTGTTTAAGAATTATTTTATTTAACTTTATATATTTATTTGCTTAATTAAATTGGACCAGAGAGGGACAGAATGAGAGAGAGAGAGAGGGAAAGTGAGAAAGTAAGCCGCCAAGTCTGGGACTTGAACCATAGTTGGCCATGTGGGAGTCCAGAGCTCCCCACTGCATGCCACCTGCCAGCCCCACAATGTGGGGTTTTTTTTTTTTTTTTTTTTTTTTTGGAAAAGTGTTTGCTATTGGGCATGTGCACTTGCCAGAAAGACAGAGAGAGACAAAGAGATGGAAAGCGAGAAATCACCCCCCAGGGAAGAGGGACAGAAAGCAAGAAATCATCCCCCAGGGGGGATGGCCATGCCACAATCTCTTTTCCTCCTTTTTCCTCTCAGGATCTTGGGCGCACATGCACATGCGCCCAGCATGAATTTAAGCCACCAGGTCCGGGACTCGAACCGCGGTTGAGTACATGGGAGTCCAGTGACATAGCCATTATGCTAACTGCTGGTACCCCCACACACATACAATCTGTGTTTTAACAAGCCTTCCAGCTGACCTGTACATACATTAATGTTTGAGAAGCACTGGACTGTTCTAGACCAATGGTTCTGAAATGTTGTTGAACATTAGAATGACTTTGAAAGCTTTTAATTTTTTTTTTTTGAGAGGTTTTTGCTATAGGGTGTGTGCACTTGCCAGAAAGACAGAGAGAGACAGAGAAACAGAAAGTGAGAAATCACCCCCCAGGGGGATGGCCACACCGCAATCCCTTCTCCTCCATTCTCCTCTCAGGATCTTCGGCATGCACGCACACATACCCGGCGTGAGTTTAAGCCACCAGGTACGGGACTCTAACCATGATCGACTACATGGGAGTCCAGTGACATAGCCATTACACTCACTGCTGGTCCCAGAGAGCTTTTTTTTTTTAATTTTAATTATTAATTGATACATAATTATACATATTTATTGGGTATAGCATGAAGCTTCAATACAGGTATATAATGTGTAATGATCAAATCAGGCTACTTGGCATATCCATCACTTCAAACATTTACCATTTCTTTATGTTGGGAACATTTAAACTCCTCTCGTCTAGCTATTTGGAGATACACAATAAGTTAATGTTAACTATAGTCACTCTACTGTGCCATAGAACACTAAAATGTATTCCTCATCTCTAACTATAATTTTGTGTCCATTAATCAACCTCTCCCTATCCTCCTCCACCCACCCCCCACTTTTCCTACTCTCAATAACTATTCTACTCTACTTCTGTGAGATCAACCTTTTTAGCTTCCACATATGAGTGAGATCATGTGGTATTTTTCTTTCTGTACCTGGTTTTTCACTTAACACAGTGTTTTCCTGTATCATCCATGATGCCACAAATGACAATATTTCATTCCTTTTTACGGCTGAGTAATATTCTATTGTGCAAAATATCATGTTTTTTCTATTCATTCATCCATTAATGGACACTTAGGTTGATTAACGTCTTGACTATTATGAATGGTACTGCAATAAATTTGGGAGTGCATGCTATTTTTTTAAAATCCTAATGCTGGGACCAGCAGTTAGCTTAATGGCTATGTCACTAGACTCCCATGTAGTCGACCGCAGTTCAAGTCCCGGACCCAGTGGCTTAAACTCTTGCCGGGTGCATGTGCGTGCGTGTCCAAGATCCCGAGAGGAGAATGGAGGTGAAGGGACTGCAGTGTGGCCATCCCCCCGGGGGGTGATTTCTCGCTTTCTGTCTCTGTCTCTCTAGCGAGCACACGTGCCCTATAACAACAACAACAACAAAAACTCCTAATGCCCACACCACATACAGATCAATTAGAAAATTTCCTAGATGATCCTAATGTGCTGCTCACTTTGAGAATCCGAGCATTAAAGGAGATGGAAGCACTAGCTTTCTGTCATTTTTGCGGTAATTCTCTGCCTTGGCAAAATAATGCAATGATACTTGGAGTGATCTCTAACATATTTTCCAAATATATCATCTTTTGGAATGATAATGAACAAAGAAAATTATAGCAAATTATTACCATTATTATTATATAAAATTAAGAGCGAATAAAAACTCTCTTCCAGGAGTGGCTTATGGTAAACGCCCAAACACAAATTGTGTGTTTATAACAAGTTTCAACAAATGAGTAAACCAATACTACCATAGGCAGGATAATATTTTCTTCCTAAGGTCCAATTAGATGACAGGGATAAGTTGGCAATCAAAGAAATGACTTTTAGATATCTGTTTGCTATTACTCCAATTATGGAAAGTGATGATAGTCCATTTGCTATTAACGTTTCTACAAGTCTGTGATTTGTGGCCAAATACTGAAGTTTACTTGATGGTGTGGTGATTTTTAAGCACAGCCAAATGATCAGAGATAAAGGAAAAGTGTTGAAATGGGGCAGTTTTGAAGTCCTAGGAGCACGGCTCTCCTTTTTGGCAGTCATACGTGATGGCGTAACCTGGATAGACCAAGGCTGTTTATAAGCCAGTGTGACAAGATTTGACTGAATTACTAACTAGCCAACTTAGTCAGTCCGTCAATTTGTTTGAAGTTAAGTTTTGTGAAAACAAATTTAATCAAATCTGTTCACCCAACTGACCAGTTTTTTGTGTCTTTTTTTTCCCTTTTGTTGACTTGAAGATCAATGAACTTCTTATCATAACTTCAGAGATGAGGCAAAGGTCACCAAAATTAAATTCTCTCACTAAGGGGCATGTACTATGGGACTTTGCAACTGTGTGATGGCCTTCAGATAAGAAATCCCTGTGCAATCAATGTAAAGTCCTAGGATTTGTTACCTCTTTAAAGACAAGAATGAATGGAAACCAAGCTACTTTAGCAAATGGTTCTTCTAATCCTAAAATACACATTTTTTTCCCTTTATTCATGATAGAGCTCATGTGTGCACATGAGAGGGAGAGAGAGATGAACATCTTCAGGGTCTGGTCATGCTGACAGTCTTCTAGCCCATCAAGTGTGGGCACGCGCTGGTATGTCTGGTGCATAGGTCAGGGACTGAAACCGGGATCACCACATGTGATCCAATTTCTCTTGAGCAGCACATCACTGTTGCACCATCAAACTGACCCAAAGAAAAAAATTCATGACTGTAAAATTGGGGCTTCCAGCAAAAGGAGTTAGACAAACCATGAAAAACATGAAGATAATAAGCACAGCCTAGGTACCAGGGTCAGAAAAAGCAGAAAAATCCATGAGAAATGATACTCAAGAGAGATCATATTTTCTGGGTTTAAAGACCATATGTTTCAGTACAACCAGGACAGGACCACACCCTAAGACTTAATACTTCAAAACTTGGGGAACAATTGATGTAAGTGGCCTGGAGGTACTCTACAATTTTGTGTCTCTTTGTTTCTTCTTGACAAGGAAAGCAATCATATTTTATAGCAGTATGTACCTACCCCTCTTGAGATCATTCATTCTCTACCCAGTGTTTCCCAAAGCGTAAGATTCATGCCAGAGCTAGAGTCTAAGAAAGGTTTATGGCTATAACATTTAAAAATATGAGTCCAAGATGATCCCTTGGAGGGAGTACAGAGGCCCCCAGTCCCCTTTCTTTCCCAATCTTGAATCCTGTTCTGCATCACAAAAGGACTCATATGCCTATCTGTGGACTCAACAACTCATAAAACTAAGCACAAAATTAGATCCTTTCTAACTATGTCTTCTCCTTCCTGGTCCCTCACACTTAAGGTTGCTTTCATACTAACAGCACAGGCCACCCTCAGGAAAAATATGGGGGTAGGGGTGGGGTCCTGTGACCTAAAGTGTCTGGAGTGAGCAGTGAATGTCTAGAGTGAATAGGCTCTGGGAGGACTTGTCCCTTTGAGCCCATGGACTACTCTTCCCACATGTGGGATGTAGCCAGAGGACAAAGTAGGACCTGCTAAAGAATAAGGGCTAGAGAAGAAGTCCAGTTGCTGGAGTCAAGAGACATAGAAAGATTCCAAAGTGTTTATGGAAACATGGAATTAAAGTTCAATTTTATTTTGGTGCACAGTTTTTGAAATTCATGCATACTTTTCTCATATACGTATATTATATGAACTTTTTGAAGACCCCCCTTCATCCTGTCCACTCTATCACCAGCAAATGTTCTTCCAGACTGTTTGAACTCTTCAAAGACCAGGGTGTTCCTTACTTCATAAGGTGCTTCAGTATTTAATAAAGGCCACAAACTCAAAAAAATCTGCAAGAGCTAGGAAGTAACACAAATGAGTAAAAGAGGCTGATACAGATCCAAAGAAAGTCATGGGGAATGTGGTGAGCAGGGAAGCATGAATCCTTTCCAAAGGAAACAGCCCCCAGGCCGGGGGAGTTTGAGCTCAGTGTTGCTGGATCTTTCAATTTTTCAAAAGAAAAACAAAACAAAACAAAAAAAGAGCCGGAAATCTAAAATGTTGTATAATTCCTTGATTTTCAGGCAACAAATCCAAAATTTGTTTTAAACATTTTGTGAGGCCAACAAGCCACATCTGCTAGTGGATTTTAGCTTTTGGGCTACTAGTTTACGACCTCGGAATAAAAACCTTCTTCATCAGATTGTGTTGAAATGTGCTTCCTTGGGAATCCACGTATCTGCAGTAACCCAAAATCATTACCCCTTGTCCACATATCTTATTGTAAAGCTAGATCACATTTCCCCAAATATTTCCTCTTTTGGAGAGAAACTACTTAGCCAAGGCACCTTCATGAGCTGCTTCTATGACGTGGGCTTGGTCCCACAGGTGGTCCCCAACCACCCCTTTCTGCAGGCTTCTGCCTCTAATCTGTTTTCACGAGTAGGCAACACAATGAGTAAAATGCTTCAGAGAACGACTGCTGCTTCTTGCTACTCTTTTTTTTAGTTTTGCATGCCTGGGTCCAGGAAAGAAAATGATGACTCAATCACCGAGCTTCTTGTACAAGCCTGGCGAGTTCAGCAGAAGATGGAAGGCTAACACTGTGAACAGCGTTCGTGATTAGTTGGAGGGTATAAAATGAGGTGTGTATTTGATCTGCTGTCAGAATAGCAGATGGAACACAGCAACCATGACATGGGAGAGGTAGGACTTAATGGATCATCCTGAAATGCCTGGGAATGATTAGTCGTGGTGCAGCTACATGCAGTTTTTAATTGATTGATTTGAGTTTGTGGTCAGAAAATGACTGTCGGCTCCAGCTTATCTATAATTATCAGTAATCAGAACCAGACTTTTCTCTCCTTAATAGGCCAGGGCTCCTCTGGCGTGCTTGACTTTCTACTTTTCAGAATTTCTGTAACCACCGCCTAATAGTTTTCACTGCCATAACACGATACCTGGTGACCATTGAGAAAAAGCCTCTGGGGGAATGAATATAAAGGTAACAGGAACACTGCTCATTCATTAGCTTAATAGTTTTGACTATTTCGAGTTCAAGACAGTTTCAAATTAATAGGAGGTCTCTTATTCACAATTTAGTTGGTCTATTACAGGAAAATCCAAGAGAAGGATTAAAATAAGAATTCCTGTAACTCTAGCCCAAACCTCCTTTTTAACCTAAAAAAAAGAGAGAAAAGAAAAAAAAATTGATCTCAACACTAATTAGAGATTGGAACTATTTCTAGGAGTCAGTGTCCCTATCTCATGCAAGGTACACTAACCATCCAACAGACTACTCAAAGCAGAAACTCGGAAATCATTCTTGACCACTTCTCACAGGCCCTGACCCCATCTCCTTGCCACAACCAACCACCTTTTGGATCTGTATAACCTTAGAACAAGTGTGTGGAGTCACAGAGACCTGAGTTCAAATCCTGCTGCCACTATTCACAAGTTGTGATCCCTTGAGCAAGTGATTCTCTCTCCTATGTCTCACTTTCCTCAACTCCAATACAGAATTATAAACCTAGTGTACAGGATATTAAATAATAACAAAATTAGTGTACTTATCAAATGCAGTGTTTGACATACATACACTTAAGAATTACTTTAACTATTATTATTGATGTATAATGTCTCTATCTTCACCAATACAATCTAAGCCTAGGACAATGGATCCCATGGCAAGATGAAGGAAAGGCAAGGAAGGAGGAGGAAAAAGAATGAGGAGGGGAGAAAGGGGAAAGGAATGGACAAAGAGAGTAGGGAGAGAAGGAAGAAAAAGGAGGGAGGAGGGGGACATAAAGAGAGAATGAAAAGGAAAAGGGGCAAGGAGGAGAAAGAAAAGGAAAGAAGAGGAGAGGATGAGAAGTTTATGATGGTGGCACTAGCTGCCTTCATTGCCTATGAATTTATGTGGCTCCCACCTGCTGCTACCTTGGTGCTAGGACCCGCCACCAATGAGTGATACAGGTGTCAGTGGAGCTGCCACTTGGTAAAGCCACAAGGGTGCCTCTGTTGAAAGCTCTGCCACCACCTGTTCATGCGGAGTGGTGACCCACTGTGCCAAATTATCTTTTACTTCTGATCTCCTAAGCCATCCTTAGTTACTTGGATGGCAAAGATGTAGTATCTTGGGCTTTCAAATATTTCTCTGACATTTTGAAAGAACAGATCTTTTTCTATGGATTTACAGGAAGAATCATTCATCACACTTTAGAAATGAGAAAACTGATCCTTAGGAGAGTTTTAAAAAACACTTGCTTTGGGACCAGCAGATGGCATAATGGCTAGATATATTGCTGGACTCCCACAGTCTATCGTGGTTTGAGTCCTGGACCCAGTGGTTTAAAACTCACGTCAGGATGTGTGCATACATGCCCAAAAGTTCAAGAGGAAAATGGAGGAGAAGGGATTGCAGTATGTGCCCATCCCTCCTGGAAGGTGATTTCTTGCTTTCTGTCTCTCTCTGTTTCTCCTGTGAGCACACATATCCTGTGGCAAAAATCTCTAACAAAAACAAAACAAAACAAAACATACAAAAACCTCATGCCAGGCATGTGTGCACGTGTGCCCAAAATCTCAAGAGGAGAATGGAGAAGGAATTGTAGCACAGCCATTCCCCACCAGGGGGAGTGGGTGATTCCTCATTTTCTGTCTCTGTCTCTCTGTTTCTCTCTGTCTCTCCAGCCACTTGAATGTACTCTATACTGAAAAAGCTCTCTAAAACAAAAACAACAACGAAAACAAAAAACACGTGCTTTGGGCCAGGCAGGGGCAGTAGTGTATCTAGACTCGTATGGAAAGTTCACAAGCTCACATCCCAGGACCTCCCTAAGTACACCAGGCACATATGTACCGTGACCTGGGCTGTCTGTGATTGGGAGTGGACTAGGACATGAAGTTTTCATTGGAGTCCTCCTTCTGTTTCTCTCTTTCATAAAAGAAGTAAATGAATCAATCTAAAAAAATAAAATAAAATAAAAATTGTTCTAAGTCACACAGCAGGGCCAGTGCCCTCTGCCCCAAATTCTACATTACTTAACCATATAAAAAGGCATCTTCACCTCTTTCTTATGAAATCATAATTACAGATGCTGCTGTCTCTTTCCTTTCTCGTCTTTCCTGAGTCTAGAGAAGAGCAGGTACTGCGGTGATCTGAGAAAGAGACTCTCTCTAGCCTTGGTTCATTTCTATAACTCTAATCTCATCAAGAGCCAAATAGAAGATTGTTAGAAATGTTCACCATGCCACTGGCATTTTACTGGATGCTCCTTACTTTAAGTGGCTCTGACGTATCCAGAACACATAGAGGAAATAGCCTGGATGAAAAAGATGAAGACAATGGATCAGAACTCTACCTTCTGCCCTCCTATTATTCATTCACAAACTTTCCTTTTTGGGCCAGACTCTGCTTTAGGTGTGGAGATACAATGATAAATAACAAAACCCCCATTCCCATGCAGGCCACATTCCTGTAGGGGAAGAGAGAAACAAATAAAGAAATAGATAAATAAGTGTCAGGTGATAATAAAAACCAGGAAAAAAATAAACAAACAGGGTAAAGGATAGAGAAAGCTGGAGAAGGGGCTATTTTACACAGGGTGGCCAAAAAAGGGTTTGAAGGGGAGGCAACATTTAAGCAGAAATGAGAATAAATTGGTGGGTTTAAGGCAAAGGAGAAATAGCAGGTGAAAAAGCCCTGAGATAAGCACATACCAAGCAGGTATGGAAAATAGCAGCACTGAGGCCAGGAAGCAAAAGGGAGAGAGGCAAGAGAGAGGCAGGAATGGAGACCAGGGGAATGGGAAGATGAGGGAGGGAGGAAGGGAACACACCCCATAAGGCCTTAGGACCATCATACTTATGATGGACATGTCAATGAAAGAAGTAAGCACAGAAAAGACATGATCTACCTTATATATTTTTTTTTCTTGAGAGAGAGATTCTTGCTATAGGGCGTGTGCTCTAGCTGGAGAGACAGAAAGTGAGAAATCCCCCCACCCCCACCCTGAGGGATGGCCACGCCGCAATCTCTTCTCCATGCCGCTATCTCTTCTCCTCCATTGTCCTGTCAGGATTTGGGGCACACACATACACCCGGAATGAGTTTTAAGCTGCCGGATCCAGGAATCAAACTGCAGTACACTACATGGGAGTCCAGCAACATAACCATTATGACATCTGCTGGTCCCAACGCCTTATTTTTTTATAGGCTCATTTGTTGTTATCCAGGGGCCAAGATGGAAGAGACATTTAAGGAGCTTTTGCAGTTAGTCAAGCAAGAGATGGTGGTGGCTCAGACATAGGTGAAAGTGATGACGATGATGAAGGTATCAATAATGGGCTATTTTCACTTCACTTAGCAGTTGTTTTGTAAAACTTGAATGAGATACTACTGTATATTCATGAGAATGATTAGAATTTAAAAAAAGAGAGAGAGAGAGAAGTCCAAATGTTGACATGAATATACAGTATTAGGATCACTCTTACAGTGCTAGTAGTAGATAAGTTGGGACAATGATTTAGGAAAACTATTTACATTATCCACTAAAGTTGAACATGTATATACCTGAGTCTCAGAAATTCCACTACGAAGTGTATAGCCAATAAAAGTGGGCCACATGAACCAAAAACACATGTCCAAGAATGTTCAGAGAAGTAAAATTTATAAAAACGAAAAACTAGAAACAATCGATTGTAAATTCATATAGTGGTATACTATAAAGCAATAACAATGAATCAACCACAGCTATATTTGGTAACATGGATGAATTTCACGAACAAAATACAGGAAAATGGAAGACAGACACAAGATTCACACAGAATGATTTCATTTATACAAAACTGAAAAAGAAGGACAACTGAACTACGACGTTAGAGATGAAAGCAGTGATTACTTGGAGAAACAGAATGGGACTACTGATTTGGTGGGAGCATCAGAAGACATCTGGATGCTGGGAGTAGTCTTTCTTTACTTGGATAGTATTTTATCTGTGTTCATTTGGTGATAATTCATTGAGGTGTATACCTTTATATATTGCAGCACATTCTGCATGTATTTTATAGTTCAATAAAATATTTTAAAACAAAAGATATCTGTAAAATAGCTCATACTTTTACTCCACCATGATAATTGAGAGGAAAATCAGACAAAATTAGAATACCTATGAATTGAAAAATTCTCACTAGAAATATTCCAGTACATTCAACCTCAGACACAGGATGCAATCAAAGATCTGGTGATTTTCAATTGAGTGTGAGGCAAGGGTATTAAAGCATCCTTATGGCTACAGAAGACAGAGATGATTATAAAGGTTCAAAGAGATCCCAGTGAGATTCCATCCATTTAAAAGAATGTTCAGCATATTCGGCCACCATCCAGCAGTGACTGGGAAGTGTTTTGGTGATATGATTTACCCAGAGTTATCAGTCAATTTAATCAAATCAGTCAAAGTTGCCTTCGATCAGACTTTGGAAAAATACAAGTCATACTCCTTCAGTATGGGACCTTTATTTGACACAGGAATGAAGTTTTGCCCTAATAAGTAGACTTTGGACATTTATTCCAGGAACAAAAATCTATGTGAGTGAGCACAGTTCTGGAAATGTCTCCACCATCGCTGCTACATCCCATCCTTAAAACTACATGAATGATTTTCTCGAAGTCAGTAAATATAATACAAGAGTTGTAAAGAGCTATCTACAATGATCTTAATGTCATGACTTGGAGATATTAGGTTTTAGCTGAAAATAAACAACAAAAATGCATAAGAGAAAGTCCAAAGAAGAGAAAGAAAAGCTGAGTGCTTTGGAACTCTTTCAGAATTGCTGAAGAGAAACATTAGGCAAACGTTGAAGGCTTTCTGACTTAGTTTGATATATTCATTCAGTACTTCAGGGGTACTCTCTCTCCCCTTGTGCCAGGCACTCTTCCAAATGCTAGGAGTAAAATAGTGATGAAAATAGATAAAAATCTCTGATTTCATGAAGAATATGTTTTAATTGGGGGAAACAATAAAAATTAAAAATAAATGAATGCTATGAAGAAACATAAAACAGGAAAAAAAGTAGATGGGAGAGGGGTGCAATTATAAGATGATCATTGAGAAAATACCTGAGAGAGGTGAAGAAGTACACGCAAGCACACACACACACACACGAACACACGAACATGCACACCCCTGAAGAAAACCAATTCAGGCAGAGGTAACAGCAAATGGAAGGGCACAGAATGGGGAATGTGCTTGGCTTATGTAAAAAGAACAGCAAAGTGGGCCATCAAGTGGCAGGGAGGTTGAGATGGCTGGATCCCACATAGCCAACCCTGTGGTTTGAGTCCTGGACCCAGCAGCTTGAAAATCACACTGGGCTGGGGCTAGCAAATGGTGTGGTAGTTAAAGTACAGGACTCCCATATAGCCAACTGAGTTCGAGTCCTGGACCTGGTGGCTTGAAATTCATGCCAGGTGCATGTATGCTCAAACTCTCAATAGGAGAATGGAGAAGAAGAGATTTCAGCATGGCCATTCCCGAGGGGTAGTTTCTCATTTTCCCTCTCACTATCTCTCTCTCTCTGACAAGTGCATGAGCCCAGTGGCAACCTAAAAAAAAAAAAAAAAAAAAAAAAAAGAGAGAAAAGAAAATCATGTCAGACACATACATATGCATGATCAAAATCCCAAGAGGAGAAGGGAATTCAGCATGGTCCTCCCACCTGGGCAGTGATTTGTCACTTTCCCTCTCTGTCACACTCTGTCTCTCTCTCTCTGGCAAATGTACATGCCCTATAGGAAAGAAAGAAAAAGAGAGAGAGAGGGAGAAAGGGAGGGAGGGAGGGAAGAAGAAAATAGGGACAGAGATTAGTAGGAGGTTCTAATCAGGTACCTCTTACAGATCATTTCAGGGCTTGGGCTTCTATTTTATCACTAGTGATGTGGGAAGTTAGTTAGAAGTTTTGACTTACTTAGTTAAAGTCATGCTCTGACTTACATAGCTAAAGAATACTTTGGTACCTGTTTTGAGTACAGACTAAAATTGGGTGATGATTAAGGCAGGGAGACCGGATAGGAGGCCATTAGAAGACCAAGTAAGAGGGACCAGGAGATGGTATAAGGTTATGTCACTAGACTCCCATGTAGTCAACCACGGTTCAAGTCCCAGACCCAGCGGCTTAATACTCATGTCAGATGCATGTGTATGCCTGCCCAAGATCCCAAGAGGATACAGAAGGAAAAGGGATTACAGTATGACCATCCCCGCTGAAGGGGTGATTTCTTGCTTTCTGTCTCTCTCTATCTCTCTGGCAAGTGCATACATCCTCAAGCAAAAACTTCTGAGAAAGACCAAGTAAGAGATGAAATGTAATGGACCAGGCATTTGCAGTGAAGATGATGAAAAGTGATGAGAGTACATTTTGAAAGTAGTGATAAGGAGTATTTAGTAGATATATTTTTACTTATTGGGTCATTGGGAAAGTCATGACACATTTTTGCACAGAAAAATACATCAAGATTTTCCTGACAACTCATTAGATAGTTTGAACATATGTGAGAAGAAGATATTTGGCCCAAGCAAATGGGAGGATAGATTTGTCTTTGACAAGAACATGGAAAATTGCAGAAAGAGCTCATTTGGAGGTAAGTCCAAGAACTCAGTTGTTCGACACATTTTGTCCTGCGTAGGTTTTGAGTCAAGGGAACTACCTGGGCTGCTCTTTAAGCATGTATTGGGGATCACATCATTTCTTTACTCTAAATTCTCCAATCACTTCCCAAATATAAACTAAGGAGTTGTCAGCATTTGGGTCATTTTTAAAGCCATGACAAAAGATAAGATCACCAAGAGAATAAAATTACCTAAAACTAGAGATGAAGCCCAAGGATGGGACCTTAGGTGACTCCAGCATAGTTTCTAACCAGCACTAAAATGCCCTCCAAAGAGAAGACCAGGGCTATCTGGATTTGTAGAGTTTGAGACACTGTACTCTAGGAGGACTGAGGAAAGCTGAGAGCTTTGTGTCCATGTTGTCAAGCCTACAAAACTGCAGGTCTCTCCTACCTCCAGGACCAGAGTGAAGCACAGGAAGCACCTATTAAATTATAAGTGATAAACTGAAAGTCCCAAACAAAGAAGATCACAGCCTCCTCCTAAAGAGAAAGAATTTGAATGAACTACAGCTGGTTAGAGGATGTTGAACCAGTTACATCCAGTACAAAAGAAAATGTAAGGATCTGTTTTGACACTGGATTTCTTCCCCTGTGTACCAGAGAACATAATGTGACAACTGTGACTATCAGAAAAAGAAAGAAATAAAAAACTGAAATGAACCACATTGTGGGCCCAAGCTAAGTAAGCACAACTTGTCTAAATATAAAACATTTGTTTTGGGGCATTTTATCTGGAAATCATTCAAAGAGGCAATTCTCTAGAGCTGGTATGCTAGACAAGGGTGAGGGTGAGGGTGAGGAGATAAGATCCAGGTTTTTACAGAGCCTGATGATTATATAATTTGGAGACTCTGTTTAAAGAAAAATAATTCAAAATTAGGCACAAGGCCTTGGAAGTAACCTATGTGAATGAGGAACCTAAAACTATACCCTGATTGGACCAGTAGGTGGCATGGAGATTAAGGTGCTTAACTTTTACATGGCCAGCTGTGCAGTTCCAATCCCAGACCTGGTGGCTTGAAAATCATGCCAGGCATGTATGTGTGCATGCCTCAAATCCCTACAAGAAACTGGAGGAGAAGAGATTACCACATGACCATCCCCCTTGGGGGGTGATTTCTCATTTTCCCTCACCCTCTTTCTCTCTGGTGCACACACTCCCTACAGTGTAAACTAAAAAACAAAAACAAACTAATAAAAATAAACCCTTTTAGCTTCACAGAAAGTCTACCTCTGACCCTGGGCCCACATGACAGAAACCTTGGGAGCAGTAACTGATCACTTAATCCATTGTGACCAAGTTCATCATACAAATGCCAGGAGAGATTCAGAGTTAGCCAACCATTATGAGAAAATTTTCATTGATGTCTTTTCCCACTCAGATTCACTCAGTAAAGGAAAACATATTAAAGTCACTTAGATAAAGGGAGACATAGTAAATATTCTTGCCTCTTAGGATATCGACACCCTCCCCCATAACCTTAAGAGATCCAACAGTCTGAACAATCTAGTTGTGCTGCACTGGCACTAGGAACATGATGATCTGGGCCAATGGACCAGTGATGGCCTCAAGAACAAAGTCACTGACTAGATTTTATGTGTAAGGTTACCAAACAAAATACATGGTGCCCAACTAAATTTCATTTTCTTTATTCGTGCTTGTAAGAGTGAAAGAGAAAAAGAGCGGAACATCCTCCAGTCCATCAGATTTTTGAACTCTCATGAATGCCCAGCATATATCAGGCTAACCAGAAGGGACAATCAAACTGTGGTCACCATATGGGATCTACCTTTTCTTGAGCAGTAAATTACCTCTGTGACATTGAGCTGATCTCATAGCTAAATCTGAACTTCAAATAAGCAATAATTTTCTACTACAAGTATATACCAACCATAAGAATGCATGGGATATACTTATACAAGAAAAGTATTCATTTATCTGAAATTCAAATTAGCTGAGCATCCTATAATTTTATTTGCTAAATGTGGCAATTCTACCTACAGTGATTTCTGCTTGGGAAAGCATAACACATGGGAATTTGGAGAGTCCTACTAAGCAGCAAACATAAGGAATATACTGTAAATATTGTAGTAGTAAGTCACATGGTTGTTGTTTATATTTATCCTGAAAGACATCATTACTCATATGATGCTCAACTATATCAGAATCTGCAAAAGAGGACTTGAGTACTGTGCTCATTTTGTGCATATTTGATGAACACAAAATGGGTGACTAGAAAAGCTATTCCTTTGTTTGTTTGTTTTTCATTTTGCTACAGGGCATGTGCACTCACCAGAGAGCGAGAGAAAAATCACCCGCCTCCCCAGGGGGATGATCACTCCACAACCCCTTCTCCTCCATTCTCCTCTCGGGATTTTGTGCATGCACGTACATGCACCTGGTGTGATTTTAAAGCTGCTGGTTCCAGGACTCAAACCATGGAATCAGCTATGTGGGATCCAGCTGCCTTAACCCTCACATCACCTGGATAGCCTAAAAAGCTATTCCCTTTTAACTAATAGAAAGGACGGAAACATTTCTTGTGTAACTAGACAGCAGTATTGGTAATATAATATTCCACTGTGCTCCCCATATCCTAGAGGGATAAAATATTTTGTAATTACTAGAAGAGCAATAACCAGTCTATCATGCATAAAGCAGCTAACTGAAATGGGCCTAATGATCCTTTTTTGTTCAGCCAGGTAAAACTCATTTTCTTTTAAGATAGAAAGTAGAATTAAATATAAAACCCAAATCGCAGCTTATAGAGAGACTTACTAGCGCCATGTCAAAATACTTTGTATCTCTCCCAATGATTTCAGTTATTTAATGTCTATGAATAACTAATATTTTAGTACTTCATAGTTTTCAAGTATTTATATACATATGTTCTCTTTATTTCTGCCTCATAATACTTAATATATTATCCTCTTCCTCATTTAAAAATTATTTATTTATTTGACACATTTATTGCAGTCTAATGCCCCACCATGAATCTGTACCCCAAAAGGATGTTTATTAGATATCCATTATGTGCTTGGAATAAGTGAGCAAGACAGAGTTTGTCATTACAGAACTTACCATCTAGCAAAGAAGAAAGAATACTAAAATTAATAATGAAACTGCAGATGTCAATATATCATAATGAACATAAAACGGCAAGAGGACAGAGGTAGACAAAGACTGTTACTTTGAAAGGGTGATGGAAAACCTCATTGAGGTGGTCATATTTGAGCTAGATATAAAGTTTATATAACAAGAAGGCAGTCAGTGGAAATACATGAATTCCTTGAGGAATGAAAACATCCCATAAAGAAGAAATAAGCTTAGCAAATGAGATGTTTGCAGAAAAGCAAGATGAACAGGATGACTGCAGCAGAGTAAACAAGGTATGGAAGGAACCAAGGGTCAGATGTGACTGGAGATCAAGTAGGAGAGGCATACATGGTAAGCCAACTTGGTAACAAAGATGGTACCAAATCGCATCCCAATGCTGAAGCCATGTGAATAGCCTCAATTCAGATCCCTGCGTCTTGAAAATGTATTAGCCACACATACCCAAATCCTAAGGAACTGTATGGCTGGGGAAAATGGATCATGGTATAACAAGAGTCTGTCAGGAGTGCTTTTTGCTCTCTCTCTTTATGTCTTTCTGTCTCTCTTACTCTTTCTCTCTCTTTCATGTGTACATACATTCTTTATCATGAATAAAATAAATAAACTTTTTAAAAAAGAGGAGGTGTGGCAAGGTCACATGGAGCCTTGAAGGGCTTGACGAAGAGTTTGTATAGTATTTAGTGCAATATGGAGTAACTAGGAGGGTTTGAGCAAGGAAGTGATGTGACACATGCATACTGAAAGGGTCATTCTGGCTATTCATCCAAGAAGAGATTGGGCAAGGGTCAACAGGAGGAGGACACAAGAAAAAGTAGTTTGGAGGTTAATTAATTATCCAGGCAAAAGATGGTGCTCTGGATATGGGCAGTAACTAGGAAAGGGACAGAAGTGGTCACATCTATTTGAAAGTATAGCCAACAGGACTTACTGCTAAATTAGAGGTCAGAAGTGAAGGGAAATGATTTGCAATGAATTTTTAACTGAAAAGTTGGATGTTATTAACTGAGATGGAAATGATACTCATTAAAAATAAAATACATTCCCATAATCACACTTTACATGCCAAAGCCAAGAGTCAAATTCAGATATTTCTAATGCTCCAATATTTTTGGCTTGGTGGACTCACTGATGTTTACTAATCTGTTCACTTATTTAAAAGTTCTTATTTTAAACTATAAGCTCCTCAATGGGAGGGACTTGGTGATACCTGATATGTAACCATAGGCGTCAAAAGCACATTAATAATGTTTTATTTTTGAGAACATTTGTAACAGGATATGGCAAATCTATCAAGTCCCAAGGTTCCCAGCACCCTTGGCTGATTCATCAACCTGATTCTTTTAAAAGGTTGTAGATGCTTCCTATCTTGTTACCTTTGGATTCTGCTATGGAAGTACTAATCATATTTCAGAGGCTTACAAACTTCCCCCTCCTAAGAAAATGTATGGCAATTACAAACATATGTTCACGGAAATAAAACACATGCTCGTTATTGTTCTACAGGCAAAGTTGTCTTGATAGAATCAACAACAGCCTTTATTTATTTGAGAAAATCAAACAAAAGAATATCTCATCAACTATCTCATAACATTCTGTATTTTATTACCAGCTGAAATACTCTAAATTCAATATTAGTTTCTTGTAAGTTTAAAAAAAAAAAAAACTACACATTCTAATATCAATGCAATCTTATTCAATGTCTGCATGATTTTGTTCTCCTGGTAGATAATTAGGAGCCACATGAGCCCATGAATTTCCAGATTATTCTGAGAATATATAAACTTGACACATCAGAAGGTTTGAATAACCAAACATCAGTATTACATTATTCAACTGGTTTTCTGATCTTGGGTCTTAAACATCTTTCTCAGAAAACAAACAAAAAATTTTTTTCTCTTCATACTTCATTAAATCTTCTTACTGTAATCCTCTTAATCTATGTATTGGATTGTTGGAAAAGCCATGATGTATTTTTTCTATTTTTTTAATGCAAAAACGTGTCATGACTTTTCTGACAACCTAATGGTATTAATACTTGAGACCCATGAAAGCTATCTTGAACTCATTTACCAAAAAAATCATTCTTTAACAACTTCTTTATTTTAATAACAATAATTAACCCAAACTATATCATTCTATCAATTTCAGTTTTTCTAATTAATCTTCAGAAAAAAGTATGAGGAGTAGGAGTGAGGGAGAGGAAACGTATTCTGCTTGGCACCTATTCTTGCAACATTGAAGTATGATCAGGGAATCCAATTCAATCTGAGGAATCTGGAATTCCTGATAAAAGGGCAAAAAATTTTTAGATATGTATGTAGCAACATTAGATTTTGTAATGCTTCTCATTTTTGTGATTTTTATTCTCCCAAATAAGGGGGGGGGGGTGAATATTTTGCCCTCCACTAAAGCCACAGCTTCAGAAAAATATGTTCCACTAATTCAGGGAGTAAATGGTAATGATGGTGTCCACAGCACATTAAACTATTCCAAATGATTTCTGGACATAGCTGAAAATGAATGGACTGAAGTTCCTGAAAACTAAGAGAAACCAAAGAAGGAAACATTTATTGTTCTGAGGTTATTAATTTAAGCAGCAGGTTTAGGAATGATCTGTTCTGAAGCAGACTGAAAAACTGATAGCAAGTTTGTCTCCATACTGTAAACTAGGTTACTGGATAAAACAAATGAGATAACTATTACAGACATTACAAAACAGACACAGCACAGGACTTTGAGTCATGAGAGCAGGGAAAGAAAGAAGGAAAGCTTGTGATTGACATAACTTTCAGCCTGAAGGTAGTTCCCTGACTACAACAAAAGAATGCAACCCTAAAAGAGCACATCCATGTCACTGAATTTAGGAGGCAGAGATTGAAGTTCAAGGAGGCTGTGAGAGCTAAGTATGAGGGGCAGAGTAACTGAGAAAACTAACTCCAAAAATCTACACAGAGCTTACTTGAAGTCCTTCCCTGAATATTAGGTCTCTATCCATAAGATAAAACTGTGAATCTAGTAAAAACCAACTACTGGGATCTGTGACTGGGGAGTTGAGTTACAGCCACTAAGAATGGAGAGACACTCCTGACTGCCCTGAACACTTACCAGAGAGCACCCTGAGGAAGTAGGCTTCAAGAAGAGAATTAAATTAGCCCTAACATAAAATTCACTTTAGACTGAGATTCAAAACAAACTTCAAATCCAGACCCTGTGGCACAATCAGCAGTGTACCAGACTGCAGATCAGGAAGCCACATAATGGCCGCAGTTCAAGTCCCCACCTGGTCAGCCTGAAAATACGCGAGGCATGCATGCCCAGGATCCTGGTGGGCTGGAGGACTAAGGGAAGGGAATAATGACATGACTAAATTCTGTGGAGAGTGCCCACCTTTTTCTCTCACTCTTCCCTCTCATGTACCTTGTCATGAGTTAAAAAAAAAAAAAAAACAACTAATGCAGTTCCAAACTGTAACTGCCTGCCAAAACAAAGTTCAACTTTTTAAAGGAAGACTACATAATCTAGAATGTAAACAATGTAACAGTTACAATGTACAGCATCCTAATAAAATTATTTAAAATGCAAGAAATCAAGAAATACAATCCATAACCAAAAGAAAAACAAACAGAAACAGAAATAATGGACTATATGCACAGAGTTTTAAGCAAAATGTTAACAAAATGAGAATAGAAATGGAGCATGTACACACAGAAACCACAAGCTGGCTCTTTGAAAAAAAAATAACAAAATTGGCAAATTTTTAGCAAGACTGAAGAGAAAAATAAAAATATATAAATTACCAATATCAGGAAAGAGAAAGCAAAATCACTATAGACACTACAGACATTGAAATTATAAGAAGATATTACTACCAAAAACTGCACACATAAATTCTGCAACTTAGATGAAATGAATCAATTCCTCAGAAAACACAAACTACCACAATTCACCTAATATGAAATACAGAATTTGAATAATCCTATGACTGTTATGAAAATTAAGCCTGCAATTTAAAAACACTCCTAAAGAGGAAATTGACTTGTCTAGAATGTTTTGCTGGAGAATTCTGAAAATTAACACCAATTCTTCACAATCTTTCAGAAAGTAGAATGGGAATACTTCCTTAATTTTATGAAGTTATTATCCTGATATCAAACCAGACAAAGACAATATGAGAAAACTACAGACTGATAGCTTTTGTGCATAAATCCTTAGCAAAATATTAGCAAAAATAATTCTGAAAAAAAAAATTCTAAGGTTGGCTCTGTGGACTCGTAGTTAAGGGAGATGCATCCCACATGGCTGACTATGTGGTTCAAATCCCAGCCCTAATGGCTTGAAAAATATGCTAAGCATGTCTATGTGGAGAAATGGAGGAGAAGGGATTGAGGCATGACCATGTCCCACTGGGGGAGTGCTTTCTCTCTCTTCCTCTCTATTTCTCTGTCTCTGGCAAATGGCCTCCGAGAACTTAACAAAAAAAATTCTATACCATGACCAAGAGAGGTATATTAAAAGAAGTTTCAATATTAGAAGATTAATTACTATAATAATCTACCATATTAAGAAGCTAGAAAAGAAAAAACATATGATAAAATTTAATGCCCATTTACAATAAAAAATATTTTTTCTCAGAAAAATCAGGGTAAAGAGAACATTATCGACTTGATAAAGAGCATTTAATATAATGAAATAGGTCAGCCCCATAGTGCAGTGATTAGGCACTGTGAATTGGGAGCTGGCTAACCACAGTTCAAATCACAGTCCTGGTGCCTTGAAAAACACTGAGTGTGTGTGTGCACAAAATGCCCAAAATCCTGATGGGAGGAAGAAGTGGAGGAAAAGAGATTGCAGCATGACCACTGGGGAGGTACTTTCTCTCTCTCTCTCTCTCTCTCTCTCTCTCTCTGGCAATTGCATACACCTTCTGGCAATTAAAGAAAAAAAATCAGATTGGAAAAAAATCCAATTGTCTATAAACAGATGAAGAAATTGTAGTATAGCCATACAATGGAACATTACTCAGCAATAAAAGGTAATAATGCAACCACATACTATGAGACACAGTGATGTGGATGAATTACAAAAATATTATGCTGAATTAAAGACACGAAAGATTACTGGATGATCTTATTCATACAAAATTCTAGAGAGGCAAAACTAATCTATAGTGACAGAGAGAAGACCAGTAATGGCCTAGAGATAAGGGGGAGATATAGGTGGGAACTAACTTAAAAGAGACCTGAAGGAAATCTGGGGTGATGGAAATGTTTTATATCTTGATTGTCGTCACGTTGGTTACACAGGAGAATGCAACTGCCAAATTCATTTGGTTGGAGCATGTTTTGTATGTAAATTTTACCTTAATAAGATGGGTGAAAACCAAAGTCCAATATATTCAACATTATACACACACACACACACACACACACACACACACACACATATATATATAATACAGTACATACACACTCACATATAGTAATATATTTTTACCACAGGGTCAATTGAATTCTATAAAATTGATGTATCAGAGTAACTAAAGATTAATTTCAAGAGGATGATATAGCTGACTCTTCAATACACTATCTTTTATTCCTGTGGAAAATAAAACCATAAATTCAGAATTTTCAAAATATGACTTTATTGTTTATAAAGTACATACTGTGGGAAGGAGGGAGGAGTACTCACTAGCCTGAGGCTGGGGATTGCCAATTCTTTAATTCACAAAAATTACAGGTTTGCTTCCATTCAAGAGTTCAAGTTAAGACCCTTCCAAGAACTTTTTGTGTGTGCGGTCAGGAGGGAAGGAGGTTCCTCCTCTGAGTCAGGCTAAAGGGGAGATTCTGTGATACTCAGCAGGGGTCGGGAGTCAATCAACTTTGAATCTCAAGAAAGGCAACTTCAAGAAGACTTTATAAAAGGGGCCCAGTAACACACACTGAAGAGAACTCAGAGAATTTGTCTGTATCGTAAGAAGTCTCTATAAAAGGGTCATACTGTTTGGTAAGGGGTGTAAAACAGTAAGAATCTCTTTATCAAGACTTTACCTTCCTTGGAAACTATGTACAGGCGTGTGTTGCACTCTCTTATTATGGAGGGGCCAATTACCTCATTTCTTGGTGGGTCTGAGGACATCAACCCACACATTCTGGTCAAAACCATTTTCAAAAACAGTTTTTTGGAGAAAAAGCAGGAAAGAAGCATTACAGAATGTTAAACCTGGTTGCCTTTATATGCCAAAAATATGGTTATATTTTTCACTAGCTTTCTATATTTCCAAATATTGTTTTATAAGTATTACTTTTGCCATGGAAAAAATACAGCAAACATGTCATTATGGTCTGCATTTATTGGTAATGAGAAAAACTTTCAGGGACAACAAATTGTTCTGTTGTACTTTTGTAACTTCTATAAATTTCTGTTACTTTTGCAAGAAAATTGCTGCACATTCTAGTCTTTTCTATTAATACACAAAATGTGCCTTTCTATACCGCAGACTATTTTATGCCTGTTGGTGCCTTTTTCCATTGCACGTGTCCAATGCGTCAGTGTTCCCTCCTACACTGCAAGCCACACTGACCATGGCCACCTGGGGAAAAGGAAAAGAGTCTCCTCTGATTTTGTCCACCTAGGAAAGAATTCATTCTACTTCATCTCAGCCTAGTTTAGCAGCTAATATATTCAGATTGTTAGTGATCAAGGTGTTTTTACTCAGGAGGGAAGATCAAGTATCACAAATAAGCACAGTAAATACACTTTAAAATTGTACACAATGAAAGAAATGCCCTTTCCTCCCCAAATTAGGTTATCTTTTAAACTGGTGACCACTTGAGATGTCACTTGGTTATCACACAAAAACACTGAATTTTGAGGACATAATTTGCAGCTCTTTGCTAGCAAAAATATTGTTTGACGATTTCTTTACTAAACCTTCTCTAACGATGAGGGAGCTTAAACAAATGCCAATAAGTTGCCATTCCAGGATCATACAGATGTGCTCAGGAATGGAACTCAGTTTGAAAATATCTTTTACTTGCCCTTCTTAGTAGATGATAATGGAAATGTTACTGTCAAAAGAGTAGCTGGTTAGTGGCTAGCTAGCCTATGGGGTGGTTGTGAGTGCTCTCACGTCTGTGACAACCAAAGTATTTCTTTAAGGTGATTCTCAGTAAACATCTTTTAAATTTTCTTGGCAAGCCCTCTACTTAATTCTTAGGTCAGTAAAGGTAAAGGCACTGTTCTGGAACCTGCAGTCAGGCATTCTCTCAGACTTGGGTAACTTACCTCGTGCTAGTGTTGCTAGTACCTACCATATTACTGAAATCTGGAATTGATACGACTACCTAACGGCCTCCTACATAGTCAAAGACCACCTGAGGAGTGTACCTGTGTGTGTGTACTTTTAATATGTATTCTATGTCATCTGTGACTATGTGACAAGTAACAAGTTGAGTAAATTTATAGTGGGTTCTAAAAGCAAATGGTGGACAGAGTAGACAGACAACTCAGGAAGAAGGCAACAGGCATTTGTTGACTGCTTTCTTATGCCAGACATTTGACGCACATTGCAGCTTTTGCCATTCACAGTCAGCCCTCACACCAGCAGCATCTGAACCACTTGGGAACTTATTAGAAATTCATGATCTCAGGCACCATCTAGACTTGACAAGGTCCTCAGCATTGCTTTATATCATTTCAACTTCCTTAAAATCCTGGATATAGCTGGTATTGTCTCCATTTCATGCTAGAAAACTAAGGGTCAGAAAGGTTAAGAAATTTACATAAAAGTCACAAGAGTAAAGCTGGATTGGGGTCCATTTTAAAACTTACTGTATTTCCTCTCCACTAAGCTAAGTCCTGAGTCAGCCTCAAGCCATGAGACTTGGATTTCAATCTAGGCTCCACCATCGATATCTTTCTGGCCTCAAACACTACGTGCCAGCAAACTATCTGAGCTTTGTTTTATTTTTTCCTGCCTATTTCATGGAATTGCTACAAAACAAATGAAAGTTAATATATGTGAAACCCTTTGTAAAGTATATAGCACCAGCCAAAATTAATCTGTTGACAGAATCTTATATGCAACCCTTTCTCACTCAGCTTTTGCCAAGACATAAAGAGCAAGAACAAAACACGAGATGCCAAGTGAGTCCACATTCACAGTGAGAGGCTAAACTGCCTGTGTGGTTTTCTTTTTCATGAAAGAATTATTTATTTCATTTCACTTATTTATTTAATTTGTTATACGGCATATGTGTTCACCATGGGGGTGGGGGCACATGAAAAACTGCCGTCAGCCATGTGGGAGTCCAGTGCTTCAACTTTAACGCTGGCTAGGTCGACCTTAGTCCATCACCCTCAAGGGTATAAAAAATTTAAAGTTAAAGGGAAAGAAGAGAAGTTTCTTTAGACAGTATTTTCCCTGGGGTGGGGGAAAATTCTTCCATATCTCAATTTACAGCAAGAGTCTCTATGAAGACCGCAGATAAAGCTTATTTGTCCCAGGAAAGATGACAATTTACTCTGGAAGGATAAAGCTGTCATAAATCTCCCACCCCATCTAGGTTTTCCAAAATAAAAATCATGCTATGTTTTGGAATTGCCCTACTGATTATTAAACTGTACAGTAAATTTTTATTATGTATCTTGAGACTAAAAGTGACTAGTGGATTTTAATTATCTAAAAATACTCAAAGAACCTGCTCAAGATTTCAACCAAAAAGCAAGGTAAAACTAATCCACAGATCTAGTTGAAAGGAATAGTGAGAAAAAAAAATATGTAGTAATCTGTAAGCTTGTTGCTTTTACCCTATGGATAACTGCCCTCCCAACATCCTGGTTTACTTATTATTAGAACCTTAAAAATCAGCACTCGAGCAGTAGAAATTATGTTTACAAAGCAAACATCTTGTTCTTTTTTTGGGGGGGGGGGGTGGTTTGGGCTTTGGTTTTGGTTTTGGTTTTTGCGACAGGGCACTTGTGCTCATCAGAGAGAGACAGAAAAAGGAAAAGTGAGGAATCACTCCTGCCCCAGGGGACATGGTCACGCTGCAATCTCTTTTCCTCTATTCTATGCCCAGGATTTGAGGCATGCACACCCATAATTTTCAAGCCACCAGGTCCACAACTTGAACCACAGTTGGCCATATGGGTGTCCAGCACCTTAACCACCATGCCATCTGCTGGCCCCAAAAACATCTAGTTTGAAGCATAAAAGTTACAGGGCCAAATGGAGACACAGCAGTAATCCAATGCTCTGTGAGAGTGATGCACAGGAAAGGTTCTGGGATTGTGCCAAAGACCTCCCAAAACACTCAGGGCATACTTGTGCTTATGATCCAGGGCGGGCTGAAGCTGGGGTGGATCATGACATGAATACCCTATTGGGATTGCTCCTCTCTCTATCTTTCTCCTTCTCTCTCTCACTCACTCATGGAATAAAATAAATCAATAAAATTTAAAAATGGATAAAAGTTATAGGAGATAGGTGGACCAGACAGGTTGGCTCTCCCCAGATTATCTGTTCTTATTATAAATCCCAAACCATAAAAGACATCCTAATCCATCCTTCTACAGATGGTAATCATGAAGAGGTAGGTAAAGCTTCTACCATAAAGAAAGCCTAGTTTCATTTTTCTATAGGAAGCCACATAAGTTTAAAAGAGTAAAAAACTATTCTTCCCAGAACTTTCCAGAATACTCAGTGAGAAGCTGAGGAGCAGCAGCTGCCCCAGCTGCGCACAGCTACGCACACCTTCCCACTCCCTGACGCCGGCCTCAGCCCACTCACCGGCTATAGAAAATGGTGAAAGAAACGACTTACTATGATGTTTTGGGGTCAAACCCAATGCTACCCAGGAAGAATTGAAGAAGGCTTATAGGAAACTGGCCTTGAAGTACCACCCTGATAAGAATCCAAATGAAGGCAAGAAGTTTAAACAGATTTCTCAAGCTTATGAAGTTCTCTCTGATGCAAAGAAAAGGGAATTATATGTCAAAAGAGGAGAGCAGGCAATTAAAGAGGGTGGAGCAGGTGGTGGTTTTGGCTTCCCAATGGACATCTTTGATATGTTTTTTGGAGGAGGAGGAAGGATGCAGAGAGAAAGAAGAGGTAAAAATGTTGTACATCAGCTGTCGGTAACCTTAGAAGATTTATATAATGGTGCAACAAGAAAATTGGCCCTGCAAAAGAATATGATTTGTGACAAATGTGAAGGCCGAGGTGGTAAGAAAGGAGCAGTAGAGTGCTGTCCCAATTGCCGAGGTACTAGAATGCAAATAAGAATTCATCAGATAGGACCTGGAATGGTTCAGCAAATTCAGTCTGTATGCATGGAGTGCCAAGGCCATGGAGAGCGGATCAGTCCTAAAGATAGATGTAAAAGTTGCAATGGAAGGAAGATAGTTCCAGAGAAAAAGATTCTAGAAGTTCATATTGACAACAAAGGCATGAAAGATGGCCAGAAGATAACATTTCATGGTGAAGGAGACCAAGAACCAGGACTGGAGCCAGGAGATATTATCATTGTACTAGACCAGAAAGATCACACTGTTTTTACTCGGCGAGGAGAAGACCTTTTCATGTGTATGGACATACAGCTGGTTGAAGCATTGTGTGGCTTCCAGAAGCCAATTTCCACACTCGACAACTGAACCATAGTCATCACCTCTCATCCGGGTCAGATTGTCAAGCATGGAGATATCAAGTGTGTGCTAAATGAAGGCATGCCAATATATCATAGACCATATGAAAAGGGTCGCCTAATCATTGAATTTAAGGTAAACTTCCCTTAGAATGGCTTTCTGTCTCCTGATAAACTCTCTTTGATGGAAAAACTTCTACCTGAAAGGAAGGAAGTAGAAGAGACCAATGAAATGGACCAGGTAGAACTGGTGGACTTTGATCCAAATCAGGGAAGATGGCGCCATTACAATGGAGAAGCATATGAGGATGATGAACATCATCCCCGAGGTGGTGTTCAGTGTCAGACATCTTAATGGGGCCAGTGAATAACACTGCTAGCATTTTATATGCAGTAGTGAATGAGTAAAGGACTGTAATCATAATATGCTCACAACTTGCTATTGTTTTCGTTTTAATATTCATCTATAGTAGTGTTTTAAAAAGTTAAATGAAGAATAAATGCAAATATAAAAGCTGACTTTGCCCTGTATGTATGATGACTTCAGTGTGCAAGATACAGTTTTAATAGCTGTAAAAACTACAAAGTTCCCCTAGCATTTGTTAGGCCATTCCTTGTAATTGATTTTAGCTAAGTACATGGATGAGCTTAGACTGAAATGCTAGATATATGTATTGACTTCAGTGTATGGTCCCTCATTGTCAAGCTATGAAATTAAAATCCTGTATATAACTGGTAATCAGAAGGAGAAAAAAATTTATAGGAAAGTGTGTGATGGTCTGTATAGTTATTTGTATTAAGTGAGACCCATTGTGATGTCTCTGCATCTATTCTATTGCCTCAACTTGAAAATGGATGGCATAATATAATTTAGCCTGTGGCATCAGTGATAGAAATGATACCTTTCTAAAGGGGTTTATCATAATGTGCTGCTTCTTGAGGGCTTACACCTCTAGAACTGCATTCCCTTCTGTTGTGCCATCTTTTTTTTTTTTAGTATACATATATAAAAATATATTACATATATATATGTATGTATATGTGACCAGTCCTGGTTACTCCCAACTCCCCCCCTCCCCTTCTCTTTGGACCATGAAAAGCCCCCGAGTAGTGACTTCTGGAGCTAGGTAACTTACAAAGTGAAACAACCTTTACATGGAGAAGTAATTTGCATGTGTGGTATAGAAAGGTGTTATTAGGTATTACAGATTTACTTTAAACCATTTAACTTATGCTCCAAAGTAACTGTAATTTGATGTTGGTAGGATAGCAGATTATGATGAATAGCTTTAATTGTATGTTATAAAGTCATATGTTCACATGCTTAAATCTGGATTAACAGAATTTAAGCAATTCTTGAAATGTATGAATGTCTCCTTAATATACTGATTACAAAGAAAAAAAAAAACTAAACTATTCTTCCCCACAAATACCACCCCCGATTATGGATTAATAAGATAGTGAAGAAGTCTCTTCATCCCTCACAGCAATGTGCAGTTGAGAATCAAGGTGTTAGATTAATCAAGGTGGGGAAATTTAAGTGCAAACATTTAGGCAGACCCAGAGGGTATGTAGGAGCCAGGGTCTTGAACGTAAAAGCAAGGTCACAGGTTGTTGGCTTTAGATACAGTCACACATGGTTAGCTGAGAAACCAGGAGATCAATATATGTGTTTTTAAAAAACTGAAAAGATCCATATTGACTAGTGTGTTCAATTACCTTGTGTGTCTGAATGACTTTAAATGCATATCTTCATCCCAAACCTTTGCAAGAAGCTTAACACCCATGAACATCTCTCTCTCTCTTTATCTTGTAACTATAACCCCATTTCTAATACCCTCCCAGTCATCCAAAAGTTCAAGAGTGGACTTTTAAAAATAGTCACATTATTGCCCTCCTTAAAATGCTTCACTGCCAGCAGAGCCTCTAGATAAAGTCAAGCCTCTTTAGTGAGCATCCATGGTCTCATGATCTGGCTCCTCCATACCTCATTCCTCATTGACTCCCATCCCACACTGCAACATCCAGCCAGGTGAAACTGCTCAGTTTCTAAAATCCACCTTTAAGTTTCTCATGTTGCCATTTCTGGACTTTCTAATGATAAGAAACACCTGGGGATACCTACGGGCATGGTGTTTAAAGTAGCTGGATCCCATTTGGCTAACTGAGGGGTTCAAATCCTAGACCAGCTTGAGAAATACACAGGCACCTGTGCATGTGTGTCCAAAATCCCAATAGGGAAAATGGAGAAGAGTTTACAGTGTGACTATCCCCCATGGGGAGTTCTCCCTTCTCTCTCTCTCTCTCTCTCTCTCTCTCTCTCTCTCTCTCTCTCTCTCTCTCTCTTCCCTCCCTCTCTCTTTCCCTCTCCCTCTCCTTCTCCCTCTCCTTCTCTCTCTCTCTTTCTCTCTTAGCAAATTAAATAAAATAATAATCACCTGAAATGTTTGTTAAAATTCAAATTTCTAGATCATACTACAGATCAACCAATTCAGAATCCTCAGGAAAGGGATCTGGGATCTGTGTGTGTATGTGTTCTTTTTTTGTTTGTTTTGTTTCTTAAAGAGAGATTTTTGCTATAGGGCATGTGTGCTCACTGGAGAGACAGAGAAATAGAAAGCAAGAAATCACCCCCCAGGAGGGATGGCCATACCACAATCCCTTCTCCTCAATTCTCCTCTTGGGATCTTGGGCATACACACACATGCATCCGGCCTGAGTCTGAAGCCACTGGGTCCAGGACTTGAACTGTGGCCAGCTATGTGGGAGTCCAGTGATATAGCCATTATGCCAACAGCTGGTCCTGGAACCTATGTTTTGAATAGGCCCTCCAGGTGAAACTTATCATTTGGCAATAGTAGTGTAAGTTCTAAGAGGACATAGAACTTTGTCTCTTTCATAGTGTGATATCCAGAATCCAGAGAAAGTACTTTTCCTTTTGTCTACAATGTTTGCCTCCACTCTACTTTTTACCACACTACATGCTATTTTGCTCAAACAGTATCCAGTACAGTCCATGTAACATAATGAGCAGTCAGCATATGTTGAATAAACAAGCAAATGAATTAATAATAAGTTAGTGCATCATATGAGTGGAACAGGAAATTCGGGGGTGGGGTGTGAGGTTACAAGTGCCAGGCAACAAATGGATGTAGCCCACATGTGGACAACATCTGGGAGGCCCAAGCCTAGGGATTGCAATGGCTTGAGTGTTTTGTGTCCCCTGAAAATTCATATGTTGAAATCCTAATTCCCAAGTGATGGTATTAGGAGATGAGGCATTTGAGAGTTGATTAGGTTGTGAATGAGACTAATGCCCTTATAAAAGAGATTACAAAGAGATCCCTGTTCCTTTCACCATGTGAGGCCACAGCAAGAAGACAGCCACCTATAAACCAAGAATCACTCCCTCACCACACAACGAATCTGCCAATACCTTGTTCTTAAACTTACCAGCCTCCAGAACTGTGAGACATAAAGGTCTGTTGTTTATAAGCCAACCCAACTTTAGTGTTTCATTACAGCAGCCTGAATGGACTAAGACATAGATCTTGGGTTCATAAACAATAAATCCAAGCCATAGGGATGGGATACAAGGTACGTATCCGATCACTAGAAGGACTAAGATCATAATGCAGAAATATTGCCATTAAGAAAGAAGACAATGGGGGTTTGTTTATTAGAGAGGTAAGATAAGAGGGTAAAGATCCAGCCACACTGGGACGTAGAGACAAGACAGAACCCAATATATTGGTAAAATTTGGGTGGGATCAGCCATAAGACATTCTTGATGGCAAATTACTGAAATGTCCTTAGAATAAGAACTGAGCTGGTCTGGTACATAGTTGCACATACAGGAGAGTCTTATAACTCCACTCCAAAGATTAGGAGGAGACCCGGGGTCCAAGAGCCTGCCAACACTTCTATTTGCCATCCTCCTCTTTCTCCAGGGTCAAAAGAGATTACCAATTTCACTGAGGTGTTCTTAGACCCTTATCAACTAAGAAAATAATTTTCTAGAGTTATAAGTCATAAAAGGAAAGAACAAAGTTGATTTCATTGTATTTGAAAGCATGCGAGGACATAGAAATGAAAAAGTACAGGAAAATATAAAAGCTGGACAAACAGAAAAACCAGAAAGATACAGAGGCCCGGGCACAGTCGTGCAGGGTTGCTAAGACGCTGTGCTCACAGGCTGGTACTGAACAGGAGGCCTGGGTTCTGTTCCCAGTTCAACCTGAAGGCCAAATTCAATGGAGGCAGGAGGATTTTGTGCTCAACGCTGGAGTGACACAGTGAGACCTTGTCTAAAAAAGAGCCTAGCACAGCCGTGCACACCTGTAGTCAAGGCTCGATGCTGAAGCAGGGTTGTGACGTGACAACACCCTGTCTTAAAAATAAATAAATAAATAAACTGCAAAGACCTCAGAGTTCTTTAAAAATTAGACTCACCTGGAGAAGCCATGTTTATTCATTGATTTATGTAATAAAAATTCACCCCAAAAGACTTCAGTGGTAGCAAGAAGACCAAGAAGAAGAAAAAGAGGTATATTTGAGGTTTTACAAGATGAAGAATTTTACAAATTCTCATTTGTCCTTCCCAGGTGTAAGGGGAGGGGTTAGGAGAATCAAAAAGAGAAAACTATGAGACTTGCAAGACCACCACTTTTCCATCCGTTTAAACCACATATTCTTGAACAAAAGTGTAACCTATTTGATAGTAATTTTTTATACTATAATCATCAAAATACTGTTTTCCAGCAGCAATTTAATGTCCACAAAGGTTTTTTAACCTTTTCAGAAAGGCTTTTAGTCCAGTTACTTACTTATTTTGGCATAGGTGGGTGCACATGAGGAGCCAGACTGAGAGAGTGAGGGAAAGTGAGAAATCACCCCTCGGGAGGATGGCCACACTGCGGTCCCTTCTCTTCCATCTCTCCCTCTTTTTAGGATTTTAGTCATACACATACCTGACGTGATTTTCAAGCTGCCAAGTCTGAGACTTGAACTGCTTAATTGGCCATGTGGGGCCCAGCTGCCTTAGCCACCACACCACTGGCTAGCCCAATTCATTTTCTCTATAAAAACAGGAAACTGCATTTGCCAACTGTCAAATGTTTCAGTCATGGAAAAAAAAAAGTTCAAAATCCCTTCAAATTTTCAAGGTCATGAATTTTAGTAGACTTTCTCTGCAGCTACTGGGTTTCCTAACCCCACAAAGGAAGAATGGTGCTTGGTCAGGAGGCAGGGTCAATTTCTCACAGGTGCTACCAGCAGCTGACCTCAGCTATCAGCTAGAGATCCTTCCCCGTGCACCCTGCTCCTGTGTCCTTGCTCCCTCTCTTTTCCTCCCATTTTTATTCTCTCCCTTTTAACCTTTATTTTCACTATGATGTATATATAATATATCATTTATACTAGGTTCTGTTTTATTCAACATTGCTATCAATTACTTGCATGAGGATAAAGGCAGTTTAGATGCTTATAAAGTTTAAGTTAAGATCAAAACAAGAGGTCAAGGGCCAGCATGTAGCCTAATGGTTAAGAGAGCTGGATCTCACATGACCAACTGCAATTCAAACCCTGGCCCGGATAGCTTCAAAAACACACTGTATGCATGTGTACTCAGGTTCCTAATAGGATGGAGAAATGGAGGAGAAGAGATTGCTCAGTGACCATGCCCCATTGGGAAGTGCTTTCTCCCCCTCTTTCTTTCACTAACTCTCTCTCTCTCTGGTGAGTACATGTGCCCTCTGGAAATAATAAATAAATAATAAATAAGGTAGTGAATGAATGAACAGGCTAGGAACCAGCCAGTGACGTGATGGTTAAGGCAGCTGGACCCCACATGACTAAGTATGTGGTTTGAGTCTCAGGCCCAGTGGCTTGAAAAACATGCTGGGCACTTAGGTATGCATGCCCAAAAATCCTGAGATTGTGGGGTGGCCATCTGGAGAGGAGGGTGTCTTTCTTTCTTTCTGATTGTCTCTCTTCTCTCCCGTGAGCATATAACAATTTTTTTAATTACAAGGAAAAAAGAGAAAGAGAGAACAGGCTAAACTACTAAATAATAAAGATGACTAGTTCTAGTCATGTAACGAGTCATAAGGAAAAATTTAAGTGATTTCCTCAACTATAAAATATTTACATTGAGATATTTAAGTGTACAGCAAAGAGTATAATTTTTAAAGAGGTCACAGTTTAAGGCAAACCTCAGCAAATGAAAGTGGTTTCCAATGGAGAGAAATCTAGATGAGAAACAATCTAATGATCTGTATATTATAGAAGTTAAGATCATTTAGCCTTAAAAAAAAAAAAAAAGCTCTGGGGGAATAAGACCACTTTAAATAAATTAAAATATAGATGAATAACCATGATACATTTTCTAGTCAGATTTATATAAAGACCAGTGGACTAGATGATCCTCAGAACTCTTTCTAGATCTGAGATTTTTATGATTTTCCTCCCCCAAGCCTATGCATACCTTTTTTAGAGTACCTCAGCCAGATTAGAAATGTATAAATACTAACAACAGGTTTGGAAATCCCCAATAGTAAGTTTTAAATTTCAAAAATGGCACTAAGCCCAGCCACTAGCACACAGGCAACAGGGTGCCACTGCACCATACCGGAGCCACGTGAGAGGGCCTGAGGTTTGGATCCTGGCTTGACAGGAACATGCCTGGTGCCTCTCCAGGCATGCTATGAGGGAGGAGGATCGTGTTGTGATGACACCCTACCAGTTATCCGTGCCCTCTCTTTCCCTATCTCTGCCTCCCTCTCTCTAAACGAATAAGTAAACTTAAAACAATAATAATACTAAAGGCTCTGACTTTTACATCAACTTCTTGATAGTTGTTTTTTATTTGTTCAGGCTCTTCTTTTTATTTATTTATTTTATTTTTTTGAGAGGTTTTTGCTATAGGGTGCGTGCACTCGCCAGACAGACAGAGAGAGACATAGAGACAGAAAGCGAGAAATCACCCCCCAGGGGGGATGGTCACGCCTCAATCCCTTCTCCTCCATTCTCCTCTCGGGATCTTGGGCACACACGCACAAGCGCCCGGCCTGAGTTTTAAGCCACCAGGTCCGGGACGCGAACCGCGGTCGACTATGTGGGAGTCCAGCGACATAGCCATTACGCTAACTGCTGGTTCCCTGTTCAGGCTCTTCTAAAAGGAGAGGGCCCAGTAGTTAAGCACTGGGCACTAAGAGCTGTATCCCACATGGTCAACCACAGTTTGAATACCAGCACTGGTAGCTTAAAAAACATACCAGGCACATGTGTGTTAATGTCTAAAGTCCTGATGGGACGGGGAAATGGAACAAAAGGATTATAGCTGGCTGGACCCCACTGGGAGATGCTTTCAGTCTCTTTCTCTCTTCCACCCTGTGGAGCACACACATCCTCTAGTACTTATAAAAAAAAGTCTTAAAAGTACTACCTGGTGGGAACCAACAGTTAGCATAATGGCTATGTCGCTGGACTTCCATGTAGTCGACCGCGGTTCGTGTCCCAGACCCAGTGGCTTAAAACTCATGCCGGGCGCGTGTGCGTGCGTGCCCAAGATCTCGAGAGGAGAATGGAGAAGAAGGGATTACGGTGTGGCCATCCCCCCTGGGGGGTGATTTCTCGCTTTCTGTCTCTATGTCTCTCTCTCTCTCTCTCTGTCTGGCGAGCGCACACGCCCTATAGCGAAAAAAACCTCTCCACAAAAAAAAAAAAAAAGCACTACCTGGTCAAAGAAAGTTACATTCTGTAGGACTAAAAGACATAATAAAATCCATGCCTGACCTTGAAGCATCTTATCAATTTATAATCCATTCCCTTTTGTATAGGCAAGTCCTTTAAAATGCCTAAGAATAGATTCCTCCTCTTCTTTTAGAATTTTTAATTATTGAATTGAGTAGTAAGGAATGGGAAATGTATTTGAAGATGGAAGAAAATAATGGTCATGATTTCTGATGACATTTAAGAAAATGGGAAAGTAGAATAATCTCTTTTTAGTAACTATTCTAAAGGTTGAGTATTTGGCCACTTTCTTTTCCAGCATAACCATTAACAGTTGTGACCTAAAGAGTTCCAGAAGACAAGTCTAGGCATTTGAATGACAAGCTAAGAAAGTTGCCTGGTGGTGAGCATTCACTATGCGCTCCATCCAAAATGTTCCATTTGGGAAAACTAAGACAAGAAAGTCAATTAACTTTACAAGATAAAAGAAAAATAAGTCCATTTTCGCTTCAGTTCACCACTTTGAGGACTGAAAAGATTCCACTTCCAAGAACACTATTAATTTTTACAGTGTCAGCACGCTTTTTATAAACTGTGTTTTTATGATACTGTGCTTGGTGTTGGAAACATTTTTATACTCAAGAGGAAAGTCTGAGCTTTTGCAAAGTGGAGGAACAGTATCACATTTAAACCATTTGATCTATTTTTAAAAACACTGTAAGGCTACAGAACATCTTTTAAAGTCTTTTCAATCGTCTTTTCAAAACATCTCATAAGTGCAGTGTCCTGCTCTATCACTCCTTTGTCTTACCTCCTACCATATTCTACGTGTTCCAAGAGCATTGTGCTGTCCATGAAGTCAGATTTCTGAGTGTCCAAAGCACAACCCACATATCAAGAGAGACTCTTCAAGCTCTAGCATGAATTAATTTGCTGCCTCCCACATTCTCTTTTGGCAAGAGAAGAACAGTCAACTTAATGAAAGGGATATAAAAAAGTTCCTAAAAGGAAAGGTAAAAGGAACCAGAGGTGTTTTACCTGCAGAAGAAAATGAGTAACTTGAATATAGTTCTTAAGTCCATTGAGATTTCTTAAGACAATATATATTAAATACATAAGCAATTATGTTCTACATCCATGGAGAGCCAACAAAAGTAAATATGTTTAAGTAATATCCAGAGAGTTTATCATTGGACAAAAGAAGGTCTTTCAAGGTTTGAGTGATAAAGTAGTAAAATGATCTGTCCCAGGACATTGCAGAGCCACTCTTCCTCAAGAGCTGCCATTAAGAGAAGAGTTACCCTTTTGTCTTAGATGTTTTAAATGAAAGAAGGATTGTAGGTAAAGTGAATTAGGATCTTGTCACCCAATAATCCAAGACAGAAATGAATCCATCCTGTTATAAAAGCCCACAGGAAAGCAGTCCCAAAACATGCCTTGGTAATCGAGTCCAGTATTTAGCAACCTTCCCTGTCAGGGAATTCCTCTTCATAGCCTCAAAGTCTATAAGTTCAGTTAAGTTTTTTCTCTATAGGAATGAGGATACACAACACATTCTTGAGTGGTCTTTGATTTCCTTACAGGTGAGGTGCTAACCTTCACCCTGGTATAATGGTGGTCTGTCTACACTCTAATGTGCCCATCACAAGGCCATAAATAGAAGGACCCTTCAAAAGTCACATGTGCTCTTGGCTGATCTCAAAAGATATCAGCAGCAAATTCAGCTGGACTTAATAAGTGACTCTTGTTTGTAGCATTCTAGGCTGAGTGTTGCAGATCCGTAATGAAAAGTCTAAGTCATGGTACCATCCTCAAGTCACTTAGATACTTTGAGTAAAAATTAAAATATGCATATTAAAGGGGCCAGCAGTTAGTGTAATGGCTATGTTGGTGGACTCCCATGTAGTCGACGGTGGTTCGAGTCCCGGACCTTGTGGCATAAACTCATGCCAGGTACATGTGTGTGCGTGCCCAAGATCCCAAGAGGAGAATGGAGGAAAAGAGATTGTGGCATAGCCATCCCCCCTGGGAGGTGACTTCTCACTTTCTGTCTCTCTGTCTGTCCCTGTCTTTCTGGCAAGCACACACACCCTATAGCAAAAACCTCTCAAAAATATGCATATTAAGGAGAGAAAGTAAAACAGCTTTTATAAATGGTAATGTGACAGATTAAGTGTTAAAGAAATCAAAAATAGGACATTTGTCAACTAGAATGGCTAGGAAAGACAAAGTTGGGAGATTTTAATACATCTCTTAACTAATTTTCCATCTAAGTGACTTCCCATGTTAACCTACATTCTTCTTTTCTTTTGTAAATGACATTGACTGATACCCTCAGGCAGCCAATCACTTCTATTCAATAGTTTGTAGGAAAATTGTCTTGTCTCTAAATTTGAACATTTTCATTCCAGTTGAATTTGGTATTCCAGTGTAGTTAAATATTCATATTATATAAATTGATGAGATAGTGAAAAAAATACAGAGCGTTTCTAGGAAAGCTAAGTTACTAGTTTTGGAAAAAGCTGATACATATGGGTTGCTTAAAAATGTCCTCCACTTAGGTACAGGTGAAGCAGCTATAGAGTTAGGTAACTTTTTATAAAATTCGAAGAATTTGCTTCATGGGTATTTTTCTCTTCTTGGTCCACTTTTTGAAAATCTAATTGGAAATCCCAGCTTATAAAAAGAAGACAGCATGAGCTCTAATTTCTGGACTTATACTCAGAAAAAAAATAAATTAACCGTGGCCATAATCTTTTTAAAAGTTAATATGTATTCACTTACATGTTTTATAAGAAAATAAAATGCTAAAATATGTTACCATTTTTAAATTCTCTGCTTTAAGATGATTCTCTAGATAACCTTTCATATCCCCATAGCATTGGTTAATAGGGATTTTCTCGGCAAAAATGGCTGAAGAAGCACTGCATCCCCTTTCGGTCTTGGAATTCTGTGAATCAAGATACCAGCTTCCATGAGCACGCTTTGCATGGCAGGCCTGTAATATAGACATGTTAACTAATAATCATTTGCACTTTATACTGTCCTAATGTAGCACATCTTTAAGGGTCCCAGAGCTCCAACTCCCCTAAAATTTATCTTGTTCCTCCATGGGACTACTTTCTCTCATCAGGAAATGTAGTACTTAATTTTAATCTCCATTGGCTTGAAACAGAATAGAGAGCAAGGTGCATGAGAAAAAGACATTTGTTATAAATGAAAAAATATGAAAGATGATTACTAGAAAGCACTAACTTTGGGCAAAAAATTCTCAATGCTTTTGATATGTGCCTCAACAAGAAATATGAGAAATACAGTAAATTATTTTTATACACAGCTAGGATGCCTCTTTCCCAGCAAGTAAGTACAGCTATATTCTCAGCTGAGAAAAAGAGATAAAGGATCTGAAAATGCAAATAAATTGAAGAGGATGCAACATATCCTGGATTGAAGCCTAAAAATAGGTAAGACCTTAGCAGTTAAACTAGTGAAATCTCAATAAATTCTGTAGTAATGTACTGAGATTAATTTTTTATTTTTGACAAATCTATCCTAGTTATTTATGTAAGATGTTAAATTAGGAGAAGCTGCATGAGGATACACAGAAACCGTGTACTATCATTATAATTTTTCTGTACATCCAATTATTCCAAAATAAAACCTTTTTACAAAAAATAAAGGAAATTCAAGGGATGAAAGATAACACAGACCTACAGAAAGAGTTTCATTGAGAGAAAAAAACAGAGGGGCAGCGGGTGGCATAGTGGTTAAGGTGATGAACTCCCATGTGGCCAACTACAGCTTGAGTTCTAGACTCAGAGACTTGAAGTTCATGCCAGGTTCGTGTGCATACTTGCCCAAAATCCCAAGAGGAGAATGGAGTAGGAGGGATTGCAGTATGACCATCAACCCTGGAGGGAGCTTTCTCACTTTCTCGCTCTGTAGCTTTGGCAAGTGCACAAAAATCTCTCAAGAAAGAAAGAAAGAAAGAAAACATAGAAAAAGAGATTAAGAGGGAAAGAACAGAAATAGAGAAGTGATGAATAAATTATGAAGAACTATAGCTCTTTCTCAATTTTTATTCTCTTGTTCATCTTACTAGTCTGTGCTTTTAGGGTTCAACGACGTAGCCTATAGGAAGTCGGATGGGATCATACAACAGTTTTCTGCTAAAATTCTGCAATGTTATACAAGCAGCTCCTCTCCTATCCACTTACTGTTTTATCGAACACAACCAGAATGAAAAGAGAAATTCTGCAATTTATACTTCATTTGTATAAAAGCAAGATTTTGTGATCTAAGGTACCTCTATTACCTTTGCCCAAGCTCTCACCAAGGAAAATGATTTTTCCAGCAAAACTGGAAATCCCCGTGGGTCACACTCTTGTTTTGCAATTGTGTTTTTATCTGAAAAGTGCTTCTTCACATGAGGCACTCTTTTTTTCTTTGTTTGCATGAGCAGAAGTTAAGTTTGTTAGAGCTCAGGCGAGAGAGCCTGTAACTCTTGAGTTTAGAAATTACCACCCTGCAGCTCAGGGAGAATATGCTACTGACAAGGACCAGAACCTGTGACTGTAACTTTTTTACTATCCTTTTATTGGGATGACTCCTTTCCAGGAGGCCTGGATTACTCCTAAACCCAAAGGACATGGGTGTAAATTATTAAAGCCAAATTTGGAGTGCAAATTATTCACTACAGTCGGCCGAGTGTTGTGGCCATCAGCCTGGGAAGGCGGTGACCAAGTGGCTCACACATGGGCTGATTATAGGATATATAATTCTTTCCACTGAAGAGCAAAAAGGTAGTCCCAGTGGGATTTTCTATAGATCTTTTGCAAATGTGGAATAACAAGCATTCCTTGTCTTTTCTGTTGCTTTTCCCTTTATTGTGAATCTCTCCTTCCAACACAGACAAGCAGAACTCAAGTACCTGGTGGAGGAAAGAAAAGATTGCCCAAGAAAAATACAATCTTAAGAGTCTCTGGAGGAAATTCCCTAAGTTGAGAGCTCTTTTTCATCTTTATGTGTCGGGATCTTATACCTATTCATCTTGGGTATTCTGTGAGATTAGTTTAGTTGAATCAAATAGAATTAGTGAAAAAAAAGAATTTTAGTGCAAGAGTTTGTCTTTGTATTCAATTCTTCCATTGTTTGGACACTTGGTCACAAGAATAAAGTGAGAAGAATAAGTACAGATCTACGAGCATGGTTGCCAGAGGCAGAACCACTCCTCTCACTTGTGATAGCTACCATGGACACGTGAACATTGGCCATGGAACCTGGGGAAAGGACTCAGAGGCTGGACCTAGTGCTGTGTGGTGACGATGCCAAACAGACATGTTCGCACTTACACGGGGTAAGGCAGCCATAGGCAGGAAAGATATTCAATACCATACTTTGAAAACCATGAGTGAACCACAGGCAGCTATATTGTTTATATTCTGAAATATTGAGTTAATGTTCCCATTGCAGAGCTGTTCACTTCAAAGGAACTGAGAAAGCCAAGGCAGTTCAAGTTCCAATTTGAAAGGTTAATAAAGATTTTTACAACTCTTATGATGGTGTGTGAATTGCAAAACAAATGATCTGTTGCTGCACTCTATATCTTTTATAAAATAGTTTCTTCATTGGAAATGAACAACAGTGATTAATAGTGCAGAACGATCATATGTCATCGGGCCCCAGGGAGTCATGAGAGGAGAAGGGGAACAAAAAAGAGTGAGAGGGGAAAGAAAACCTTCCCTCTGCCTCTTTCCAATGCTTTCAAAACTATGCACCTCCCTAGGGAAAGGTGCCTCCAACTTAAAACGAGGGTTCTGTGGCAGCAGGCAGACAGGTAATACACCTGCACTCCGGAGCTCACCTGGGATAATTTAATGAGTTACTGATCTCCTAAAAGCATCTAGAGGCCTGACTACTTCGTCAGAGCTGAGAAAGGCAATAGGCAGTGTTAATCCCATCCCTAAAAGCAAAATAAACTAGAAGATGATCATTCAGCTACAGAGACTAGAGGAAACTCTTGCCTTCGTGGGTGGAGTCGAGGCACTACAGGTTGGAAGTAGATCCTGAAATATAATACAGTTTATTCCTTTTTCTACCCAAAGACATTCAAATGAAAAATAATGTGGTCCTTAAATTGTATCCTTCTAAGAAAGTAGCCCTCTACATTAGGAATAATGTTGTGCAAAAAATACTCTCGGGATCCATGCTTCATAAGTAACACCACCTCATAATGAGGTATTGTTGGCTCTTCAGTTCTAACTCCTGTTGAACGAGATCCAAGATCAGCCTGCCTCAAACTGGATTCCATTTGGCATTTGTTTAAAAGCCAAAGGACAAAACAGCCAACCATGTCTAGTAACATTTTATAAATTCTATCATTTGTAATCAGAAAGTAACTATTTTAACCACTTTATGACAAGCAGCCACTTAAACCAATACATTCTAAAAAAAAAAAAAAAAAAAAAAAAAGCTTAAAGTGATAGTTGAACCTAGCTTAGAATCTAGAGAAAAGTTACTTCACTTAAATATTAGGAAACGTTTAGCATAAGGTAGAGGTCAGCAAAATATGACCCAGGATCTGGCTCAGTGCCCATTTTTCTAAATAATGTTTAATTAGAAAACAGACATGCCCATGTAATGATTTCATTCAGACTAGAGTGGCAAAACTGAGTAATTACCACAAAAACCATACTGCCCCAAAAGCTTAAAATATTCACTATCTGGCTTTTTCAGAAAGTTTACTGACCCTGGATAAGACATAACGTGTTCTTCAAGCAAGGTTATTTTGATTCTGCAATAGAGAAAAGCGTACCAATTAAAAGACAAAGCAATCTCCTCTAAGTGGTCTTAGGTAGAATATATCTCCAGAGGTATGTGCATTACTCTACCTAATAGAATCAGTTTTCAGAATTTACTTCCTTCTCTGGTGGAAGCCTGTCATTCAGCCATACTCAAGCAAGAGCAAAGTCATGAGGTCAATTCAGTCTTACACAATAAATTAAATTTGACTCAACAATGGCTTTTAATTGAAGAATGTTTAAGACACTGTAGCTTGCTCTCACAGTTATGTGTTTTTCTTCAGAACTAATAAAAAGTCATTAAATTATTTGTATTTATTTAGAATATTTATTTAAAAGATACTGTATTTGTTTATCTGCAGATTGTGGAAACATCATTATGGTTTTTTGTTTGTTTGTTTCCATGAATTTTTCTGAGTTTATTTTTTCTTATTTATTTCTTCCATGAATGAGAGAGGGAGAAAGACAGCTTCCCCTTTGATGCTCCAATCCACTCTGCCTTCAGTCAGCCCCAGATCATGGGCACATACATGCCCATCATACTCAGGGAGGTCTCTGGATACAAACTCAGAACCTTCCCATGTGAGTCAGCCCATAGAGTGTAACATTTTATTGCTGTGCCACCATATGGGCCCCTATTATGGTTTTGTTTTGCTTTGTTTTTTACTTTTATTTTGCCAGAGGACACATGTACCTAACGGAGACAGAGAGGGAGAGGGAGAGGGAGAGGGAGAGGGAGAAAGCAGCCCCCAGTCCGTGCGGTCACATTGCAATACCTTCACTTCTCTATCCCAGGGTACACACACACATACTCGTCCAAGAACATTTTTCAACCAAGGCTGGGATTTGCACCATGGGATGTGGCACCTTTGACCATTAGGCCATGGGGCCAGCCCCATTATGGTTTTTAATGGTTTTCTTATGGTTGATTTCAAGGAGTGTTCACTATGAGGAGAGCAAATAAAAAGAGGTATACTCTAGTTGTCTTGATATAGTTCCCTAAAGACCAAACATCCTAATTGAATCTTCTTTTTGACCCAAAGGCTTTTTATGTGTCTCTCTATATTATCTGTTCAGCTAAAAGAGACTGATGAAAAATGAATAAAATCAAATCTGTTCCAGTTCAATAGTTTCTTTTGAATTGTTTTTATTTTGCTTAAAACCAAGTCCCTTGGCCTCAGTTGCCTGAGTCATGGGAGCTCTGTCAGTGCTGGATACCCTTCACTCTAATCCCCAAAGCCTCATATCCTGTTTTTCACTCTTTCTCTTGATTTTAGCAGATGTTGTCTATTAATGTGTCTGAGAGCTTAGGATGTTTCAATTATGGACTGAAGAAAAAGGCTACTTTCACTCCTTGTGCTTCCACAAAGTTACCGTTCATTCGTCATTTGAAATAGACTATCAGAAAAAATAAATTGCAAATTGAAAGATGTGCAATAAACAGGCTCTTCAATTCTGTGGATCAGAAACAGAAATGTTACAGTCCTCCTGTTTCACTCATCATAACTTGTAAGATTCACTTGTCTAACTTGATCTAGGCAAACCTTCCTTGTTTTTAAAAAATCTGCCATCCATGTGACCTTTCTTGTTTGGTTGTCAAAACACAGTGTAAATCAAGAGCTAAGCTTTGAGCATGTACTGAGTAGTATATAAAAAATGGCAGGTAGTCTGGTCTGTCTGAGTGTTAAGATCAACGGGGAAAGTTGGTGAAGATGAGGTTTCAAGAGCTATGACCACCTTATTAAGCCAGTGGAAATGTTTAACTAGTGAGGACAACGGAGTCCTGGGGCTCTTTTTATATCTCATTAGCTGGTTGATTTCAGATATACAATAAGGTTTTGTAAGTATCCTCATATTTATCATAATGGCTCAAATTGCTCCACAAATCTCAGTTCACTGAAGCCTATTCACTACAGTAGTGAATAGGCTTAAATCCTAGCTCTACTATTCAATGTATGAGTTACCTAAAGATCAGATTCCTCATCCTAAAAATGGAAGTAATAATAGTATACATTTTACAGTCTTCTAAGCAATAAATACTTACAGTGAGAATTGATTATGTTAACTCATGTAGAGTACTCAAGACAAGGTTTGACTCATAACAAGAGTTAGCTTTATCATTATCATCAATAGTTTCCACTGGGAGAAGCCCAACAGTGGCACAGAGGTACAATATGACTCTCTGCAGGGCAATTCCACATGGAACGGTTCCCAGTTCACATACAGAGACCACTCTGAGTATGCCACACATACACGTATATGCGTGCCCACCATCCAGGGATGGGTGAGGCTGAGGATGAAATGCAGCATCAGGACCCTGTGGGGGAATACTTTTCTCTCTCTCTCTCTCTCTCTCTCTCTCTCTCTCCCTCCCTCGCTCTCTCTCTATCTCTCTCATTCATAGAATAAACGAACTTCTAAAAATTTAGAAAATTCCTTAAAAATAAAAGATATCCTCTCTAAAGGGGAATTTCAGATGGATGCAAAGGACAGAGTCACAACTTTAACCACATCACTGTGAAGTGCATGTAGTCCCACCCCAATGGAGAAATTTTACCAGTTGATGGCGGCCTTTCTTAGCTTGATGAGTAATGCACATAATAGCTCAACAACTGTTAGTTCCTACATTAAATAGGCATTCGACGAATATGTGTTGAGCACCTAATTCATGCCACAAAATGTAGACTGTAACATTGAACAAGACAACCTAGACTTTGGATTTTATAAGCCAGACAACAAACCATGGAGGGTGCTAAAGAAATGCATTGTAGGGCCAACTAGTTCAGCCCAGGAAGTCCAGAGAGGGCTTCCTGGAGGAATCACGTCTAAGTCAACACTTGAAACAGAAGAAGGAGTTGGCCATGTAAGGCAAGGTGGAACAAGAAAAATATTTCATCAAAGGCAACAGATGTGGGAAGTTTCAGAGGTATGAGAGATCAGGGCAATCCACGTATTAGAAGGAAATCAATATGGCTAGAAAACAGGATATGATGGGGAAAAGTGATGGATACAGAAAGGAATTTGATGCCGGAAGACACTTACTGTAGGCTGGTGTGTGCAGACATCACCCTGAAGGCAACACGGGGCAATGAAAGGGCTTTAAGCAAGGGAGTGTGATAGAGTTATCTTTGAAATTTCAGACAAATGAAGTTAAACTTACTATGTGAACAGAGTGAAGTTGTCTAGCTAAGAGGTGATGATACCTTTATTTCTAAACCTTAACATTCAGCCATAAAGAGCAACAATAGATAGATGCGAGATCTCCAGCAGGAGGAATTATGGAATTGAGGGGGAAATGGCAAATGGGGAAAGATGGAGAAATAAGCCACAAGCTTCTAAGAGTGAGGAGAGTCTTTGTTTTTACTTTTGAATTTCAGTGGTGTTCATGATCAAGAACCATATTGTTCCAATTTATAAATATTGCATGTGACAAGAATAAAGGGAAAAACAGATATTATCTTACATGGTTGCCATCTTTCCCATCTCTCGGTCCTCACCTACCTTCCAAGAAAGAACTCTTACTTTTAGATTCAGCTTTTAGACTCTTCTTTACTGCAAAGAATGCAAGAAAGCTCCAGTAGAAAATCTGTGAGACATCAGAAAGGCCAAGTTGGTTTACCTAATAAGTTACTGAGACAGGAAAAAGAAGAAAGAAGCAAGAAATATAGCTGGGTTTATAAAAGTTTAGGAAGTCTTGATATGGTTGTAGAGAGAAATCTGGGACTGTAAGTAATGTAGAGTAGATACCAAGAATGAGATAAATGGGTAAAATAAAACCTTATTTCTGTGTTATAAATGATGTAATCACATAAAAGTACAGTAATATTTAAACTGTTTTTCAATTATTTTAAATGCAGGGGAGATATTTTTATTGTAACATCATGCTGAAGTGGGGCTAAGAGCCTTCTAAGCTATTGATTCTAAACTTTGTAATGAGGAGGCTTCCCCAGAACTTAAAAGATCTATTTCCAGAAAGGTCTGCTTAGAATTCTTGCCAAGGAGAAAAGAAATGAGAAAAAAAAATCATTTTCTTTACATCCAAATACATAGGATATTAAGTAAGAATTTTGGCAGGCATTGGTCTTTCCCTTCCAATTTAGGCTCACTTAATAATAGTTAATAGGAAAAGTCTCAGAAAAGATAAATGAAAAAAAGCTCCAAGGAAAAAGTGTGGACCCAGGATACCCTGAGCAGCTACATAGGAAAGGAAGAGACATCGTGGTACAATCATCAGCTGCTTAGAACTGAAACGAGTAGGGATTTATGCTCTGTTTTTGCTTAAAATATTCCTCACAAATGAATCAACCAGAATGAAAGCTAAATCCAACAATTTAGCAGACTAGAATAGGAGATCTAGGACCACAGAAATGACTGAGAAATACTGCTGTAATTGACAAAAATTTAACCGTGAGTCATAAAAAATCCAAATATGCTTAACCTTTTATTATCAGAATGCAATTACTTCAACCAAACAATTGCTCAACGTGTTTGAGAGCAATGATGCTCAGTAGCGTAAGAAATTAAGTATACCAAGGAGTGTGTGGCCAAGTCATTTTGATGGGTGAAGATGTGGGAAAAAAGGGGGACTCTTCTTTGCAAAATTATATCCTAGAGTCTAAACTTTAAATTTCTATTGTTTATACAGGAGGATTAGAGCTGGGATGTTTGGTTATTTTCATTCTAAAAAAAAAAATGAGTTAATCTCTGAACCAATATTCTATCCAGTCTATTGTCCAGGGAACACAAAATTGGGTGTAACTGATGATATTACACATAGCCCTCATGCAACCACCCAGCTGGTTAAAATGCTGTGTTTTCATTCTAGACCCAGACTATGTAAAAAAGGGAAAATTTATGTGAGAAATAAATATATTTGAATACTGGGTCTTCTGTGAGTGTTCATATCTATGAAAAGTTGGGATATTCTATTTTTATACCTTAAATTTTTACTGTAAAAACAAATCCATTTTTAATATACTTCAATGAAATAAATTTTCGTCAGTTTATTCCAAACATTAAGCTCCAGTTATCAGTTCTACACTCTTTGACAGGTCCCATCAGAATGCCACATCGAGACACTTACACCATTCCACAAATATCAAAACAATAGAGTGTGTGGTCTTACTTAATCAGCAGGATATGCCAATCCATGAACACAAGGGAACTCTTTCCTCACCATCATCCCCAAAAGAAGAACGGAAAGAATAGGATCTAATCCCTGCATGATCACAACCCTGGAAACCAAGAGAGCTAGCAACAAGAAGAAAAAGAAAGCTGGAACAATTACTGATTACTCAACTCAGGCATCCCCAAAAGAAGACACATATGTGCTAAAGATAAACAATACATGCTTCCGATCTCCTACTGCCAGCAAGAGAGAATCAGAATCAATACTAAGGTTACTGTAATTTCTAAATAATTATCTCACCTTTAGAAGACAAATATGGCAAATAAGTTACTTTTATAAGTAAGCTGATTAAGGCAAGCTGCCCTTCCATAAATTTCTCAAGCTCTAATGAGCACCCAAACCCAGAAGTCCAAGTTCCCAGTCCAATGCTTATCCTCTCAGACTACAAGATTCCTATAGCCACAGCCCCATAAAGGACTAGAACAATATTTCTCAACTTTGACACTGTTTTTTTAAAGTCCATTTATTAATTTCTTTCATAAGGGTTAGAGACAAAGACAGAGAGGATTACTCCCAAAAGGGTCTTCACTCCTTGATGTACCCTTGGCCTCAGCTAGCTAGGATGACAGATGTGTGCATATGCACCTGGTAAGTACAGAGAGAACCTCAGCCACATACCCAATACCTTTTCATGTGGTCTCAGGGTTGCCGAGCATTAAATTACCAATACACATCACTGGGACTGACCCTATTGTTATTTTGGACCAGATAATTATTGGGATGGCAGGTGCTATTTAGTACATTGTAGGGTGTTTAGCAGCATCTCAGGCCTCTCTACCCACTAAATGCCAGTAGCACCTCCCTAGTTTTGGTAATCAAAATTGCCTTGGGATATTGCCAAATGTTCCCTTGAGGACAGAATTACCTGGATGAGAATTTTGGGACTACAGCAATACAAAATTCTCTCTCTCTTTTTTTTTTAAAGAGTTTTTTACAAATTCGTTTTCTTTTGTTTTGCTATAGGGTATATATGCTTGCCAGAGAGACAGAGAGATAGAGAGACAAAAAGGAAAAAATCACCCCTTCAGGGAGGGTGACCACACTGCAATCGCTTCTCCATTCTCCTTTCAGGATTTTGGGCATGTGCACTCACCCAGTATGAGTTTAAGCCACCAATTCTGGGACTCAAACCACGGTCAACTATGTGGGAGTCCAGCAACATAACCATTATGCCATCTGCTGGTCCCTAAAATTCTCTCTTAAATTACTAACAAAATATATAAGTCCTTTTAGAAACTTCATTACAGGCTTTTTAAAATATATATATAATTTATTATTGGAAACATCATCATACATCTCTAATACAAAGTTCTATCTACACTACAGTTTAGTAGTGAGTCAAATAATTTTTTCAGTGACCATTAAACAATGCAGACCCCTCTCAAATCCAGGTATTATCTTTCAGTCCAACAGAAGCCATACACTAATGGTCTATATATCTATTAGAATACAAGAAAGTGGCTCTCTGCTCCTCCCCGTTTGACAGACAGCCGCGTCCTCCCGTGCAGTGCCAGCCGCGTCCCGGAGACACGATGGTGAAGGTCAGAGTAAACGGATTTGGCCGTATTGGGTGCCTGGTCACCAGGGCTGCCTTCAACTCTGGCAAAGTGGATGTCGTGGCCATCAACGACCCCTTCATTGACTTGAACTACATGGTTACATATTCCAGTATGATTCCACCCATGGCAAGTTCAACGGCACCATCAAGGCCAAGAACGGGAAGCTTGTCATCAACGGGAAGTCCATCACCACCTTCCAGGAGCGAGATCCCACCAACATCAGATGGGGTGATGCTGGTGCTGAGTATGTTGTGGAGTCCACCGGTGTCTTCACCACCATGGAGAAGGCTGGGGCTCACTTGAAGGGTGGGGCCAAAGGGTCATCATCTCTGCCCCCTCCGTGGAGGCTCCCATGTTTGTGATGGGCGTGAACCACGAGAAGTACGACAACTCCCTGAAGATTGTCAGCAATGCCTCCTGCACCACCAACTGCTTGGCCCCCCTGGCCAAGGTCATCCATGACAACTTTGGCATTACGAAGGGACTCATGACCACAATCCACGCCATCAATGTCACCCAGAAGACTGTGGACGGCCCCTCAGGGAAGCTGTGGTGTGATGGCCATGGAGCTGCCCAGAACATCATCCCATCATCTATCGGGCTGCCAAGTCTGTGGGCAAGGTCATCCCGGAGCTGAACGGAAGCTCACCTGCATGGCCTTCCGTGTCCCCACCCCCAACGTGTCGGTCGTGGACCTGACCTGTCACCTGGAGAAAGCTGCCAAATATAATGACATCAAGAAGGTGGTGAAGCAGGTGTCGCAGGGCCCCCTGAAGGGCATCCTGGGCTACACTGAGAACCAGATCATCTCCTGTGACTTCAATAGCGACACCCAATCCTCCACCTTTGATGCTGGGGCTGGCATTGCCCTCAATGACCACTTTGTCAGGCTCATCTCCTGGTATGACAATGAATTTGGCTATAGCAACAGGGTGGTGAACCTCATGGTCCACATGGCCTCCAAGGAGTAGAGCTCCCGACCACGAGCCCCAGCGTGAGCACGAGGAAGAGACCCTCAGCTGCTGGGGAGGCCCTGCTCCCACTCAGTCCCCACCACACTAAGAAGCTACCCTCCTTGACAGTTTCCATCCCAGGCCCCTGCAGAAGGGAGGGGCTGAGGAGCCCTCCTTGTCACGAACCATCAATAAAGTACACTGTATCAGCCAAAAAAAAAAAAAGAATACAAGAAAGTATATATCATCTCATAATCAATCATTTGGCCACATGGTATTACATAAACATTCTCAAAATGTTCATATCCATCCTATCATTTTATGGTAAATGTGTGGCTGAGGTGGGACCTGAGAGTATTTTGAGAAATGAGTAAATTCAAGGGACCTCTAGATGTATAGAGCTTTACCAACCAGGAAAAGTTAGAGTATTCTAGAGTCAGAGTATATTTATAATGGCCCACAGTAGCCAAATGTTAATTCCAAGTCAGTGAGTCTAAACATCTTTTGCAGTTTGTGATTCTTTTGGTAATTACCTTCCTGCACCAATGAATTACTTATAAGGGGCTTTCTATTATAGGTAAATTATAGAACATTTAAATTTCCACTTTGAATATTTCAAGGCTAAATTTTAGAGTCTTTGCAGAATTGGGCAGGTGTACTCATTAAAGGTCACAGAAACAAAAATGTCAATGGTCCATCACTTGAACTATTGGGTCATTGGAAAAGTCATGACATAATTTTCCATGCAAAAATGTGACATGACTTTTCCAAGGACCCAATATATGAACATGAAACTACTAGGTGAGGCCTACTTTGGCAATCACCTCTTGTTATGGTCCTCTTTTTAAAGAATATCCTCATTATAACGTAAGAATAGAAGAAACGCCATTCTAAGTTGGAGCCAAAAGTACCACCACCACAGGATACATAGTAGGAAAATGGCATTGTTTTTCAAGCAATATGATTGTGTGATGATTGGATGAATACAAACTTGAATATTTCGAGTTACTCTGGGGCCAGCAGACCGCACAGCAGTTACATTGCTACACTCCCACAGGGTTGACCACAGTTCAATTCCCGGAACTGGTGGCTTAAAAATCACATAGGGTGCATATGTATGTGTGCCCAAGATCTCAGGAAGAGAATGCAGGAGAAGGAACTGCAGCATGGCCATCTCCCCAAGGGGTGATTTCTCACTGTCCCTCTCACTGTCTCTGTCTCTCTCTTCTTTTTTTCTGTTGAGTGCACGTGCTCTAAGGCAGAAACCTTTTTAATAAAGAGTTACGCGGGACCAGCAGATGGAGTAATGGCTATGTAACTGGACTAACATGTCTGTAAGTGCCTAAAATTCTGAGAGCAGAATGGAGGAGAAGGGATTGTGGTGTGGTCATCCCCTGGGGGTAATTTTTCACTTTCTGTCTCTCTTTTTATTTTGGAGAGGTTTTTGCTATAGAGCATGTGCGCTCGCCAGACAGAGACAGACAGAGAGACAGAAAGCGAGAAATCACCCCCCGGGGGGGATGGCCACACTGCAATCCCTTCTCCTCCATTCTCCTCTCGGGATCTTGGGCATGCACACACACGTGCCTGGCGTGAGTTTTAAGCCACCGGATCCAGGACACAAACTGTGGTCAACTACATGGGAGTCCAGTGACATAGCCATTATGCTAACTGCTGGTCCCTCCTCTGTCTCTTTCTGACTCTATGGTGAGTGCATGTGCCCTACAGTAAAAATCTCTCTTAAAAAAAGAGAATTACTCAAAAACATGACTTTTTCATTTTAAATGGAATTGCTCACTCAGGACTTCGAGTTCTTCTCTTTCTGGAATACTGATTCCATGGAGAGAGATTTTCTTGGGTTGAAAATCAGGGTAGATGAACACTTTTCAAAGGAATAATGAGTTTTGTCTTCAGTCATATCATTCTTTCATATAAGATCCTTCTCTGAAGTGACCACTCAGTGTAAATTCATCCCCATTGCTGGGAAAAGAATGATGTGTCACAACACGTACTTTAAAGAACAATGTCCCAGAAGCTAAAGTCCATTGTGATGACTTTCAGCAAGAAAGCTGTCGGCTACCTTTCTGAAAGGGATCCGACCTGTGACTACTATACACCTGGGAAAATAGCCAGCAATATATACACGTTATCACTTTGCCTACTACAACCTGTAAGGACGTAGATTAAACACTGGAACTAGATGATGATAAACCATAATTGAAAGAGTACCTTCTAGTTGTACATGGTACGCATTACGATGAATGATCCCAAACCTAAAACAGAGAACTGTTCCAATAGTGGTGATCTTAAAAACCAGCCTATATGACATATCACAGTTTGGATCTATTAGACTAAAATGTTTGACCTTGAGGGAAAAGAAAATATATAATATATTTGTAACCTAGAGAATGGGGTGTTTCGGGACCAGCAGTTAGCGTAATGGCTATGTAGCTGGACTCCCACGTAGTCGACCGCGGTTCGCGTTCCGGACCCGGTGGCTTACAACTCACGCCAGGCACGTGTGCGTGCATGCCCAAGATCCCGAGAGGAGAATGGAGGAGAAGGGATTGCGGCGTGGCCATCCGCCCTGGGGGGGTGATTTCTCACTTTCTGTCTCTGTCTCTGTCTGGCGAGCACATGTACCCTATAGCAAAAAACCTCTCCAAAAAAAAAAAAAAGAGAATGAGGTGTTTCTATGACACAGTATAATAATCTTGACTTAATCTCTGGGTACAGAAAGCATGGGAACAAAACCATGGGAATTTGGTTGATTTGGGACATTTGCCCTAAGCACATTTTGCAGAGAAAAGACATTTGTGTATGGAAAAACAATAATCTAGTCAGGAGCAAGCTCCTGTGTATTTTGCAATCAAAAGGATACTTACAGTGTTCTAACTTTACTTGCCAGTGTTACAGGGAGTCTTTAAAAAGTTAAAATAGCAGAGATTATAAAGTCCACATGTTGGCTGACCTGTTTGTTCCTTGTTCTTCTTGGAAGAGGAATGGGAGTTAAGGGTAAATAGAGGGGTGGGGTTATGAAAGGTGGGTCACGGGGTGTTGGATTTGCATTTGGTTGTTTTTCATACTTCCATTAAATGAGAACTGATGGAACCCCTAGAATAATACTGGAAACATCTTTCTGGCACTTCTAAACAGGAATCATTTGACCAAGATCTGTCTCATGACACAGTCATGGAAATAACAAGAAGATCCAGGCAGATGAATGTGAAGTATAGTAAAACCTTGACTATAAAGATTAATTATAACTCACAATAAAAATACGGACATTGGGACCAGCAGTTGACGTAATGGCTATGTCACTGGACTCCAGTGTAGTCAACCGGACCCTATGGCTTAAACTCATGCTGGGCGTGTGTGTGTGCGTGCCCAAGATCCCAAGAGGAGAATGGAGAAGGGATTGCGGCGTGGTCATCCCCCCTGGGGGGTGATTTCTTGCTTTCTATCTCTGTCTCTCTCTTTCTTTCTGGTGAGCACACACACCCTATAGCAAAAACCTCTCAAAAACAAAAACAAACCAAAAAACAAAAAACAAACAAACAAACAAAACAAAACAGAGATTGTTCTGAGACATATTTTGGGACTTTGAGAAGAAATAGGAGAAATCATTTGTCCTCACAACGAACATGAAGAAATCATTTGTAAACTGAGACAGCACAAGGAACACCTGTTTAGCCAAAGACCGGCCTCATAGGGTACAGATTGTCTCTGAGGAGATTCTTCATTATTTCTCTATTCCTACATAACAAGCCACCCCAAAACTTAATAGACTGACAAAATAATTTATGAGTTCAAGAGGTGGCACAGCAAAAATGCAACAGGACAATATAAGAGAGGTCCTGGATTCTCTACCCAGGATCTCCTTGAACACATCAGGTACACTCCTGTGTGTCTATGATCTCATCTGGCCGAGACTGGAAGTGGATCTCAGTGTGAAGGCCTGGTTAGGAATGCATCTCTCTCTCTCTCTTTAATAAACTTTTTTGAAATAGAAAAAGAAAACAATTTGTTATTTCTCATGATTCTGTCATTGATGGGGCTGAGTGGGGGCAGTTCTTTCCTGCCTGGTATGTCCGAGGTCACACACATGGCTTCATTCATCTGAGCTGTCAGCTGGGCTGGAACGTCCCAGATGGCTTCTCCTGCTGCACTGCCTGTCACATGGCCTCTCATTCAGTGCTCTGGTTTGAGCTTTTTTACAGCATAGTAATTGGATTCTAAGAGGAAAAGTTCCAAAATGACAAACCCCACTGCGCAAGGACTTTCCAAGCCTATGCTTGTGTTGTGCTTACTAATGCCCCATTGCCCAAAATGATTCACATGACTAATCTTAGCTTCAGTGTGGGAAGAGGTTACAGAAGGCCATAAATCCTTGGAAGCAAGGTTCACTGGGGCCACTTTTATGCAATAATCTATGACAGATCGTAGAGAACTTGCACAATTACCTTACTTGGTAATTACATTACAAGTAATGTAATTAATTACATTACTTGGATTACAGTAAAATCACATTATATTTGTGGTATTAATTTGAGAAAATCAAAATCAAACTGCAACTTGTTTTTGGATGAAAGTATTAGTAACTAGCTGAAAAAAAAAATCCCTCCAACTACTGGGTATTTGGGGTTATCAAATACCATTTAAACCTAATTTCTCCCCCACTAATCTTCACTTTCCATGGTACTAAAAGACAAGATGCATTTTCAAGAATAAACAAAACCAGTGGGAGTGAGTGCTGGGGAAATCACTTTGATGGTTGTCATTAGATATCCAAACTATTTTATCATGTTGAAATTTTATTATTGTGAATTATTAGACGGCATATATTTGCTCTAATTTTCTACACAATTATGAAGCCGAAACCTCGTTTGTACTCTCCTTGGCTGCTTTAATGAGCCAAGGCAGACCCCCATCCTGAGATAAGTCCCACCATATCTCTGAGACTAGGCCAAATGCTGTCTAGGATCTTTGGCACCAAGACTAAATCATTTCCAATCAGCCTCTCATTCCTTCAACCAACAAAAAACAAGTCTGCTTCTACCTCATCTCTATCCCTTATTTTCTCACTCTCATCTCTTGTTTTAGGCTTTCTGACTACTTGCTTTCCCACTTTTTAAAAGTTTAATTGATTTATTACATGTGTGAGAGAGAGAAAGAGACAAAGACAGGACATGCACCCCAACAGAGCACTCATGCCACAACCCATCCCTAGTCTCAACCAGAGTGGAACAGAGGCACATGGGCATGCACAGCCAGCATGCAGCAGGAGGCCCCGGATGCAGTCTCAGGACCTCTCTTATGGGTTCAGTTTTGTTTTTGCTATACCGTGTCCGGCCCTCTCCCCGCTACTGACGTACCACTGACCTCACCTTCCCCCATCCTTGTAACACCTTCTGGCTAGTATATCTTCAAAAATCTCTTCACTGAACACTGTATGTCCTTGATTAGCTCCACTAGTTGAGCTTCTCCTGCCTTCTAATTTCTACTTTGAAATCATTATTATCCTACACTTATGTATAAGTTCACCTTCCAATGCTAGTTGGATCATTTTTCAAATCTACTCTCAAACCCTGTGATAGGTGTCTACAGCTTTCCCACTGCCAAGTCCAAGATTCATTTCTCTAGCCAAGTCCTCTCCTAACCCAAGGTTTCTGACTTAAGCTGTAAGTCAAAATTCTGCTGCTAGAAATTTCTCCCTGGTTCTACTGAAGATGTCTGAATCTCAATGGTTTGAAAGCGAGACCCGCTCTCTTCCCCTTAAATTGTCCCTTATTTAGCATTATCCATATTAGTGTCACCCATAGTCATGTCAGTTAAAAACCTGGAGGTCACCCTTGGTGCTTTCTTCTGCACTTCCCACGTTCATCAGCTGCTGAGTTCTACTCGTTTTCCAAGTGAAGAATTTTTATATTCTATCTTCCCTTCTCCACTCACAACTACCTATTTCAGCCCTCCGCATCTCTTACCCACACTACTAAAGCCATATTCTAACTCCTTCCAAACTTGTTATTCTTTTCTGGGAGGGAGGCTGGGAAAGGGTGACCCTGGATGATTTTTATCACTTTATCCCTGAACCTCAGTTGCCTCATCTATAAGACTGGGATAATAATAGCACCTATGAATGCAAAGAAAGCACTTCTGTATGTGCCTGGCACATGCTAAACTCTCCACATGTTAGCTCTCATTACTATACACCCTGAGGTCTGCAAACAGGGATGGAACGTTTATCACAGACTGGCAGTTGTTTTCAGTCACTCAGTCTCTTGGCTTCTGAAATGTGAGCTGCCCCCACCCTGATTTGTTCCAGTCCATCAGGATAGTTGTCCTTAACCTTCACAGGTGTTTGATTCAAGACAACTGTCAGATGGCTTTCCTCTGCAAAACTGAATAATAAAAGCAATTGGTGGGAAGGGGAAGCATTAGAGTTTAGTCTTCCAACATGGTTGACCTAAAAGCATTTCTGTCAATATGAAAGATTGTGTCGGGTACAGTGGAGAAGCCAAAGTGGACTTCAAGGTTGTACTTTCAGCTTACAGTGCTATCAAGTGCCGTTGCAGGTTCTGCTACAGGCTGTGAGTGGCCTTCTTGCTTGGGACCATGTTGCACCATCCACCCATGCTATAAGAGTGGCTGGATGTAGAGGAGAGGTTTTTAAAGTCACCCATAAGTTTGAGAAATTTCAGTTTCTGTTGCTCGCCTTCAAGACTAGTAGTATCCCATTGGTCAAAGTGGGTTCTTCCCTGTTCACTTCCTAGTTTCAGAAGCTTCCGTTTTGCTCAGTTCACAATCAATCTCGTCTCACAAGGCCTTTCACCTCACTTGGTCTATGTACACCCCATACATGTTGCCTTTCTTTTCCAACACCACCTCTAGGTCTGTATCTGTTTCCTCCTCCCAAGGGTCTCCTGCTGCCTTACTCTCTTTCCTCTTCTTTTTCTCTTTTCAGAGTCAGCTCCTCAATGCCTTGCTGCTCCACCTTTTTCTTGGACTTAATTTTGTTCTTGGCCAGGACCTTCAGGCCATTTCCAATTGGGATGTACTCTGGAGCCTCGACTCTGATCAGCTTCTTTTTGCTAATTTTCTTAAGGCTCTTCTCTACGGACCTGGAGAGCTATGAGTGGCCCAGGACAGTGTTTCCTTCCTGGTAGATTTTCTTCTTCTCCTTCTTTTTCATCTTCCTGCTGTGTTCCCTGGGACCACCCTGCTTCCATTTCTACCTCAAGGCTGTCTGCTTCTCACCCTCCTTCCCCATGGCGTAACCGTAAAGAGCATCCCAACCTTGCAGAACCAAGGGTCACGGATTGAGGAGTCTGCAATATACTTGGCCTTTTTTTTTTTTTTTTTTAACTTTGTTGTGTTTTTTAAGCTTCATGTCAATTCTGGTCACCTCCTCATTCTGTCTGCAATCTAGGGAGGTCTTCATCTCCAAGCCAGAGTTAACAAGGACTTCCTCTTTGTCTTTGTCGTCTTCTCCCTACTGAGGACCTCTGAATGACCAAGGGACTGCTTCCTGGAGCTGGGTGACTTCTCTGGCCAGCAGGCACACAACCTAGTCTCAAATTCTGGGGGATCCTCACTAAGGATGCTGTGACCCTTCTTCTTCTTTTACTTCATTGCAGGCACCTCAGATATCTGGCCCCAGATCACATTCTTAGACAGGGATGTGGTTCTTACAGAAGAAATGTCAGAGAAATAATTATCATTGAGTAAAACTGAGTATTGAGTCTCGGGTTCTTTGGCCACCTTCTTCATTTTCTTTTCTGGGAGCCCAAGGCCTAGGTCTACTTTGTTAGTCTTGGTAATCATTCCTGAAGTCCTAAATCTTGTTATTCTTAAATCCTTCCTCTGCATAGTTACCAGCACAAAGATTTACACATGTAATGCTGTCATTGTAGAGCTTAAAAATCACCAATGGGTCTCACTTTTTTTTTTGCAAAATGTCAAGCATGTTCTATATGCCAAGTTGGGGTATACAAGTGAGTAGTACAGACCAAGTCTTAGTCTTCATAGACCTACATTCTGATGAAGACAATAGTAAAAACATTTTTTAAAAGATAGGTAATATATTAAGAAGTGACAGGTGCTGTTTAAAAAAAAAAAGATAAAGAAATAGAAGATGTAAAGAAGTATTAGTATAGATTGATTTTTTTTCCTTGAGGATGACCTTTTTGAAGTGACGTATGTGGGAAACTACAATGATGAGGGACAGGGCATCAAGGGATTTGTGGGGGTAGATAACCCCATCAACTACAGAAGAAAGTCTAAATTCGTTAACACCTTAGACAAGACTCTGCACTGATATTTGCAATCTCTTCTCCATGTTTATTATCTCTCACTTTCTACTGCAACATTAAGGTGCCTTCAGTTCTCCAAAGTCATCATTTTATTTCCGACTTTTACTACCTTTCCTACATTCTGCTTTGTATCATTCTGCCTATTTTTGTTCTTCTACCTCAAACTTATTTTTATATTTATTTTTTATTTTATTTATTATCATTATTTTTTAATTCACCAGTGAGAGACAGAAAGAGAGGGAAAGTGAGAAAGCAAGCCACCAGGACTGGGACTCAAACCATGGTCGGCCATATGGGAGTCCAGTACCTTAACCATCATGCCACCTACTGACTCCTCCATCCCGAACTTTGACAGCCTCAGGCAGTTTTCCTTACTGCCTCATGCACACACCAAAGCACCTTACCTTTGTTATTGCCCTTGTCATATTGTTTCATATAATAATCACATTGGATGGCAATTTGAAACATGCAAATTTGAAATGTCATAATCCAAAATATTAATTTTTACTTCATGTACCCAATTTGAAATAACATACATCAAGTTTTTTTAATTCATCAAGAATTGTTTAATTTCAAAGTATGCACTGTTTTTGCACCATCGACAAATGTTAGTGCTACTTTAACCAATAAATAGGAAGACCTGCAATCTTCAGCCAATTTTATAGAGAAAATTATCTTGAATTTTCTTTTTCAGTTTTTGTTTTTTTCTTTAGTGACCCATCAGGTAAAGTGTGCTGTTTGTTGTTTCTTTTTGTTTTTAGTTCCTTCGAGCTCAAATACAATTTACCAATTAGGCTCATTTTTGCTATAAGCAATATTATCTAGCAATATAGGTAACATGCTGCCTCATGAAGTTGCTAGAGGAAGAGAGCTAGGAAGTTCACTGAAACTTACCTGAAGGTCAAATCTGCATGCGTAGTAGAAATGAATTTTATTACACCTTTTATAAAAACAATTTTTGAGGCATAATTGAAATACAATTAACCACAGGTTTTCATAGTCTAAAATTTAGTGTGTGGGCAAATGCATACATTCATAAAACCATCACCACAATCAGATCATAAATATATCCATCACCCCCAAATGTCTGTTTATGTCTTTTTGTAATTCTTCCCAACTCCCCACCCCCACCATCTCTAGTTGACCATTCACCTGTTTTGTCTTAATATGGGTTAATTTGCATCTTCTAAATTTTTACATAAATAATACAGTATGCACTTCTTCTGGAAGGAGGAGAAGAACCTAGCTTTTTTCTTTGATCATATTTATTTCAAGATTCTTCCTTTTTGTGTGTCAATCATTCATTCATTCCTTTTTATTGCTGAATATTATTTCACTGTAAGGATATAGCAAATTTGTTGAACCACTTACCCATTTGTTGGCCATTTCAGTTATTTTTTATTGTAAGCTATTACTTTTGTTGTGGCTTGTTTGTTCGTTTGATTTTGTCCAAGGGTGCTTTTACTCTCTGGAGAGAAACAAAAAGGAGGAGAGAAAAAGTGAGAAAGCAGCCTCCATAAGGATTTGTCATGGCACAGTCTCTTCTCTTCCATTTCTCCCTCCTTTCATGTATGTGCCCAGTGTGTTTCTCATGCCACAGGGTCTGAGACTTGAACCACACAGTTGGATATATAGAATCCACCTACCTTAATCACCATACCATGGGTTATCCCATGTTTTTAAAGTATATTTATCTGAAGTAAAATTGAAAGATCAATGCATAATTCTATAATGTCTACTACATTTCTTAGCTAGATTACATCTCTAAAGAGAAATTTTCCCTTATCAACATTTTAGTTACACTAATGTATAGATTGTACTACAAGAGTCTTATTTATTCTTGATTGAACTTTAGTTTTACATGAAAACATCTTTTTACCTGCAGGAACAATTTGAGGACCTGAATTATGGCTTTTTTCTCAATCCATAGGACTTCAAAGCTAGACTTCAAATTAACTGGGCACGGTAGACAAGAGTAGATGGTGTTAGGGACATCTCTGATTGCCTGTGTACTGTGGCTCTTGGAATTTTGTTATTTTGAATTATGAAACTAAACTAGGAGTGTATCCTTCACAATTTAAATTACATCTATTTCCCTCACTAGCCTATTATCTCTTTGAGGTCAGAGCTATAAATTTACAACATCTAGCACAGTGCCAGATACAGAGTAAGCCTCCAGTAAGTGCTTCCTGAGGAACATGGTATTGAGTTAAATTCTATTTACAAAGCTGCAGGATCTGTTGTTAAAAGAGCTGAAGCTTTGATTATCAATAACAGAATAGCAACCTGGAGGAAAAGCTTGAACTCACCTGGAAAAGGAGAAAAGTTTTGTGTCCACTATGCCTGTTGCCTCATCCCTCATTTTACTCCTGAATCCATGTATTGGTATGTGGTTGTTTTGTAGCTTATTGAAAATAAAGTCTTAGCTAAACTTTCAACTTAGGGATGGACAGTAGAGATAATTGTTTTATTGCTACTTGATGACAGAAGAGATAGATGATGAGAAATAGATATATAGATGATAGATACAGATAGATAGATAGATAGATAGATAGATAGATTTAGATGAATAGATTGAGATAGCTTGAACTCAGTCCATTCCCTTTTGTCTTCCTGATAACCTAAATAGCCCACCCTGGTATGGTGACTCAGGTACAATAGGTTACACCAAAGCATTATGGTACATAGTCACTTCATGCAGAAAATGTATGGTTTCTTGGGCCAGCCCAGTGGTGCAAAAAAAATGAAATGCTCTGCAATGCTGGCCCCACACAGGAGGATCCCAGGTTCAGGTCCCAGGGTTTCCCTATATACACACATGAACAGCTGTCTGAGGCTGGGGATGAATGATAAGGCAAAGACCCTTTAGGGGGTGTCTCTTTCACTCTCTCTTGAAAGAAACAAACTTAAAAAAGAGACTACTCATTTTATGTGAAATGATCTTTTCACTTCATTATAATCAGAATAATCATTTAAAAACAAAAAAAATCAACATGCAATTTAGAGAGAGACAAACTCAGATATGAAACTCAGTTCCACCAATACATGTTTTTGAGTACAACTTAATCTGTCCATCCCTCAGCTTTTATTTACCTGCAAAGTAAGAAAAATAAAACTTATACTCAGGGTTTTTGGAGGATAGTAAATAACATATATAAAATGTAGAGTATGTGCTCAGTAAATGAGAGCCATGATCATGACAAAGCACAAGGCATGTGATCCTAGAGAGGAAAGAAGGGGGAAACCAAATCCTGTTCTTCAGACAAATTAGGATTCAAATGACGTGTGTGTGTGTGTGTGTGTGTGTGTGTATGTTCTGTCGCCTTTAGTAACTTCTTTAACATCATTTAACTTCAGATCCTTCTTCTGTAAGATGGTCATCATAAGATATCTCACAGGTGAGTTGAGAGAGTAAATAAAATAAAATTTGCATAGTATTGGCATAGAACAAAGATCCCATAAATTTTTATCCTCCTTTCTTCCCATTTTTGACAATATTTATTATGTTTTTTCTTTATTATTATTATTATTTTCTAGTTTTGCTAGTGGGGATGTACATTTACCAGAAAGAAAGAAAGAGGACAAGTGAGATAGCACCCCCCCACAAAGGAGATGGTTATGTCCCTCCTCCTCCATTTCTCCTTTCATGATTTTAGGCACACATACATTCACTCACTCACCCTGTGTCTTAGCCTCAGGGTCCTAGACTGGAACTGCACATCCGGCCTTATGAGATCCAGCCACCTGACTCTCCATGTCACCAGCTGGGCCTATTATGGTGTTTTTCAACCTGTATTCTGTACATACAGATAGCCACCTACTTAATTTCTGTGTAATTGGTATTTTCTGGAAGTAAAACTTGAACAGTGGCTCTGGTGAGGACAACCTTCTGAGAGGTGAACCACAGCTACCCACTTACCCAATTCTTGCATCCATCCAGGGAGTACTTCTCCAATTTCTCAGGCCAAATCATACTTTTTGAAAAGTGATGATCACATTGAGAGAGTTCCTCTCATTGCTTTGCTGCTTCCCTCCTACAGAGACCATTTATTTCTACTCTCCTGAACGCCAAGGCTAGTTCTCCATGGAGCCACCCTCCCTAGGTCATCTCCAGACCTGGAACTTGCTCTTCCCAGAAATATTTATTTTGTTAAAGCAAACCAAAGGATTCTCAAGTTCGGCCAAACAGCAGGTGTCTATTTTTGCCAAGAATGCTTCTTTTCATTTTAAGGACATTGTTTCAGGCACCAGAAATATAAACTATGGAAAAGCTGAGTGCAGGTCTGTGTGGTTTCATTGGGTTTAGGTTACCACCGGAAACTGAGAAAAGGGCAGAAAACTGGATAATTCATTAACTCTTTCCATTCTTATGGTGGGAGAGAAGAAGAAAGCATCTTTACCACAAGACTAGCAATTTATAACTGTACTCCTTACTTTTTGATGGTTATGTGACTTTTGGACTCAAAATGTACAATTCTGGCTGCAATTCCAAAATTAAAAAATAAAGAGGTGAAACTGAGGAGAGGCTTTAAAAATGAAATTTTAAAAAATGTAAAGATTTGTTGTTTATTCACATTATAAAGTTCTACAGCAGGACAGAAACGGAGACCCAAGAAGACGTTGAACAAACTGCAAATGGTGCCTAGGAGTTGTATTGATTTCTGAACTGAGATGCAAAGTTTAGGTAGTTTTGGGAGTTTTTTGTTTTTAGATTTTTGCTATAGGATCCGTGCGCTCACCACAGAGACACACAGAGAGGGAAAGCGAGAAATCACTCCCCAGGAGGGATGACCACACCACAATCCCTTCTCCTCCATTCTCCTCTCAGTATTTTGGGCATGCACACATACATGCCCACTGTGATTTTCTTTTCTTTTCTTTTCTTTTCTTTTCTTTTCTTTTCTTTTCTTTTCTTTTCTTTTCTTTTTTGAGAGTTTTTTTGCTATAGGGCACGTGTGCTCACCAGAAACACAGAGACAGAGAGACAGAAAGCAAGAAACCACTCCCCAGGGGAGATAGCCACGCCACAATCCCTTCTCCTCCATTCTTCTCACGGGATCTTGGGCACGCACACACATGTGCCTGGCATGAGTTTAAGCCACTGAGTCCAGGACTCAAACCACAGTCAACTACATGGGAGTTCAGAGACATAGCCATTAAGGCAACTGCTGGTCCCTCCACTGTGATTTTCAAGCCGTCAGGTCAGGGACTTGAACCATGATTAGCCATGTGAGTGTTCAGCCCTTTAACCATCACACTACCTGCTGGCCCCTAGGTGGCATTATTTTTTAAATGCAGAAAGCTTGGAAAGAAGATGCCCTCTGAAACTATCTCTGTATAACTAAGTTTATCAAATAATCTTTGAATTTTTGAACACTATCTTTTGCTCCTAATTGTCGCCCCTTGCACCCCACCCCCATTAGAAGGCAATCAGATCTGAAGATTATCACTTCATTGTTATCGCATCCTCCTCTACTCCCATCATTATTCCAGTAGTTTGTTGGTGGAACAGGTGAAAAAATGAGTGAGTGCTAGTTAAGGTAATGTTGGGTCAATGTCTTGAAACACAATTTGTGTTTGGATTATCGTACTGAAGATTGGTAAGCTTTACCATCGAAGATAATATTGTTAAAGGTTGACAACTGTACGATGAAAAGAGAGAGCTGAATTACCATTCAGAGACATGAAAGTTACAAGAAAACGTTAGAATAAAATAGTCAAACATTATTCTTATTTTGCCTTTTTTTCCACAGAGAATATAATGTAGGCAAAGTCTATTGAAGGGTCTTCAAAAAGTTCTTGGAACATATGTATTATGAAACAATTATGGCTGAATTTCATTTTTTGCATCAAAATAAATTCATACTTTAATTCCACTTCCACAAACTTTTAAAGTACCCTCATTATGTCTTACGAATTGTCAGTGAATAACACATCGTTCATATTATAAAAGTTTTGTACTTTAGAAATTCCTTTCATATATCTTATTTAATTTTTAAGTAATTCTTTGAAGACAGTATTTTTTTTTAGAGAGAGATTTTTGCTATAGGGCAAATGCGCTCACCAGAGAGAAAGAGAAAGAGAAAAGAAAGCAAGAAGTCACCCCCCAGGGCAGATAGCCATGCCACAATCCCTTCTCCTCCAAGCTCCCCTCAGAATCTTGGGCACGCACGCACACATGCCCAGCGTGAATTTTAAGTTGCCGGATATGGGACTTGGACCACAGTCTGATACGTGGGAGTCCAGCAACATAATCACTATGCCATCTGCTCGTCCTGATCATAGTATTTCTATGTTTATTTTACCGAGAAGGAAACTTGGACTTAAAGAAGTGATGTACCTTTCATGAGGTCAGAGCAGTTTTGGAGTCAAGACACATCCTATTTCTTTACATCAGGGTCTGTGTTTTACACTGCTATCTGGAAAAGGCTATTACAGACTGGGGAGAGGTTGAGTAGGTTCATATGTATATGAACAAGGCAGGGAAAGAAGATGTCTCTTTTGTAGCATGTGACAGAGAATAAGAAAACCCAGTAAGAGCTTGAAAACCTAGACAAATACCCAAGATCTTCAAGAATCTCAGAATTCAAGGATAGTATATAATTAACTTTATTGGAAAATCACCATGGTGATGAGCACACAACAGACGAGCCCACTGAGAGGCTGGTGCTGGGCAGTGAGCTTCTTTCCCTCACTAGCTACGTGGCTAACAGCAGAGACCAGCATTCCTGATTCACCAAAACCCCATGCTGCGGGTCTTCTAGAGCTCAAGATTGCAGACTGTGAGGTGAAAATGCCTGCCTATTTTATGAACTAACTCCTAGTGAGCTGTTTAGAAGTCATTGATAATTTCATGGAGCCTGAGATAAGTGAAAGAACAGGAAAATTAGTCAGAATCAATAGTGATTGCAACACAGTCAATGGGAAATCTGAAAGTGCAATGGCTTCCTTCACTTAGAAACAAGTGAATGAGGGCTCTAAGGTTTCACTAGTAGACACTGAGAGTAACTAAAGCAGGGAAGATTATCCCTGATACATCATCTATTTAAGTGGCAGTCTTACTGAAGTATAGTTGTGTGTGTCTAAGCAGAGAAAATAACTTTTGGAGAGCAATGGCAGAGCAAAGAAAACAGGTGACATTGGGATAGTCCACACTTGCACAGGTTGGAATGTCAAAGATACAGACAAAAATATATGATACCTTCCCATGGTCCACACTGACTCTGAAAACAGTTGTATAGAAGTCACTTACAAGTTCTCTACTCTAGAGAGTGGATCACAAGACGTGAGCACCTAATATCAAGAGGCCGAGGGATGTTCTGACAGGACCAGGAACCATGAATAACTGTGGGATATTGAGTCAGAGCCAGAAATCCCACTGAAGAGAACTGTGTAGTATGGATGGTTTTGATGAACATTCCAAAGAACTTTCATGCATGTCCCATGGAAGAACCAATATTGAATTCTTGATCACTCCTTGTAGTTGAGTTCACCATGTGAGTAATTCTGGCCAACAGAAGATGAATAGAAGTAGCAAGTGTTGTCAGGATGACCTAGAAAACACAAGATGGCAAAATCATGAGATGGACATAGTACTTAGAAACCCTAAAAGATGTTTGATCCCACTTGTTTGTTTTTCTTTACAAAATGTGAAGTGCTGTTTCTTTGTCCTCAGTTTTGAATCCTATTTGAGGACAGTAGGAAAAGTCATCCAGCTATGAATATTACTGCCTTTGTCTCATTTGTGATCTGAACAGAACCACTGCCTCAGCAAGTACATGAAGCCACAAAGAAAATGCTCTGCACAGTTGTAATGAAATGTGTACATGTGTCCCCTATCATGATAACTCTTTTCCACTCAGTCTCTTGTGTTCTCTCCCTCCCCAGGTTTGGGCAATTATAACATTTTTAGTCTAGACCTAGTTGGGGGGATGGGTGTGTGTGTGTGTGTCTGTCTCTGTTTCCTCTCTTTTTTCTCTCTCATGAAAGAAGTAAATAAACCTGAAAGGGAAGACTTATTTTTATCAGATTGCTGGGCTAAGTGAATCCCGTGGTGCCCTTTTCCGTGCTCCACCTTATTTGACTACTCGTGACGTGCATGGCCTCTGGTTGCAGAATGCAATATGGTGAGAGCCTACAGAGTATGAGCTGAGGAGGGAACGTTTGCCCAAGTTTCTGTGAGTGTTTTCCTTTAACTAAAATGTCTTAATACAAAACCATATAAAGTACAAATGCCAACTTATAACAATTTTACCCGCAAACTATATTTAAGTACAGCATAGTTACCAAATAAAATAAGACTACAGAAACAGTTTTACTGCCTAGGGGAAAAAAAAAGATGTATGCTTTCCAAAAAGTTACCCCCAATAGCATAGGTGATGACTTCACTTAAAGCCACAATCCTGTGAGCCTGGTACTCAATTGCACATAGGCTCGGTGTAGTGTTTCACACTGTGGATAGAGTTTCTTTACTGCTTTTAATGGTAGACTTTAGAAGCCTTCCTCCTGCAATTAATGTAATGGAGGATATAAGGCTGGAAAGAGAAGACATTTCCCCTATTCACCTAGGCAATGTATACATTTAGAATCATAAATAGTCCCAAGGTTAAACAGAAGTCATCCAGATTATCCTTCTGACTCTACAATTGCACTCATGTTTTGAAATAATTTTGTACTTAAATAATAACTCTGTTTAGAACATATTTTTAAAAGGCAGAACCGGTCCATAGCCCTGGAGGAAATTCTTAGCTGCCCAGGACGGACCTGGAATGACCCACAGCCTTCTCACCCAGTGAAAGGCAGTGTGCTTCCCAGTGATCTCGGTCATCAGTGCTGGTTTCCCGACAATCTTCCTTTCAGGGTCATCCCACTTTGTCTCCAGCTTATCAGTGCATTTGTGAATGCCTGTTCCTCTACCCAGCCCTAGATCGTGAACTCTGTGCACAAGGACTGCCTCCCATCTCTCTGGCACTCCAGCACCAATGGTTCTTGACCCATAGCAATTTTGTTACTTAAAAATATTGAAAATGGCCCAGTTCAGCAGCGTACTGGTAACATGCTGCTCAAGTGAGGCTGGATCCATGTGGAAGACATGGGTTTGGTTCCCCAGGCACCCTGTACATCCTGGCATATGAACCCCTGATCCTGGCTAGCTGGGAAATCTGGGGCAGCGGAATGACTGCACAAGACCCTGCTGAGTGTGCTTGTCTTCCTCTCTCTCAAGAAAGAAGCTTTTTAAAAAAACTCAATAAGTTAATGCATGATGATTATATATGTTTCTTTCTTCATGGCCTTTTTAGATAAATAACTAGTGAGATAAATTATTTGATCTTCAGTTCTGATGATATAATATATGGTATGTTTCATGCATTAGCTACTGCCAAAATTCTTAATTTTAAGAATACTGAAAAGATCCCAGCACTCTGAAAAAATATGCTTCCATGTATTGACCAAGGCTTGAAACTACCATTATACATTTTCTTTCTTAGTGGATAGATTTGTTCCTTACTAATACCTGGATATTCTCACCAAGAGTATCATATTAAATTATTATCAAATAAGTGTGATAGAAACAGAATTTAGAGGAGGCTGGCAGGTGCCCTGGTGGTTAAAGGTGCTGGACTCCTACATGGCCAACTGTGTTCAAGTCCCAGACCTGGTAGCTTCCTTTCTCACTTTCCCTCACTCTCTCTATCTCTTTCTGCTCAAATTGGAAAATACTGATAATAATAAGTAAATTTAAAATAAAATAATAGTTCTTAAAAAAAAGAAACAGAATTTGGAAACAGTTGTGAGGAAAGAAGTGCAATGCAAAAAGGAGAAAAGGAAAATAATTGCAAGTTTGAGGGCGTGATTGATTTTCTTTTTTAAAAAGGTTTCTGTGATTAGGTTTCTGTGCTAGCAATTCTAGAGAGCCTTAATATTCATCAAAAGTCAAGTATATTTTTTGAATGCCTGATAAGTTCTAGAGTTCTACATATGTTTCTCAGTCCTCTAACGACCAAATGCTAAAAGCTCCCATTTCACAGATGAAAAGTCAAAGACTCAGAGAGATGAAACTATAAATGGAGAAACAGATTGTAACCCCATCACACCCTGATTACCTATTCCAGTGCCACTCTCATCCCTGCCATCCTGATGAGCAAAGTCCTGCCAAGTGCAGTCCAGCCTGTGTGACTGTAAATATACACTCTGTGGTTCTGATCCAACCAAGTGCTTTGCCACATTGCTGCTGGTCCTCGCTCAGTGATGCCACAGAACTGCACGCTGCACTGCCCTAGCACAGAACTCTTTTTCAAAAGTGTCCCACATAGAGAGTGGTGTAAGTATTAATATAAATAAATCTTTTCTGAAACTCAGAAAGCTGAATCTAAGGAACAGCCAAAGGCTTGCCCTAAATCTGAGTTTTGGTGCTTAGCACATTCATGCTTAATGACCTGAGCAATACACTGTCTCTCCCAATTGCAGCAACTCTTGCCCAGCAGCCTGGATCGAGTTGGTGGTGAGTATCTAGTCATTAGAGTGCAAGTGGACTCAGCACCTAGGATGAGCCAAATTATGATTTCATGCAAGAAACTTTTTTTTGGTTTGATTATTTCTGTGGCTGCACTGATGCATTAAAGAGGAAAAAATTAATGTGAACATTTAGTTCAGCAACCGCCTTTGAGTACCTCAATTGCAAAAGCAGCCATAGCAAAGGAGGCATTGTGGGGATGAATAGATTTTAAAATGTGCCCTCAAGAAACTTGTGAAATTGTCAGCACAAATATGGGCCATATTGACCTTCTTGAATAAAAAATGTATGTGGAACATTCTACTTCCTGGGTGAGAGGGAAAACTCTTATTTACTTTGAAATAATGTCTTGGTCTTCTTCTAAAGCTAAATATAATTTACTTGACAAAACTGACTTCTTGGGACCAGCAGGTGGTATAATGGCTATGTCGCTGGACTCCCATGTAGTCGACTTGGTTCAAGTCCTGGACCCAGTGGCTTAAACTCACGCTGAGCACATGTACATGCGTGTATGCCCAAGATCCTAAGAGGAGAATAGAGAAGGGATTGTAGCGTGGCCATCCTCCTAGGGGTGATTTCTCACTTTCTGTCTCTCGTCTTCCTGGCAAGCGCACACGCCCTATAGCAAAAACCTCTCCAAAAAAACACCTCTTGTCCACTCACACCTGCTGTTTAGGAACCCCTACTGAGAGTCAATAGGTTTCTGTCCCCTTTCAAGGGATGAGAAAGCTGTTGATAAACTCTCTCCACATTCTACGTCCCAGTGTCCTCACACTCTTTGAACACAGTGTAAGCACCTGTATAATTTTAAGATTAATTTAATATTTATTTTGCAATACCTCTGCCTTATCAGGGCCCCTTTTAGTCTTTACATCTGTCCACTTACACCAGTCGAAGTACAGCTCTGTCCATCACTGAGGACGATTAACATGACACCAATGGACAATTTTCTGTTTATCCTGTGGGAAACCTGGTTCTTATTAGGACCAATTAAAACATCCCTCCAAAAAGCATCTTTAAAGTTTGTTCAAAGAATAAAAGAGCAAATGCAAATGTAAGCTTTCAGTTTACTAAGCAGTATTTTTACTTAATGAAGAAATTGCTATTAATTCATGAATAAGCCATTAGCAAAAGGAAAACTGCCAAGTAAGATATAAATGACTCTGCTCAGCTCCATTTCAATCATAGTAGAATAAAAGTTCAATAAATCTTGATCCAGCGTAGAAATAACGTGAAATACTAAAAACTGTTGGGTAATTCACACTCCAGAAAGGGGGCGGGGGGGGAGAAAAACAATTTTGCCTTAGTTTGCTCAAAATTTTGCTCTAAAAATCTTGCTTTCTGGTTGACTTCCTTGGTTTGCTGCCTTAACCTCACTTATTTGTGAACAGACACAACCTTAACGCCTAGAGGCCAGTTAGCTCAATCCTTCATTTCACAAATAAGGAATCCAAAGGGGGTTAAGGGAGGCTCTTTGGGGTGGAGCTGGGCTGAGGACCAGATAGCCTGACTTCACCTTCTCCCACTTCATCTCCCTTACAAAAAACGAGAGGGAAGGAGACCACCCCTGCCATATACAAGAGGAGCCCAATGCTTTGCCAGCACAGGGGTGGGGAGAGAGGAATGTTAGGAAGTATTACTCCAGGGCACTGGGTGTGATGACATCAGCGTGTTTCTAAAGGCAACCTATGGTGCTGGTAAAATGACCAAATCGGAACTGGAGTATGAAGTGGAGATGTGACTGGACAAGAGAAGGAGCTGCGAGAGGACATCTTCAAAATGGCATCGAGAATATGTAGCCCTTAACTTCCTTTCTTGAGTACTCTGAATTTTTTTAAGCTTCTCAGCTGCATATATTTGGTTCTCTGGTGCCCTTTGCTTTCCTTTTCCTTTCCTATATGTAAAAAAGAGAAGGCAAGAAGAGGGGAGGTCTGGTTCTTATTCAACCGCCTCTGCCTTCACCCGGTGCGGCCACGTTGCTGCATCGCAGCCAGTCTTAGAGCTCCCCCTGCCGTTCATGGAAGTCAGCGCGCTTTGTCTTGTGCAACCTTTCCAGGTCTCGGAGCTCGGTTTCTGAAAGAGGTTACTACTGTGTTGAGTTCTGCTAATAACAGAGGGGTACAGCGATATCGCCGCAGACACTGTGCTTCTGTCTGCTCAGTAGAAAAAGCTTGGAAAATAGCAAATTAAGTTGATAAAATTTATTTCCTGTAGGAGTGTCTCCTAATTCAAGTGGAATGTCGCTCACCAGTGGGCTTAAATAAACCCTTAATCTTAAACATCCACTTTATCATGAAAATGGCACTGTTTATTCCACTGGCAATATCTTGTGTCGAAATCTAAACAGTATTTCTTCTCTAATGGGAGTGAGACAGAAAGCCCTGCCAATCAAACAGGAAAGAGAAGCCGGCACCAGACAGCAGGCCTCTGTTTTCAGGGATAAAAACCCATATTCATTCACACAGGACCCGCTGCAAGTCTAAAAACAATGTCAAGAGGAAAAGCAGCCAGCGCTGCGAAAGAAAGTTCTCTGGGTGCTTGTTTGTTTCATCTCTTTTTCTCTCTCACTTTCTTTTCTTAAAAGAAAGAAAAATAAAAGCTGGTGTAATTTCTGGTTTGCTTAAAGGCTAATGTATATTTACAGAAGCATCCAAACCACATATTGCTATGCATTTAGTAGCTCTTAGACATACAATAGGCCTACTGTGTTTCAAAGGATCCGGCCACCCATCATGACCTACTATTCAGCCTGTCATCCATTAATCTAAACACAAGCTCTCTCAGAAACATCCCGAAGCCCCACAATCGCTTACATGTTTTAGTACTACCTTCTGGTTACTGCACAAAGGAGAAAATGTTGCTGAGAGATATTTCAGTATGACTCCCCACCCCATAGAGGTTTTTTTTTTTTTTTTTTTTTGGAGAGGTTTTTGCTATAGGGCGCATGCGCTCGCCAGACAGACAGAGAGAGACATAGAGACAGAAAGCGAGAAATCACCCCCCAGGGGGGATGGCCATGCCGCAATCCCTTCTCCTCCATTCTCCTCTCGGGATCTTGGGCACGCATGCACACGCGTCCGGCGTGAGTTTAAGCCACCAGGTCTGGGACTCGAACCGCGGTCAACTACGTGGGAGTCCAGCGACATAGCCATTACACTAACTGCCGGTCCCCCCCCCCCCATAGCGTTTTTAAGGCACTTGTTTTAAGGCACTCACTATACGCATGAAAGAACTGGCTTTTTTCTTCCTTGCCAATCATCTACTTTTATGTCAGATAGACACTAGTTATTGCTAAAAGCTGACACAGTAATAATGGAATGGCACATAGTGGGGACAGTCTTCCCATTGCAGTGAAAGCAGATAAAGGGTTTGGTCTGATTACTATTTGATTTTTAGAGCAGTATAGTTTCTGCTAATAAACAATACCTATAGAACGTTAAGAGAATGTCATTTACTAACAGAAAGAAAAAAGAATGCCTGTGCCAATTAATCAGTTTCTAGCTACATTTTAATTCCTTCCCTTTGTTGCACACACAAAAAAAATTGTATGTCACCAAGCAAGGTATTCCAAAGAATCTTCTTTCTTTACCGTTGGGTCAGACGACTCATGGAATCCACCAAATAGTTGTCATAAAACTTTATGCTACCATAAAACGATGTGGAGAGAGATTTCACACAAAGTCTTTTTCCTGTTTAGTTTTACTTCTGACATCCCCTTGATCTAAAACAATGCAAGTGGAAAATTATATAGCCTGAAATTCATTTGCTTATTTTTAATATAGCACTATTGCCTCCCCCATCTAATTCAAAATTTTATTTGAACCAACAAAAGAAAAAGCAAAAACAGTTTAGTTCCCCAAGATACCTTCCTCCTCGCTTTATGGAGTAGGAGTTTTGAAGCATTACCTAATAACCGCCTGAACATCCAAATATCCCAATCTAAAATATCTAAACCATCTAAAATATCCAAAACATTGAAGGACCTCAGGTAGGTAGAAGTCTAACTTTTTGGGAAGAAATCCACAAAAGGAGGAATGAGAGGCCTCACATCCTTATTTTTAACTCATTGCCATATCTAAACATTCCCCATGTGCCCCCCTAAGCTAAATTCTTTCTAGAAATGCTCAGTCTTGGTTATCAGAGTAGAATTTGATCTGAGAATTAACTAGTGGTGCCTCATCCTACTTATCACAATTATGGCTAACTGCAAAACTGAACTTATAATTAATCAATCATCTTTATCTGAATAGCAGGGGAAAAAAGCTGACCCATTTATTCATTGAAATTCTTTATTAGATGGTCAAGTGCTCTCCAGAAATTATTCTCCCTCTAAATTCATCACCCTCCAACTTTCCCTGAAATGCCCACCCTTTTAACTACCTCCAAAGATATAAAAAAAAAACTAATGCTTCAAATATACCATAAAGATCCACAACTGTGTTTGCACACGCTGGTGTTTCTCTGCCTGTTAAACTGCTAGTCCTCTTTCCAAACTCAGAATAGGAACTACTAGCACCTTGTGATGTCTCTCCTTATTCTACCCCTACACAGACTCTCTTACCTCCTTATTGTTACTTCTGCCTCCAGCATAGCAGTGGTCCTCCAAGTACGACCCTCATCAGAATTACCCCGGGTGCCTGTGAAAACTGCAGAGCCCCTTGAGGCACTAGCAGGTGGCATGGTGCTTAAGGCACTGGACTCTCACACGGTCGACTATGGTTCAAGTTCTGGACCTGGCAGCTTGCTTTCTCACTTTCCCTCTCTCTTCTCTTTCTCTCACTGGTGAGCACACATGTCCTATAGCAAATTTAAAAACAATAATAATAATAATAAATACTATTTTAAAAATAATTACTTTTTAAAAAAGAAAGAAAAGAAAATTGCAGAATCCCAAGCCCTACCCAGACCTACTACATCAGAAACATTTGTTTTATTACCCATATAATTCTGAGAGATAATAGCAAATGGTAGAGAAAAGATTCCAATCCAGGCAGTCTCCTTCCAAAGCCTGTCACAAAAGCACTAGGTTCCACAGTCCTCTGTCTCCTCTACGAGGCCATGAACTCGTTAAAGGCAAGATTTTATCTTTTCATCTTGGTAACTGCAGCACTTATCAATAATGCATCTTAAAGTCAATAAATGTTTATTGAAGCATTTAAAATGTAGGATAAACCGAGATCCCATATTTTCATCTATGGATAGTATCAGTCCAACAGAAAAACCCCTCATAGACCACAAAAATAAATAAATAAGTAAATGTGGCTGTGCCTTAGTGAAACACCAATAAGATTATCGTTGGTTTTTATTTAAAGTCATACTTAATACAATAAATATAAATAAATTAATTCATACCAGAAACCAAAGGCTACACAATATCACACAGTAACAGTGCAAAACAAAAGGCCTGAAGACAACTGAGAGATCCCAGGGAATGACTAGTGATTCCCAAACTGTATTTTCACATCTCTTAGTCTAGGTGTAACTTCAAAAAAAAAAAATCTGTTAAGATACTTTGTTTTGAGGAATGGCATGTTTCTGCTCTTCTTTCTTATCAAATACCCAATAACTACAAACAAACATCTCAGTTAAAGTATACTTTCCAAGATCTGTGAGGAAAGATCCAGCTATGCAGTGCCTTTCAAGCTTGGCTCTGCTCCCTGAAAGTCATACGTGTTCAAATCCCTTTTACCAAGTGGGATATGTTGGGTAGCCCAGGTGTGTTAGAGATGCCACAGACCAGCCGTGGAGGTGCAGCAATATAAACAATGCTCCACCGTGCTGAGGACACAGGGGAAAGTCCCAGGTTTGCATCTGCAGGTCATCCTGCGTTCTGGGTGGGCTTGCAGGTGTGTTCAGTGATATGATCCTGGCTGGCTGAGGCAGTGAGTGAACTGTGGGGTGAGGACCTTGTGGGGAGTGTCTCTCTTTCTCTTTCTCTTTCTCTCATGGAAAAAATAACGAAAGAAAGAAAGAAAGAAAGAAAGAAAGAAAGAAAGAAAGAAAGAAAGAAAGAAAAAGAAAGGCCAAAGATGTTACTGGCCACTTCCTAAGAGGAAAAAAAAAAAAAAAAAAAAAAAGGGACCAGCAGTTGGCATAATGGCTATGTTGCTGGACTTCCATGTAGTCGGCCGTAGTTCAAGACCCAGACCCGGTGGCTTAAACTCAGGGCAGGTGCGTGTGCATGCGTGTCCAAGATTCTGAAAGGAGAACGGAGGAGAAGGGATTGCGGCATGGCCATCCCCCCTGGGAGGTGATTTCTCGCTTTCTGTCTCTCTGTCTCTCCTGTCTTTCTGGTGAGCACATGCACCCTATAGCAAAAACCTCTTTAAAAAAAAAAAAAAAAAAAAAAAAAGCCCACACAATTAGATCTCAAATTATGAACAAATAGCATATTATTCACAGAACTGATATCAGAACTCACATGCCAAGTTAGTGGAGTTAAACCTAACTTAAAACTCCAAATAAAAACTGAAAAAGCAGTAAGTCACTCAGTTATTGTAGATATTTGGCATTTTATATATGTAGGAGTACATATATATGTCTTTGTGTGAGTGTGTATAGCAGATATAGACAACAATGTAGATATTTTTTATCCAGAGGTTTCAATGCTCTCTCTCTCTCTCTCTCTCTCTCTATATATATATATATATATATATATATATATACACACACACGTATACATATATATGTGTGTATGTATATTTTATAATATATAATCTGTTGCCTCATCTCTCACATCTCTCAAGACTTTGACTATAAAATAGGATCAGAGGTACTTACTTCCAGATGCACATACCCCACACAGTGCTTTTCCTGATGGGATCCTTCTATGACTTTAAACGGGTCTCACATCTCAGTCAATTTGGAAACTGCATCAAAAGAAATCTCCAGGCCCCAGAAATTAACTCCTTTCTTGCTTCCAGACTTGTGGAGAAAATACTTTTCTCTTTTTTAAAGAAAACATATACACAATACCCGCAAGAACATGTGTCATCTAAACTGTTCAAGTGAAAGGGATAGTTTGCTGTGGGTGACTTCGACGTTCAGAATAAACACTGAGAGCAAATACAACATTTAAAGGCAAGCTGTTACCAGACGTGTCCAGCCACACGTCACAGGGGTTGCTCTGTTGCAGATAGTTTGCTTTATACGCCTATGTATAACTCCAAGATGGTCCAAAATTTGGGTCATGCAGGACTAAGACCAAATGATCAGACATGATAAGAAGCAGCTTGCTGGTGCTTAGCAGCAGAGCTGTCAGCATCCCCATCACCTTTAGTGGTGGAACATTTACCTCCCTTTCATTTTGGAGAGTAGTTATGAACACGGTGCTGAAGGACGGAGCCATCGTCAGCTCCTCCAGGGCCTACAAGAAGAAGTACAGATCTTACCACTGAAAGTAAGATTTTATATGATTTCTGTTTCCTCTTCTGATTTGCCTACGTGTTCTCCTGCCAAGCAATGCAACAGCTTTTTAAACAATGACATGAAGACAGAGCTCAATTTTCCGATCTAAGTCAGAAGTGGTTTGGTTTGGACCTGCGAAAGGGAAGTGCTCTGTGGTCAGTCTGATTGGTTCGCTGAACTCTCCTTCTAAAGAAGTCTTCCCCCCAACGTTCAGAACCACAAAACACAAAACCATTCATCTCTCACTTTCGAACTTTGCCTGAGCCACTCAACACCCCTAACTGAGGCATGCGTCTCTCCATTCAGGAAAGCTTGTTTCTCAGAGCCAAGCACATTTCTATAAATGCTTCACGTAGGAAGGAACAGTAAGTCAGAAAGCTGACTCAGAAATGATTGGAAATGTTTCCTTTCTTTCCCCAGGAGATTTGTTGCTCCATGGTGATTTTCTGGTGTGATCACTAGGCAAGGCTTGGCTGGCCGTCAGTAAAGGACAGAGTATCTGGCTACCATTACCATGACTTTTAATACATGTAAATGTGCCAGTGAAAAGCACCAAAGTACACAATTTATGCTCCACAGCTCTGATGGGCATGTGCCCCAGATGTTTGGGAACCTAGGACCGGGCCTTGTTTATCTTCTCACAATGGAAGTTTCTGTAAGGGCCGTAGCATTGGAAGTCTGGACAATAACCAGTGGAACTCAGGACTCTTGAGTTCTCGATGGTGTGACAATCACCCAGCAAATAATAATGGATTGATTTCAACGAATCCAAATGGCACCAAGTTTTTACTTGACGGGGCCATCACTAACAATTAGTTTTACATTTGTGAAATAGAACGGTATATAAACACATAAAAGGGCGTTATTCTCCTCAGTCCTGACAATCATCCCACCAGGTAGGTATTACTCTAGCACTTACTGCACAGATGAGAAAATTCCACCTTGAAAGAAGTTAAGGCTGTGCCCCAAATTACAAAGCCAGTAAATTCAGAGCCACACTTGGCTTGTTCACTCCACGATCCCTCAGCAGTGAACAGTAATAGGAAATTCAGTTATGATGGTCTCCATGGGAGAAGCCTGTGTTCCTAGGAATGCTTCAAAATTCCCTGGGAATCACACAGCCAGGGACTTAGAGAAGGGGGATGTCCCCGCAGTTGGCTGCTTACCCAAAGGCCATCGGGCCTCCTTGCTGCAGCTCCTTCAGAAGCTGCTACCAGGTAGGTCATTCTTGGTTCTTACCTATCTAGAGGATGCATTATCAGGAAAAGGGGTAGGTGAGAGGCGAAGCTGTGACTGTGACAGGGTGTGTAGGTGCGAAAGCTCTAGAGTCAAAGAGACAAGACCCACTTGAAATGCTTGCTCTGCACTAATTCACTATGTGATCTTGATCTCGAGCAGTTGGTTATTTTTTTTGTTTTTCTTTCATTTGATTTTGGTTTTATGTTTTGTTATTTTTTCAATTACTTTAGCTTCACTTTCCTCAACCATGAAACAGAAAGAATGAAAGTGCCTAATTCCAAAGGCTCATTAAGAATGCGATAATATTGAAAGTGTAAACCACACGTTGCTTGGCATATGATAAGCACTCAAGAATCACTATTTTTATAAACTTCACTCATTTTATGTTTATAAAATACTTACAGATAAATTGTGTCACAAAATGTATCTACTCATTTCCTGTATAAAGACAGTCTGGCACATGTTAGTGGAGTGTCTGTCACTGGGCTAGGCCCCCTGGATGCTCAATGACATTAGACATAGTCTCTTAGTACAGGAAGGTACTCTGCAAGGAGGAGCTGGATTTATGGAAGGAGTAAGTAAGCATTAATTGAAACTCAGGATTTTTAAAAATAATTTAAAATTTAGAAGAGGAAATATTTTGCAAGCTCTGGCAATACTTGATTCTTCACTTTTATCTCAAAAATAATACCTGCCTTCTGTCCTAGTCTCTTTCTAGCAAAGTGACTGGCTATTTGGTTTGGGAGGAAAAAATTAACACACAACGAACTATTAGTAACATAAGTTTACTACTCTTAATAAATTTTAATTTTAACTGCAGTATTTAAAGCTTTCCCCATTAGGAGCTTCAGGCAATATTGTTCTAAGGAGCAGCTATCTGGGGTTTGGGAGATGGGAATGTATTTATTCACTTATTTTGTTAGCCAACCTGCCAGCCAGCCAGCCATTTGTTCAGCAAGTGTGCCAGGGTATAGTCATTGAACAGCATGAGCACAGCCTTGAGTTCATCGAACTTGTAACTTAGCAGCAGTGACAAGCATTAAACAAACAAGAAAAAAAAGCAAAGAAATCACTTAAAATATCTGTAAGGACAAAATAAAATGAAAGGTAAAATGATTAAAAAAAAAAAAAAAAGGGGGATGGCTGGGGCTGGCAGGTGGCATGGTCGTTAAGGTGCTAGACTCCCACATGGTCGACTCTGGTTTAAGTACCAGACCTGGCCTGCTTTCTCATTCTTTCTTTCTTTCTCTTTCTCTCTGTCTCTCTCTGGGCAAACTGAAGAACAACAATAAATAAATAATTCTAAAAAAAAAAAAGATGGCACAGAGTACACGCTTATATAAAATGAGGTCAAGAAAGACTTCTTTGAGGGCAGGTGTTTAAACTGAGGTGTACAGAAAAGCCAGTGCTAGAGAGGCCAGGTTGGGAAGTAGATGACACAGCAGCAAAAGGCTTAATCAGAAAGGAGTTGGAGTTCCAGCACTCCAAAGAGACAAGCATCATGGTAAGCCTGGGATAAGAACTGGGGAGAAATCATGCATCTTCTTTGAGATCCTGGAGAGGATTTTAGAATTTGATGAGGGAGGGACCAGCAGTTAGCATAATGTATGTCGCTGGACTCCCACGTAGTCGACCGCGGTTCAAGTCCCAGACCCAGTGGCTTAAACTCACGCCGGGTGCGTGTGCATGCGTGCCCAAGATCCCGAGAGGAGATTAGAGGAGAAGGGATTGCGGCGTGGCCATTCCCCCTGGGGGGTGATCTGTCACTTTCTGTCTCTCTGTCTGTCTCTGTCTGGCAAGCGCACGTGTCCTATAGCGAAAACCTCTCCAAAAAAAAAAAAAAAAAAGAATTTGATGAGGGACCAAGAAATCAGTTTACATCCTTACACATATAGGATTCTTTAATTTTTATTTCAAGAAAATGTAATTTTTTTTCAGTCTGAAAACAGCCCCTCTTAACTGGCCAGATTACAAAAACCATCATAGTGGATACCTTAGTTCATCCTTCTAATAAGCCTTTTGATACGGTCTTCCCTGTTGCCAGCATCTCCATCTTCTACAAAACGGGTGGTCTTTTTCTTCATTCTACCTGATGGAGAGAATAATTTGAAGGGCCACAGAAAGTTACTTGCTTCTTTGAAGCATTTTCCAACAGAATAGATTTTATGAATCAGATCCTCCATTTGGATGGTGCCAAATTTACCAAGAGACCAAACAATTAAAGAATTACCTGTCAAAGCAATTTGCTTCTTACTGATTTTGCCCTAACCACGCTTGTAGATTAGTTCATTTACTGACTTCAGGTTTGGGCACTCCCATGCAATATATGGTTCCACAATTCTCAGCATGTTAGAGGAGGCCTTGTTGAAAGGTTGCTATTGAAGATCTGGTGAAGGCAAAGAGACTGCAACATCTTTCAGACCTGTCAGCTCACACCATTGACCTCTGGATCATGATGACAAATGCCAATTTGGGTTCAGCATAGACATAGAAGTTGCCAACTTCTCTTGCCATCCTGGCCATATGAATCTCAATTCTGTACATATTCCTATATTCCTTATGACAGTCTTAGCTTTTTTATACATAAACTTTCTCCTTGCCTTTTAAATCACCTTTTCAGCAAACTTCTTTCTCAGTACTTGATGGTCAGCTCCGCAAAATTCCTTCGCTTTATCTTAAAGATTTCTGGCACAGCAGCGACATTTTTCTTAATTTCCATAGCAGCAGGAACTTTTCTCTTGGTTTCTGCTACAGCAGGAATCCTCTCTTTCTTCTCTTCAGCACCCTCCATAGGTCCAAGCAAAAAAGAACAAAAATGCAAATTCATTTTTAATTTAGGGGGGAAAAAAATCTTAGCTCTCTTAATTCCTGATCAGTGCCTTCTTGCTCCTCCGTAATTGTAAATTCTTGCTGTACCCAGCTCATTGTCCTGGAGACAGCTGAGGTCACCTTGGTATTAGCACTAGCAGTCTTAGTAGTGCCGCCTGGAGCAATCCATTCACCACTGCAAGTCTTGACTTCATCTATCCAGGAGGTGGAATCAGATGACCTCAAAAATCCTCTTTGCTCTAAATAAATTTGATCAAAATGAGAATCCAAGAATGTCTTACCCTGTTAGGGCTTGGCATTTACTCTTCCAGCTGTGGAGAATACAGTATGGGGAATAAGGGCCTGAACTTTGGTGTTACAGAACTAGATTCTAGTCATGACTCTGCCTGCTGACTTTGCTCTCTGAAGCAAGTGACTTTATCTCCCTAAGCATGTTTCTTCATCTGTATGTAAACTATGAGTAATCGCCATAAGTACTTTGTTAAACTCTTACGAAGAACCAAGGCCATAATTATTTAGTATTCCATTAATTTTACAAATACGCACAGAACTTCTCGTAACAAGATGGCAATACATGGAAGGGGGAAAACGGGTGTAAGACTTGAGGCTTAATCCCAAGTAGGTCTTGGAACTGACTTTCATGAATCAGCATCTATTATGCCAATATTAAGGGTGAAGCAACACGAAGAAAGACTGGATCCGTTTGGAGCCCAGAGGTAAAGTCTGGTCTGGAAACTTAAGGCTGTTCAAAGTTTTTAGCTGGAAAGGTATTTGCTCTCTTGATGTGAAACATATGGCTCATGGGGAACCTCAAGAAAACACCAGCCATCCAGTCCCATCTCCTGTGTATAAGGAGCGAGCAGGGGTGCCTGGACAAAGCTTTATTCTACTAGATACAGTCACTGCCAGCAAAGAAGAAGAAAAAAACAATTAAACTTCTCACTTGAGCTAAATCAAATAAGCCCACCAACCTCTTAGTAAAATATACAGGCATGAAGCCAGGCTGTCTTGACACGTGTTTAAAGACTACCCAACTTTCAGAGGAATTGAATAAATAGACTTCAAGTTGTGTGGCTCTTCGGGAAATTTTCAAAAAAGTAAATGCCATTTGATGGCATCGTTTTCCTCCTCCTGTTCATAAAAATCAAAAATCATAGGGTTGGAAGAGGCTTAAGAGGTCATCTCGCCCCAATCTGATTTGTAACACATTCATTTCAGAGGCAAAACAGTTCTATGCAAAATGATCCCTAAGTTCGGATGGTGACTCAATTCCTTAACCAAATAAGAAGAGATCTGGGATGGAAATGGAAAACAGAGAGCATGATAGTAGGTCCGGTTTTGAAATCTTTTTTTATTTTATTTTATTTATTTATTTTGAGAGAGATTGTTGCTATAGGGCACAGTACTCTCCAGAGAGACAGAGAGAGACATAGAGACAGAAAGTGAGAAATCACTCCCGAGGAGAGATGGCCACACCACAATCCCTCCTCCATTCTTCTCTCGGGATTTTGGGCAAACTCATACATGTGCCTGACATGAGTTTCAAGCCACTGGGTTTGGAATTCAAACTGTAGTCGACTACGTTGGAGTCCAGCGATGTAACATTATGCTGTGTGATGGTCCTGACAACCTTTTTATTTCTCTGAGCGCTCAACCACTTCTCAGTTAGCTTCATTTTATACAGCTCTGAGAACACTGCTTTTGCAAGTGATTCCCAGGCAAATGCATCTCTTGAAATCAACATGTGTGTTTCCTGGTCTTGGCTACTTCCAGTTCTTAGCCATTTGGAAACCCAGGAAGGAAAAGGGGTGGGAGATAAAGACAGGGGGCAGGCAGTTTGCCCAGCCTCCTTCCATTCCCAATTCCATGCAAAGGAGCAAAATGGCAAATAGTCCTTGTCAATAAAATTAGTGAATGGTATATGGAGACCTGCTTCCTTTTCTTTTCTTGTCTTTTATTCCATTGGAGAGAGAAAGAGAAAAACAGACAGGCACCCCAAAAAGGGACCTCACGCTATGATCTACCCCCAGTCTCAGCCAGCCCAGACCATAAGCATACATGCCTGTGTGCACCCAGCACACTCAGGGAGGTTCTGAGATGTAAACCAAGGACCTTTCCCACGTGGGCTCAGTTATATTACTGTGGTACCACTACATTTCCTGAGGACCTGTTTTTTGTTTTGTTTTGTTTTATTTCCCATACCTATGCTCGCTGGAAAGAGACAATGAGAAGGTAAGTGAGAGATCACTCCCCAGGGTGCATGGCCACACCACAATCCCTACTCCTCTATTCCCCTCTCAGAATTTTGGGCATGCATGCACATGCACCTGGCATGATTTGCAAGACACTAGGTCTGCAACTCGAAACACAGTCAGCCATGTGGAGTCCAGCGCCTTAAGTGTGTTAACCATCATGCCACCTGCTGGCCCTAGGCCCTGTTTTCTTAACAAGGATTACTCAGTTTAAATGTTCTAGACAAAATGTCATATGATAAGTTGGTTATGAATTTTTATGAGTCTCTATATATTAGAAAAATGGAGTGACAGAAAATAGGTAGGGAAGGAGAAGAGAGAGGCAGCGAATAGGTAACCATGCAGAAATACACTAAAATATTGGGACCAGCAGATGGCGTAATGGTTACATCGCTGGACTCCCACATAGTTGACTACAGTTCAAATCCTGGACCAGGTAACTTAAAACTCAAGCAGGGCCGGGACCAGCAGTTAGCATGATGGCTATGTTGCTGGACTCCCACGTAGTCAACTGCGGTTCGAATCCCAGACCCGGTGGCTTAAACTCACGCCAGGCGCGTGTGTGTGCATGCCCAAGATCCCAAGAGGAGAATGGAGGAGAAGGGTTTGTGGCATGGCCATCCCCCCTGGGGGGTGATTTCTTGCTTTCTGTCTCTCTGTCTCTCTCTGTCTGTCTGGCGAGCACACGCGCCCTATAGCAAAAACCTCTCCAAAAAAAGAAAAAAAAAAAAAAAAAAAAAAAAACTCAAGCAGGGCCCAAAATATCAAGAAGAAAATGGAAGAAAGAAAATTACAGTATGGCCATACCCCGTGGGGGGAAGAAGGTGATTTCTCACTTTTTGTCTCTCTGTTTCTGTCTCTCGGGTGAGCACATGCATGCTCTAGCAAAATCTCTCAAAAAAATACACTAAAATATGAATTAGAGTTATAACTGTTTATTGAAGGCAGACCCTGTATTCTATGCTTTAAATATGTTTTCATATTGGTCCTCAAAAATGAGTATATTATCCCCATTTTTCAAGCAACAACAAAAAGAAACCTTGATGGTTTGTTATTACTGCAGAAGGTTTGAGTAAGTTTCTCTTTTATTTTCGTAATGTGGAAACACTGCTTTGAAATGGAAAACAAATGTTTACAGTCTATGATTGGCTCCACGTCTGTAAATGGTCTGAGGGAGGCAGCTGACCACCCAGCAGACCAAGGGCTCAGAAGAAAGCCAGTAAAGGAGCCGCAGAGCAGACTTACCGGACTGGAGTGTACACAGACCCAAAGACCTCCCCAGAGGCCGAGGGCCTGTCCAAATCCTTGTATTGACCTTGCTCCCCTCTCCACAACTATACTGCAGTTCTCACCTCTCTGAAAAGGGCAATTAAAATCCACATGAAATGCTTTCTCATTCAACCTAGTCCTAGATGAACTATTTTAACTGAGTCAGCTCGTCAATGCCAAGCATTTACTTGAAATGATTAGTTTGTTATATAAACAACATTTAAATATACATGGGTTTCCTTTTCAAAAAAAAAACTTGTGTGTCATATTTTGGAATAGGAATGGTGGAGGTATTTAAGAGAACACACTTACAACAGCAGAGTAAGCAACAGAAAGATCTTCTCTAATTGAGAGGGAAGGTCCTCGTTTTTCCATAACGGCATCTACATTACATCTCCAGATGCTCTGCCAGATTGTTAACTCTACACCCCACAGCATCTGATTTTGGCAAGCTCGGATCAGGACACACAACTGAAGCCAAGACTGCCTAGGAGCCATGTGAATAAAGACCAAGTTTCAATTAGCAGGTCAAGAAACAAGCTGATCAATTAGCAGCCTGGCTTTCTCCAGCTCACCAAATTAAGATGCCTTTAACAGCATAACTGATCTTTGTAAATGAACTTCCCTCTCCAGTGCGCCCTTTGGGAGTTTAGACATTATAAGAAAATAATTGTATGAATCATCTATATTTCTGGAAAATACTGAGCGCCTCCAGGTGTGACACAGATGGTGGACAATAAAGGGGGAAAAACTATTTTTCACAAATAAGGCACTTACATACATGCACTCATAAACACCAAATCCTACTTACTTCCCAGCAGGACTACCCACTTCTCCACCAAGGTCACCAATAGTATCAATATCCCTTCACTTCATACACAGTGAAAATGTCTAAAGGGACAGAAAAATCTAACAAATGCACAAAGTACCCTAAAAGGCCTCTGGGGTCAGACTGCCTGTATTCAAATTCCAGAACCATCACTTAGTAGGTCGTGTGAAATTGGGTAATAACGAAACCCCTCTACGCCACAGTTTCTTCATCTATGAAATGGGAATAACGTTAATACCATTTTGGGGGATTGCTGTGAGGATTCAATGAGTTAATGCCTGGAAAGTAACTACTTATGGTGCTCAACACCAAGTTTTGCTGCTAAGACTTAATCACTAACCTGCATTATTCTTATGAGAGGGAAAAAAAAAAAAAAAGAAATTGAAAAGTAGAGGAAAGGGAAGAAAAGAGGAAGAGAGAGTAGAAAAAAAAAAACATTTAGTTTATCTCCTTCATATTTCTCTGATGATGAAGAATATTTAGATGAACATCTTTAGAATGTTTCACAGCCAAGAGAACAAGTGATGGCTCAGTGGTAACACAACTAAATGCACATGGGAAAGGTTCTTGGTCATGTCCCAGGATCTCCCTGAGCACAATGAGCACACCATGTGTGCCTGTCACCCAGATTGCCTGAGACCGGGGGAATCATAATGTGAAGACCCTGTTGGGAATGCCACTCTTTCTTTCCTCTCTCAGCAGGAAAAAAAAAAAAAAAAAAAATTAAAAAAGAAAAGAAAAGAAACAAATAAACAAAAGAGAATGTATCACAGCCAAGAAAAGTTACTTGCCTTTCAGAAGAATGAAGAGGAAAGCCAGGAAGAAGCAGAGAAGTTGACACTCCCTTAATACTGAGGAGGTGCCAGTTATTGGACACGTATCATCTCACTTTCTGAACAAAGACAGATTCCATAACTTTGGTGGCCTGCCACATGTCACACAGAAAGTTGAGTAGCGGAACTGTGATTTAAACCCAACCTATTTGTCTCAAAGACTGAACTTCTTTCCATTGCACAACCCTAAAACATTGACTCCCCCAACCACCCACTAAGGGGGCAAATTTGATCTGAAATGATTCGTATGGTTTGTATTGTTCTAAGTGTGCTATCCCTCCGAAGTTGGTATAGGAAAAAATTAAACTCCAATACCATTTCCAATGAGTATTGTACAATTCTTAGTGTTTCACACTCAAATTCTGCTTGACATTCTAAAGAATCGTAGGTTTGGATTATTATTGTTAATGTCAGACCCTGGTCGAAAAGAGGAATTATGCCTTTTAAGAAATATTTTAGATTCAATCAAGTTTAAAGTAGGAATTGTCCTTCCAGATACCTCAGTCTCTATTGGTTTCAAACTAGTCTAGGCATTCAGGGACTTGTAGGCAGAAGTTTAGAACAGATGGTCTGTTCTTGTTGATCCAGTTAGGAAGGACATGAGAAAGACTGCCAGGATGTGTTTACTGCACATGAGGCTGCTGGGGGAGTCCTCCTTCACCTCTCTTGTCCAGAGTATTGGAAAAGTTTCTATGCTGGCCTCTCTCTTTAATTCCTGCCCTCCTCTAACCTAGTCCCTGTATAGCAGAAAAAAAAAGAGACCTTAATATGCATCAGATTATGTCAGACCTTAGCTCAAATTTCTTTTAGTGTCTGTGCATTGTTCTTAGAATCAAGTTTAAAAATTTTAATATGGCCTGCAACATTATGATCTGGCTTCAGCCTCATCTTGGACCACACTGGTTATCCAGCATGACTAAATTTGGTTTTCATAACCAAATATCACCATATCTGTTTTGCCTCAAAACCTATAAGTGAACTGCTCTTCCCACTTGGAATGAACTCTTCTCTCCTCCTGTACCCCCACCCCACCAACATACACAGACACCCCCATCCCACCTACACACACAGAGCTCCACTCCCATTGCCTCCTCCTTCTGATACTGTAGTTCTTCAGAGAAGCCTTTCCTGACCAACTGTTGAAAGTACTGCTGGCCTCATCACCTGCTTCTTGTCAGTTTCAACTCTTTGACTTCTTCATAGTATTCATCACAAACTGAGTTTCCACCAACTCCTCGCTAACTCGTACAATGGGCAAAATTTTGTAGGGCAAATGAACAAAGGTGTAGGTAGCATGTTACTTTCACTTGTTTTTTCTTCAAGTCTCATAGAACTCCTCTAGATCATATTTTTGGTATTTTTTTGTTTATACTGTCTGACTCTGCCACTTAAAAACAAACTCCTCCAGGACATAGATTTTTGTCTGGTCCATAATTTTGGGCCCTGGTACCTAAAACAGTATCTGGCACATAATAGGCACATAGTTAGTATTTGCTAAAGGAGTGAATAAATGAATTCTTGTATCCACGGGATCATGTGCATTGCCCGGGTCAGAATAAATGCTTAATAATTGAAAACACACTCTGATTTCTTCTTATACTTTAATGTTAATTTTATTTTAACCCACACAGAGACTATATTTATTGTCTCATATAGTTAAAGGCAATAATAGACTAAATTTTACAGATAGATATTTCCCTTTCAAATTACTTTCAGGATTAAAGAAGTATCTTTTGCCTTACCAAAACTTCATAAGGGTTATCTGTTGCCAGTTCTGAATTGGGAAATCTCCTGGTACAAGCTTTTGGATCACCTCTGATTTAGTGGTCCCCCACCACCTTCCCTTAGAGCCAATGAAAATCATTCTTGGGAGATGTTCTGATGAGACAGAGGAGCAATGTGCCCTTCAAACAGCTGTTTTCATGACCAAATCCCACTTCAACTCTTTCAAGTATTGCCTATAACACTCACAAAAGAAAACAAATCTCTCTTGACACAACATTTTGACCAAGTTCAATACGGTTATTCATGTTATTCCAACTTTTTTTGGTAGAAAAGATAAACATGGTCTCTGAAAAAAAACATAATCAAAAAGCACAACCCAGGCCCTTCCAAGGCCCTGCCCCGGTTTCCAGATGCTCTCCTTTTTCAGCTTGGTTTAATTAAAGCTCCATGTGTCAGCAACCCATCAGCTTCAGGTGTGATTCAGATTGCCCCAAAGCATGGGAAAGCCTGCCAAACTACCCGAGCATGAAAGCAAAGTTGAGAAATGCACTCCTTAGAACAAAGCCCATCATTACAAGAGAAAGCCTTGTTTGGAGGAGGAGCAGTGATTATCTCCCTCCCTGTTTTGGATTCAAAAACATAGCAAAGATAACTTGGTTCAAATTCAGTCTGTGTCTTAGATCAGTGACAATACTCTTGAGGGAGAGGCCAGACTTCGAAAGCCCAACTCCATGTCAAACTTGGCTACCTCTCAAACTATAGTCATGATTTGCAAAAGATGCTGAGAATCCTAGTGAGTCCATACCCTCATCCAGTAGAAAGCTCACAGCATGCTTGTTTATTCTTCTTTTTCTCTTTGTTTTTACAGTGCCTCTGGGTCTGTAGTTAGACAAAACGTAACTACCTAACAGAGTTTATTGACTGCGGTAGTCAGAAATTAAAAGGTAACTTCAACATGATCCAGTTATACATGAAAACCAAACTCTTACAGGAGACTGGGAGGAAATTTTCTGATAAAACAGGGCCCTTGCTCAAGACCTGAAGCCCAGATTGTGCAGACCTGCAAGGTCATCTGCAAGAGAAAGCATGATAAAGCCACCCCAGTTTCATGGCATGGAATGCCAGTCTCCAGGTTACATCAATAAGACGCTTCACCAAAACTCTTCAGAACTTGTCTTTATGCAACCCAAGCAAATGAAAATAAAAGTGGTATACACCAAACCAGAACACATAAACAATTCCTCCTTCTAATTCTGGAAATCACTATATATCTTTTTCTCTGCCACATTTTTAAGAGATGTGACCAGAGGTCCTAGGTACTTTGTAAATACAAGAGTAGCTCATTAATATTTATTAACTCTATGAGCTCCCAAAACAACAGATTTGAGCGGTTCTAAACTGAGTGAATTGACTGGATGTTTTCAGATCATGAAGAGAAAGACTGTATTTGTAGCAGCTCCACTGCAATGTATGTGGGTTAAGAGGGTCTTCTTGCAACATAATTAATGCTATAAGCAGTGTCTTGGGACATGTTCGGAAAAAGCTGGGGGAAAAAAAAAAACTGAAGCTCCCAGTGTGGAACTGATACACACAATGCAGGGCAACACACACAAAATAGAATGGCTTGTCACGAGGCTATAAGATGTAATTCCTTAGAAATTCCACAGAAGCTACCATAATAGTCACCATGCTCTAACATTTTCCTTTTTAATTCAATCTCAGCAAGAAGTCAACCCCGTGGCATGGCAGCATGGTATAGTGGGAGAGACAGTGGATGAATTAGGATGTACAAATTCTCCTTCCAATTCTAACTTACTAAATAACCTTAGGCAGATCACTCTGTTTCAACTTGCATGTCTGCAAAATGGGAATAATAACATTTGAGCTAGCTATGACTCTTCTGTCCAACAGAGTCACCTGAAGAGCACACGTGAGTACTACTCAAGACACAGAGATCTGAGTCAAGAGGGAGAAGGAGAGGCCACACTAGGGATATGCCTACTAAGCCTCTCTTGCCCTCGGTATTTATTAGGGCAAAGGAGGAAGGAAAGTTAATTTGAGAGAAAGTTGCTCCTTAGAAAATTAAAAAGATAAGGGTAATTCCTGGAACAGGCTGGTTTGGGGAATGAAAGAGGGGGTATGGCTAAATGACACCAGAGGCTGGACAGAATACCTTGGAATTTGGAGAACACATTTATCAGATCACACACCCATCTAATGACCTCCTATCATTTTCGAGCAGGAAGGCAAAAGGTTAGGCGTTTTCACCATTTTCCCTCCAGTCATTCATTCAGAGTTCATAAATCCAAGGTATTCTAGAAGCATGGCATTTCTGCTGTTCCCTAACACTAGCTACCACACAGAATTTAAAGATAATCTTTGCAGAAATGATTTGGTCCTAGGTATATGCCCAAAATAATTGAAACCAGGGACTCAAACAGATACTTGTATACTAATATTTAGATCAGTATTATTCACAATGCCTAAAAGGTAAAAACAACGCAAATGTCTATCAACAAAAGAGTGGATAAATAAATCTGGTACATACAAATGATGGAATATTATTCAGCCTTAAAAAGGAATGAAATTCTAACACACACTAAAGTATAGATGAACCTTAAAAACATTATATTAAATGAAATAAGCCAGACACAAAAGGACAAATAGGCCAGACAGTGGCTCAGGAGTAAAATGACTGACCCTTATGGGAAAGTTCTGAGTTGGTGTCCAAAGAGCTCCATGAATACACTGGATGTGTACATGCCCTGATCTGGGGCTAGCTGAAGTTTGTGGGGTGAATCGCAGCATCAAAATCCTACTGAGGGTTCTAACTCTCTCTCCCTCTCTTTCTCTGTCACTCTCATTCACGAAGAAATAACCTTTAAGAAAAAGACAAATATAGAATAATCCCACTTATGAAAAGTACCTTAAACAGGCAAATTCACAGAGACAGTAAATTGAATAGGAGTTTTGGAGGTTGGAAGAGAGGAGAAATGGAGAACTATATTTAATGGGTCCAATTTCTGAGGTGATTACAAAGTTTTAGAAACTACAGTAGTGATAGTTGTACCGCATTGAGAATATACTCAATGACACTAAACTGTACACTTAACAATGGTGAAAATGCATGATAGAGAAGTACATGACATAGTGCAGGGTCCCGAGGGTGGGTGGTGGACAGGATACACAAATAAATGGTAAAAATGATAAATACTATGTTATGTGCATTTTATAGTTTTTAAAATGTGTTTAGATACCAAAAGTTCAATACAAGTGTTAAGAATTAAATTTTAGAGTCCTGATATTTCTTTGTGTCAATTTACCAACTTCATTTGGAAATAGATTCCCACAACTTTGGCCATCACACCAAGAAAAAAAACAAGAATAGTAAAAACAGTCTTCAAGTTTTATCGCCTTGTCAAGGGAGCTTTTGGTCAGTAGGAATTACCTGTTGGAAGCAGTAGGAGTACATATAGTAAAAGAACTAACTAGAAAAATCTCTTAACAGCTTTTGTGAAAAATACTGTTTTATATGAAATATCCTTAAATATCTCTTTGTTCAGGGCCAGTTCCATGATACGGTGGTAATACAATGCTCAACAGAAACTGGATCCCACATGGTGACCAAGTTCCAAATCCTTGCCCCAGTCAGGCTGAAACATGCCAGACAGGGGACATGCCCAGGATCTGAGGGCCTAGAGGACCAGAGGAAGGGGACTGTGGCATGACCAGACCTGTGAGGAATTCCATCTCTCTCTCTTTTCTCTCTCTCTCTCTCTCATTCTCACATGTGCACACACAAAGTCTATAATGACTAAAAAAAAAAATAAAAATATGCAGAAACTCCCACATTAGAATCCACCTTTAAAAACTTTGTTTGGTGGTATCAAAGAACTGCTATCAAGAGCATTTACAATCTGTTTAACCCAAAATCTGACTAAGAAGTCAGAAGACAGAAGAAGATTTACAATGAATAATGTGTAGGAAGCAGTCAGAAAGAAAGGGCTGGGCCCAATCTCTGATGAACCCATATAATCTTGAGCCTCAGATACTCTGATGATTTCCTAAACAGTTTCCTAGCACATGGTTTACTTCACAGATGCTTCTTCTACGCCCTAGTGTAGTGAAGAGATTCACCCATGGCTACCCGCTCTTAAAGATTCTTTGTAAGTATTCCAGGCTCTACTGTGTCCCCCCAAATGTATGTCCCTACTTAGTGTTTTTTAAAGATAAGCTATCAAGCCATTCAAAGACATGGAGGAAACCTTAATGAGTATCACCAAGTGAAAGAAGTCCATCTGATAAGCTATATAGTTAATAGATCCAACTATATGACATTCTGAACAAAGTAAATCTATAGACAATAAAAAGATGAGTTGGGACCAGCAGTTAGCGTAATGGCTATGTCGCTGGACTCCCATGTAGTCAACAACGGTTCAAGTCCTGGACCCGGCGGCTTAAACTCACGCTGGGCACGTGTGCGTGCATGCCCAAGATCCTGAGAGGAGAATGGAGGAGAAGGGATTGCGGCGTGGCCATCCCTCCTGAGGGGTGATTTCTCACTTTCTATCTCTCTGTCTCTCTCTGTCTTTCTGGCGAACTCACGTGCCCTACAGTGAAAACCTCTCCAAAAAAAAAAGATGAGTGATTGCCAGGGGCTAGTGGGAGAAGAATGATAAATAGGCAGAATACAGAGAATTTTTAGGGCACTGTAAACTAGTGTCTATAATGCCACAATGGTAAATACATGTCATTATACATTTGTCCAAACCTGGAGAAGTAAAACCACCAAGAGAGACCCCCTAATGTAAACTGTGGTCTTGGGGGAATAATGATGTGTCAGGTTCATCAGCTGTAACAAATGCTTACTATGGTACATTGCGGGATTTAGCAATGGGTAGGCTATGTCCGTTTTGGAAGACAGGGTATACAGGATTCCTCTGTATCTCTAAATTTTTCTGTGAACTTGCTCTATAAAAATTAAATCATGGACTGGCAGGTGGAATGGTGGTTAGGGGCACTGGACTCTCACGGGGCCGACCATGGTTCAAGGAGATAGAAGGAAGGAGAGGGAACAAGATGTGAACAAAAGAAAGCCTTTTAAAACGAGTCCACTACAATTTCAGAATAAGCCTACAAAGTCGACATGGTTATTGAAGGCAGGTAATAGAATAGGAGGTTTTGTTAACCCATCAAAAGAAGAAACATGGGACTGGCAGTTGGCTGTCACTGGACTCCCATGTAGTGGACCAGGGTTCGAGTTCCAGACCCAGTGGCTTAAATTCATGCCAGGCGCCTTTGTGTGCCCAAGATCCAAAGAGGAGAAGGGATTGCTGTGTGGCCATCCCCTCACCCCCCGGGAGTGATTTCTCGCTTTCTGTCTCTCTGTCTCTCTCTGTCTTTCTGGCGAGCGCACGCGCCCTATAGCAAAATCCTCTTCAAAAAAAAAAAAAAAAGTCAAAAAAGAAGAAGAAGAAAGATGGACCAGCTGGCAGCATGGTGCTTAAGGTGACTGGATTCTACAACGCCAGCTGCACAGCTTGTGTTCCAGACTTGGCGGCCTGAAAAACACTAATAAGGATATTGACAATCTATTCTATGAAATCCTGGAAGAAAACTTTCCAAACCTAGAGAGGCATTCAAAGATCCCGTCCCAAGAAATACAAAGGACCCCCAAATTGAATCAATCCAAGAAGATCTTCTCCAAGGCACATTATAGCCAGATTGACCAAAACCACAGACAAAGACAAGGTACTGAGATTGGCAAGAGAGAAACAGCAAGTTACCTACAAAGGATATCTCATCAGGCTAACAGCAGACCTCTCCTTGGAAACAATGCAAGCAAGGAAAGAAGGGGAAAATATATTCAAAGTGTTAAGAGAAAAACAATTTCAACCAAGAGTACTGTACCCAGCAAGATTATCCTTCATATGGGAAGAAAAGACAAAAACATTCTCAGATAAACAAAACCTGAAAGAATTTACCAACACCAGACCAGTTCTCCAAGAAGTTTTGAAGGGAATGCTATACCAGGAAAACTAAATACAGGCACACAGAAATAAGAGTTCAATAACAACTAAGAAAATGGCCAACTTAATGGTAGGGACAACCTAGAATTGAATGTTATGTTCCAGAATTTAAATGAGAAGATCGGACCACAACAGGAGATAAATTAAGTACATAAGACTGAACTGGTGAAAGAGAATCTTATGACTTTGACTAAAACATTACTGATTTTCTTTTATGCTTTGTTTTCCAGATTTCAGTATTTTTCTCTTGTTGTGAGCTGCTAATAGGTTCATGTACTTACTATTTGAACAGAATCCTAACCTGTTTCCTGGATTTAAGTTTTAAGCAGAGCTCTCTTAGCATTTTTTTAAATTTCGATTTATTAAAGCTAAAACTGCTTTTCTTGAAACAAAAAATATATTAAAAATATCTATGTAATGACTGCAGTAAACTATATAGCATCAACTAGGTGCTACTTTATAGCATATTCATTCTACTCAGAGCTTCACATCTAAAGTCAAACATGTGTTCATTGTGTGTATGTATATGTATATATATATATATATATATATATATATATATATATATCAGCTGAATTTGCTATTGAAAGGAGTTAGACTAATTAAGATATTTTATAAATCAATAAAATGTGGTGGGGGGCTAAGGAATGGAAAGCAATTGTAGATACCAGAGACTGTGGGAAGAGGGTGGAAAATGGCAGAAGGTGAAAAATAGGGGGAAATATATATATATATGTATGTGAAACAAGAAGTGGAATATTATTTGTTGATCATAACATGTATGGTTAAGCCACTATGCAGTGTATCCTGGATGGGAAATCACATTTTGTACGCTATGATGCTGCTCAGTGAATGAACGTAGTGAATGAATGTAAAATAAATTAATAATAATAACAAAAAAGAATCCTTAGGAAGGCTGAAAGATAAGTTTCCTTGTCCTACTAAAACAAAATGGTTGGAGGATATATTCAGAAAGCATGTCTTAGGAAGTGAGCAAATAAATGTCAAACCAAGCTATACAGTACTATGAAAAATAATATTTTACAGAAACAGTTCAACATTGATTTAAGATTCAACAAACTTAGAGGGAGGTTTTATGTTTACTTATTAATGTTTTAAATATTATGTTAAGGGACTACTTTTATCAAATGAACTGAAAATATCCCATAAAAACAATCCAATAAATCGCAGTACATCTGGGTTGGTCTGGTAACACAGTGGTTAAGGACTGTGCATAGAAAGCCATATTCTAAACGGCCCACAGCAGTTTGAATCCTGGTCCTGGCAGCTTGAAAAATTTGCTGGATACTTGTGTACATGTGCCCAAAATCCTAAAAAGGAGAAATGGAGGAAAAAGGATTCTAGGGTGGCCTCAGTCCATTGTGAGAATGCTTTCTCTTTTACTTTCTTTCACTCTAGAAAGCACACATGCCCTTTGGCAATAAAAAAAGGAAAAAATAAAATAAAATATGTGCCGGTAGGTGGCATAGTGGTTAAGGCACTGGACTCCCACATGGCCACCCACAGTTCAAGTCCCGGACCTAGCAGCTTTCTCTCTTTCTCTCTCTCCGGTTTAACTGAAGAATAATAATAAATAAAAATTAAATAAATAATTCTTTAAAAATTAATTAAATTAATTAATTACAGTGCACCAGATAAGCCATGTGGTATACCCACTCTTACTGCCTCTTTCTCATTAGCTTTTTCTCTTGACTTTTCCTCTCTGCCAAGCACAGACAGCTTGGTTTTTCCTTTATTCATTCTGTCTAGTTCCAATGCAAACTATCTTGAGAAGCCTGTCCTCTTCCACTTAAAGTAGCACCAAAATTTGGGAAAATATAATTAAAAATTAAGAATATAAATTAATTGATTCAACATACTTTAGGTTATAAATTCACTTATAAACCAAAGAAAAGCCAAGCATTGGCTTTTAAAATGTAATTCTTTCTACCAAGTGACATGACAACATGCTTTGCATTGGACATTCGCTACATACTGACAATGAAGAGCATTTTGGAGAACACAGGCAAGAACTTCTTTTACTCCTCTAAAGACAGTTCTTGATCCTTCTGTATCCAAACTGTTTTCTTTTGAAATACACATGTTGCCATGTACTTTTTAAACTTTCTTTTCTTCACATGTTTATTGTCTGAATTCTACCACATCCTCATCTGTCAATGGCTTTATAGGTAACTCAAGCTGTTATTTCATATCATTTTCATGGCCTTCGGTAAGTCCTCCATTTGTCTCAACATTTGACATTCAATTTTGCAACTGATTTCTCACTTCATAACATATTACAGGTAGCAAGAGACAAGGTGTCAAAGGATCAGGTTAGATGCTGGCATTTAAGGACTCATTTGTGAAGCTCGTTTGATGTGTTTACTTTGTATATCAGTTGTCAAAAAAAAAGAGAAGAAAGAGAGAGAGAGGAAGGAAGGCAGGAAAGAAGGAGGGAGAGAGAGAGAGAGAAGGAGAAAGAAAAAGAAAGGAAGGGAAAGAAATAAAGAGGAAGAAAGAAAAACAGATATTTCACTGACTTCCAAGGTTATCCTGGGCAGTGACACTCAAGCAACAGATTAAGAGAGAAAAAGAGAATAGCACATGGGAGTTTTTATAAACCACACCTAGAAATAATTGCACTTCAGATCCACCCGCTTTCTAATTGCCAGAGTTGAGCCATCCCCAATTATGAGGGAGGCTGCCTGGAGAAAACTTGCTTGTCCATTGTTCTTGTTGGCCCAGACTCTGCTGTCAGAGAGAGGTTTCCTGATAAGTTATCTTCTGATGCACCACAGAAAGTGGGAGAGCATGGTTTCTTTAAGAACAGTACAATTCCCATTTGGCAACCTTTGAGTTATAAGGCTTAAATTGTCAGGGCTTTGCAGTTCAGACTTAATCATATCTTTGAATTTCTTCATTGAAACTTAGTAGGTTTCCTTGAAGCTTAGTAGGTTTTATATTTGCTTTCAGTTTCTTTAACTTGTTGCTACCCTCTCTCTTCATACCATGCCTATTTCTCTCAATTTGATGGCTTTTCTCTTGAAGTGATCAGATCTGGGTGAAAAGCCTCCCACCTTAACTTGATTTGCAACATGGCTGAGGTTTTTTTTTTTTTTTTTTTTTTTTTTTTTTTTTTTTTTTTTTTTTTTGAGAGGTTTTCGCTATAGGGCGCGGGTGCTTGCCAGACAAACAGAGAGAGACGTAGAGACAGAAAGCGAGAAATCACCTCCCAGGGGGGATGGCCATGCCGCAATCCTTTCTCCTCCGTTCTCCTCTCGGGATCTTGGGCACGCACGCACACGTGCCCGGCGTGAGTTTTAAGCCACCGGGTCTGGGACGCGAACCGCGGTCGACTACGTGGGAGTCCAGCGACATAGCCATTACGCTAACTGCTGGTTCCCAACATGGTTGAGTTTTAATAGACGTTTTTCACTCTGGCTATCTTGATCCTATTGCTTAGGGTCTAAAGCCAATTATCTTTTACAACCTTTTAAGCCCCCACATTTCTGTTTTCTATGTTTTTCACTTCTGTTTGCAAGCCTGCCAATTCTTGTCTTGAGCTCATCTCTTTCTTTGAAAAATTAGCCAAGTGTGGCCAGTAACAATCAGCACACTCTAATGCATTCTGTTTTCCAATTTCTCTTCTTAGAGCTATACCCTTTGTCTTCATGCCAAGCTCTCATAGGATAATAATGCCTTTACCGAATGTTTTGCCATGAAATAGCAAGAGTCTTTATCTTCCCAGATTCCAGCATTGATATTCCCACCACCTAGCACCAAGAAACCAAGAGCAAAGTCAGTGCCACATATTTAGATGTTGATGCTCTTATACCACTGTTGATACCAATTTCAATATTAGTTAAAGCAGCTCTAGCTTCTTTTGGCAATTCTCAAATATGGAGTATTTTATTTTTGGCTGCTGAAAAATACCAATATATTTTAAGAGAATCAATAAGCATAGTTCAGGAATTAAAGATTATGTGAATAACAAAAATGATTACAGGATCTTTTGAATTGGGCAAAGACATAATTTCACATAGAGTTTAAAGGCTAGTACCACCTATTTCTCAAGATGAACAAACATTTGTATTAATTTTATTACTTTTTTTATGTTTAAAGGACCCAACATGATGTTTTGATATACACAGTGATGGCATCATGATCATGTCACAATCCTTTTTCTTCCATGTCTCCACCTAGTCAGAATTTTGAGCACACATGCACATGCACCCAGCATGCTTTTCAAGGCACCAGAGCCAAGATTTGAACAGGGTGGTCAGCCATGTGAGAGCCTGCTCTCGATGCACAGCATTGAACCACTGTGCTATGTATGGAAGCTGTCATATTGTGAATATTTTTATGCTGTGGCAAATTCTGCTTCTACAGCCTTATAATTGCTTAAAATCAGTGGATGAATAGTCAGGAAATAAGAATTCCCCATAAATCTTAGAGAAAGAAAGAACTGATCTGTATGTATGTCAGTTACAAGCAAAGCCATGTTAGAGGTAAGCCAACTTTTTCATGTTGTCAGTAATTATTGAGTCATTATTCTGGTCTCCTAAAGGTGAGTCATCTCACACCTCTGTTTTTTGTCCTTAAGATTATTTGAGAACAGAGCCCTGTGCAACTTGCCTGCCTATTTATCTCTTTCCCCAGGCGTTATTGTGCCTTTTCTATTCATTCAAGTTAATTCTTAGGAAAAGATATTTAAGAGTTACAAATTTATTCACACTGTGGTACAAATCACTGAAATGGCTTAAAGTCTAACTTATCTGTGCATTATTTATGTTTCAAGCAGTGTAGGGATGATTTCGTTTTTCTGGAATTTCAGGAGACCACATTTTTGCCATTTGGGAGAGCTTTTCTGATGCTGAAGTCATACTTTACAAGCTGACTCTGACTTTCAATCTGAATTTTAATCTGAATTTTATTTCAAGGTTTTTTTTTTTTAAAGGTTTTTGCCATAAGGTGCATGCACTTTCCCCACAGAGACAGAGACAGTGAGAAGGAAAATGAGAAATCCCCCCAGGGGGGATGGTCACACTGCAATCCTTTCTCCTCCATTCTGGGCACATATACACATGTACCCAGCCTGATTTTCAAGCCTTCAGGTCCAGGGCTCAGACTGCAGTCAACCATGTGGGAATCCACAGCCTTTAACCACCATACCACCTGCTGGCCTGCATTTCAAGATTTTAAGAGCAGAAGTAACAAACTGATTTTCCTGAAAACTCTGCTGACCAAACTTGTATACTAAAGTTCTATTTAGCTGTCATGATGGAGTTGGAATAGCTTAGGTAGAAAAAAATTCACTTCAAAATTTCATTTGTAGGCTATGTATGAGTTTTCCATATACTGCTTACCTGACATGGCAACCTAACACTTCAACAACATAAGGAAAGGTCAACAACCAAGAGAGAATTAAATTAATTAAATGAAATAACACTATTCCTCTAACAAAGAGAAACACATAGAAATCTAGTCAGGTATATTCTGGAAATCATACAAATTCTGAACACATGTGGTGCCAAAACATTTTTAAGTACTTATTATATATATATATATAAAACATTACACAGTAATATTTACATCCATTCATTTTCTTTTAATTATTTATTCGTTTAACTTTATTTGTTATTATTATTTTTTAATTTGATAAGAGACAGAGAAAAAGAGAGAAAGGGAAAGTGAGAAAGCAAGCCACCAGGTCCAAGACTTGAACCTCAGTCGGCCATGTGGGAATCCAGTCCTTAAACGCCATACCACTTGCTGGCCCACATCCATTCATTTTGATCTTTGCAGTATTCACTATTGCCCTAATTTTTACAGATAAAACAGTGCAAAGTTAAATGATTTTCTAAAGTCACAGCTAAGTAAGGGTAAACATCATTTAAAAAAATCTTTATATTTTTAAAATTTTGCCAGAGGGCACATATGCTCTCTAGAGACAGGGAAAGCGAGAAAGCACTCCCTGACACGCAGTGGGAAATGATCACCTGCAATCCTCTCTTCTCCATTTCTTCCTCCTTTCAGGACTTTAGAGCACTAACACACATATGCCCAGCTTCTTTCTCAAGCCGCCAGGTCCTGAACTTGAATCATGCAGTCCATTCTTATGGGATCTAGCTCATGTAACTGCTTATACCACAGGCTGACCCAGGAGACACCATTTAACTAAGAGAAGTACCATTTTAACCCTGGTCAGTTTAACTCTAAAATCTGTTTTTCCCTTTCTATTATGTTTATTATCTCAGTTTCTAATGGATTTGATCATTTCATAAATCAGCACTGCTTCCTATTCCCAGGATGTAACTGCTGGAGACAAAAAAGCCAGAAGCTGTAAATTTTCCAGAGGAACTTCTGCTTCTACTCAAACTGAGGTTGATAACTCAGTATCTAATTTTCCCATAGCAACAACAACAAAATATACAAGCAAGATCAACGTGCAGTGAAAGAGGATAGGAAGAGGGTATTATATCAAAAGGTAAGAGGCGTTACCTAGATACTTTCAAAGGCTGGCTCTTATTTGAGGGATGAGGATAGAAGAGAAGAGCAAAGATAAAGAAACGTTCACCGCCTTACAGGTATCTTATGCCTTCTACATACAATCAGATTTGTTGTGTAAGAATCATCATCTGGGGCTGGCAGGTGACGTGGTAGTTAAGGGCGTTGGACTCCCACATGGCCAACCGTTGCTCAAGTCCCGGACCTGGCAGCTTGCTTTCTCTCTCTCTCTCCCTCTCTTTCTCTCTCTCTCCCTCTCTCTCTCAGTCCCTCTCTGGTCAAATTTAAATAAATAAATAAATAAATAAATAAATAAATAAATAAATAAATAAAGTAAGTTAAACAGACAAAAAAACAGAAAGAATTGTCTCCCTCTCTTTTGTAGAAGGCACAGTTCAGCCATGTTGGTTAAGGGAATATTTTTCCTATTTACCAAAAGCATTACAGCCAAGATGTTCCAAATGGTTCCCTCTTTTGTAGCTGACCCAAGTGAAAGATAAAGGAGGAGCTATTTACATCCTGGAAATGTATTCCTGATGCACTTGATCTTTAAAAAGCTAACACACAGTTTCATTTATGCTAAAATGAGTAACTTATAGAGATTTGCTGTCCATCACCCTGCCTATGGTTAACAATGCTGTACTGTAACACACACACAGAAAAAAAGGTTTTAAGAAGGTAGATCTCATGTGAATGTTCTTACCACAATGGAAAAAATAAATCCAACACCGGATAAAATCAAGAAGGGGAGACGTCAAAAACTCATCAGGATATTCTTGCCTGGAAATTTGAGAGGTCTTAAGATTGTACTCTTATGAGACCAATAATGACAGCCTGCCTAACTGGAAATCTCTCTCTCTTTATGTGATGATGAAAGGTTATTTTTTAAAAAGCTGGAATTAGATACTAAAGGAGTCTTTTAACATCTTTTGTCAAAGCAGAAGAGTCTCTAAGAGGTGAATGCCAATCAATTGCTTTTCATGTCTGTAGTCATAAAACAAAGGGAATTGGTTTAAATTACAGTTGAAGAGCTTGTATATCACCCTAGGAAAGAGCCTTCTTGAGGATGATGAAGTTCTCATTTAGAAAACTGAGAAATGTGGTAAATCTTCCATGCTTAGATAGCTTCAAGAAGATAAATATCTGTCCTGGAAAGCACCCCTTGTTAAAGTCAAGGGGCAAGACAAAATGTTTTCCTAAGGTTCCACCCAGCTCTGACTCCATAAAATAACTATCTCCCAAAAGTTCATGAAAGTAACTGGTTTTTTTAAAATATATTATTTTCAACTGGACTGGTCTGAGGTGTATTTCATGTGGGGTAAATTCTCTATACAAGCTAAATGATGTATAGTGATTGAATGAATAAAAAATAATAGTAAATATAACTAAAAAAATTTAAAAACATGTATGTATACATTTTCTCTGAAAAGTTAGGGTTAAAATTCAAACTTAAGACAGAGTGATTCCAATGCCTAGTTTTATTATACCTGAAAGTAACAATACAGTCCTTCATTTTTTTTTAAGTTTATTTATTTATGTTTATGAGAGAGAAAGAGAAAGACCCTGGGCAGAGTCTCTCCATACTAAAATCCTCTCCCAACCTCCCAGCCAGCCTGAATCACAATCACTGGTGAGGGCAACTGATGTGTTGAGGTTGATCCAGGATCTAAACTCAGGCCTCCTGTAAGGCCCAGTATTGCACAGTAGCACCTTACCACCTGTACCTGCACCTGTACCAGTTGGGCCAAAATGGTCCTTCTTTAAAAAATATTATTTTAAAGAAAAACTTCAGGTGACAGACAGTGGCACAGCAATAAAATGCGATGTTCTATGAGGACGTGGAGTGGTTCCAGGTTCACATGCAGAGACCTCCCTCATATGCCAGGCACATGCATGATCATGACCTGGGGTTGGCTGATGCTGGGAGGAGATTGCCAAGTCAACACCCTATTGGAAGTACTGTTCTCTGTCTGTCTTACTCATGGAAAAAAATAAATAAATAAATTTTAAAACATAATTTTTTTAGAAAAGATAAATTTTTAAATAATAATGTGGCCATGGAAAGCAGCATTTGTTCATGTTTCCCCACAATGGTGTGCTAGAGCTGGATCATGTCAGGGAATAAGAGATGATTGTATATACGTCTTCCCAACTCTACATTCAGCGTCTTCATATGGTAACTTGAAATTGACCATGGCATAAATATTTATTCCACAGAAATTAGCAAACACTGAAAGTCGAGTTTGTTATTGTTTTCTAGAAAAATAGCTGTTAAATATTTACCAGTTTATCACTATTTCCCATTGTGCTTAGAAAGAGAAACATTAACTTCCTGTCTAGCAGAGATTCTAACTATAATATTTGACAAATTACTTAATCCTTTTTAATCCCTCTGCTTCCTCATCTTTGGAATAAAAATCATGATTCCTGCTTCATAGGGTTGCTGTTAACGCTAATTGAAATAATGTATGTGCTTACTTGCACAGTGCCTGCCCATAGGAAGCACTTGGTTGTGGTGATGATGGTGGTGAAATACAGGATGACATGGTAGTAACAGGCACTGTCATGAAGCAGCATCCATCTCAATAGTCAGTTTTTAAAAATAACTTTGATGCGGGACCAGTAGTTGGCATAATGGCTATATATCGCTGGATTCCCATGTAGTGGACCATGGTTCAAATCCCAGACCCAGTGGCTTAAACTCAGGCCAGTTGCATGTGCATGCATACCCAAGATCCCGCGAAAAGAGAATGGAGGAAAAGGGATTGCGGCGTGGCCATCCTCCCTGGGGTTGGGGGCTGACTTCTCACTTTCTGTCTCTCTGTCTCTCTCTTTCTAGCAAATGCGTGTGGCCTATAGCAAAAAAAATCTTCAAAATAAATAAATAATAACTTTGATGATTGATTTTTAAACACTATTATATTTAAACACTATTCTGAGACTCAAAACAAAATAGGTAGCACCGAGTTGAATAGAAATTCTTTTTATTTCAAACTACCAATTCATTAAAAAACATTGTACTTATTTGAGTGGTTTAAGTTAGTGGTTCCAAAACTATCAAATCATAAGCATCACTTGAAGACTTTCTGGAGGAGAAGTATAAGAAACTTTATTCTTATCCCCACTTTTTAAAATCTATTTCCATTGTTCTCAAACTTTTGTATATATCAGAATCATTCAGAAGTCTTATTCAAAATCATTATCTTTGCCCAGGGTTTCTGATTCAATGCATCCAAAGCGTCATTCAAAGGTCTGTATTTCTAACAAGTTCCCAGGTGATGTTGCTGCTGCTTGTCCAGGAATCACACTCTGAGGACCACTGTCCTATTTAACCCTCCATTCTGAAATGACCTACTGTGTTTCTATCAAATGAGTGCACGTTAGTGATCCTTACCTTCAGGACATTTGATTTCCCAGGAGACATCTGGGTCTCTGTATCTGTGTGTATTGCTGCATAACAAACCATCACAAAGTTTGGTACTTAAAACATAATTATTATTATTGCTAATGACTTTATGGTCTAGCAAGATATTGATTTGGGCCAACTTAGTTGATCTCTAGCTGGGCTTAATCACGCAGCTGAAATCAACTGGAGGCTGGCTGATCTGGGATTGTCTCATGTATCTGATGGTTAACTGACTGTCCACTGTGGTGACAAGGGTGACTGGGCCACATGTTGTTCATCATCCAGTAACCTACCCAGGCTGATCCATATGGTAGAGATTGCAAGAAGAAAACAGAAGCACTTTTGGTCTATTGAGACTGAAGCTTACAACTGCTAAAATTTTATTCCTCCACATTCTATAGGCCAAAGCAAGTAACAAAACCAACCCAGATTCCAGGAATGGGAAACTAGATTCCTTGAGAGAAGAAGCTGTAATGCACTTTGCAAAGGCTATGACTGAAAGGAACGATAGAAAACAGATCTCACAACCCTTCTGCAAATAAAACACTGCTAGTCCACTTGATGTCCTAAGAAATTATCAGATACATCTAAACGCTAAGGCAAAAACAACCTGGGCTCCATAGGTGAGAGTCCTACTACATTGGTTACAGCTATTTGAGTATGTATTACCTTTTCATAGATCTGGAAATGAGAAAAATACCCCTTCTCAAAATGTAGTTACCCACAACCATGTATTCTGGGGCCAAATTCCTGCTTCCCAAGTGTAGCTGAACCCCACTGACTTCTACATGTTCACAACAAACCACCTACCAGTTGTTCAATTTTGAGAGCGGGATATAATACAATAGTTTACCACAAAATTAAGAAATATTTTTCTTGGATTCTTATATCTCCCTCCTCTTCCACTTGCATTTTATAATTTAATAACATTTTCCAAATGTTATTAAACATTTTTTGCATTCAAAAAAATTTAGAGTATGTTTTTATAGAAGACTGTAATCCTATTTCCCAGATGAAATCTCTCCATATCCATCTAACTCTAATTTTGTATTAAAATGCCATGTATTGTTTCTCTAATAGAAATAATGCCAACACTACCACACGAAAAGGTCAAAGAGATGACAACACTCAGGACTCAGTGAGCCATGTCCTATTTATGCTGCATGTGGATATTTTTTCTTCTTTATTCTTTTACTATCAACATTAGTCTTTGAAAATGCTTTAAGGGATTTAAAATTATAGCTGTCTATTGGGATTTATTAGAATATTTATGGAACTTATTTCTAACACTGTATGCTCTTCTAGAAAAATCATCACTAAGATTAGACTCCAAAGGATAATGTGAAAAAAAATCCATAAATGAATGAATGATATATGTAGCAACCCTTGAACTGGCTTATGAATATTCCTAAAAAGTCTAGTGGAACAAATTAAGCTATAGAATCTCTTCTCTTCCTTCCCTCCACTTTTGCCTCTCTATATGCCTTCTTTTGGACAAATGAAAATTAAGGTTTATCTTTGATTTAAAAAAAAAAAAAAAGAACAACATATCACCTATCAAAGGAACTGAATGGAATGATCCAATTCCTCTCATTTTACTTTGGTGACACTTCAAAGAGAATACATGAGCTCACTGTAAGTATAGTAAATATGAAGTTCTGAGGTTACAACAAAGTTGCAAAGTAAAACTCTATTTTCTGCTACTGATCTCAACTCTGGCTCCTCCATTTCAGCTTAATAATAATAATAATAATCTCAAATAAGATGATCTAACTCAAAACTCAATTTGAACTCAGCTATTTTTTAAAGGAATTTCTCCATATGGCATTTCCATACTCACATAGCCACCCAACTGGGTCCCTGTGAAGCTTCCTGGTCCAAGTGATCCTGGGGAGGTATGGCAGTCACCCAACCTCCAGTGATCAGTGCTCTCCACAGACTTCATTCATAAGATGTGTTCATGTGACCTTTTGCATCAAATTCACAGCTCATGTTCTTCCTTTATATTTTGGGGCCAAAGAAAAACTCATTGAGCTTCGCCATTCATTTGAGTAACTCAGATATTTCACTGGCCTATCATTCTACCATCTTTCTCAAGTTCCCTAACTTTATGAGGATATATGAGGGAGCTTCAAAACATTGGTGGAAAAATTGTATTATCTTTATCTCTTTTTTTTTTTTTTTTGAGAGTTTTTGTTTGGTTGGTTGGTTTTTTTTGTTTTTTTTGTTTGTTTGTTTGTGTTTGCTATAGGACGCATGCGCTCGCCAGGCAGACAGAGAGAGACAGAGAGACAGAAAGCGAGAAATCACCCCCAGGGGAGATGGCCACGCTGCAATCCCTTCTCCTCCATTCTCCTCTCAGGATCTTGGGCATGCACGCACACGCACCCGGCGTGAGTTTTAAGCCACCGGGTTCAGGACGCGAACCGCGGTCAACTATGTGGGAGCCCAGTGACATAGCCATTACGCTAACTGCTGGTCCCAATTGTATTATCTTTTCATTTCTTTTTTTACACAATCTTTTTGAAGCCCTCTTGTCGTATCCAGCCTTGCTCCAACTATTCCATGGATCAACTGTGTTTAAATATTTTTTATATTTTAGCCAATTTTTTTAACCATTTATGTTTATACAGCCTAAGAGAAGTGAAATTTAGAAGAAAAAAATGTTAGTTATTAGGCCAAGAACATAAAAATCTGTTTATAGAAAAAATAACAATTAAAAATGAGAATTCGGAGCAAGGAGGGGTGGCACAATAGTAGCACAATGCTCTGTGATACTGGACCCATATGAGAAGGTCCCAGGTTCACATCCAGAGGTCTCTGTGCACATGTCAGGTGCATACATGCATACCCATGATCGAGGATGCCTGAAGCTGGGAGTGGATTGTCACATGAAAACCTTGTTGGGGTGTGTGTGTGTGTGTGTGTGTGTGTGTGTGTCACCCACTCCCTCTTTCTCTCTCTCTTTCTCATGGAAAGAAATTTTTTTAATTTTAAAGAATGAGAATTCACCTTATATATTAATTATAATAAATGGACCCAAAACTTGACCAAACCAATGTTCATGACTGAACAAAATCTCCTAATTTTGTTTTAACAGATTCACAATAATTATTAATTATAATGCAAGAATTTCTTACATATTCAAAATGATTATAGTAGGTAAGTGAGTAAGGAGTTGTGTAACATGATAGCTACACCAGTAACTTTAGATAATGTGATTATTTTTGTCAGTTAAATAGAGGAAATTTGCTTTGCTATGAACCTCAGACCCTACAGTTAGAAATTCAGTTTTACTCTTATTGTTTATTGAGTATTTAATATTTCTCAATGGCCAGACTGTAACCACTGGGACAGATAAACTGTCCCATTCTTCTTCATATGCCCCAGCAGCAAATATAAAACTGGACACATAGTAATTGTATGAATAAGTACTGATGATTACTTGATTAATTGAGAACTTCAAAGTCAGAAAATTCCTAAAGAAAAATGACATCAGATTATATGCCATAAATGGGTACAATTATTATATGTCAATTAAAATAAAACTTTTAAAAAAAGACATCTTTTGTTAAGATGATCTTGCATCTGAGTCATATTCTTCTTTCTCAGTCAACACTTCATCTCTGAATTTACAAAAAAAAAAAAAATCATTCCACATATGTGGAATTGGATTAAGATAAGAGAAAATAGATGGTGAGTGCAACATTTTAAGAGTATATGGTAATCATACAGATGTGGAAATTCTTATTCATGATTAGACTGTATCCATGAGCTATTTGGCAGGTATAGTAATAACAAATAATAACAATAAATAAATAATAAAATTTCTTTTCAACAAAAGAGAATTTTTCTTTTGCCAAAACAAAGCAAAAAATAAATAAGAATGCATAGTTTTGTTTTCACTCACGTTCCAGAGGTTCATGAAATCAAATCATATAATTTTTTACATAGAGCAAACTTAGGAAGCCAACTCTTTCTGGCAGCCATTAAAATCACCATGAATATTAACATGCGTAGTGTTTCTTATGAATTTTTTTTAATATTAGTAGTCTTTGGGGGGGGAGAATTTCAATGTCAAATAAATTTTAAAATACCGGATTAAATAAACAGGTTCCTTAAGTTCCCAGAGTCTTACACAGCATGATGGGCATGATAAATCTCAGAGAAAGAATTATAGTGTATGCATTTCTCACTTTCTATCTCTGGTGACCACATGTGTCCTATAGGAAAAATCTCTCTCAAAAAAAAAAATCCCTAAGTTTTATTTTTTTATTAATTTATTTTTACATTTTTCCACAAACATTTACTTTACGTATCAAAAAAATGTTAGCTCATACTCCATAGTTCTTGACAGTTAATAAACAACTTTCATAATTTCAAAATACTGGGACCAGCAGTTAGCATAATGGCTATGTCACTGGACTCCCATGTAGTCGACCGTGGTTCGCGTCCTGGATCCAGTGGCTTAAAACTCATGCCAGGCACTTGTGCGTGCGTGCCCAAGATCCCGAGAGGAGAATGGAGGAGGGATTGTGGCGTAGCCATCTCTCCTGGGGGGTGATTTCTCGCTTTCTGTCTCTCTGTCTCTTTCTGTCTGTCTGGCGAGCGCACGCACCCTATAGCAAAAAAATAAAAAAAACTCTCCAAAAAATAATTTTTTTTCAAAATGCTGAATTTTAAAGATAACGTTCAAACTATTTCTTATAATTTTGTATAATTTTGTGACTCTATAACAACAGTACGGTTTTAAATATTTTTGAGAAAATATTTACATGTCAACTACTCAAATTGTTGAAAAGAAAATGCCCAGCACACTAGTCACACATAAACCTATTGAATGCAACCATGCCTAACAAGTATTCTGTGATATACCATCTGCTAGCAAAGATCAGTCTCTTTTTCTTCCTTCAAAATCTTTCTCAAAATAATCCTCTGGTATGGTTGCTCTTTTGCAGTCTCTACTGATTGCAATGCTGGGCTGGAAAAGTCCGGGTTACTTTATGTTATAAATTCTTTCATATATCTTCTCTAATCCTCTCTGCCAGGCAGAACTATTTATGGTACCAGCTCACCTTTCTAAGAGCTTCTGTTGGCTTTGAGCTCCACCTTAGTTCCATAGTTTTCTGATTAATCTTCAGATATGACATTCCAGTCAAAGCCCTGTCCAATAATGAGTATTTCCAACTTCTGATTCAATGCATAAGTTTTAAATCCATATGTTAAACAGTTAGGTCTACACCATTCTAAAGATTTAACACATCCAAATATTTGAATGTTTGACATTATTTAAATTTAAGAATTTACTGATAGCCTCAATTTTTCAGTCACAGGCAATATACTGGATTGTCTGGAAAGCCATGACTCATTGTTGCATAAAAAACATGTCATGACTTTCCTGACAACCTAATAGATAATAGGTATTTTAAAATAAATAAATAAATAAATAAATAAATAAATAAATAAATAAATAAATAAAAAGAAAGAAAGAAAGAAAAGTAATATTGGATTATCAGAAAAGCCGTGACATATTTTTTCTATATTTTTCTGTGCAAAAAACTGTGTCATGATTTTTCCAACAACCCAACAGTTTTCACTGCATTGTTTTCACTGCATTAAGATTTACACATTCATTCATTGAACAAGTATGTACTGAGCACCTACTATGTGCCAGGCATTCTTCCATGCTAAGGCTACATTGATGAATGAAGAGGGACCCAGAGAAGTCATACAGTACATAAAGAAACAAGATAATTTTAGATATGAGCCATGAAGACAAAAAAAAATAAATACAGAGCTCGACAGAGTGATTGGATTGATCTGTTAGTTTGAATGATCAGAAAAGGCCTCTCTGAGGAGGTCATAACTAATATACATCCAGAGTAATTCACTGCAGGCTATGAAAAGATCAGGTAAATGCTGGTTTATCCTACCTTTATTCTCTCATTCAAGAAAATTTATCAAATTGTCAGTGGTCACCTGAATTAGGTTGTAAATGCAACTTTTTAGATAACTCATTAGAAAACTTTGTTTCAACCCTTTTCAAACGAACGAGGGTCATGATAGATCACTTCACAGTGTAGTAACTAACAATATAGATAAGAACTGCTAAATGTACCATATCGTAATATAACACACAAAACAAACAAAACACTACTGACCATTGGTCAGTTCATCTGTTCATTCTTTCAAAGATGATTTACTATGTGCCCATTATGTGTCTTCAGCAGCCATATCAGGACATTCTTGATTCAGAAACATTTTTTTTATTTTGCCAGAGAGTGCTTAAATTCTCCTGAGATAAAGAGGGAAAGAGACTGAGAGAGAACAAGTGAGAAAGCACTCCCCATGTGGGATGTCACAATCCTTCTCCTTTATTTCTCCCTCCTTTTGGGATTTTGAGCATGCATGCTCACAAACACACACACACACACACATGCCCAGCATGTCTTTCAAGGTGCTTGGTCTTGGACTTGAACTGTGCAGTCAGTCACTTGGGATCCAGCCACCTTAAACACCATGTCACTGGCTGGCCCTCAGGAACATTTTTATTTCCCTATTCTAAAGGTATAATTGGACTCCTATCTTTCCTAAGGCTTTTCCTGATGCTGGCTCCACTTTGACTGTATATATGGGAGTAGGAGGTGGGGAGATTTTCAGGTCTGAAGCAATTGTAAAACATCCAATGAAAAGAAGATTTGGGCACATTTATATCAGGAAGGAAGATAACAGAGGAAAGTGTATGAGCACAAGTTTTGAAGCAGTGGGACACCACACCAGTTAAGTTACCTCATCCCCCTCAGCCTCAGTTTACTCATCCAGAAGTAAGTGGCAGGGTTGTGATGAGAATGAAATGAGAAACATGCATACAAAACACTTAGCTCTATGCCTATTTAAGGGAAAATGAGTACACAGGAGGGTAGACAGAGGATGTATGTAGGACTCCACGGAACATGATCTCTGGGATTAGCTGAGGTAAGTGATGAACATCGTCCAAGAACAAACCAAGGGAAGGATGACTAACATGATGAAGTGAGCAGATTGCATAGAAACCACAGGGAGATAACTCGGTGCGTGTTTTGCCTGGGATAAGGGCAGAGTGGGGAAGTGAGAAGAAAATTTGGAACAAAGCTGCCCTGCAGGAGTGCTCAGGGGGTGACCTGTGTGTGCTCTGTTCCCACCAGGCTGCTGACAGGAACCTTCTCTGAGCTTAGGCCATTCTCTCCCTGATATAGCCCAGCTCTACCAGAAGTTCTGATACCATAATCTGTGGGCAGAGAAGCCCCAAAAGAGAAGGCAAGGGCAGGTCTAGCAAAGAAAGAAAGGAGGGCATAAAAGAAAAAGAGCAATGGAGAGAAACCAAATACCCTGACCACCTGTGAAGCTGATCCCATAGTAAAAATGAGATTATCAAACACTGAAGAGAAATGACCCCCCATTTAGGGCTCAGAATGCTCTATTCCAAAGGGAAGGCCAATACTTTTATTCAGTTACATTACAAAGTTTCGGGTCCCAGCCTGTAAATACGTAGAATCCTCCTGTGTGTTATAAACTTTGTGTTTATCAGAATGTTTCCAGGCTGGTAGACATTTTGGGGAGTCCAGATCTTTTTAAAATCTTTCTGTAAGTTTAATTAAATCCATCTGGTTCTAATTAATTCACAATTAACCTGCCAAACACTGTCCCAGAAGAACTGCAGAATCCAAGCATCTCTGAGCCATCATCCTACTAAAACTCAATCTTAGAATAGCATGTGAAACCCAACAAGAGTCTGAAGAAGGATGGTATTACTGGGAGCTGGAGGTGTCAAGAGGTTCCACGGAGAAAAGGGAATGTGAGCCAGGCTGGAAAGATGCCAGGATGTATATTCCTTTCTAGCCATCCCAGTATGTTTAAAAATGTCTTACGAATGACAGATACCTAATAACTATGTGTTGATTGAAAAGGAGGCCAGTAAGGACTAATATACTTCTCAATAAATCACCAACAGCAGTGTCCCTGGGTTTCAGTTAGTGAAAGCATTTGTTAAACATCATCCGAAGGTTTCAGGATCCCATGTGTCCACAACCAGAATTTTTAAAAAATAAAAAATAAATGTGCCTTCCTCAGCACTAGCAAACCTGCTGGGCAGGAAACACGAAGCACTGACTTTCTCCATCACTCCGGAGGCATTCGTCCAAATCGACTAGTCTATGCATTGGTAGTCTGAAATCCTTTACGTGTGGCAGGGCAGGAAGGAGGAGATACCGAAATCATTGAATACATTCCTTAGGTTTATTTATTATGGTTTATTTATTTTATTCCTCTGATTTCAGTCCAACCTATTCAGGTGGATATTTAGCCTGAGTATGCTGTACCCAAAATAATAGGGAAGAGTGTATTCAGGGATAAACACAGTTCAGGAGGATGTTTGATAACATTTGAACATGTAAATTGTTCTCTTCTTACTTCACTACGTGATAGACACTTAGACGTGTTTTTTTCCCAAGACTCAATACTCATTGATTCTCTTGTCTTTTCTCTGTGAAGTCAACTCAACTCCTCCTCACACCACCAGTGGCTTAACGGAAGATGATTTTCCTCTTTCTCAGCCTCTGTGAGTAGCTCCACTTCCTGCACTCCTCCTTATGTGCTGGAACTGCCCAAGCTTCTCCCTTCAACTTTCTTCTCTTATTCCCCTACCTTTCCTTGCTGATCAGATATATTCCACTACCACATACTTGACAATTACTTTTTCTAACTCCCAAATCTGTATCTTTTCTCAAATGGTATTCCTGTAATCTACACAATCACTGGACATAGCCATCTAAAAGTCCCATAGGCACCTGTCCAACCTAAAGTCACCCACATTCCTCCCTTACATACCTCTTTTCCTTTGCTTCCAGTTTCAGGGAATACAAATAGTCATCCACACATCACCAAAACCAGACACCTGTGAGCACATCCTTTCTCTCACCATTCCCAATACATCACCGAGTCCTGTGGACTCAACAATGAAGCCATCCCTTCCTCTTCATATTAGATGCCACCACTCTCATTTCAGCTATCTCCACATCTCACCTCAACTATCACTTCCAACCCCGCTCTCTCCATTCTTGTTCCTCTCTAAACCATTCTCTACGCTTCAGCCAAATTCAATTTTTATAAAATTCATAAAATGTAAATATAATCAGAACACACACACACACACACACACACACACACACACACACACCATTTTGCTTATATTGCTTCCCTTGTTTCTCCTGAGGATAAATACCAAAATCCTTTGCCTAACCTTCAAGGCCTTCAGTGGCTATTTCTCCAATTTTGTCTCACACCATTCCCTACTCTTTCCTGCTGTTTAAGCTACACTGTTCTTCTTTCAGTGCCTCAAACACTCATGTCTTTCTCACAGCCACAGGCTTTTGTACAGGCTGACGGTGCCTATAATTCTCTTTTCCACCACGATATCTCTTCCAGCATCTATTGGGTTTTCAGAAAAGTTATGACATATTTTTTTCTGTTTTTCTATGTAAAAATGCATCATAACTTTTCTGATGATCCAATAGCTTATTTCTATTTACCCATTAGATCCTAATTTAAAACTCTCCTCAAGGTAATCTTCCCTGAACTGTACACTAGGTTGCCCTCTCTGTTATACATACACAATCCATACCGTCCTGCTTCTGTATTTGAGACCACTTAAACAAGTTTTTTCTTTTTGTAATTATTTGACTTAATCCCCTACCAAAATGTAATGTTCATGAGCAAGGACTATATCTCTTTTCTTCATCATTATTTTTCCAGAACCTAGCACAATTCCTAGTATATTGTAAGTAGTCAACAAATACATGATGACTATCTGAATGAATGACCTATTTCTCCTCAAAAAAAAAAAAAATATGCAGCCGAATTTTTTCTCCTTCCTTAACATCCCTCATATTCATCTCTGCTTCTCCAACCTAAATGCCCTCTCTTCAGAGCTTAACAAGCTCTCACTTGATCTATTACAAGAATTCCCCAAAGGTCTTCATACGTTCTATCTCGTAGTATTCCAATCCAACCTAAACATTGTGAGAGGAGTAAAGTTCTGAAATACAAATCTGAGCATGGCTCTCGCCTGTTCAAAATCTTTAGATGTCCCTAAAATCGGTGAGAATTCACACCCTGGCCTCTTCCTCTGGTACCTCCCTCTGCTCTTTCCTGTCCCTGTGTATCAACCTAATAATGATCCCCAACATTTCTCGTGTTATGGCATGCATTTTTAAATGGGTATACAAATGTGACCATGATCATTAGTGATTAAACTGATTAACTACTAGAAATAGTTAATGAGAAAATTAAAATCAATAATAAAAAAATCAATATAATTAACATCTAAAAATAAATGGTATTTATTCAGCATGCTGAAGTATGTATCAATAGAAGGGGCTCCAAAAGCTCAAAGGCTAAGAAATTCAATAATTTAACACACTTATAATTCATGTGCCCTGTCATTCACATGGGGGAAGCTTTGGCTTCAGAAATATCAGTTCAACATTTGGGACTAGCAGTTAGCGTAATGGCTGTGTCGCTGGACTCCCATGCAGTTGACCACGTTTCGCGTCCTGGACCCGGTGGCTTAAAACTCACGCCAGGCGCGTGTGAGTGTGTGCCCAAGATCCCGAGAGGAGAATGGAGGAGAAGGGATTGTGGCATGGCCATCCCCCCTGGGGGGTGATTTCTCGCTTTCTGTCTCTCTGTCTGTCTGGCAAGGGCACGTGCCCTATCGCAAAAACCTCTCCAAAAAAAAAAAAATTATCAGTTCAACAGCAGAGTTTTGCTGAAGAGTTGCTTTCTCTATGAAACTTTTCTTTCACTTTTGTGTACCCACTACTGCCTGGAAGATTTTTTAATAATACTGTGAATACTTAATTTGTTTATATTCTTTTTCTTTCTTTCTTTCTTTTTTTGTTTTTTGTTTTTGTTTTTTTGTTTGTTTTTTTTTTTTTTTTTTTTTTTTTTTTTTTGGAGAGCTTTTTGCTATAGGGCGTGTGTGCTCACCAGACAGACAGAGAGAGACAGAGAGACAGAAAGCAAGAAATCACCCTCCAGGGGGGATGGCCATGCCGCAATCCCTTCTCCTCCTTCCTCCTCTCGGGATCTTGGTCACCACGCACACGCACCCAGCGTGAGTTTAAGCCACCGGGTCCGGGACTCAAACTGTGGTCGACTACATGGGAGTCCAGCGACATAGCCATTACGCTAACTGCTGGTCCCAATTTGTTTATATTCTTGCATTTTCTATAAGACTAGAAACCCATGTGGAACAGGGAGCATAGTTTACCTACCAAAAACTTCTCAGGATATAATGAGGGTGCCCAGTTGGATGGATAATGAACTGAAAACAGGACTAAAATGATCCAAAAGTCCAAGTACCCTGGTTGGTACTTGGATTAATATCCATCAGTCATCACTTTTATATATGTAGATGGTTTTTAAAAACTACAGAGGTTTCCTCCTGTTCCCTCAAGCCCATTTTCCTAGACATAAGCTTCCAAACTATTACAATGACTAAACAAAGTGCTGGCATTTCACATAATAAATATCTAAGAAAAAAAATATGGTACTCTTTGAGACTGAGTCCCAAGTACCCAGTAGGCTATTGTGCTTTTCCTGCCAGAACATTTTCTGTTAATTGATGCTTCCAAAATCAGATGTTTCTCATCAGCAGGAAGAGTGAGATTCCAGAAGGTGAAGATTTTATAAATGCATTAAAATATGTCAACATTTTTGTTTCAAGTTATGATAGAAATGAGTATAACCTCATATTTTAAAATGCTAGGAATGTTCTTGATGTGGTTTAAAAAAAAAAAAAAGGGAAAGCTGAGGCTGCCAGAATAATTTTTTCGTTTCTCAGATGAACTAGACAACGGGAAGAGAATGGCCAGAAGTTCATCCCCAACCGGAAAGCACTCCCGTACTCACAGCAGAGCCAGCGAGCACTGGAAAGCTGAAGGCTAGTTCCAAGGAAGCTCATTCAAGTATATTCCATCCCAGAAAAGATGGCTCAAGCAACATTGCCCAGTTTCTGCAATTTCCTTCAGACTTCCTTACGATTGTCATCTTACTGCTACTGACCTAAAAGCCAAGGAATGCTTTCTTGGTAGTGGCAGTGATTGTCCATGCTTCTTTCCCAGCTTCAGGTTCTCTGGTGAATCATTACTCCATCAATTACCCTCAACAGTAAAACATAGATGATATAATGCCTATGTCCTGGGGCCATTGGGAGGAGTAAGAAGAGAGTCACATGTGCCAGCAGGTGGCATGGTGGTTAAGCTAGATCCCATATGGCCAACAGTCTCAGACTCAGCAGCTTGAAAACACTCTAGGAGCATATGCATGTGTGTCCAAAATCCCAAAAGGAGGGAGAAATGGAGAAGAAGGGATGGTGACATGACCATCCCCAATGGGAGGAGCTTTCTCACTTTCCTTCTCTCTCCCTTTCTCTTGCTCTCACTCTCACTCTGACTATCTGGCCACATGTACCCTCTATCAAAACTAAAAGAAAAAAGTTATAAAATCTCATGGATCTATATACTTTAGCACTAATTTCTGCTTTGTTGGAAGTTGATGTCTTCCTCTCTTCTAGTAGGAGCACAGATGAATTTTGTAGGAAATATGGGAGAGTAATCTAACGCCAAGATTTTATCTATATATGTTGGTGAAGAAGGATCCCATAAAGATGTGGTACATGGCTTTGCACTGTGTCTCCTTATATAAGCAGGGCTACTCTCCTCATAAAGCCCTTCCCTGAACAGTACCAGGTTAGAATTGACAAGAGAAATTTTCACAAGTTTGGAGGCAGAGTGAAGCAGCAGCCTTTACACTGTGAAGATAAGGTCAGGGGCATGAGGCATGGTCATAGCTCCTGGTGTGATCACTGATTTGCAGGATTATCCTGTTAGAATGGGACCCTCCAGGCTCCAAACAACTCTGTTCCCACCAGAGAGTTTCCTTCAGCTTCCTCAAGTTCAAGTCACTTTGTCCTTAAGAGGTCTAAAGTAATTTCATGGGTTCCAGTGTTTTTTGTTTTATTTTTTTTCCTATTCATGTCCAATCTTTCTTCCTAACAGCTAGTCCTATAGGGCCACAGTAACATCAGCCCCACACCCAGATGCTGAGACCACAGCCTCTCACAAAACTCTTTACCAGATCCCACAACTGTCAGGTTGTATCAAGTCTAATACCTATCATAAATACTATTTCATAGCATTCGTTGTGTTCCTGCTTTTCTAATCCAACCTAACTGATACATTTTACTTTTTCACCCAACTTTCCTTGGAAGACAAAAGCAAACTTCCTAAGGAATTGTACTGTGCCATCCTCTGCCACAGGCAAAACAAGTTACCATCATAGTCCTCTGACTCAGGAATGCACACTTACCAGTGCTTCATGCAGCTTCCTCCCTAATAGCTAAAAATCAGAGCCAGCATCTACATAAGTTACAAAAAAAATCATACTTATAAGACAGATATTTGGTCTTCAATTTGAGGCATGCAGTATGCTCAGATACAAAGGAGGCAGTTCCCAGGTTTTTTTAAATAGTAGATGGAACCAGGAAGAGAAGATTAATCACGCTCCAAATTTCTAGAGTTCCTAGACTCTCTAAGCTTCACATAAGCTATTACAATATACTAAAATAGGCTTTTCTTAAAGAAGGGTTTTTTTTCCTTGCTTTAAAATACTCACCTTAGGGACCAGCAGATGACATAATGGTTACGTCACTGGACTCCCACATCGTCGACCATGGTTTGAGCCCCAGACCGGGTGGCTTAAAATTCGTGCTGGGCACGTGTGCGTGCATACCCAAACTCCTGAGAGGAGAATAGAAGAGAAGAGATAGCAGCGTGACCACCTCCCCAGAGGATGATTTCTTGTTTTCTGTCTCTGTGTCTCTCTGGCGAGCACATACACACTGTAGCAAAAATCTCTCTCTTAAAAATAATAATAATAATAATAATAATAATAATAATAATAGTACCTTAGCGCCATGACCTGCATTCTCAGTGGCCCTTTCACAAGCAGGGGATAAAACCAAGTGCCCTTTAATTCCTACTATGGAGTTGATATATTTGCTCAGTTGTTCAGGCAGCATAACCAATGACTGAAATACTCTTTAAAAACCTTCAAATGGCATTCTCCATGGCAGCTGAAATCTAGTGTTTTCAGGGAATAGAGAAATGAGGATTGTCTGCTGAGAAGTCACCCTGGTAGAGCCCCCTCTATCCTTCTCTCTGTCTCTCCTTCTCTCGGCTTCTTTCTGTCTCTGTCTTCTCATTTTCTAATTTTTATTTTTTTTTATTTTTTAAGGTAAAGTATCTTCTTGGCTCTTAAATCCTCCTTTATCTTGTTAATAATCCCTTTTCTCCCCTCCAATTTAGGAGAGGCAAAAACAGCAGGCCTTCAAAAAGAAGACTGAGTTCTCCATGGCAGCTGAGATTAGTGCTTTCTCATGGCACCGTTTTCATTTTTTGTTTTTAAAAATAAATAAATAAATAAATTTTTAGTTGTTTTTTCTTTCTTTCTTTTTCTTTTTTCTTTTCTCTTTCTCTTTCTCTGTTTTCTTACCCTTTTTCTCTTACCTGATCACTTACTGCTCAATCACCACACACTGAGTGTCTAGACTGGTCTAAGTGAAATGTAGCCAAGCATCCAAATACTATTAGGGTCAACATATTCCTCAATTCCCAGTGAATCTGTGGCACAGAGAGAGAAAAATGGAACAGCAAAGAGTTTGCAGATCACCTCCTCCTGCATGCCTCTGATTGCTTAGATTGAACTTCTGGAAATTAGGAAGAAACGAATAACCCATCAGATGACTAGAACTCACCACAGAGGTACAAGAAATATGAGAAGCCAAGAAAATACCTCTCCCCGAAGGGAAAATAATAACTCCTCTTCATCCACAGACAGTATAATGGAACTCACGGAAATGTCTGATAAAGAATTTAGAATAGTCATACTGACAAAGCTAACAGAGATGGAAGAGAAGAGAGACAATGAACTCTAGAAGAAAAGAGCAGATGAGTCCCAGGAGGTGAGGAAGTTCTTGTGAGAGCTGAAAGAGGAAATACACACCATAAAAAATAATCAAATGGAATTGTTGGAGATGAAGGCTATAATACAGGAAGCCAAAACCTCCCTTGAAAGTATTAAAAGCAGGCTAGATCATACAGAAAATCGAATCTCAGATGTAGAAGACAGAATTGCTGGACTATTAAAATCCACCATGAAGACTGAGAAAATAGCCCCCAAAATGAGAATAATATACAAGAAATACTAGATACCATTAAACATCCAAACATCCAGACAATCGGTATCCCAGAAGGAGAAGAGACTAATAAGGGCATTGATCATCTATTCCATAAAAGTCTGAAAGAAAATTTTCCAAGCCTAGAGAGGCATTCAAACATCCAGACCCAAGAAATACAAAGGACCCCAAATAGGATCAACCCAAGAAGATCTTCTCCAAGGCACATTATAGCCAGATTAATCAAAACCACAGACAAAGACAAGATACTAAGATCGGCAAAAGAGAAATATCAAGTTACCTATAAAGGATATCCCACCAGGCTGACAGCAGACCTCTCCTTGGAAATAATGCAAGCAAGGAAAGAAGGGGAAAATATACTCAAAGTGTTGAGTGAAAAATAATTTCAACCAAAAATACTATACCTGGCAAGATTATCCTTCATATGGGAAGAGAAGACAAGAACATTCTCAGATAAACAAAACCTGAAAGAATTTACCAACACCAGACCAGTTCTCCAAGAAGTTCTGAAGGGAGTGCTATCACAGGAAAACTAAAGTCAGACACACAGAAACAAGAGTTCAAAAACAACAAAGAAAATGGCTAGCTTACTGGTAGGAGTAAGTCCAGAGTTGAATGTTATCTTCCAGAATTTAAATGAAAAGACTGGACCACAACAGAAGAGAGATTAAATACATGGGTCTGAACTGGTGAAATAGAATTTTATAACTTTTGACTGAAACATTACTGATCTTCTATGCTTTGTTTTCCAGAGTTAAGGATTTTTGTCTTCTCTTGAATTGTGAACAGGTCCACGTACCTACTATTTGAACAGAATCTTGTTTCCTGGTTTTAAGTTCTAAGCAAAGTTCTCTTACCATTTTTTGATTTTGATTTATTAAAGCTAAAACTGCCTTTCTTGAAATTAAAAAATATATTTTAAAAAATACCTATTTAATGACTACAGTAAGCTATATAGCCTCAGCTGTATGCTACTTTATAGTATATTCATTCTACCCACACAGAGTTTCATGCCTAAAGTCAACATGTGTTCACAGATATGTATATATCAGCTGAACTTGCTATTGAAAGCATTTAGATTAATTAAGATGTTTTGTGAATCAATAAATGTGGGAAAAAATAAAAAAGGAATGAAAACCAACTGCAGATACCACAGACAGTGTGGGAGGAGGTGGGAAATGGCAGAGGGTGAGAAATGGGGGGAGGATACATATATACAAGAAACGGAAAATTATTTATGGATGATGCAATGTATGATTAAGCCACTATACAGTGTATTCTGAATAGGAAATCCCATTTTGTATGCTGTGCTGATGTTCAGTGAAAGACTGTAAAATAAAAATAAAGAAATAAATAAAACCTTCAAGAGGGACCAGCAGTTGGCACAATGGCTATGTTGCTGGATTCCCACGTAACTGACCATGGTTCAAGTCCCGGACCCGGTGGCCTAGACTCACGCCGGGTGCGTGTGCATGCGTGTGCAAGATCCTGAGAGGAAAATGGAGGAGAAGGGATTGAGACATGGCCATCCTCCCTGGGGGCGAGGGGGTGATTTCTCACTTTCTGTCTCTCTCTCTCTCTCTCTCTCTCTCTCTCTCTCTCTGTCTGTCTTTCTGGTGAGCACACATGCCCTATACCAAAAACCTCTCAAAAAAGAAAAGAAAAGAAAAAGAAATCTTCAAGAGATAGTGATGTTTATGGCAACAGAAAATACACTTTTTGTTATAAAAAACAACTTCTATGTTTCATTCTTGCTTTGGAGTAACACAGATTAACAACAATTGTGCAATCTCATAAAAGTCTGTGTGCTGAGAACACTTTAAGCTTAAATCCCTTGCTATGATTTGAATGTCAGCATCCCCTCCAAAAGTCGTGTTGAAACTTCATCTCCAATGTTAACCATATTAAGAGATATGGCCTGCAGGAGGTAATTAAGTCAAGAGATCTCTGCCCACATGAATGGGACTAGCACCCTTACAAAAAGTGATTGAGATTGAAGGTAGCACCTTCTTGCCCTTCTACTTTTTCTTCCTGTGAAAACACAGCATTCCTTCCCTATGGAGGATGCAGCAACAAGGTGCTATCTGGGAAACAGCAAGCAGACTTCTGCCAGATACCAATCTTGCCAGTGCCTTGATCCTGGACTTCCCAGGCTCCAGACTTATTTATAATAAATTTCTATAAATAACCCATTCTCAGGTGACTTATTAGAGCAGCACAAACTGACTACAACATACTTTAATTTCTAGAAATGATACAAATAGAGAGAACTTAAGAGATTCACCTATATTGTCTCATCTGAGCCTTATAATAATCCTACTAAAAAGTGTACAGAGATTATTATAGAGCCATTTTAGGGAAGAAAAATGAGACTCGATACTGACGTGATTTTCCATAGTCATAAACACTGAGTTGTCTGCACAAGACTATGGGTATTTCAAGCTTCAGTTCAATGATTTCTACTACATAGCACTAATTTTAGAAAGTTGTTAAATAAACCAGGTGGTTTCTACTTTTTCAGATAGAAGTCATCACATCTGTCAAATTGTTTTAGTCACTGGCCAATTATCAGATAAGGATGAAAATCCGGCTCCCAAGAGGGGTGGGGGAACAAAATAGATTTTTCTGATTTGAATAATCAAAAATTTTTATTTTTATTAATAACTCCAATGTTCAAACCATTTCAGGTGGTTACACCTAGAGAAATAATATATGAGAACTTCTCTGAAGGAAAAATGGTATCTAAATGGAACACAACAATTCCACTACCCAATCTACACATTCTGCAAGAGAAGAGATAGAGTCCTTTCTATTATAACTGGGTTCCACTCTCTGCTCATTCTTAAAAACAATCACTTAAACAGACCTCAGTTCCCTCATGTGTAAAATGAAGAGCTTAGAGTAGACATTACTCCAGTGTTAATCCATATGTGTTAGGGTTCTCCAGAAAAACAGAACCATTAAGATACATAGAGACGTATAAGAGGAGATTTATTATAGTTTGCCTCATGCAATTATGGAGGTCAGCAAGTCCCAAGATGTGCCATCTGCAAGTGGGAGAACCAAGAAAGCCAATGGTATAATTCAGTCCAAGTCTGAAGACCTGAGAAACAGAGTTGAAGGTGTAACTCCCCATCAGAGGGCAACAGCTTGAGGACCAGGAAAGGCAATAGACCAAGTCTTGAAGTCTGAAGGCTGGATAAACAAGAGCACTGATGTCCAAAGACAGGAGAAGATAAGATGTATGTCCTCACTGAAGAAGAGAGAATTCATCCTTCCTCTTACTCAATAGATTGGGTGATATCCACCCACATTGGTGAGGGTAACACTCTTTACTCAGTCTACTGATTCAAATGCTGTCATCCAAGACACCTTCACAGACACATTCAATAATAATGTTTTACCAACTATCTGGGCTTGAGTTCAGTCAAGCTGACACAAAATCAGTCATCACATTCCCAAATGTCTTCACAGATGTGATATTGTATGGTTGGTAGAAAGTGTCTGAGGGCATGCATAGTGTCATTGGAAGAGAAATGGATGAGAACTAGAAGGGTGGATTCAGAACAGGTTTGTCTCTGCCTCTTACTAGCTATATAATATCAGGCAACTCAGTCAACCTCTTAGAGTTGAAATGCCCATTTCACAGGATTACTGTGTAAAACAAATGTTGTCTGAAAACTGTAGGCCTTATTAATGATCACAGCAGAGATTCCCTGTGACTACAAACCAAGATTCAGGGACTGCCTGGGTTGGGTGAACTTCTGAGTCAGTGGGGCTCCAGATCTATTGCCAAGGTTCATGCAAATAGAAGAAATGCAGCCCAGAGGCAGAAAGCTTTACTTGCAGTAAAGCAGTAATTTAAAGAAAGGAGGTGAAATGGCCACTGGAGTTTAGTGTATGCCCCTGCTAGGCCCAGAGGGCCAAATGTGCCCTTACCTTGAGGAAGCTGCAAACAGAAGGCAAAGGTACTATTTCCCTGTGGAACTTGTGCCTCGGGATCAATCGGTGTTACTTCAGGATCTAAGAGGTCAGATTCATCCAGTTGGAGGGTGGGGACATTTTGACAGGGAACACAGGATCAGTCTGGACACTGAGGAGGATCCAGAAGGGGCAACAGCTGGCACCTACTGGCTCCCAGCCTAGCAGCACCACACCTGGGAGCAGCACTCTCCCTTAGACCCCTGGCAATGTGGTTGCCCACAAATTTATCTCCAGTAGTCAATAAGCAAGAGACATTGGCAAGAAGTAAAATAAGAGAAAATCGTGTGTGAACACAAATAAGACATTTCAATGACTCCTGAAGTCTCTGTACATGCTGGGGCAAGGGAAGTAAAATTTTAATATGATCTCAAAGGTGCCCATAGGTGAGAGCTGCCTCAGTTCTATTCTATTAGATTAGAATAGGATAGATAAGAAAAGTACTTGTCCCTAAAGTCCATCCAATAAATATGAAGTATAGAGCAAAAGCCCACACTGACCTTTCCTTATTGATATTTATACTTAACAGTTAATCATTTTAAAAATATATTTTTTTAAAAAAATGCCCTCAGACAATGTACTTCTTTGCATCATGAGAATAAATTGACTCTCAACCCATTGTTCATAGTATAGTGTTAACTCACAAAGAGGCTAGCCCCTGTTTTTCAAGCCAGAAGATTTATTTTGGTTGATGCTTTCTTCTCAGAACTTCCTACAAAAATAATGAATTTTGAACAGTATTGTTTATAAAATAGAAAGCCACAGAGGAGAAGCATTTTTGAATCCCATCTGTGCTAGTAACATGTCATACTGTATCAGACTTTCCCGGTGTGTGGCAGTGTCCCAGGGTACACATTTGGTCTGTGTCACATACAATTGCATACAATTTAGAGCTGAATTATTCCTCACCTATACAACTGAGAGGACTGCTCACTTGTTCCTAAAGGTCTCATTCAGCTTCAATATTGCATCTCAGAATTTCAGTTATGGCATAATCTATTAATTCCTTCCACAGGAAGGAATGTCCCAAATACTCTTAGGACATTTTTTTTTTAACCACTGAGTTGTATATGATAAAGAAACTGTTTTAAATTAAGACTTATTTCTACTTTAGATTGGAATAGTATTGACTGAATTACAAAAGTCCTATTAATGTTATCATTAGTAATGATCATAATGTACAACCCCATAACTCAGTGGTTAAGTAACATGCATTGAAAACCAGATTCCACATGGCCAACTATGATTCAAATCCCATCCCCAGTAGTTTGAAAAACATGCTAGGCACATGTCTTTGCATGTCCAAAAACCTGATGGGATAGAGAAATGGAGAAAAAAAGATGGCAGTAAGATCATGCCCATGAGGGGAACAGGAAGGTGTTTCTCTCCCTTTCTCTCTTTCTCCCAACTCTGGCAAGTACATATGCCTTCTGGCAATTTAAAAATAATTATGATAACAATAATAAAAATAACCATGATGAATGAAGAGTCATTTTGACATAAGTTTCACTAAGATAATTTCATAGCATAAAAATTTAACCCAAAAACATTTTATGGAGAGGTCATATTTGGTTCTTAGACCACAGAATATATGGCATATAATTTTATGCATGTAAACACATATGTAGGTATAAAAATTATATATGAATACATACTAAAATGTATACTGAAATTTAAGTGAACATCATGGCAACAAAATAGACTTTTCCATTACTTTTTTTTATTCTGGCTCTAAATTAATTAAGAAAAAGGTTTTAGATTTTTACTTATAAATGCTCTCCACAGTTGATATACTGCCTGTATATAGTCTTTGCTCTCAGTAAAATAGATATAATCATCATCATAGTTTCTCTGTAAACGTTAGTTTTTATGTTTGTATTTTTTTAAGAGCTTGTGTGCTTACCAGAAAGAGACAGTGAGAGGGAACCAGCAGTTGGCGTAATGGCTATGTCGCTGGACTCCCACGTAGTCGACCACGGTTCGTGTCCCGGACCCGGTGGCTTAGAACTCACGCCGGGCGCGTGTGCATGCGTGCCCAAGATCCCGAGAGGAGAATGGAGGAGAAGGGATTGCGGCATGACCATACCCCCTGGGGGGTGATTTCTCGCTTTCTATCTCTCTGTCTCTCTCTGTCTGTCTGGCGAGCGCACGCGCCCTATAGCAAAAACCTCTCCAAAAAGAAAAAAAAAAAAAGAGACAGTGAGAAAGTACTCTACAATGGGGCATGGCCATGCAGCAGTCCTTTTTCCTCCATTTCTCCATCTCATTAGAATTTGGGGCATGGGCACACACACACATACATACACACATCTGCCATGTTTTTAACCTACCAGGAGACCAGGATTTAAACTGTGTTCAGTCATGTGGGATATGGCTCCCTTAACCACTGACCCATGAGGCCAAACAACAATCTTTTTTTAAGTACTAGAACTATGTCAATATACTGCATAAGAATATCATTATTGATTAATGTGGTGGTTCAGCAGGAATGCAACTGGAACCACATAGAAAGGTCCCTATTTTCTATCCCAGGGCCTCCCTATACTTGCTAAGAGTATGTATATAAATGTCTGTATTCTGGGCTTGCAGGGTCTGGGGACAGATCATGGCATTAAGACTTTGTTAGGCATGGCAATGTCTCTCATGAAAGAAACAAATAAGCTTTCTATTTTTTTTATTAGTTACATGAGACAAAAGATAGTGAAGATCAACTTGAGAGTAATTTACAAAATTAGATCCAAGTTTCAGCCTCATTGTTTTTCTGTCTTTCTTTCTTTCTTTCTTTCTTTCTTTCTTCCTTCCTTCCTTCCTTCCTTCCTTCCTTCCTTCCTTCCTTCCTTCCTTCCTTTCTTCCTTTCTTTCTTTCTTTCTGTCAAGTTTTTGCCATAGGGCACATGAACTCATTAGAGAGAGATGAAGAGGGAAAGTGAGAAATCATCCCCCAAGGGGGATGGCCACACCACAGTCCCTTCTCCTCCATTCTCCTCTCAGAATTTTGGGCACACAATCACATGTGTCTGGCATGATTTTCAAGTTGTCAAGTCTGGAGCTTGAACCACAGTAAGCCACGTGAGAGTCCAGAGCTTTAACCACAATGCCACTTGCTGGCCCCCAGCCTCAATATTCTTTATGACCTTGTATTTAACTGAAAATCTCTCATGGGTGCAAATTTTCAAAATATATGAGTAAAAATAAAATCATCTTTAATTGTACCACCACAAGGGAAAGAAGTGTTCAGTTGAGAAATAAACTAGCTGAGTGACAGCAACCAACTAACAGGCTCACATGTTCACAAGATCCATCCTTGGCATCCTTTACACTGATTTGTTTTGAAGAGAAAATAATTAATGACATACTTACTGATTAAAAAACAGATGGCATTCCTGTCTTCAATTATGGGATCCACAAAGTACTTTGTAAACCCCCAAATTTGACAGCCATGGGGTTGGGAAATGTCATAATATTGAATCACTTTCTAAAAGGTCCTGATTTCTGTTTGTCAAGATTATCAGAACTTGAGGCACAACATGGCTTCCCATTGTAGTCCTGGGATTGACCGATTTATAAGGCATGCATATCATTGGAAGTCTAAAAACACACACTTTTCAGCCAAAGGCAGCCTTTGCCTTCTACAGAAGACCCTTTCTTGCTCATACAACCCTTCTGACTCTGCTTACTATAAATTGTGACTCTTTGGCCATGGCAAATTCTTTGCCAACTTCTTTGTCCTTTCCTAGTTTTCAATTACCTCTGTCACTTGACCTAGGACCCGGTTCTCAAACTTTCCCTTGACTCTGCTACCTCTCACATCCAGTTGTGACTTTTGTCTGAATCAGCTGTTGTCCCCAACTCTAACAAAAGCAATCGTTTTCTCCTTTTTCAATATTACTTTTCACCTCTGAAACAACAGCTCTGAAACTAGACCTCAGGTTTTAGGAGAGATGTATTAAATTCTAAGATTTGGGGGTAATATCCATAGTAGGTAGTCAGGAGAACAACACATCAAGCTATTTTTCTAGACACAGCTAACACCTTTCCATTTAAATGAAAAAAAAAAAATAGAGTTTGTGGGTTCTCTTAATTAGGTCAATTTTTTCTACACCTAAACCCTGTTTCTTTTTAAGATCAAAAAGAATAAAAAAAAAAATAATATCTTGAGGCTGTTCCCTTGTCCTTGATGTTTAAAAAACAAAAAAAAACCAGTAAAACACCTCTGTGAATAGCCATAAATTCAACACAGCTTAAAGGAAAAATTTCATAGCACTGGCTTTCTTTCCTTTGTCAGGAAACATCTTTATAAATCTTCTTCATATCACTTATATACTCATTAACCTCCTTTGTCTATCAGACAAATTCTGTGGATGGAATGGAAGTAGTATGCACATACAAGGGAGACCTCAGGATGAGCTCTGTCTTACCATTCACAGATGTCCTCTCTCGTAATAGAAGAGTTGCCTTGCAACTATACCATGGGCAGGGGAATCTATGCCTGTTAAGAAGGAGAGCAGAGGCCAGGGGCCACTGATAAAGTTTCCTCTCTGAAAATCATGCTCAGTTGATGACTTTATTTCCCACTTCATAAGAAAGTTGAACCATCAGAAGATATATCCAAGAAACTCAAATTGCCACATATACCAGCATCTGTTGACATTGGTGTCTGTGTCCTCTGTTTTTCTGCCTTTTACTAAAGAGAAGCTATCTGTGCTCCCATCTAAAGCCAATCCCTTCACTTGTGCGCTAGATCTGAAAAAAAAAAAAAAAAAAAAAAAAAAAAAAAAAAAACATTCTTTATGCATTATTTCGAATTCCTCTTCTTCCATTTTCAATGTTTCTCTTGCAATTTTTTTACTTAGACAAATGTCAAGCTTACAGAAAAATTACGAGAATTTAAAAATAAAAACTATATCTGGGGAATCTTTAAAAAGTTCACAGACACACTTGTTATGAATGCACTCACTATATAGATTCAATTTAAACTCATTTAATTTCATTTTTCCATGATTTTTTTGAAGTCCCCTCAAACCATCCACCAAAATACACTAATTATTAACATTCTGCAACATTTCCAGATATCTCTGTCCTTATTTGAAATTACTGTAAAATAGTTCTTTAGGGAAATTATTGAATTAATGTTTTTTTTAAAAGGCTGCATCTTAACAGCAGCCCCACACAAAAGCCTTCCTACCAGGCTCATTTACACAAAGAAATACCAAAAATCCTGGTAGAGGAGGCAAAGGGGACAGCAGATAGAAAAGAAATGGAAAGGTAGCAGTGGTGGAGGCCTTGTACTCTCCCAAGATTCCCTCCCAGCCCTTTATCCAGAGTCCAGGAAATTTCATAAAGGAGTTTAAAAAAAAGAAAAAAAAAAAAAAAAAAGAAAAAGAAGCACTTCACCAGGAGTAATGAGTACTGCACTAATTTCCAAGATAACTAAAATCCTTAACAACACTAAAAGCCCCAGCACACTAATAAGTTATATTCCAGTTGTCCATAGTCTGGAATTTATTTGCCCATAAAAGCAGTATGATAAATCTTCTACAGCAGCTAACAAAAATTAAATCACTTACACTGGCATTAAAAAGAGAAAATGCAAAATCTTGTTGCAAAGACACACTATTTCAGTAACATCTGGGTTCCCTTTGGAATCTAAATGCCATTTATAACAGTTTCAAGGGTTGTATGGAAGACAGGTTTCTAAAAGAAGAGAATACAAAGACAACAGAAGTATATCTCTGTCACTTCCTATATATGACCCTGCCCCCATCCCCACCCTGACTCTCTAGTTGGAGATTAATAATAACATCTACTACTTACTCTCAACAGCTTTAGTTCAAGATACTTTTTGCACAAATCACTTAATGTAATCCTCACATAACTCTTTGTTATATATATTATTATCCCCATCTTATGCAAAGTAAAAGATTCCAAAATACTTAAATTGTCCTCTGCCATTTAACCAACAGGGAGTCGAGAGAGACATATTTGATACTAAAGTCATGTCCTTACCTGCTACATGCCACCACAGTTCCAATCTTCCATCCCCAAAACCCAAAGTCACCCTCCAATGGCCTGGAGTTCCTAGACCATGCACCCAATTCCAAATTCTAGAACACCAGGTTCTTGGACCTTTACCACCACACCATACATCCTTCACAATCACCTACCCAGAAGAGAATATGTGAGCCTCTGGACTACATATCTCTGCTTCTGAAAACATTTCTTGGGACAAAATGGATCTACCATGGAATAATTCTACGTATGGAATAATTCTAGATCCACTGGAGGGCTCCTGTCTAGTTTTCGGTTACATTTGTAGGAGCTGTAAGGATAAGAATTATGTTAAAATTTCTGAAGAAATCTCAACAGAGTCCAATTGGCTGCAGATACTCCACATTCGGGAACTCTTTGACTCATAAATGTCCATGACCTTGCATGTTAGCCCCACATGAATCCAGTGCTTGAAGTTCTTATTGTTTAAAAGGTGACCTTCCCAAAATAGCTACAGATATTAGCTCTCCCTGTAAGATCTCCCTAGGGAAACTTAAGAGACAGATTTGCCTTTCAGCTCTCCAAATCATTTAGAAAATAACCCACAATCACAGCACTCCCTGTACCTATCATCACTTTATATTTTAGAAAACTGAATCACTTGGAGCATTGAACTATATTCTTTTTCACTGATCTCATTTTTTCCCCCTCTTCTTCATTTTTTCCACTTAAGGGACCATTTTCCCACATTTCGCCTAAGGCTCTGTTCCATGAGAGGTGATAATAACTAAGTTAAGTGCTGAAAACATTTGAGATGCTTCATGTGGGTCATTTGGGGCTATTGTTTTTCTTCTTCTTCTTCTTCTTCTTCTTCTTCTTCTTCTTCTTCTTCTTCTTCTTCTTCTCTCTTCTCCTCCTCCTCCTCCTCCTCCTCCTCCTCCTCCTCCTTTTCCTTCTCCTTCTCCTTCCTCTTCTTCTTTGATTCACTTTTCATCATATTGCTTCCCATGTTCATCTCATTAGTCCAGTGGTTGTCTAGGGTGTTAAGAAAATTATTCTTCTTTAAGAATTTTTTTATCACCCTACACAAAAGGATGGGAGGACAAAATATCAACGAGATATTATAACAGGTATGAAGCTTAACCAAAATGAGTCATTTCCTATTTGGGAAAAGAAGTAATTTTAAGAGCTGAATTTCTCATGTGATACTATTATCCTATGAGGGAAAAAGTCTGTAAGACAAAGGACTCCTAGGGAGCAGGATATTCTTCAAAGAAAACTTTGTAAGTACAGAGGACAGACCAACCCCAAAAAGAGTCAAAAGAAATCAGAGGTCAAGTTGGCCACACCTGAACGCTGTAGACTTCCAAAGAGAGGAGATGACCATGGCATTTGCTCAATGAAAACACACATTCATCTATTAATTTGTTCACACCTGTTATTGAACATCTACTAAGTTCCTAATACACTGTGCTAGGCACTAGGACATAATGATAAATAAATCCATTCCTGGCTACCCACATAATTTCCCCCACAGAAGTGCAGTACTTTCTAATATGTACTATTTTAAGGTTTATTTTTAATATAAAAAACTTCGAGGGACCAGCAGTTAGCACAATGGCTATGTCACTGGACTCCCATGTAGTCGACCATGGTTCAAGCTCTGGACCTGGTGGCTTAAACTCACACTGGGCGCATGTGCGTGCATGCCCAAGATCCCAAGAGGAGAATGGAGGAGAAGGGATTGCAGTGTGGCCATCCCCCTGGGGGGTGATTTCTTGCTTTCTGTCTCTCTGTCTCTCTCTGTCTTTCTGGTGAGCACATGCGCCCTATAGCAAAAACCTCTGAAAAAAAAAAAAAAAAAAAAAAAAAACTTTGGCAAGAGTAATGATAGTAAATCTACTCTTAAAAGTCAACTAGTTTGGAAAATACACATGCATATGGACTTACACATTCATTGCAGTAAGCCTGGGCAGTATCAGTTGCAGGGAACCACTGGACTAATGAGATGAGCAAGTGAAGCAATATGATGAAAAGTGAATCATAGCTCAGCTATGATTGCATGAGACAGTATTTGCCTTTTGAAATAAAAGCTATTGAAACATCTATGCCACTGTACTCACACTTCAATTCATTGTTGGATTCCCCAAATTCCATATTAATAATAATAACATTCCCCCAACTTTATGGCACGAAAAGCATCAGAATTATGATCTTGTGTGGTTTTCACAGTGACTCAGTAAGGTAAGGATTATTAACAGGTGAGTGAGGTTAGCAGAATGGTGAGGTGGTTCACACAAGAGCACTGAAATAAACAGGCAGAACAGGAGCCCTCAGCCTCAACCATCATTCTTCCAACTTCAAATCCCATGTTCTGTTTTTGATAGCAAGCTGGTCCCTCTATTAAAGGTCACATTTAATCCCCTAAAATGTACTGGGTGTGCATTACAAATAGGACAGAAAAAAAAAAAGAGGAAGAAAGGGAGTAGAAAAGGAGGGAGGGAGTAAAGAAGGAATGAGACTGGCCCTTAGTTTAACTGCCTTTATAGTGTTATCATCTTCCTCACCTACCTACTTATAAGGCTGTAATTATTTAACACATTATGTAATTAATATATGAGGAAACTAAAGTTCAGAAAAATTGAACCACTGGCTCAAGATCTCACAGTTTATAAGAAATAGAGCTAGAATTAAATCCCAAATCCACCTAACTCTAATGCCTATATTCCTCATTCCTTACCTTCTGTCTGTTATGCTTATGTGTGACTTTGAAGAAATCATATAACATTTCAATATCATTCTTCTCTTCATTTAAATGGGACTTAAGAGGAGTTATCAATTGTTGAGCATAGTCACCTATACCTATCTCTTTCCAATCTTACAGCAGTGCTGCAAGTTATGTATTATTATCCCCACTGAAAATGAGATTGAATTTCAAAAGGGCAGGCTGAAGACAGAGCCAGGATTTGAACCCAGGACTCTAGTACTTCTCACTATTCTGTGTTATCTGCTCTAGCTACGGTACAGGGCACAAAATGAGACAATGGCCATGAAAACTGTTCACAAAATATATTTTAGTATATTAATATTACTGTAATTGGACTATTGTCATTTCAATTATTAAGCTTGAGAGATAAAAGGCTAAATAACTTACCTGAGATTACAATGCAAAGAATTGAGAATTGGGTTTATATTCCACATTCTAAGTCCCAGTCCTGTGTCTTTTCCACTTTCTGCTATGATCCAATTCATTCATTCATTATTGTCTGAGCCTCATTAGCAGCATAATGGAAGTAATGATATCTAGCTGGTTAGTGTTAGGATTAAATTTTTTCACATATGTACCTATTAGGTGTTTATAAATTTATTTTCCTTTCTTCTGCATGATACTTCAATCATAAAATGATGTCCCTGCCTTTATATTTCTAATGACTTGCCATATTTTACAACCACAAAAATAAAGCAACATTTTGAAAGGCATGTCTGTTTTCAAGGGCTACTTATAGAAATGTTGACTATAATAAGATCTATGGAAAGTCTTCTATATTGTACAAGCTGCTTGTAGGTAATGCTATGCTAACCTTTGTAGGTCTGAGGGGAAGTGATGTTTCTTTCATGTCATCATCCTTTCAGCAAATATCCCAATCATTCCTTATATAAGGGAGAACTCTAATGACCTTACACACCAGAAGGCCTACTAATGCTACTTGCACCATCTTCATCATCAATTCACGCTGTCAAGGTGCTTCCAGGAATTGTCCAGTTCAGCAACTGAATTTCTCAAACAAATAAAATGACCTAGTTCTTAAGGGAAGGTTTTTCCCATGGGAGCATATAATTTAGCGGATGTTTAACTAGTGCCAGGTTTATCAGGATACTTCCAACTCTGTATCTGATACGAGGTGTCTAGAGAATAAAAATCTTCTCTTTCTCCTCCTGGTGCTAGCCAATGCAAACCCCACCACTCCCAGACACACAGGAGTTAGCATTAGCCTTTGCTACTTTCCAGAAGGTCAACCAGACAAGCTTTGCACATGATTTACAAGTCTACTTGAAAAGTGAATTTCTTCCAGCAACTGCAATAATCCAGTTCAATCATACTTTTTTAGGTGATTCCTTCACAGGCATCTATTCTACTACGACACCTTCATTTAGATTTTAGATTTTAGTGATGGCTGAGATAGCATGTGTGCTCACAAAGACTAGCTTCACACAGGTCTGACCCACAGAGTTTGCTCAAGCTGAGACAACTCAATGAAGCAGGCAAAGCAAAATCTAAGCATCATTGGCTCCTAGGCAGTTTTTCAGGAATAGCACACATTTCTGGTCACCCTTTCTCACCACATGTATCCACATTCTGTGTGAGAAGTTAGTTTCTCCTCTGTGCCCCTGCAGCCTTTTGTCCTTGAATTGGATGAGTTCGTGGTTTTTCTCTTTATGCATTTGCCTCTTCCATAGCCTGTGAGTTCCCTCAAGAACAGACCAAGAGCTACAGCTTATAGATTTCTTGTATTTCCGTCATCATGCTCTATGCAGGGATCCAAAGAAATGTAAAATGAATAAACTGGTAATTAACTGATAAAGTAATAGGACCCTGAGAATACAGTTTGTTGGTTTTCTATGGGCAGGGCCATTGAAGTGAAAATCTGAAAACTGACTACGTTGGTCAGGCCAAGAGTTCCTATAATTGGTGTTCCTTTGATCTCCCATTATCCAAGTGGCTAGATACTGTGATGGACAGAACAACGGTTTTGAAAGAGAAAATACACAAAACAAACCACTGTAGCTGCTCTGGAATGAATCTCCCTTGTATAAGGAATTAGTGTTTTCTAATGCTCTGAGAATTGAGCTCAGACAAATCCACCAGAATTCTAGAGAATTAAGTTCCTTATGTTTCTACATTAGCTTAGAGCAGAGCTCTTCAGTCATGGCTCACTGGCAATCTTTCTCTCCACCCAATGCCCCAGAACATAGCCTGTCTCTTGGAATTGATACGTCCCTGTGCTTAACAAGCCCCCTCTTCCTGACAAGCTATGTTGACTCACTCTCCTCTAGGGTCACAGGAAGATGGTCAACTGTCCTAGGGTTCACTGGGCTTTGAAAGAGTTTGTTAGCATGGAGAAAAACCTCTCTCTCTGTGCGTTGTCACAAGCTTCATTGACTGTCTAGTCTGTCTCTTCTGCCTTTTACTTACTCATGGACTCCTCCCATTCTCTCTTCTCTGTGACCCCATACAAAGGCCCAGAGTCAGAAACCAGGGAAATAGATAAATGTTTCCAGTCAAGCATTTTATAATCATTCATAAATTGTCAATTTTGGCCATTAAGCATGTTCCATAGTGAAATTATGTCATTTGAAAATGAAGAGGGGCAAAAGAATTGCTAAGTAAAATAAAGAATAATATGAAAATACAGCAATCCTGATTCTAACAGGTCAATTTGGTGGAGGTACACCAAAAATATCTAAAACTCAACAATGAACTATTATTTTCAAAAAGACATCAAATGGCAAAGATTCATTTTCAAGGTGTCAAGGGAATTCAGGGTGCTTTGGATTATAAAAACTACTTCATGGGCTCAGCTATAATGGCATAATCATGAGGGCACCACAGCATGATGGCTGAGGCCACATAGAGGCCCAGGTCCAAGTTCCCAGCTCAACCTAAAGATGTCAGGCATAGTGGTGAACATCTGTGGTCCTAGCTAGTTGGGAGGTCGGGGTAGGAGGATCGCAATGTGACAAAACCCCTGTCAAAAATACCTCTTCTACTCCCCTAAATCAGGAAATAAAAGAACATATATTAGTGATAGCCCCATTGGTTCTGGAACATTTGTGGATTCATACAAAAGAATTTGTTTTAAGTAGGATAAGAACATCAGGAGGCTGTTGATTTATTTATGTTACAAAAATTGGAAGAACAGTTGTTGGGGGCACTAGAAGAACTTGTCAAAAAATAAACTAAAAAACTGCCATATTTTATACCCTATTTCAGAACCAAGAGGCACAAAACAGTAGAACATGAACAAAAAATGTCACCTTAACTTTTCAATCTTTTTTCAAGTTTATTCATTTATTTCTTCTGTAAAACAGAGAGGAAGAAAGAGAGACTGATAGAAAAGCAGTACGTCCAACAGGACCCTGAAACCATCACTTGCCTCCAAGCCCAGCCAGCTTTGAATCATGGGCACATGCATGCGTGGCATACTTGGGAAGGCCTCTAGATGCAAATCCAGAACCCTCCAAAATGGGTCAGGCTCACAGAGTATCAAGCTTCACCAGTGTAGCATGGCCCAGCCCCTGCCCCTTTATTTATCCTAGATTCTCTATCTCTTACCCTCTGCCATCTCCCACTCTCCTCCCACAGTCTCTGGTATCTATGTTTGCTTTCTATACTGTTTTCTCCTCACATTTTATTGTAACGCCAAAGACCCTAATCAATCCAAATACCCTCATAGCAAACACAGGTGATACCCACATTTCCATGAACACAAGTCTTACTTTACGCATCCTATAAAGTAGCACCTAGCTGTGGCTACATATCCTATTGCAGTCATTGAATATATATATTTTTTTTTCTGAAACTTTTTTTTTAACTCAATTTACATTCCTTCCCTAAGCTTCATCACAGCATACAAAATGCAATCTCCCATCCAGTACACACTGCATAGTGATACAATCATGAACATTACAAAAAAATTTTCCATTACTAGTTCCTAGAATTACTTCCACCCCTCTTTCTGACCCTCTGTCCCTTCCCACCCTCCTCTCACACCACCTCCGGTGTCTACAATTGTCCTTCATTCCCTTCCCACCCACGTTGCATTGATCACACAATTTCCTACATAATCTAACTACTTTCAATGGTGAGTTCACTCATTACTACTAAGAAAACCAGTTATAACTTAACTCAAAGAAATGCCAAGGAACTTTGCTTAAAGCCAGGAAACAAGTTAGGATTCTGTTCAAATGGAAGGTGCATGAACCTATCAGTCTCATGTACTTTTATCTTCTGTTTTGGTTCAATTTTCCTGATTAAATTCTGGGATATAATATTCAAATTCAGACTTGTCCCTCTGATTAAGTTGGCCACTTTCATAGTTTTTGGACTCTTATTTCTGTGTGTCTGTGTTTAATTTTCTTGATACAGCACACCCTTGAGAACTTCTTGGAGATCTGGTCTGGTGCTGGTAAATTCTTTCAGGTTTTGTTTATCTGAGAATGTTCTTGTCTTTTCTTCCCACCTGAAAGATAATCTTGCCGGGTACAGTATTCTTGGCTGAAATTGCTTCTCTCGTAACACTTTGAATATATTTTCCCATTCTCTCCTCGCTCGCATTGTTTCCGATGAGAGATCTGCTGTTAGCCTGATGGGATGTCCTTTGTAGGTAACTTGATGTTTCTCTCTTGCCAATCTTAGTATCTTGTCTTTGTCTGCGGTTTTGGTCAACCTGGCTATAATGTGTCTTGGAGAAGATTTTCTTGGGTTGATTCTATTTGGGGTCCTTTGTATTTCCTGGGACTGGATCTTCGAATGCCTCTCTAGGTTTGGAAAGTTTTCTTGCAGGATTTCATGGAATAGATTATCAATGCCCTTACGGGTCTCTTCACCTTCTGGAATGCCAATTATCCGGATATTTGGACGTTTGATGGTATCCAGTACTTCTCGCATATCATTCTCAAATTTTTGAGCCATTTTCTCAGTCTTCGTGGTGGACTTTTCTAAGCCAGCCATTTTCTCTTCTACATCTGAGATTCTATTTTCTGAATAATCTAGTCTGCTTTTAATACTTTCAAGGGAGATTTTGACGTCTTGTATTATAGACTTGATCTCTAGCAGTTCCGTTTGAGTCTTTTGTAAAGTGTGTAATTCCTCTTTTAGATCTTGCAAGAATTTCCTCATCTCCTGGAATTCGGCAACTTCTTTCTCCTTTCTCTTTAGCAGTTCATTATCTCTCTTTTCTTCCATCTCTGTTAGCTTCGACATTACGAATGCTCTAAATTCCTTATCAGACATTTCCATGACTTTCACCGAACTGCTTGTGGATGAAGGAGAGTTACTCTTTTCCATTGGAGGAGAGGTATTTTCTTGTTTTCCCATATTTCTCGTGATCCGACGGTGATTTCTTGTCATCTGATGAATGGCGTGTTTCTTTCAAATTCTTGAAGTTAAGCCTCAATGTTCAGGAGCAAGCAGACAGAGGTGTTCTAGAATCGGATTGCCGTTCTGTAGTGATAGCTGGTGCAGCAGATTCAGTAGATATTGGGTGGAGAGACAAGAAAAAAGGAAAATGAAAAAGAGAGAGAGAAACAACAACAAAAAGAGAGAAAAAAGACAAAAAAATAAAAAATTATAATTGCTTTTCTTTTTTTTTTTTTAAAGAAAAAAATCACAAAATAGAAAACCGCGCAGCGCGCTTAATATCTAGTTCCCAGTATCCATGTGGATTCTTCTCAGAGAATGGCTCAACTCTCCTGCCTGGGAGAAAGGAGCAGAAGGGCTTATTAACAAAACAAAAGATGGAGCTGAGAGCCAGAGAGAAATTCTACCTTTAAAAAAATCGTAAAAAGGAAAAATTACCAAAAAAAAATGAGGAGACAGGAGCAGAGAGACACAGAGACCTCAGAGACACAGGGACAGGGATAGAAGGCCAGAGGGGCTCCCTACCACACTAGCTTTGCTTGCTGGAGGCTGAATTATGAGTAGAAAATCTTCATTTCTCCTGTGCCTGAAATATCTAGTTCCCAGTATCCATGTGGATTCTTCTCAGAGAATGGCTCCTGCCCCTTTATTTTAATCAATCTCCTATTGTAAAATGTGGCTTACACATGTAGCATCAATGACCCCTTTATTACTGAATCCCAAAAGTAGGCACATATAAGGCTGAAAAAAACATAGACCTCTTCATGTAGGAGCTTGCCCCTGTAAAACTTTCATCACAAAGGAACAGATCAGAATGGGTTAAGAAATGAAATCTCTTTACCCTACACCTCTCCCCACTATACACACACATACATGTACACACACATACAGAGTGACACACACAAGGCAAAAAGAAGCTGAGCTGCTTCCTCACCTTGTACATCCTAAACTTCCTGACTTCCGCCTCCCAGATTTCATCATCTCAAACTCATTATCCAATTAGGCATTCTTTTCCTAGGATGGTGTGAGACTAGGGCGATCTGCTAATAAAAATCCCTCAACACAGAAAGAAACATCAAGAGTGAGTAAGAACAGTTCCTATCCATATGGATGTTATAATCATTCACCTCATAAGAATCTGATGAATGCTTACTTGGCAGGAAATTTGTCTCAGATACTAGGAAAACAGCAAAGAAAAAACAGAAAGCTAGCATTTGTTGAGTACCTACAAAGTGCCAGGCACCATGATAAGATCTCGTATATACATCACGCATTGTTTCATTTAATTCACACAAGTCCTAGAGAAAAGTATTAGTATGTTCTTTTTCCTTTTTACAAATGAAAAAACTAAAAAATGAAAGGAGAAAATATAAAAGAGCTGACAGCCAATTACAGTACAAAATAAATGCAAATATAATAAGGCCACAGCAAAAATCAATTGTCCATAATTGAATGCAAATGAATGAAAAGAAGAGTGAACACTGTGATATTTAGAATGAGAATATAACATATGGGCCTATAGAGCCAGAGAACAGAGATGATGACATGGGACTACTACTGCAAGTACGTGCTAAGGGCTGGAGATGGGTGGGGATAGGAAAGAGCAAAGAGAAGTTCCACAGATAAGGGAGGAAGTCAGAAATTTTTGAACTGGTGACCTAGATGATGCGGCTTTGATCAATGGCAGGCATTCCCACTGGGGTTGCTCCTGCATTTAGGTCATTATCAGCTACTGATACTTAAAAGAGTCAGAAGAAGGAAGCTCAGTCTGGAAGAGGATTGGGTGTGGAAAGAAGGAAATGAATGTGGAAAAGCTTCCCTTCTTTGTTTCTACTGCCCTATAAACCATGGATATTTATATTTTCTGTTCTCAACTACACAGGGTGACAATCAGCAGTGGGATAAGCATTCTCTGTTTCCATGATTCAAATGTTAATGCTAAACAATTATCCATTTGGGACTTTAGAGACCTCTTCTGTAACCACTCAAAAAGGGAAGGGCTTGGTTGATCAAATATTTGGCTATTTTATAGTACCATAATAGTTGTTTAAGAAAAAACAAATGCATACCTTTTTATTCTAGAAGGGGAAAAAAAACCTGAACTGGTCCTCAATACTTTTACCACATAAATCTAAGGACAGTATTTCCACCTACTGAAGGAGTTTGTATAGTAATATCACATTTGAGTTCTACAAATTACAAAGCTCCCTTACTTGTAAAATTATTTTTATTTTAATTTTATAAATAAGGAAACTACAGTTTTGATTTTTAAGTAGTTTATCTATTGTTACCTATATTTAAAGACAGTAACTTAAGATTGAAGTTCAGGGTCCTGTAACTTCAAAAAAACTACTCCAGAGCCAGTAGGTGGTGAGGAGGTTAAGGCAGCTGGACCCCACGCAGCTGTTAGCATGATTTGAGACTTAACCATGGCAGGCACAAAGGACAGAAGAATGCTCAGTGAGAAAAGTGCTTGCACATCAATGTTTATTGCAGCATTATTCATGATCGCTAAGAAATTGAACCAACCTAAATATCCACAAACAGATGAATGGATGGAAAAAGTGTGGCACATATATTCTATGGAATACCACTCAGCCATAAAAAAAAAAAAACAACAAGACCCTGGCATTTGATAGAAAATGATCAAACATGGGAGATCTATTGCTGAGTAAAGCATGCCAGGATATGAAAGAAAGATATTGTATGTATCCACTTAATATATAATGACTATCTACACTATATGGTAGAGATAGAAATATTGGAGGGCATAAAAGAAGTGAAAATAGTTAGGAATGCTGAAAACAGTGTGAAACAGGGCAGGGGAAGAAAGGAAGAGTATAGAGAAGGATAGTAAGAGAACAAATAGAGAGACATGACATTAGTGGGACACAGAAATGTTTATTACCTGTTGATGATAACATGTATAGTATTCTCAACAGGACTGGTCTGAGAAGTATTTCATGTTGAGTAAATTCTTTATACAAGCCAAATGATTGAATATTTAAAAAAATAATGAGAATAAATAATAAGAATATGAAAAAATGATGAAAAGCTATTTGATGATGATGATGCGGATAGTAATGTCTTCGTCTTGACTGATACGCATGCTGGAAAAAGAAATGTTATACACTGCGAAGATATATGTGATTCCATTTAATATAAAAAAGATTATGATAATAAATAAAATAAAATTCAAATAAAAACCATGCCAGGGGCATGTGTATATATGCCCAAGATCCCAAGAGGAGAACAGAGAAGAAAGGATTAGAGTGGCCATCCCCTCAAGGGGTGATTTCTCATTTTCTCTTTCTTTTCTCTTTCTCTTTCTCTTTCTCTTTCTCTTTCTCTTTCTCTTCAGCAAGTACACACACTCTATAGCAAAAATTTAATTTTACAAAAGTGGGAAAAAAACACTAAGGCAAGTGCTGCGCTGGTCAGTGTTTATTATTCAGATCTTCAGTAAGGAAAGCCCTGATGTGTACAATTTGCCAATTTCTGTGATGTAAGTTCTCCCCCATGGTGAACGGCAATCTACCAATGTCCTGTCACTGAATGAAGATTGGGAAGAGATACGCTCTAACGGCTATTGTAAGCCAGCAAAAAACTAGGTCCAGCACACTATTTACTAACTATGACTATCAGATTTAATTCATCAACAACATGCTTAATGTATCTTGGGAATAACTGCATCAATGACAGAGAACTATACAAATACAGTGGATGATCATGAGTTCTCTACTTGAGTATCCTTCGTTTCCCTTGTCCTAAAGATGATGGGTACTAAAGTGAAGGTGTGGCCATGCACATATGTATGGTATTTCCTATCTTGCCTTATCTTCCAGAACAACACACATGAGCAATACTATTGCAGCACAATTAACAAACGCAATGAGATCATTGAGACAGGGAAGATGGGGAGAGGAGAGTGGGATGAGAGATATGGAATATGCATGTATGACAGAGGGATGCTGCAGGTAACACAAGACAGTGCATATATACAAGCGCAAGAGAATTAGGTGAAAGTTGCGGGTTCAATAACCCTTCTGCCTGCAGCATCGGGAGGTGAGCCATTCCACCTGACAATTACCCTGTCTTCTCAAGCCAGCAAAAATAAACACATCAGAAGCTCAGCCTTGACATAGTTTTCACCATGTGATTTAGCTCTCTCTGCAATCCTTTCCCCAAAGAGGGGGGAAAAAGCAAATTTTCATTTTATGTTTAAATCTTTAGGGCTGCAAAGAAAGGACAGAAATGCAAAAGCTCTGTAGTTGGGTCTGGGTTTTGTTTGTTTTTTGCTTTTTCTTTTTCATCTTTCTCTCCCCTTTTGTAAAATAGGCAGCTTAAAATCTTTAAAAAGGTCATAGCTCAGTATCAGTAAATCAAAAGTCATAATTAGTTTGAAATGTAGGCTAGCACCTAGACACCCATATAGGCTTTTCCTGTGTGGTTCTAAGTACACATGAAATAGAATTTACAGTCCAGTCCCAGATTGGCCTGGAGCAAGTGAAAGTAAGATGGTCCACCACTGTGCAGAGAAACCAAAGAGATAAGCTCCATGTGCCTGCCAAAGAAACTTTTATTCCCTTCTGGTGCCCTGAAGAACTAACATCAGAAGTGAACAGTTGAAGCACTTGCCCTTCAGGCCCAGCTTCAGTGATGCACTGCTAAGATGCTGTGCTGAAACCATATAGGAAGGTCGGGTAAGACTCCAAATCCAACTTAACAACTGTGCCTGGTGGTATGTACCTGTAATCCCAGTGGCTCAGCAGTCTGAAGACTGACCTGGAAAAGACCCTATCTGGAAGGAAGGAAGGAAGGAAGGAAGGAAGGAAGGAAGGAAGGAAGGAAGGAGGAAGAGAGGGAGGGAGGGAGGGAATCCACCTTTCTTGGTGAGTAACTTTCATCGAGATTATATACACATGTACCAAAAATCCTGCTTTTTGAATATTATTATTCTTGGACCAGCCTCAATAGCCTAGTGGTTAAGGGAGCCCGATCCCACGTAGTTGATTGCAGTTCAAATTCCAGCCCTAGCAGCATGAAAAACACACTGGGTGCATCTGTGAGTGGGCCCCAAATCCTGACAGGATAAAGAAAAAGAGAAGAGTTCACAGCATGACCCAAGGGAGTTTATAAAATATATCTGCCATCATGTGTATGTGTCCCTCTCCTTCCCTCTCTCTCTAGGTCTCTCTGCTTCTGCCTGACTAGCATGTGCATCCTTTCACAATTAAAAGAATAGGATTAATATTGAAGTCTTTTTAAGTCTTAAAGAATTATGTAACAACATGACTGTCTATATAGAAAACCCAATGACATCTACAAAAAATCTACTAAAGACAGAGTTTAGCAAAATTGCAGAATGTAAGGCCAAAACTAGCAACCAGTAATTGGAAATTTTTTTTATTATTCTGTATGATAAAAACAAAAAATGTAAAATAATTAGGAATAAATCTCACAAAATATGTGCAAGACCTGAAATTTATCAAACATTACAGAAAAAAATTAAATCAAATTTAAATAAATGGTGATACATAATATATACATGACTTGGTAGACTCAATATGGTTAAGATATCAATTTTCCCAAAATTAATCTGTAGGATCAATTCCAATTCATCCAAAAACTAAAGTCCAGCTGGCTATTTTTGTAAAAACTGGTGATCTGATTCTAAGATTTATCTGAAAATGCAAAAGATCTAGTATAGCCAAAATATTTTGAAAAACAAAAATGAAGTTGGAAACTAACACTATGATTTCAAGCCTTTGTTAAGGCAATAGTGATCAAGAAAACAGGCATTGGCATCAACAGAAACAAACAGACCCATGGAACATATACATGTTCCTTAGACATCTCACACGTATGAACAACTGATTTTTTACAAAAGTGCAAAAGCAATGTATTTCCAAGAATAGTATTTTCAACAATGGTGCTGGAACAATTGGATGTTCATACTCAAAACACATTTATGGGTTGGCCCTTAATACAGCAGTTAGACGCAGAGGAAGCCAGATCCCACATGGCCAACCACGGTTTGGTTTGAGTTTCAGACTTGGTGGTCTGGACACATGCTAAGCATATGCACATGTCCCCTAGATCCTGATGAGATTTGGAGGAAAAAGAATTGTGGCATGACCAGGACCCATTAAAAGGTGCTTCCTTCTCTCTCTCTCTCTCTCCCTCTCTCTCTCTCTCTCTCTCTCTCTTTCTCTCTCTCTCTCATGTGCATATGCACCTTCTGGCATAAAAATAAATAAATTTTGATCATTCCTTTCTCCATATACAAAAACAACTCAAATGTATCATAGACCCAAATGTTAACCCTAAACTATAAACGTCTAAAAGAAAAAAAAAAAAAAAAAAAAAAACTAAAAGAAAATCTTTGTGACTTTGAGTTAGCCAAAGATTCCTTACATATAGCCCCAAAAACACAATCCATAAAAGTAAAAAAAGATAATTTGGACTTTATCACAATTTAAAACTTCTACTTTTTGAAAGTCACCATTTAGAGCATAAAAATCATAAACCATAGACTTGAGGAAAATATTTGCAATCATATGTCTTATAAAGGACTTTTACCCAAAATATATAAAGAACTCTCTAGACTTGGTAATATAAAAAGCAAACATCTTCATTTTTAAAATAAGCATAAGATCTGGACAGTCACTTCATGAAGAAAATAAACAAATGACAAATAGATACAAGGAGATGCTCCACATTATTGGTCATTTAGATAGATACAAGGTAAAACCCCAATACAATACTACTACAGGCATATTAAAATGGCTCAAGTTAAAAAGACTGACTATATTAAGTGTTGGCAAGGATATTTAAAAAAAACTGATAGAGGGACCAGCAGTTAGCATAATGGCTCTGTCGCTGAACTCCCATGTAGTCGACTACGGTTCAAGTTCTGGACCCAGTGGCTTAAACTCACGCCGGGCACATGTGCGTGCGTGCCCAAGATCCCAAGAGGAGAATGGAGGAGAAGGGATTGTGGCATGGCCATCCCCCCTTGAGGGCTGATTTCTTGCTTTCTGTCTCTCTGTCTCTGTCTTTCTGGCGAGGGTACGCGACCTATAGCAAAAACCTCTCCAAAAAAATAAATAAATAAAACTGATAGAAATATAAAATGGTACAAACACCTTGGAAAACAATTTGGCAGTTTCCTAAAAAGTTAAGCATTCTTCAACAATATGACCCAGTCACTCCAGTCCCAGGTATTTACCAAAGAGAAGAAAAACCATATGTCTGTACACAAAAGTTGGACAGGAACATTCATAGCTACTAGTATGTTCATAGCAGAATGTAATGGCCAAAAGCTGGAAACAACCCAAATTCCAACAGGTGAATGGATAAACCCATTTTGGTGTATTGATACAATGAAAATGAAAGTAATGGTGCAAACTGCAACACAAATGAATCTTTTGGATCATCACTCAATAATAATTGAGTGAAAGAAGCCAGACAGAGTATGTGCTATATTTATACAAAAAATTCTAAAACATGCAAACTAATTGTTAGTGACAGAAACAGATCAGTGGTTGCCTAGTGATAGGAGACTCAGAGATGGGGGAGGGATGAGAAAAGGGCATGAGAAAACTTTCAAGGGTAACGCATATTCATTGTTTTTATTGTGGTTATTAGTGTGCTATATAGCTATATATATTCAAAACTTGTCAAATAGTATATTTTAAATATGTGTAACTTACTGTACATTAATTATATCTCAATAAAATTGAACTTTACTTCTTTTTCTCTTAATTTTTTTAATTTCAAAAGACAAAAAGGATTGTTCTAACAAGCTATGAATATTCTTGAGAGACATCTTAAGCTTTATCAGCTAATACCTTACTAAGGAAAGAGAAAGAAAAGTAGAAATTAGGTCTAACTCCAAAATTTCTCCAGCAACTGGTCTGATGACACACTAGACAATTCAACACTCTTAACAAAAGTTCTTACAAGGATATGTAATACTGAATCCACTCGGGGGCATTTCTTTTTACCCAAAATCCACTCGGGGGCATTTCTTTTTACCCAAAGGTAAAGCCCAGGTGAAATGGAAAGGTGTGTGACACCTGGTTGTGAGCAATTTCTTTTCTCCATTTGTTTACTTAACCATTTATTTCTCTCTTCTCCCCACTCAGGTCCCCAAAGCAAGAATCAAACATTTCAGAAGCAACAGAACAATTTCTTGGATCCTAATTAATCACATTAACCTCTCCATACTTCCTTAAGTTCAAAAGACGAGATCTGATGTCCTTATACCCTTGAGAATATTTTTGTGCCTGGCTCCAAAGCTGTGACTCTGGCCTGCTGTGTTGATGTGGTCTCATCTTTATGCCACATTCAGGCCACTTTATTACAAAGAGGACATTTGGTCCCCAGTGAAGTCTTTGGGTTTGCGGAAGTTCAACTCCACAGTTCATGTCCGTTAGGGCGGGTACTACTACTCAGAAACAGCAAAAACTCAAAGAGACTAGAGAAATAGAAATGTGTAATTTTAAAAATAGACCTTTAAGGAGTCCCCTGTGTCATGAGCTTGCTAATATATGAGGTTTAGCACCCTGTGGGCGCCCAATGCTGACGAATGACTGACTCAACAGGCAGCAGCAGCAAAGCCAAGGGCACGGAATCTCCCTGTGCTCTTTTCATTATAAAGGTGAGAGGTTTCTGGCAGAGTCGAGTTTCTGGACAGGAATCATCAATCAGCCAGTGGGGACCATTTCAAACCCTGCTTCCTGTCAGATAGCATCCTAACACATGACAAAAGTGAAGGCGAGCTCCACTGCTCACAGCTGGAGTCAGCAGCTGGAGGGTGGGCCAGCCGAGTGTGGGCAGCCCTCAGCTACTCCGACCTCCTGGCACTGACTGAGATGAGAGGAAACTGTGGTCCGGCGCCGACATTTCCTCAGTGCATCACCCAACTAGCCCAGCACAGGGACCACAATTCACTGATAATAGAGCTTTGAAGTGTCTGGCCTAGGGCCAGGAAACATCTGAAGTGTCCTTTGGAGAATATCTGTGTAAGATGACTCCTGTGTGTAGGCGGCAGCACAGCTAACTCTAGCCTTTCTCTGGCCTTCGGGACTTAGGGCCTTCAGGCTGATTGATCTCGAGCCTTCTCTTTGGGATCAGACCTAAATGGCAGGCCTACTGGGTTTGGGAGGTGCTTTTGCTTGTTTTTTCCTTCTATGCTGCACTCCAACCCTATATACATTCCTCTTCTTCATCTCTTCACTCCAACTGTTTCGTTCGTAATTTTCACATCAGGTGAAACATTTTATTACTCCTTTAGAGATGTTTATTTAAACGGTATTTCTACAATGGAAACCTAAATCAACCTGACGAATTCCAGTCTAAAGCACCCCATTACAATACTAATTTTGTTGTATGATAAGTCTCATGATGTGTCCCCCAAAAATACTGAAACACTTCTCTCATAACTTAAGAAGCCACATCTACTTGATCATGGAATCTACCTTTTCAGCAATGGATTCTACTAAAATGCATGTTGTTAGTCCTTCCAACATATCAAACTTCATTTAAATTTGATTGCTCTTCTCTGGAAGAGCCGACTGCTTGGTTGATACACCCTAAACCCTTGCCACTCAGTGTGGTCCTTGGGCTGGCAACATTGGCATCACCTGTGAGCTAGTTAAAAACAATATCCAGGCCCCCATCTCAGACCAAATGAATCAGAAGCTTAATTTTAACAAGATCATTACATTCAAATTTGAGAAAACCCCATTAAATAGTCTTTACCCCCACTCCCTTGAAAAAAGAGGGAAAGAGGCCAGCAGGTGGGGTGGTGATTAGGGTGCTGGACACTCCCACATGGCTGACCACAGTTCAAGTCCCAGACCTGGTGGCTTGCTTTCTCACTTTCCGTGTGTGTGTGTGTGTGTGTGTGTGTGTGTGTGTGTGTGTGTGTGTCTGGTCAAATTAAAACAAATAAATGAATAAATGAATGTTAAGAAAAAAAGAAAGAAAGAAGAGGGGAAAAAATCAAGGAAGGAGGACTTCAGCACTGCAACTGACAAAATTCTAAAGAGGAGCTTGAGCCAGCACTTTGTCCAGTGCTTTCCAGCCTGTAGCCCTCCATGACTGGCTCCAACAGGCTTTCTACCCTGCTGAGCCAAGAGTAACTTTTGAGTGGACCAATGGTTGGGTTGGTTTATTCACATCAACTATTTTAAACACTTGATAACACTTTGCTCAACCTTTTGGGAACTGGAAAGAAGCTGAAAATATGGATCTTGGGCTAATAGGTCATTCCTGGCTCCAGTAGATGTCAATGCCAGAAAACAATCCTTCTGTGCACTGACCAGGGCTCTACTCAGGAGACGTCACTCACAAGACCATGCAGAGAAAAGGATGAACTCAGTAAAAGCCAAGATAGGTTGGGCCTGAGAGTGTCCGAGTTTCACATCTTAAAGTGTGGCTTTTGTGAGGGATAGAGTTAAGGTGGTCATTCCTCCCCTCCTCACCAAGGCTCAGCAGCTGGTAATGAATGTTAGCAGTTGAGCCTCAGCCAGTCCCTAAGCCAGTACTGACTACTGGATATTTGCTGCCCTCTGCGGGTGTGAGGCAGCAATGGTCAGGGGGAGGACCTGGAAAGTATGACCTGTTCACCTGTACCCAGAGGCCAGCACACCCTGATGGCTCCTCAACACCAGCTGTACCCTCTTCTACCCATCACATGACTCACTGCCCTCCTTCTAACCTCAGACTTGGCTATTGCATTTGTATCTTGAGTTTTGTTTTTGTTTTTTTAATCAATTTTCCAACAGACACTGGAACTCTACCCTGTCCTCAGTCCACCCAATGGGAGTCCTTATCAAGCACTTGCTAAGACGTCCCCAGAAGTTAGAACTTGGCCCCTGTTCTCCTGGGCACCCTATTCCAAAATGGACTGTTGACTATAAACTTGATACAGAAACTATCCGATTGTGTGTGTCACTACTGCTAGGTAACTCCTGCTGCTCTGGTCCACCTGAGAAATTCTGTTTTCCTCTATTCAATTCTAATCAATTGAGCTGAACTACTGGCTTCATCTGCTCATTAAGAAAGCCAGCCTTCAATCAGCTGAACACTCCCAGACCCAGCCAAGTGCCTTCCCAGCTTCTTGATCACCCAGGCCACTAAAATCCCTAACAACTTTGGTCAAGCCTCATTGTTGTAAGAGAGGCTGCCAGTTTCAATGATCCTGGCTACCCATTGGCTCAGTCAGTCCCTATTCCTAGTCACAAATAGAGGCTGTGACATGAGAAATACCCTATTAATGTAGGAGACCATGGAGAACTGTGGGACTAAGACTAAGGTTTAAATGCCTTGAGTCTCAGTGCCCTCATATGAAAAATGAAGAAAATAATCTCTTACTGAAGATGTGCAAAGCACCTTATCTATCATAGGCCTTCCAGAGATGATTGTGGGTTTTTTTTTTCCTCAGAATGGGTCTGTTCCTGGCATTGCATTCTCAAAAGGGGCCAGCCAGTTGTGTGATGGTTAAGGTGGTTGGATCCTACATGACTGACTGCATTGTTCACATCCCAGACCTGACAGCTGTAAAAGCATGCCACACACATGTGTGTGCATGATCAAAATCCCAAAAGAAGACATGGAGGAGAGGGGATTTTGGCTTAGCCTTCCCCCATAGGAAGTGCTTTCTCACTTTCCCTCTGTCTCTCTCTCCCTTTCCCTGTCTCTCTCTGGTGAGTGCACATGCCCTTTAACAAATTAAAAACAAAACAAAACAAATTCTCAGAGGAACTGGACATCAGACACATGGAGATGGGTAGAAGGATGTACACTTTCACAAGTATTAGGTCACCCAAGTAAATGGCAAGATAGACTACCTTACCAAGCCAAGAATAGGAGGTTCCCTAAATCTGGAAAATCTCATCTGCTCTTTCAGGGAGGTCTGCATATTTATTTTCAGTTGAGTGAAAGCAAAAGTCTGAAAGCCTCTCACATTCATTAAGCTGCTATTCTTTCATTTCCTTGGACCTTTGTATCTGTACTGCTGTCCAAAATACCTTCCCCAAATCTCCTTGTTTGCTAGTTAAGCACTGTTTGTCTTTCATCATAATAATGGAGATACTAATAGCACATACTTCAAAGAGTTGTTCTGAGAATTAAAAGAGACCATCTATGCTATATTCTCAGAACAATATCTGCCTGTATAAGCACTCAATACATTTTAGCTATTACTACTCTTCTCTCCAGATTCAAGTGTCACCACTTACAAGAAACCTTCCGTGAATTCATTTCTATTAGTTGTCCATACTATGTATAACTTATTATACACTGGCTACAACTCAGTCATATAATAATAACAATGACTAGCATTTGGTGACTGCTATGTGCAAACTCTACTCTTGTAATGTTTAACCTTCACAAAAACACTATGAGGTAGTTGTACTATTCTTTCTATTTTATAAAAGAACAAACAGAGAGGTTAAGCTATTTTCAAAGGCCTAATAGCTAGTACATGACTTAATTAAAGTTCAAATCCAGAGTTCTCTGGTTTGAGAGACCTGTACTTTGTTTTAGATTTTATCACACTGAATTTTATTAGCTGTTTGCCATGTCACTGTCATTCCTACCTATTATATGGCAAATTCCTCATGGATAGGGATCTATTTGTTGTTATTTTTCTCAGACCCACACCCTGTTCCTGGTACAAAGCACTAGCTCAATAAATGTCTGACAAGCAAATATAATATATATCCAAATTCCCACAACACAGAGTGAAATGAATGCTAGAGAGCTTTATCAGAGTAGTTGAGCCAGGGGAACCAAGAGGTTGTAGTTCCCATTTCCTGTCTACATTTTATGGTTTAATAAGAACAGGCTCTAGACCCTGAGAAGTTCTGCCTGACTAGAATTCAGCTGCAAACACAGCCTCCCAATCCCCATAAACAAAGGCACGGTGTGTTCTACATCTGTGCAAATCCAACAGAGGGAAGAAGTTGGATGGACGATGACTCGTCCCTGTGAAAAAATCTATTTAATAAGGAAACCAACCATACCATGACTCATGCCTGGATTACCTTACTTCTCCTTCCTGCCAAACCCTGTCCATCACTCCACTGAACCCTAAATGCCCCTTCAAGGTGTCCCCCAACTCACCACACCCACATTCCCGCAGTTCTTGGGCTATTTCAACCACATTAGTATGCCCTTGTTGATATGTTAATTCCAATGCGTCCACTGTGTTTCATGTCTATAGCTTGTCTCCTGGATTAGATTAAAAACAACAAAAGCTTAGTTGCCTGGCCTCAAGCTATAGACCCTCAGTAAATACTAGATGAATGGGTGAGTAAGTGAATGGATGACTGGATGAGAACAAAAATGTAGAACTAATTCAATGAAACTCCCTCTTTTTGTTCCCATCCTCCCACACACTGTCTCACAGTCAGCATTCTGACAAATCCTGGGACATATATCCATTAGCGCTTTTCTCACTCTGCCATTATCATGTAGGATCCTGTTATGTAAATGTTATGGTACCCTTTGTCGTCTTTGTCTGCAAAAGCTAATGTAGAGCCTGCTACGTAACAGATATTGAATGAAGGTTAAATAAAATCATTCATTCATTCAGCAAATACTTTTTCAACCTTTGTACAAGAATATTGTAAGACTTAAAGTTTCAAGTGCTACAATAACATCTTGGGAGTCTCACAGACCTGAGTTCTCTCCCTGGTTTTGTCCCCCACATGGAGGAAAGGATGCTCACTCTACTAGTGCCCCATCAGCCGGACCAGCTGCACCTCACCTAGTCCTCAAGCTACACCTTAGAGGGTTTTGCCTCTGTCAGAAATAAAATTATTCTGGGGACCAGCAGTTGGCATAATGGCTATGTTGCTGGACTCCCATGTAGTCAACCACAGTTCAAGTCCTGGACCCGGTGGCTTAAACTCACGCCAGGTACATGTGCGTGCGTGCCCATGATCCCAAGAGGAGAATGGGGGAGAAGGGATTGCGGCGTGACCATCCTCCCTGGGGGGTGATTTCTCACCTTCTGTCTCTGTCTCTCTCTGTCTTTGTGGGGAGTGCATGCACCCTATAGCAAAAATCTCTCAGAAAAAAAGAAAAAGAGAAAGAAAGAAAGAAAGAAAGAAAGAAAGAAAGAAAGAAAGAAAGAAAGGAAAGAAAGGAAAGAAGGAAGAAGGAAGGGAAGAAAAAAAGAAAGAAGGGAGGGAGGGAGGGAGGGAGGGAGGGATGAAATTATTCAATAAGCCAATCACAACCTCATGCAGGAACCAAGGATCACCCTACCCTCTTGTCACTACAAAGCCTGTCTCCCTCAGTTCCTGCTGGTTCGGTGTTCCCAAGTGCATTCCCAGGTGGACCGGCATGGCACACAGCGTCCTCTACCTCCAGAGTGAATGTCTGTGACTAGTAAACTGCTTCCAATTTCATCTGCCTAGTGCCAGTCTTGTGTGTGACCATCTCATTCTATTTCCCAAGGGGGATACCTTCTTTACTACTGGGGTGAACAGGATAAGATCAGAACAGCTAGGTGCTGGAGATTCAGTCGATATCAAGATGGCCTGGTCTCCTCCTCGTTGAAATCAAAGGTTTCTATACCAGCCCGATGCCAAATTTACTGGCTTTATCACCTAAGATGGACCCTGGATTCCTAAGGAGGAAGATACCAATATGGGAGAGGAAGGTGAATAAGCTTCTGAAGAGAGAGGACTATGGAGAGGAGCAAGGTCTTGTAGGAGCAGCTGTAACCTGGGCAGGAGGCAGCCAGCCAGGATTAGAGGCACTGGGGATAGAGCAGCAAATAAGTCAGAGTTCCTGCCTTCAAAGTGACCATGTCTTAAGAACAGAAAACAAAGCACAAAAGCAAATGAGGAAATAAGATCATTTTCAGCACCACAAAGCTAAAAGAGGATACTGCACTACAGCAGGAGGTAGCAAACCACAGCCTTTGGGATAGATCCTTACAGGTACAGCCCACAAACTAATGTTTTTAATGACTGGAAAAAAATCAAAAGAAGATTAATACTTTGTAATATGTAAAAAAAAAAAATTCAAGTTTTAATATCGATAAATAAAGTTTTATTGGAACATAACCACACTTATTCATTTATAAATTATCTACAGCTCCTTTCACACTACAAAAGAGTTACTGGATGAAACACAAAACTATAAATAGTGACCCTCTGTCTCTGTACAGGGAGAAAAAAAATGCTGACCTCTGTACTAGAGAGTTACAGGAATGGGGATGGAGAGCGGGAGACTGCAGAGACAGGCTTCTCTGAAGAAGCAATTCAAATTGAGAACTGAATGGTGATAGAGGAAACAAATGGAAGGTTTGGAAGGAAGCATTCCAAGCAGAAGAAACCAGAAACACAGAGATGTAAACAAGGACACCAGGTCAGTGAGCTCATTCATTTGACAATCACTTTTGAGACCAACTCTACACCAAGTTCTGTTCTAGCTATGGTGGGTAAACCAGGGTCTAGTTCCCTGCAGTTATGGAACCTACATTCTAGGGGAAATGGTAAACCATAAGTTCCTATTGAATAGAAGCAAATGTTTAATTACTTTAGATGGTAATAAGTGCTAAGAAAATTACTAAATTAGAAAAGTAGGTTACAAAGTAAAGAGGAAATAAGACTATTTTATATCTGTTTATCAGCAAAGGCCTATGTGAAGACTGGAGACACAGTGGAAGTCAGGGGAAAACCACATACTGGTCCACCTGCAGAGTGCTCCGGGCAATGGAAACAAGTGCACAGGACCAGAAGCAGGAATGGGTTTGAAGTGTTTGGAGAAGAGCAAGATCAAGGGGACCCAAGTGAAAACAGCGGTAGGAAAGGGGGAAGAAGAGATCAAAGAGAGGCACCGGTCAGAAATTGGTGGGGTTTATTCATGATAGTGACATACTCTGATTTACATTTCTAAAAGACAACTCCAAAAACGGGTGAAGAATGAGTAGTAGAGGCAGGAGTGGCAGCAAGGAGAGGGAGAGGAGGCTAGTGAAGTTGTGAAGAAATGGCATTATGACCTGGACGAGTGCAGCCATGAGAGTGGTGAGAGGTGATTGGACTCTGGATGCAATGTAAATGCAGAACTTGCTTATCAATTATTTATTACTTTTCTATTGCCACGTAACAAACTGTCACAAACCTAGCAGCTTAAAAACAGCATATGCAGGGGGATCAGCAGTTAGCGTAATGGCTATTTCGCTGGACTCCCATGTAGTCGACCGTGGTTCGAGTCCTGGACCCGGTGGCTTAAACTCATGCTGGGCACGTGTGCGTGCATGTCCAAGATCCCAAGAGGAGAATGGGGGAGAAGGGATTGTGGCGTGGCCATCCCTCCTGGGGGGGGGTGATTTCTCGCTTTCTGTCTCTCTGTCTGTCTCTGTCTTTCTGAAGAGAAAAAAAAAAAAAACTCTCCAAAACAGTATATGCATTTATTATCTCATAATTTCTATAAGTCAGGAGTTCAAGAGTGGCTTAGCAAGGTCCTCTGCTTCAGGTCTCACAAGGGTACAAAGTACCAGCCAGGTTGTGTTCTTCTCAGAGCTCGGCATCCTCTTTTGAGCTCATGTGGTTGCTGGCAGAATTCAGTGCCTTTCAGCTGTAGGATGAAGGTCCCTGTTTACTTGCTGCTCATCTAGAGGCCATTATTAACTCACAGAGGTCCCTGGGGTTCTCTACCACAGGGTTCTATCACAGCGTAGAAGCTGCCATTAGACTAGCTTCTACTTGATTGGAAGGACACAGAGGAAGGGCCAACTGGTAGCAGAAACAAGGAAAGTAAACGAGGAGCCAAGTCCTTTAGCAGCCAAGTGGTAATGGGATCCAGGACACAAATAGAGAGAACAGTACCTTTATTGAAGAGATCATATATTAACAGTTACAGATACAGGTGCACTGGACATAATTATAGACCTACCTCTCCTCTGGTTTCTTCTATGCTCTCTGCAGAGTGTGAGCTGAGCTAACCAACTGAAGGTGAGAATGGGAAAGTGAATTTAGGATGGACATTGGATAGGACTCTCAGGCAGGGCATCCACTTAAGATGTGTCATCATCACAGATGTGAATTACCTCCAATTACATCAAGAGCTTGGAGGCAGGTACAGTGCCATTAGAAGGTGGTGACTGTAAGTCTTAATGCCCAGCACCGGGTGCATGAAGTCCAAAAGAAGTCAAAAGTTTGGCCCCTACCTTCATGGAGCTTATAAGAAGCTTGAGAAAGCAAAAGTAATGCTAAAACTAGAAACAAACCTGGTGATATGCAAAATAGGCATTACCATTCAGGTCTCTTCACCTATTATCCTCTTTATGAGTCATCTACTGTGGAAATGGTAGTGTAGACAATTAACAAAATGAGCAAAACCAAAACAATGATTTATATGTGACTTAGTGTTTTATATTTGTATTCTTTCACAATAATTATTATTGAAATCAGGTTAGCATCCAATCAAATACCAAAGAAGAGGCAGGCCAAAAGGTGACAGATAGAAAGTAAAAAGGAATCCTTAACTTGAACTTTGATAGCAGGTAATCTTAAAAATCATCAGAGACTGTGCTTTCTATCTTCTAGAATTAGGTCAGCCAACTCTTTCTGTAAAGAACCAAATAGTAAATATTTTAGGCTTAGCAGGTTAAATGATCTCTGGTGCAATTACACAGCTCTGTCACCATGGTATGAAAGCATTCTTAGACAATACATAAATGAGTGTGCATGGTTGTGTTCTGATCAAACTTTATTTATGGACACAAATTTGAATTTCATATAATTTTTACAGAGCATAAAATGCTAGTCTTTATTTTTCTTCAACAACTTTTAAGAATCACTCTGGCCTGTATTTAAAAAAAAAAAAAAATCTGGTAGCATGGACCATAATTTGCCAACCTCTTTTCTAGACCATAGTTAACAACTTAGAACTGGAAAGAAAATGAGAACAAGCATGTTTAATTCACATCAGCTCAATAATTACTGAGCACGTTATATGTACACAGGCACTATGCCCAAGGATTCTAAGTTATTAGGGGATCAAGTGAATTTACTGAGTAAAAATTGAAAAGACGCCTCAACTGGATTCCCATGTGGCTTATAAAATGATCTCACATTTGCATCAGTTAAGTATACGCTATTAAACTCCCCCACCCATGAAAAGTTACCAGCTTCACAATATGGAGCATGTTTCAAAGGCAAAGGAAAATAACCCACAGCGTCTGCTCAGTGCAGTATTTTTAAACATCCATAACTTTGTTATTTCAAAACCAAATTTCTTCAAACAAGGCGAAGCACACATTCCTCACTTAGGGTTATGTACCAGGGATGCCAAGTTTGAAATTTCCAAACAAAGCTGCTTTTGAGTAATCTGAAGACAAAAAAAGCATTTGAAAAATTTCAGTATTGCTGAAAAAATAGCTTTTTTTTTCACCTTCAGATAACTCTGAATGAGTCAATGGACTTACATTTCCTTTCCAAAATAAATCCATTTGGTGCTGAAGCTGAAAAGAGAAGCCACAGAAATCCTCCATGGATTCCATTAATTGCTACTTATGCCAGGGGTTTTAGAGAAAAAAAGAACTGGGAATCCAAAAATTTAGATTTCTAACTCTGCGTTGGCTGCAATCCATTCTCAGCATCACAAATTCCCTGTGAAAACAGGCCCCCAGCAGACACCTGGTAAGAAGTAGCATGTCTTTGCTGATGCAATGCCCCATTAACCTGGAGTGAGAAGTCAGAGCCAAAGGATAAGGAGGGCTCCACACAGGGGTGGGCAGGGTACAAAGCACCACACAGGGGTGGGCATCTTGACTGGGGTGTCTGAGTCCAGGCAGAGGGAGAAGGGCCCCCCCAGGAGGGAAGTAGCCAGCATGGGAGGTCAAAGAAGGGAATCTGATACAAGGAAGGGGACAGCAGTGACAACGGGTGTGCACTTATGTGGTGGGGAGTGCTGATGAAATAAGTATGTTAGGATATAAAAGCCAACTTTCTCAGTGGAGAAGAAAGGATTTTGAGGGAATTGTGAATATGAAAAGAGAGAAAACCAGAATATGCCCTGGGGTTTTGGAATCAGAATTGGATGCATTAATGTGAACTTATGGTTTTTAATATACTACATATAACAGATGTGTGTGTGTGTGTGTGTGTGTGTGTGTGTGTGTACACATATATCCTATAGCTCGGTCCACTGAGAGGGCCTGGGAGCACAGAACTCCAAAAACAAATAGCACACCAAAAACTCTGATCTTCACTCTTTTGGTCATATCATTCTCTACTAAAAATGATGAGGGTTCCATGGAGAAATAACTACTTCTATGGCTACAGATGGAACAAAAAAAGTATAAGACAGCCCAGAGCCACAGGCAAGCACTCAAAGAATACTTATACATGAGAAAAAAAAAAAAAAACACAGAAGTCAGACTGAAGCAAGTCCTCACGGGTTAAATTTTTAATATCAAGTAAATCATGACAGTAATGAATGATAACTTGTTAAATAAATAGGAAACCATGGGTACATTCAGATATTAGTAATTGATTCGTTAAAAAGTTCAATGAGGAATGGGAGGTTTTCATAGCATCAATGTAATTTACTACAAAATGTTTATTAATTCCAAAAAGGAAAAGAACCTTACAAGGAAGAAGTCTAGCATATACCACCTTAATCTGTAATCAATAAGGGACCCATTTGAATTGTACTTCACCTGACAGTATGCAATGAGGAGAACAAAGAATAAAGACTCGACCTCCTTCCCAGTACAAAGACTGCACTTCCCCACTTTCTCAGACTTAGGTGTGACCCTCAGACTTGCTTTGACCAGTGAAATGTGAGCAGAAGTGACACAAATAACTTTTAAATAGATGATTTCAGAGCCACTATGTGACCCACTACTTAATCACTTTTTTCCCTGTCTTATTAGAAGCTTGGAACTTCCAAAATGGAAGCTGTGTTAGCCTCAGTCTGCTGACTACAACGAGAATCCCATCCTCACCCTGCTCGGTCTGGTTTAGACATGTAGCAGGACAGAACAACAGAAGAAATAAGAGAAGTGAGAAAAGGAGGGGAGGGGAGGGGAGGAGAGAGGAGGGGAGAGGAAAGAAGATAAAACAGTAGCTGTATGAAGCTACTATTCTAGTGGGTGGCTGTTAGCACAACATAATTTAGCTTCTCCTGACTGACAGCTGATAGAGTGGTTTTATTTGCATGTTTATCTCCTCAATAAAGTATAGATTTCATCGAAGGCCAGAATGTACGATTAAACTTTTTTCCAAAACTCTGCCCTTCTTCCTGCATTGCCCAACAAAATAAATGGTAACAAAATAAATGGCTGTTACCATTTATCAATCAGAAATCTGATCTTACACTTCTGTATCCTAGATCCTTCACCTGTCCATACTATGACCTTATCCACTATACCTTCTTAGTATCTCTGCAGCTTCTCCATTAATTTCCAGCCACTGTACTACCTCAATTAAAAATAGCATCTCCTTTCCTGCCCAACCTCTTTGCAGCCTCCTTGCATCTACACAGTCCTATCCCTGCCATTCTCCACCCTTTCAGATCTGTGATTTCTAACACACAAATCTGATTGTGTCACTCCCCAGCTCTAAGCACTTAAGAAGGTATTATCTCAAACTAAAGTCTGAATCCTTTATTAGGACATGCAAGCCACATTATGACCTAATCCACACTAGAGGATATACTCTGAAGACAGAGGCTTTTGTTTATTCTGTTCACTATATCCTTGGTGCTAGCTTAGTGCCTCATCTATTGTAGGCATCTGATAAATTGTCATTAAGCCAACGGTCCTCACTTATCTCCAGCATCACTCACACTACTCTCCTGCTTCTTCCCCTTGCTCCTGTCACACAGACCTCTCCAAAGTACCAGAGGTCTTCAAAAGTGCATAGAAAATGTACATTATAGAAAACTACTCATGGAATTCATTTTTTTTGCATCAAAATGAACTTGTACTTTCCCACAAACTTTTTGAAATTCCTTTGTATGCTCAGGTTCCCTCTAGCTGGAATGCACTTCTGCCTTTGTGCATGGATTATCTCATCCTTTAAGTCTCAGCTCATATGTCACATCCTCGGTCAGCCAGGTAGCATGGAGCTTAAGGTGGTTGGATCCCACATGATTGACTGCATGGTTCAAATCCCAGAATCAATGGCTTGAAAAGCACACTGGACACACGCATGCCTGAAATCCAGAGGAGAGAATGGAAGAGAAGTGACTGTGGCATGGCCACCTCCCTCCTCCCCCACCCCAGGGAGGGGGTCCTCAATTTCTCCATCTCTCCCCAGCAAGTGCATGTGCCTAGTAACAATGAGGGGAGTAGCCAGCACAGCTACTTGCAGAGGTAGGTCTTCCTTATGCATCTGATCTGAAGTAGCCCCACTCCATCCAGTTGCTTTCTTATCATGTCCATTTCTTACATCCTCCTAGCACATTTCATAATGTATCTATTTTATTTGTTTTTAATTATTTTGTGTTTATCTTTCAACTCCAGAATGCAACTTCCTGAGAAATATCTGTCTTGCTTTTGCCTGACAACATAATAATCATCCAATAAATAAATAAATGAATTGTTTCAATACCCTCCTCTTCCAAATCTCGGATGAGCTGCACGCTGAATTCTATACAAAGTGATCCATGTGCAGCTTCAGATTTTAGAAGTCCTTATCAGTGTTTCTCACCTTACTACCAATTCCAAGAGATCTAGGTATGAATTCATTATTTTATATTGTTGATTTACCTTGAATTTTTAATTTAATTTTTCTATAGGGTACATGCACTTGCTGGAGAGAAACTGAGAGAGAGTAAGAGAGGGAGAGTCAGAAATAACCCCCTCGTGGAGATGGTCACACCTCAGTCCCTTCTCCTTCATTCTCCTCCAGAGATTTTGGGTATGCATACACATGCAACCCGTGTGATTTTCAAGCAACCAGGTTTAGAACTGGAACTGCAGAGTAGGCCATGTGGGATCCAGCCACCTTAACCTCTATGCCACCTGCTGTCCAAGTTTACCTCGAATTTTACACTAATACTGATTTTTATTTTTTCCACTGACTTTTATTCTATATTGTGTTTATAGTAAAGGTTTTATTTGTGTGGGAGGAAAATACCTATACAAATAAAACCTTTACTATAAACACAATATAGAATAACAATATAAAAGTGTTGCCAACATGAAAAAGATGTGATTTTTAAAAACCCATGAAAGTATATACCAAAATTTTCAACTAAGTGGATAATTTTTTAAACATTTTTTCCACAGGGCATATGAGCTTGCTGAAAAGAGACAGAGAAAGACAGAGAAAGGAAAGTGAGAAATCACCCCCCAGGGGGATGGCCACGCTGCAATCCCTTCTCCTCCATTCTCCTCCTTGGATTTTGAGCGCGCGCACACACACACACACACACACACACACACACACAGTGTGATTTTCAAGCTGCCAGGTCCAGGACTCAAACTACATCAGCCATGTGGGAGTCCAGTGCCTTAACCACTAGGCCATCTGCTGGTCCTGGAGCTGCATAATTTTTGACAATCCCAAAATCAACTTGGAAAGGAGCTAAGAAGCCCTCCTTTATTCCCACTGCTGACGGTGAAGTCAGATGCCCTCATTATCCTCACCCATAACCTGACATGTCTAAATTTGTCTCTTTCGATCTACAAGGAACAGAGATCCACTCTAGTTGCTTCAGAAAATAAAAAGTGTATCAAACGAATCTGCTTGGTAGTAAAGAAAATGGGAATGTCAACCAGGAAGCTAATCTCAGTGCAATTCAAGAAAAAATTAACAAGTCTCCATAGGAAAAGGTAATATGGAGACACAAACTAAAGGGTTGTTCTAAATTTAAACCAATTCAGGAGATCTCAGGAAAAAGGTTTCTGGATCTTCATCCTAAGAGCTTGTCCTTAAACCACACAGCAACTCTGCTTCTCTGCATGTCAGTCTCCCTTCCAAGTAACGTACTCACTCCCTTCTCTCTCCTTGTAGCTTCTGCTGATTCATTGGTTCATCTTCCTCATAACCTTACTCTGGTCATGACACCTGGATGATAGCTCTACATCAAAGTTCACTTTGTGGATTTCTTCATCTTCAGTTCCCTCCTATTGCTAAATTTTTCCTTACTCTCAATTACATATGCCTAAGCCTGACCATATTAGTGTAGCTCTTTCTGATTGGTCAAAGCACCTCAATTGCTTAAAGATAAAAAACCACCTTCAGGTCAGTGCAGTGCTGTCCTTACTCAGCTGTGCACAGGAGGATAAAGACAAAGACACACGGCTTAGGACGCCCCACCTACAGGAGCTGAAACTGGGAGAAGGAGTTGTGAGCAGGCATGAACCATGGTTTACATGTTTAATACTTAGCACTTTGAGTTGATGTATTTGTTTAATATTCTGACAACTGTATTATATTATAACTAGCTTCCTCTTTAATGTCATGTGCTTTACTATATCCCTCCCAAATCATTATTCAGAGAAGGTTCCCACAGGCTTCACTGAACTATCAAAGGGGTCAGTGGTGCAAAAATAGGTTAAAGTTCCTACCCTAGGCCCAGATCTCCTTGAAGACATGGATCATGTCTTATTATCTGCTGAGCCTTTAGGGTAAAATACAATACTTAGCATGAAGTGGGCATGAAACATTTGTGGACATATTACATATTTAAATCCTCAGCACCTAAAACTGTGCCTGGTCCACTGAAGGCATTCTATGGAAGCTTTTAAATAAATAACTCAGTCTTTGAAGATCCAACTTGCTGGCCAACAGCCTCCTCTGTTTGAGTCTTGTTGAGTTGACACTGCATTCCAGCAGACTGAAGCAAAGAATCATTTATCAAGTAGGCTGGTACACTATCAACGACCAGTTTTTACAACAATGCAAAATCCTCTGTCACTCATAAATTACTTCAAGATAAACACCAGGCCTTGAAGTGAAGTGCTGCCAGATTAATGAACAGTTCCAGAATCCACTGCTTGGTTTCTAATGCCTGGAGGACCTACCCAGAATTCCAGGTCTGGGGATGAGGCTGTTATGTAGCCATCTATATTCCAGGCACTACACAGCATGTTTTCAAGTCATCTGGTGCGGGTCAGCAAGGCACTCTGAGGACTCAGGCAGATTTTTTTGTGTGCTAAACTGACTGGCTCATGTGGAGACTTAAATCTACAAGCTTGATTTCCTTAAAGCCACAGCCGATCCAGCTGAGCTAATCATCTTCACCACTTGAACAGACCCAGAGCCTCCTCAGAAAAGGGCATAGTACAACAGAGATACACAGGAATTCAAGGTAACACAGAACTAAGTAGAGAGAGAATTCTTGAATAACATCCTTGATACTTCACTTCCTGCTCACAATAATGGCAAAGGGCTTCAAAGTTGCCATCTCCATCTTACCCCACCCAAACCCTGACCCTTGAGTGTATGACAACAAAGAGGATGAAGCCATGTCCTCGAATGCCTTGCAAGATTGCTGGCAATGATACTAAAAGAACTATTCCAAATTTTTTGCTATGATATATTTTGAGTTTTCTTCTGCCAAATTATATGAACTTTGCTTTTGATCCACCCAGAAAAATATAGGAAGACCAGAGTTCACGCCCTTTTCTTCCTTCTCAGGAAAGTCTTTCCTTGGGCTGCAGGGATTGTCCAGGGCTCAGATGTGCTCCAAGGGAGGGGAATTTACGGAGAATTTACTGTGCAACAGAAAGAGTAATGGGCATTTTACATCTGGTATTTATTTTAATTTAAAGGGATAGATGTTTAAAAACAACTTAAAGCACTTTCCTTCTAACCTACCTTCAGAATTAGCACTTGAAAGTTAAAGAATACATGTCAGGGGACAAGCAGTTGGCAAAATGGTTACATCTCTGGACTCTCAAATAGTCTATTGCAGTTTGAGTCCTGGACCTGGCAGTTAACACTCACACTGGGGCACATGTGCCTGCATGCCCGAGATCCTGAGAAAAGAATGGAGGAGAAGGGATTGCAGCATGGCCATTCCCACTAGAGGGTGATTTCTCACTTTCTGACTGTCTCTCTGGTGAGAACACATGCCCTATAGCAAAAATCTCTCTTAAAAAAAAAAAAAGAAAAAATTATATATGTCAGGCATGGTAGCACACGCCTATATGCTGAGCTACTCAGGAGCTGAGGCAGGAGGATCATGAATTCTAAGCTAGTTTGGCCAATATACTAAATCCTAACTCTTCAAAAAAAAAAAAATTAGGAAATACCACCAAGCACCATGCCCCACACCTAAGTAGTTTTTATCTACTTAGATATAGATATATGTTATGAATATAGATACAGATATAGATATAGATACAGATACAGATACAGATACAGATATAGATATAGATATAGATATAGATATACAGAGAGGCAGAGAATATATTTGTGAGCTAAGAGAATGAGTGAATTAAAAGAATAACACATGTGCTATGTAATCTCACCAGGGATTGATTTATCAGGCTAATCCATTTTCACTCCTGTCATAAAGAAAAAATGGTTAATGGGATATTGTGATTTTAGGGTTTTATTTATTTTATATTTGTGCCAGGAATGTACTTACTACTACCAAAGCAGAATAAATTCTGAAGTTGACAGGAGGAGATGAGCGTACTAGGAACCACGCCACCAGTGAGATGTCATCACACAAGGTAACCAGAAGGCACAAGGTAGGATAACCACACTTCTTCGCCTTCCCAAACCTGCCCTCATTGATTCATAGAGTCCTTTTCAAATGTGTCCTGATTTGCATGTTCATGAATCAGAAGAGTCGATATTGTTAAGATGTCAGTTTTCCTCAAATTGATCTGTACAATAAACAAAGGTTAACAACAACAAAAAATCAATCAAAATCCCAATAGGCTTTTTTTGTGGAAACTATTACTGCCTCTAAAACTCATATGGTGATGTAAAGGATTGAGAATGGCCAAAACAACTTTGAAAAGAAAGCACAATTGTAGAACTAACATTACCCTGGTTCAAGACTTACTATAAACCTATGTAATCAGTATGGACTGATATTCACAAAATTAAGAAACAACCACCAAAAAAATCAATGAAACAAAAAGTGCAGAAGTAGACCCATACATGTGTAGACAGCTGATTTTTTACAAAAATATATAGGCAAGCTAGTAGAAAAAGAATACTCTTCAACAAATGGTGTTAGAACAGTTGGATATTCAAATGCAAAAAAAAAAAATTAACTTTTATCCATACCTTGAACCAAATCATATTCAAAACATTACTCAAAATCAGGGTTAGATGGTGGCACAGCAGTACAACACAGTATTCTGTAAGGCTGACCCCTATGGAAGGTTCCAACTTTATATTCAGACACCTCCCTGAGGACATTGGGCACACATATGCCCATGATCCAGAATTGGTTAAGTCTGGGAGTGTATCATGGCTTTAAGACCCTATCAGGGTGCTACTACTCTCTCTCTCTTCCTTTCTCCATCTCTCTCACTCATGGAAAAAATAATAAAACTTTTTTTAAAAATTTACTCAATACTCAAGGGAATAACTATAAAGCTTCTATAAGAAAACCTGACTGTAGATAAGTCATAAAATAGCCAACTGGGGCCAGAGATGGTTACATCGCTGGACTCCCATGTAGTCGACCACAGTTTAAGTCCCGGACCCATCAGCTTAAAAAAACTCATGCCAGGCATGTGTATGTGTGGGCCCAAAATCCCAAGAAGAGAATGGAGGTGAAGGGATTATGGCATGGTCATCTCCCATAGGGGGTGATACCTCCCCCCCCCCCCCTCTCTCTCTCTCTCTCTCTCTCCTATAACAAAAACCTCTAAATAAATAAATAACATTGCTAAATCAGAGTTCATCAAAATCTTTCAATATTGTTCTGTAAAAGGTACTACTAAAGAATAGAAGGGTAAGCCACAGACTAGTTGCAAATATTGACAAAATACGTATCTGATAAATGACTTTTTACTTAAGATACTTAAAAAACTCTCAAAACCTAAGAAAATAAATAAATTTTAAAGGACAAATTATTTGAAAAGACACTTCATGTAAGAGGATTTAAGATGGAAAATAAGGACACCCCAATCAGTCATGAGCTGATACTACAACACACTTGTCAAAAATACTGACCATACCAAGTCTTGAAAAAGATGTAAAGAACTATAACTCTCATATACTGCTGGTGGGAATGTAAAAGAATATGCTTTCTCTGAGGAAATATTTAGCCATTCTTTAAAATGTTAAATATACATCTACCATATGATTCAGCCATTCTACTCCTGATACTTACCCAAAACAAAATGAAAGTGTAAATCCATGCAAAGAATTATATGAGAATGTGTATAACAGCTCTATTTGTAATAGCCAAAAAATATTGAAAATGACCCAAATGTCCATCAGCACCTGAATGCACACACAGGGTGTTGTGTATTCATGCAATGAAATACTTTTCAGCAATAAAAAGGAATGCACTATTGATACAACACAGAATGAATCTCAAAATATGGTGCATAGTGAAAGAAATTAAAAAGCATATTACCATGTTTCACTCATATTGAAAATATGCTCTATAGTGGTAAAAATAAGATCAGTGATTGGTTTTAAGGAAAAAAACACTGCAAGGTAGAAAAGGGCAAGGACCAAGGAAGAGCTGAAGGAGAGATTACAAAAGAGCATGCAGAAACTTTTGTGGGTCATATATTAGGTCCTTGAGAAAGTCATGACATATTTTTCTACATTTTTCTATGCAAAAATATGTCATGAATTTCCCAACGACCCAGTATCTTAATTTTGTCAATGGTTTAATGGGTTCTTATCAAAACTTCATATCAACTATTCATGTCAATTATGTACAGTTTATTCTATGTCAAATGTATCTTAATTAGACTGTTAATTTATTTTCAAATAGTTTGCCCAAGGTCTCGCATAGGCAAGTGGTGGCGCTGGGATTTAAGCTCAACCTATCTGGCTCTAAAATTCACTATTTTAGCAGTCTAAACCAAATAGCAAAGTGACTAAGTACTTGGGAAAGTGTGACTGCTACCATTATTATTATTGCTATTATCTAGTCCTAATATCCAGCCTCTCCTTCCCAAATACTGATAGTGTACCCAAAGAAGGAAAGGATTTGTCAAGGCTCTGCCATAAGTGGGCAGCAAATCTGAGACCAGTCCTGCATTTCCCGATTCCTGAGCCTCAGCCCATTCCTCTCTGCCATGAAGCCCTCTGCCAAAGTCAACACAGAACATGGGTGGTACAGTGAGAAAGCATCTAGGTGTTATTTTAAATCCTGGCATCACCACTTACCGGCTGAATGACTTTAAAGCACTTATGTGACTTACTAGTTTTCCCACCGGCACATTGGAAGGGTGGGAAGAAAAGGAGAGAGAGAGGGACAGAGGAAGGAAGGAAGGAAGGAAGGAAGGAAGGAAGGAAGGAAGGAAGGAAGGAAGGAAGGAAGGAAGGAAGGAAGGGAGAGGAAGGAGGAAGGAAGGAAGGAAGGAAGGAAGGAAGGAAGGAAGGAAGGAAGGAAGGAAGGAAGGGAGGGAGGAAGGGAGGAAGGGGAGAGAGAAAGGAAGGAAGGAAGGAAGGAAGGAAGGAAGGAAGGAAGGAAGGAAGGAAGGAAGGGACGGAGAGAGGAAGGAAGGAAGGAAGGAAGGAAGGAAGGAAGGAAGGAAGGAAGGAAGGAAGGAAGGAAGGAAGGGAGAGAGGAAGGAAGGAAGGAAGGAAGGAAGGAAGGAAGGAAGGAAGGAAGGAAGGAAAGAAGGAAGGAAAGAAGGAAGGAAAGAAGGAATAGTCCCTGGTTTGGACAATAAATTACAAGGTCACTTTACCACTGTATGATCTTAGGGCATAGGGGATCACCAAAAAGGAGTAGAAAACACTAAAAAGAGAGGTGAAGAAATGCCAAGGACTAGCTTTCCCTGCTTCGGTACTTTGCCTAGACACTAAATCCTATGTTGCAGTTATGAGGAGCTCAACTGCATGTCAACCTGTCCAAACACACTTCTAGAGTTCCACCAGCAAGTGGTTAGAAATGTAATGTTCCACATGGTGAATGCCCAGGAATTATCCATGCGGAAAGCCAGCACTTGGGGGATTTCTCTTCCTAGGACTACAGGTAGACAGCACTTTTTCAATAGTATCCAAGCTTTCTGTGTCTAAGTGCACAGTATGGGAGAAAGTCTCTCTGGCATCTCAGGTGTCCTCCTTTCCCCTCACTTTGTCCTTTCACTTTATTTCAGCTACTTAAAGCAGTTCCACAAGCAGGGATAGTGGAAGAGGTTCCCAAGTGCCCTGTGTGTTAGAGAGAGAGAGAGGAATGGAAGTGTTTAGGTAAACTTTTATTTTAGTTTAGGGTTCCTCCCATACAAAGTCACTAAGACATGAATTCAATTGTCAAGAGAGTCAAAAAACACTGTCAGGGGAGTGGGGAAATGAAACAGTAAAAGAGATACAGCCAAAGTAGATCTGTTATCAAAGAAGTTAACTGGGGACCAGCAGGAGGTAGAGTGGTTAAGGCACTAGACTCCCATATGGCCAACCATAGTTCAATCCTGTACCTGGCAGCTTGAAGAATCATGACAGGGAACCAGCAGTTAGCGTAATGGCTATGTCGCTGGACTCCCACGTAGTTGACCGCGGTTCGCATCCCAGACCCGGTGGCTTAAAACTCACGCCGGGCGTGTGTGCGTGCATGCCCAAGATCCCGAGAGGAGAATGGAAGAGAAGGGATTGCGGCGTGGCCATCCCCTCTGGGGGGTGATTTCTCGCTTTCTGTCTCTATGTCTCTCTCTGTCTGTCTGGCGAGCACACGCGCCCTATAGTGAAAACCTCTCAAAAAAAAAAAAAAAAAAAAAGAAGAAAGAATCATGACAGGCATGTGTACATGCATGCCAAAATCTCAAGAGAATGGAGGAGAAGGGATTGTAGCATGGTCATCCCCTGGCAAGGGGTAGGGGTAATTTCTCACTGTCCCTCTCACTGTCTTTGTCTCTCTGGTTAACATACATGTCCTATGGCGAAAACTTTAAAGAAGTTAATCCTTTGGACAATTGGAGTTTAATCCATCTACACTGGAAGCCAGTGTAGAAAATGTACTGTAGGGTCATCTTACCCAAGAGGAAAATATTTGAGATATTTATACACCAATTCCCTTCAGTCACTTGGGTGAGAGTCAATGCTGCCTTTGACAAGCTTGATCTAATTGACAAGACAGAAATTTAAACAGTATAAACTTCTTGATGGCTGCTGCATGTCTTATTAAACTTTGAATCCCAGCCTGACATAAGGTAGTTTCCTGACACTTAAAGCCTCCAATGCTGGAGCCAAAGCAGTCTCTGGCTTCTCAAGAGAGACATGAAGCAAAGAAGTACAAAGGTTATCCCTTGCAAGTTGTCAGTGTGCACTGAATGATGAGAATGAGGGTAAGACACCAACAGCCAGTTCCTTGGGATATTATGGCACCATTTAGCAAGCACTGACTAACATATTTAATGTGCCATCTTCATCAAATATTCAGCGGCTCCCTCCTATTTCCCAATCTTGTAGGCTATGCACGGACATGGATCATTTCTGAAGTATTTGAGTCAGTACGCAACCCTTCCACCCCTTCTCCTCATACCACACAAACTCCAAAGCCATATGTTCTAGATTGTGTAGCTATGGAAGGCAACCAGACTGGGTTCTTAAGTTGCTACTGGGAAAGGAACTGGCCTGCAGAGTTGCAAGACCCACAAATGACTTTGTGCAAAAGAGAAATAAACTTATACGTACTCATACACTGAGATTTTCAGGTTTGTTACTGCAGCATAGTTTACCCTAATCTCACTAAGATAACTAGGACCTTCTGTCCTGATTTTAACTTTATATATTTGTTCAACAAATAATTATTGAAAGCCTACTAGGTCCCAGGTAATATTCTTCAAGCTAGGGATACAACTGTGAACAACAACAACAACAAAAAAATTCTGCTTCTATAGGATATAATATAAACCACTGGGAAATCACTAGATGACTTGCCATTAGGGAAAAGTTTGTTTCTGTTCACAGTAACTATAAGAGGCATGGTGGGAAATAAGCAGCCCAGAGGAGAAATGATCTGGTATTTCAACAGAAGGAAGTCAGTCTGTTGGTATGGGTCAGACAAGAGTGTTAGAGAAAAGGAAAGGAAAATATCAATGCAAATTTCTACTTTACATCATTTCAGCATTCTATGAGCACATATTATGGGCAGGGTCTATGCCAGATGCCAGGATCAGGAGGTAAGTAAGAAAAATGTGGTATTTGACACATCTAGTGAGGGACCAAGTACAAATTCCCTGATAGCTGCTCTATGTCTTATTAAACTTTGAATTTCAACCAAACACAGCATGGAGGCCCAATAGGTATTTATAGAATACACTAAGTGCACTATATAGTTTCCCTCGATCAGAGAAGAAATACCACATTAAAAGGGAACACATCAGTCCATACCCAGTCCCTCACCTCACCAACTAAGAATCTGCATAGCACTGCCTAAAGAGGAGACCAGACCTACAGCTCCCCATGCCATTCCCAGAGTGGCTGGTACATGGCTCTCCAAGATGGAAAACTGAAATATCAGGGTCTGAGGATATGACATCCAAGGCCAACCAGCTGTCTAGAACTCAGCTAGAACCTGTAAACTGGGTAGAATAATCCACAATGTGGGATGTTAGCTCTAGCAACAAAATGTAGTCAGCGATCACCCACATGAAGTGCGTCCCTTCTACTTAGATGGCTGTAAGTCCCTGCAGTCTGTTTCGAGGTCTTATATGCATTTTAAGAAACTTGAATACCTCCAGAAGTGCCCCTCTTTTAAAGAGAACTAAAGGCCTTATACATACACATCCAGAAAATAAGTCAAATCCGTGCATTTGTTAAGTCCTGGAGGCTCTTGTCATATTCTCACCTCCAGTGCTGTTTTCAGCTGTCCAGATGCCTGTGTCCTGCTGGTCTCTGTAATACCTGAGCAGATCCTGGGAAAAGTCCTTGGCAGATTCTGCTTTCGGAAAATTAACTAAATTCAAACTGACAAACCACTTAGCAACACAGCTTAGAGCAAAGTTGTCCTTTCCCTGAAAACTAAACATCCTCAGCCTCTTCACTTTTCAGGGTAATATTAAAGGTTCAGGGAATTTCTGGCCTGTGAATTGTTCACCCCGGGGGCCAAAGAGAAGGCAAAGTTCTAATTCCTCTTGATCGGATTCTGCCTCTTCACCCAGTTGCTGTGCAGTGTGCCCCCTCTCGCCCACCCCTACACTTGCTGTCTCATTTCCTGATGACTGGACAACTGCCAGAGGATTAGTACTATTCAAATAAACAGAATTTGAAATGACCACTGCAAGTTACCAACCCCTTCTGTCCTTGGATAAGTTCCTCTTGCTTAGCTAGCATCTTTATCTGGCCAACAAATAGCTCTGTCCAAGGCAATAGGAAGGTTAGTGATCTTTCTGTTAGGTATACAGACTACCCCATGTCTTACCCCTTACACCAGGAGTTGGAAATGATATTAACTGACGCTCTGATGAACGTCCTTCTCACTACTAATCATCTATTTTTGGAACTAACTGCAAAGGAAACATATGCTCAGTCATGACTGTGACTCTTTAAAACAACATCTGTTGATCTTTCATCTCCCCCCATTGGTTGATTCTCTTTCTTGCTCACACACCCTCACCCTCTTTAGCCTTAAAGAGAAAAAAAAAAAAAAAAAAAAAAACAGAATGTTTTCTTTTCTTCATCCTTTCCCTTCAGCCCAGTAGAACAGCAAACCACATCTTACCTATGTGGAATGCAGAAGAAATGTTTTCCTTTTGATATTAAAAAGTCCTCTCACCAACTAGGTAAACATTAGCCATACCACAGTGCTGGTATGTTATTGCAGAGCATGGAAGGGAGCACAAATCCAGAGTCTTTTTAGAGTCGTGTCAAAAGGAACCTCAGATGTACCCCCTACCCCAGGGAAAGAGATGAAAACACTGCGTACATGTGTCAGATGTCAACTCCAACTGCATGCACAGATTGCTATAGTGTCAGAGGATTTGACTGAATAACATGATCTCAATCTTCTTTACAAGTAGCCTGCGGGACCCCCTTTCCTTCTCCACAACAGGATCCAGGCTGAGATCAAACACAGTGTTCTTGGAGTCTCCAGCAACAACAGGTTGACTATTAAGCAGTGTTGTCAACAGGGCATCGACTCAGTCTAGTGCTTCAGGAACTGCAGAACAAAAGCCAACGTCCAGTCCCCTGTACCCCAGGAATCAATCAGCCAAGTACACATCTTTCTGTGTTCTTAGTGTTGTGACATTCTCAACCAGAAATGTAAAATGGGAATGTTTAACCAGGGAAAATTTTAATTATTTTCAGTGCACCCGTGTTTCAATACAGACAATCTGTAATGGTCTAAGATAAAGTTGCAACATTCAAAAATGCATTGTTGAGCTAGTTCAGTTCCTTATAAGGCTTCTTAAGAGGGAATAAGACATGTTGGTCCCATTTTGTGTTGATTTGCCTAATAGTAATATGAAAGTCATTTTTACTCTCTTTCTCCATATCCCCATCTCTTAAAAGAGAGACCATCTTAACTCTGCAATAGACTACCCAAGAGCACTAAGAAATAATAAGGTCCCCATGTGAAAAGTTCTCATTGTACCCATAGGATTTAGTCAATTATTAATAAAAATACTCCAAACCTTTCATTTTGCCCTGGATTCTGAGTATGTGGTTACTTTGTCCGTGGCATCACAGGGCAAGTTAATTTTATTAAGAACATTTTTAGAAAGCTAGAATGTCAGAAGTTGACACTACTTGCTTTCCAGTCCTCTATTCTTGGTAACATCATTAAATATCGGCTGGCCCCAAAGGCAAGTTGCACCTTTTTTTAATCTAACAGCCATTCTGTGGATAGCATTTGTTTTCCATTGCTGCCAAGGAGACAATCTGGCTCTCATTTCCTTTGAAGAAGAGCCCGTTATGATGAGTCAGGTCTACATTGGGAATAATTAGGTCAAATAAATGAGCCCTTCCAGCTGCCTGTGGCATCACTCAACACCCCCCTGTTGCAGATGAAGGAGATGATGCTGGAGCAAAAGCAGAGTTTATCTGTTGTGAGTTTCCCCTTCCTCTTGCCCAAGGGATGTTATCGAAACACATGCAAGGTAATTATGGCTCCTCTTTCCGCATCTGGAAAAGTGAAAACTATTCCATAAAACTGTGTCAAGCGCTCAGTGCCTTTCCATCCTACTAGAGAAAGCTCCTGTCCTATTAGAAAATGCTAACCAGCTGGTTGTCTGGGGACAGACTTCTGCCTTGTGTCACATTTGCCCCCACGGTTGCCTAGCCACCTTATCCTGCGCTGTCGTGTCCATTATCAGGAGAAAATGAAAATGCAAAGACGTTAGAGTCACGTGCCAGCTCTTGTTAGTATTCCACTCAAGCTGTTACCTGCAGCTCATCATTCAGGCAAGCATGTGCCCTGGCTGCCTCCACAACTCAGACTCTCAGGTCGTTTACTCAAGTGTTCAGCATCTCATGCACACAAGAGACTAAAGCCAAATTAGAAATACCGACTGCTACCCAAGTAAAATATCTCCCCTGGATGACAGGAAGTGGGGATTGAAGAGAAAAAAACACATAATAGAATAAGGTAGTCTTTGATCTAAGAGTCTCATTAAACAGAAAAATAAAAGGGGGAGAAGATTCTTCAGTTTTCTCCACCTTTCTTTCTTTCTTTTTTTTTTTTTTTTTTAGAGACGTTTGCTATAGGGCATGTATGCTCGCCAGACAGACAGAGAGAGACAGAGAGACAGAAAGCAAGAAATCACCCCCCAGAGGGGATGGCCACGCCGCAGTCCCTTCTCTTCCATTCTTCTCTCAGAATCTTGGGCAAGCACGCACACGTGCCCGGCATGAGTTTTAAGCCACCGAGTCCGGGACACGAACCGCAGTCGACTATGTGGGAGTCCAGCAACATAGCCATTACGCTAACTGCTGGTCCCTCTCCACTTTTCTTCAACTTTATTAAACCATTTGAAGTCTGCTATAAGGTAAGAGCTCTCAAGAGTTGTACCACCTGGGGCCAGATGGTGGTGCAGTACTGACTCAATACCCTTCAATTATGAACCCACATGGAAGGTCCTAAGTTCCAGTCCCAATCCCTCCCTATACTCACCAGGTGTGTGTGTGCACGCCCATTAGGGCTGACTGAGGCTGGGCAGGATTGAATCACAGCAGGGGGACCCTATTGGGGATATCTCTCTTTCTCTCTCCCCATCACCTCTATCACCATGGAAGAAATAAACTTTAAAAAGCAGTTGCAGAGTTTCATCAGTTTTAGATTACTCTAGCTCAAATAATAAACTCATTATCTATATTTGATCTTAAAAAAAATTAGAGGGACCAGCAGTTAGCATAATGGCTATGTCGCTGAACTCCCATGTAGTCGACTGCGGTTCAAGTCCTGGACCCGGTGACTTAACCTCACGTCGGGCGCGTGTGCGTGCGTGCCCAAGATCCCGAGAGGAGAATGGAGAAGAAGGGATTGCGGCGCGGCCATCACCCTGGGGTGTGATTTCTCGCTTTCTATCTCTCTGTCTCTCTCTGTCTTTCTGGCGAGCGCACGCGCCCTATAGCAAAAAAACTCTCAAAAAAAAAAAAATTAGAGAAATTGGGCTTACACTGAAGTAATAAGTAGAAACAAAGATGTTGCTCATCAATCCTTCCTTCCAAGCTGCCTCTAGTGAGTACCACGTTTCCTACTCACCAGGAGGTATGTGATGCCTAAGCAGAACCTCGGGAAGAAAAGACAACTGTGAACCTCAAAAAAGAGGCATGTTTTCAACTGCTCTGGGGCAATAGCCCATCAATTTTACCACAAAATAGCTTTCTTTCAGTCATTAAATAATTTGTTATTAAGGGCCAGCTCTGTGGCAAAGCGGTAACGCACTACTTAAAAGAAGCTGGATCCCACATGGTGACCACAGTTCAAATCCCCTGCCCAGTCAGCAGTGAACATGCCAGGCACATGCATGCGTGCCCAAGATGCAACAGACTAGAGGAGTGGAAGAAGAGAATCGCAGCAATAGACACTGTAGACAGTGCTTTTCTCTTTTTCATTTTCTCCCTCTCTCTCGCCCTCTTTCTCATGCACATGCACACATTCTACCATGAATAAAGAAAATATTACTTATTGAATGACTACTAGGTGCAAGGCACTTTCTGTCCCTGTTCACTCTGCTGCCCTGCTGGCCTGACAGTGTACAGTAAATCTTGGGTTGAGGAGGCCCCTCCTCCTAGAATGCCAGAGTATTCATAATTATGGGAGGTAAGGAAAGTTTTCCTTGGGAGGCTCCATGTAAACTGGCAAGGCTGGCCTCCAATTTTGCCCCATGCAGATTCCCCAGCCTAACCTCCTCTGGCATGAACTCTTGCAGGTACAGGTTGGGGATCCTTAACCCCACATTGTCTCTGGATTAACCCAGGGAAGAACACATCATGACCCTAAATAAAGAGCAATTAAATTTTTTCTTTCAAATCTCCTTACAGTCTTTAAACAATTTCATGTACTTGTCTTGCTCTAACCTAACTTCCTCTCCTGGGATGTGTCAGTGAGGCTCATTACTAAGAAATGCTGGCCTCCTCCACACCACAGGGCTGTGACTTCAGCACCTCCTCTTCCATGAGCAAACCTCAGCTGTTCCAAAGTGAAGCCATATTTCACCTCTCCCAAGAGACCAGGTCCCAGGCATATTGCAAACTTCAGAGAGGTAGAGAGATGTGGGGCAAGAAGGAAGAGCCCCTCGTTGAAGTAGAGGAGTAGTCTAAAATCCTCTGCCACCCAGAGGAGTGCATAGCTAGATTTATTCTGATGTCCCTAGGCCAGAGGTGCAGCTGGTTCATGCACGCAATGAGTTCAGTATGTGCTTTGGGACAAGGGTGGGAGTGGGTGTGCTCACACATGCAGCCACTGCAGCCAGGGCTATGCTCAGTGAGGCGAGGACCAAGGCCTAGCAGGACCCATTAATTCATATGATGGTTATCCTAGCTAGCTGGCTGGATCGAATTCATAGCAGGGTGGCCTCATGGCCTCTGCTGTTATAATCAGGGTAGGGACCACAAAAAAAAGTTAATTGCTGGTAATATAAATGGAACAAAACTTTATTATAAAATACAACTTCCTCCCCCCATCCCAAGTCTTTAATCTGTGATAGAAAAGATATTAAGATCTTAGGTACATCAACAGTCCAGAGAACAAGAAGGAAAACTCTGGGAACCAGCAGTTAGCGTAATGGCTATGTCGCTGGACTCCCACGTAGTTGACCGTGGTTCGCGTCCCAGACCTGGTGGCTTAAAACTCACGCCGGGCGCGTGTGCGTGCATGCCCAAGATCCCGAGAGGAGAATGGAGGAGAAAGGATTGCAGCGTGACCATCCCCTCTGGGGGGTGATTTCTCGCTTTCTGTCTCTCTCTGTCTGTCTGGTGAGTGCACGCGCCCTATAGCGAAAACCTCTCCAAAAAAAAAAAAAGGAAAACTCTGTGATGTGAAAAACTCTGCAACAAGAAAAGTCATTGAAGAGGTGACTGCAAATTCACTACAGATGTTTTGCCTCTTTTTTCTCTCTCTTCATTTCTTGGAATTCCTTAATGAAAAGTAAAAGAGATGATGATCTTCAAGTACATGTTTTCACTGGAATTAGAAGTTTTGTCAAAGAAACCCTTCAGAATGGACCCTCCTTTTCACCTGAAGTTCGATAAGCCCCAGCCCCCATCATTCTCCACGTGTTCACAGGTTGGAGTAGGAGTGAGTTTACTGATAAGCTTTTAGCAATTCCCCCATTTGCAAACTCTGAAGCTCCTCTGCTTGACAGCTGATGAATAAGTTTTCTTTTGTGGGATAAGAATAGGTGACCTTTTCCCCCTGAATTCCCATCCTGCGGCCAGGAAAAAGAGACCAGGATCCCTTCTCTTGGCCTTCCCACCGTGGGAAAGCATACCTAGAGTTAAAAGCCTGATAAATGCCCCCCAACAGCTTTGAAAATCACTCAGCGTGAGCACTGGCCTCCTGAACAAACGTCCAAGTTGTGTCACAACGGGAATGCCTCTCGGGCCTTTGACCCATCACAGACACAGAGGTGCTTCTCTTTGCAAATAGATTCATGCCACTTGTCTTGTTTCTGAAAACAGTTTCAAAAGAATTAACTGGTGAAGTCAGTTTCCTAGGAGAATCCATCACATTCCCCCAGAGATGTTTCCACCCTTGCAAACCATTAGATAAACTCAAAGAACAAATTAGTCCTCCTTGTAGGCCATTCCCACCCCCTTTCCAGTTCAACACTTCAATCACGCTATTTTCTCAGTGGATTTGAAGCCAAACTTGCAGATCCAAGCCCTGCAACCAAGAGCCTGAGAATATAACTCATAAGAACAATCAACTAACAACTGGTTTTCTCAGTTTCTCACATCTGGTACCCGCTGTCTTGTGAATAGGGTGCCCATCAGCAGAAAGGGTTAGAGTTAAGGTCAGTATGTGGAGCATGAGCCTTGGGGGGAAAAAAAAAAAAAGGAGGTGAGTGAAGAGAGGCAGAATCAGAACTGTCCAAGGAGGTAAGTGTTAGCCAAGGATTTCAAAACCTCTCAAACAGCAATTTCTGCACTGCCTTGATTTTGTCACCTTTCCTCTCTTTTTTATACTTGAGCTTTGTCACTAACTGATCAACTGCTGTTAACTTTAGCAAATAGTCTGCTCCCCATTAGAATCAAAACAAAATCTTTCTTAAAAAGCCTATTTTTAAGGGTAGTTTTTAAGTTCACATCAAAATTAAGAGGAAGATTCAGCAAGTTCCTATATGCACATGGCCACTCCTGTTATCAACACTCCCCACCCCACTATGACGATGAACCTGCATCTTCACCACTCCATGTCTGGAAGTTTACATTAAGGTTCACTCTTGTTGCTGTACATTCTATAGGTTTGGACAAATGTATAATGACATACATCTACGATTATAATATCATACAGAGAATTTTCACTCTATCAATACCTATTTTATTCCATTGGCATCCAGTAAACTGAATTAAGCATCATAATAGCACAGCATAATGGGAAAAGCACAGTCTGCAGTCAGGCAAGACAAAATTCATATTTTGCTTCTACTTCTCACATCAGCATGGCTAAGGCAGGTTTCTGCCTTGAGACTCTGTTTTCTCATCTGTAAAACTGAAATAAATACACTTATCCCATATGACTCAAGTTAAGAATAAAATGGGAAAGAATGAAATGACGAAAGATACACACTTGGTACAACGTCATACTAAATAACAGCTAGGTCCTGCTATTCCTGATGCATACACAAGATAACTGAGAATCCATCATTAACTGGTCCTAATGCTTTGACTTGTCTTGGTCTTCTTCATAATAAATGATGAACTATGGCAATAGCCAGCCCAATCATCCATAATAGTTGTCATTTTTAAGCACCAAACACCAAAAAATAACATATCAAATTATGAGGGCAGGTATTTCACATAAAATGAGAGGAGCTGGAGGAAATGAGAAGTAAATTTACATTAGCTGTGCATTCTGAGGGAAAAAAGAGTTTTACTCTATCTTAACATGTCATTTTAGTATAGAAGGATAACATTATATAAGCACATTTGTTGAATTACATAATTTCTGTATCATTAAGTCCAAATCCTTCCTTGATAACTGAATACCATTTAAAATGAATTTTACTTTTACTTTATCCTTTTTTTGTGATAATACTTAACATAGCATGGTAACTAGTATGAGAAATAACAGAAAGAAACCACCATTTCTTGATTGTCTACCATGTGCTGAACATCATGCTAAGTTTATTTCATTGATGTCCTAATTGACCATAAAAGATGGTAATACTCATATCCATTTTAGTAATGAGAACTCAAGTCTTTTGAGCAATAATTCTTAAAGTATTTTCCACTTTCATTTTGCTTTTTAGAGAACACATACATGCCCACACGCTCTATTCAAGGAATCCCTGAGGTAAGCAAAGTAGGCATAAGCCAAGGATAAGAGTTTAGAAGTCAGGCACCAGCAGGTGGCGTGGTGAAGATGCTGGACACCCACATGGCTGACTGTGGTTTGAGTCCCAGACTTAGTGACTTACTTTCTCTCTCTTTCTCTCTCTCGCTCTGCCCCTCTCTGGTCAAATTTAAATAAATAAATAAATATAAATTTTTAAATAGTTTAAAAATATTTTTTAAAAAAAGAGTTTAGAAGTCATGAATGGAAGCTAACTTAAGAGAATGCTCTCAATTTGCATGTACTAAGTCGTAACTGAGGACTACCACAGTATAGTCCCTCAAAAGAGAGGAGTTAGAAGAAACTAACAAATCTAAATCTAGTTGTGGCCCACCAGTGGGCTAAGGCAGCAGGAGGATGATACTGTCATAAAAAGCAAAGTTTAATCAGCTTCTCCAGTACAGTATGTCTCAAAGGGTGATCCACAGCCTAATATATCCAAATAGTGTCTTTTAGGGAAGGTGGTGTGGTGGTGATGGAAAATAAAAATGAAGACTCTTGGACTCTGTCCCAGTACTCCTGAGAAGAATCTTTGGAAATGGTCCTGAAATTAGTATTTTGCACCAAAAAAAAATTTGTATTTTTAATAAATTTTAAATGTAATGTGAAAGGAAGTGAAAAAACAACACATTATACTCATCATTGATAAGAGTCAAAATAAATAATGTACCAGTTGAGAGAAATAAGAACAGAAAAGCCAGTTATAGTCTTCACATGCTGATGCGCCATAACATATCATTTAGAGAGTACACGTGTCGCTGAGTCAATGGCATCTGGGAGGCTGTCACTGAAGATAGTACCCCGCTTTCCTAAAATGATTCCCAAAGTTTAGTCGAGTTTAAAATAAAAGGGTAAGAGTAGAAGGTTTTCATTCACCTTAGTATATCTTACACTTAATATCACAATTTTTTTCTATTTTTAATGGTTTCAATAAAGGTTGTTGAAACCAACTTTCAAAGAGTATCTCAGGGGTGAAATTCTGTTTCAGGAAAATCAATTTAATAGCTACAAATATATATAAAAACATTGAAAAATTAATCTTGTTACAGGTGATCATTTATCCCCCATTTTACCTGCCATACTTCACTGCACGAAATAAACAGAGAAGAATCTGTTTAATCATCTGCACTAAAAAACAAAAATAGGAAAGGAAAACAGCATTTCGATGAGTGCCAACTGTAAAAAATCACATCAAATCAGAGTAATAAAAGTCTAATGTGGTATGACTAAAGTTTCCAGTGCTACTACAGCCCACAAACCTAATGTGAATTCCCGCCATCTTAAAATCTCCTACAGCTTGGGACCAGCAGTTAGCGTAATGGCTATGTCGCTGGACTCCCACGCAGTCGACCGCGGTTCGAGTCCCGGACCCGGCGGCTTAAACTCACGCCGGGCGCGTGTGCGTGCGTGCCCAAGATCCCGAGAGGAGAATGGAGGAGAAGGGATTGCGGCGTGGCCATCCCCCCTGGGGGGTGATTTCCTGCTTTCTATCTCTCTGTCTCTCTCTATCTGTCTGGCGAGCGCACGCGCCCTATAGCAAAAAAAAAACCTCTCCAAAAAAAGAAAAAGAAAAAAAAAAAAAAATCTCCTACAACTTGACTCTGCTAGACTGAAAAGGCATAGGGGCCACTGCTTCTGATGAACAAGGTAATGCAGTACTTGTGGAAAATTAAAACAGGTGGTAATTAGGAGCTTATCTCCAATCATTTCAGTAAGTAGTCGGGCTAGACTGGCCTGAGAAAGATTACTCTTCTAGTTCTAGTTTCTGAGTTGGGCCAAAGGGGTGAGCGGCTAGTGGAACAGAAGCTGCAGGAGCTTCAATGAGAGATCAAAGGGGACTGACGTTAGAGTTTAAACATAAGCAGGTGCTACATGACATATTTAACATTAGGCTCTTCAAGATGGCATCTATCAGGTTGTCAGATATTAATCATAGAAAGCCTATTTTTCTTAAGACTTAAGCCTAGTGGAAAAACCATATTATTTTATCAGGTATGAAAACACCTTTCTAGAAAATCAATTCAGTTGCATTTACTCACATAAAGATAAATTCTTCAGAAAAAATAGTAAATAACTGTTTAACATAAAATCCCTAACAAATAATTCCTTAAATTTCCAGAAAAGGAAAAAGAAAAAATAAATAAATAAAAAGCCAGCAGCCTTTTCCAGTTCATGGAGAGATATGGAAAGTCTAACTAATATTTACTTATCAAAGAGTGAATTCTTCCTATTTATTCTTGATTAAGGAAAGCACTAAAAACTTTAAAACTCTATAAGTTAAAATATTTTTACATGAAAGGAGTAAATACATAATAGAAACCACCCATGTAATTGTAATTTCATGTTAGTCATTAGATCATGTAACCTCACACTTATCAAGAGTCTTTTTCTCACTTTCCTTGTGCCTACACCTTTAATATAAAGCCTGAATTGGGACCAGCAGATGGCATAAAAGTTATGTCACTGGACTGGACTCCCACATAGTTGAAGACCTTGGTTCGAGCCCTTGACCCAAAGGTTTAAAACTTATACTGGGTGCATATGCATGCATGCCCAAGATCCCGAGAGGAGAATGGAGGAGAAAGGATTGTAGTGTGGCCATCCCCCTAGGGGCTGATTTCTCACTTTCTCTCTCTGTTTCTCCAGCAAGCACACACGCCCCATTGCAAATATCTCTCTAAAAAAAAAAAAAAAAAAAAAGCCTGAATCACATGTTATTTACTCAGACTAAGGAAATCATTCACCTAAAATAATGAGATCAAAGTTGAAATATAGGATCAGCCTATGGCATGGTAGTTAAAGTGGCTAGATTCCATACAGCCAACTGCAATTTGAGTCCCACAACTGACAGTTTTAAAAACACCAGAAGTGTGTGTGCACGCCCAAAATACTGAAGAGAGAGAAATGGAGAAGAGAGCATGATCATGCCCCACGAGGGGTGCTTTCTCACTTTCTCTTTCTCTCTCTCACTCTCTCTAGAAAGCACACATACTCCCTTGCAAAAAAATTTTAAAAGAAAGCTTGAGATATAGAAAGCATTACTGAATTCTAAGAAATAAGGTATTATCTCCCTAGGATGATCAAGACAGATTTCATGAAAATTACATTTTCTTAAGGTCCTAGGGAACTGAACAATCGCACAGTGGTAAAACATGATGCTCTACGAGGCGTTTGCTCTACAAGGCAGTCCACATAAGAAGGCTGCTGGTTTCTGTTGGGAAATCTTCCCAGCCTGGGTGTATCTATGGTTCAGACTGGCTGAGGCTGGGGGTGAATCACAGCATCAAGACCCAGTCAGGGTTGTTATCTCTCTGTCTCTCTCTTACTCATGGAATAAGTGCATAGGCTTTTTTTTAAAGTCCAACAAAAAGTAATAATCAAAATAGGATATTAAATAATAAATAATCAAAAAAGGATATTAAAAGAAAGAGAACATGAGTAAAAGTATGAAGGTCAAAGGTGAAGAAAGTAATTAGAGGAGGACACATCTCCTTTTACACTTTCCCTCCACGTGTTTTATTATTCTCATTAATCCACAACTCCTCTATCTCTCCAATCTTTGCTTTATATTCAGCTCTATTTCTTATTATTGTAATTCATACTCTCAGTATCTTTCACCATCTAGATTACCATGATAATCTTCAAAATGGTCTCTTTACCCATTTCTTCATCTTTAGACTAATCTATTTACTGCAAAATTGAACAGATTACATAGGATTGGATCCCCAATGCCTAATGGAAAGAAAAAGAAAAAAAGAATCCTGTGTTCTTACTCTAGTATCCCAATCTGTTATTCTAGCCTGGGGTTTGATAATTTCCCTTAATGCAGATACATGGAGGTACAGAACAAGCAAAGAAGTCAAGTAGAAAGAGGAACTGAGAAACATCTAAAAGATCATGAATGACCTTTGAGAGCCTATTGTCAGCATGCTGGAGTGAGACACATAGATATGAGAAACAGGTATACAGGGGAGTTGAAGAAATGAAAGTATCGGGTTGTTGAGAAAGTCACGATATATTTTCTATGCAAAAATGTGCCATGACTTTCTCAACAACCTAACAGCTAGTAGAGACAATTCTTTGGGAAACTGTCCAACAGTAAAAGAAATATGAAAGATAGGATAGTATTCTAGGGAAGTTAGGAGTGGCCAAGAAAGGCTTCTTGGTGGAAGTAGTGGGAAATGGTAATTACGTTGTTTATGGTAGGTGGTGGGATGAGGAGAGAGGAGACTGAGACCTCATGTCCCCTTTCCAAAAACCCAGCAAAAAAAGAGAGGTGCTATCCACAACTAGGGGAGGATGAGGGATAAGTCAAGGTCTTTAACCATGCCAAAAATCTGCACAGAAATCTTGAAAACATTTTTAAGAACCACAGCTTTGTAGAAAGTTTATTTCAGCGTGTTTTGGCAAAGGAGGGACATTATTAATTAAATGTAAGCTTATTTATGTATTTGTTTATTCTCCAACTTGTCCCAGAAAGAATTTGAGGCAGCCACAAAGCACTATGTGCTGGAAAAAAGCCATCACATCCTGGAATATGAGCTAACCTCCCTTGGCCACCAGTTCTATAAGACTCAAGCAAATAGATCGTAAACAAAGAGCTCAAAGCACCAAGCTCTTAAACAGAAGGAAATAAAACCATGAAGGGCCATGATGAGAAGGGGCAGGTCCCCCAGGTGTACCTGAGCACTGAACTGGTTCCAACCACATCAAAAGCAATGGCACGGCCCCTAATTCCAATCACTGAAACATTTTAACAGCTGGGAATTAAAATAAGCTGTCAGCCAGCTCAAAAAGATTTTTTAATTCAAAATAAATCAGGCTAACAACCTGCAGATGTTTGGAAAGAAAATGTTTGGGTGACTCATTTTCAAAACCCAATTCCCTAACTTTGCCATTTCAGACTTTCTAAATGGCTGCTACCTGCCCTTAGCTCCTAATCATGAGACAAACTGGTAGGCTGGCATTCTCAGACTTAACATTGGTCTAAGATGCTGACGAATAATCATGGATTCCATCTGGCAAACTAAACTAAAACTGGGAATTAAGGCCAGAGTTGGTCAGGTTATTTAACGTGTTATAGAATCCCTGGTTCTCCCAGGAGCCCTCATCATTAATAGCTGGAGATCATCAATTCTGCCCAATAGTGTTTGTACTTAGACTTGTACTGAACTCTTTACTGTATTCTTGGAATAAGTACAGATAATCTAAGTCGTGCGTTGAAAATCAGAATAGAAAGAAGAGGAGGAAAAAAGAGAAAAAGAAGAGACTACAGAAGAATGAATAATACAACGACTGAAGATTAATGGCCAAAGACAAATCAGCACCTCAGATCTTAGCCCAAGAATAACCCACGAAAAAGGGCATATATCATTGTGCCTTCAATGGGGGACAAAAGGGTAGAGTGTCAGATTCTCCACCTGAGACCCATCTAGGTCAATTAGAATTTGGGTTCTTTCATCTGGTAAATATGAAACAGAACATAATAATATATGCAGTGCTAAATCTGGTTCTGAAATCTGGGGAGCCAATGGTCAATCAAAGCAATGAGACAGGGGTATCAGATTGCTGCCAATAGAACTTGAGCCTTCTCATAACCAGTAGCTATTTTTGCCCCTCCTGGAAGATCTTTCCTTCCTCTTTACTTTCCATCAGCCTCAAGTTGCTGATGTTGGGAAGCCATCCGTGGCCTCTGTTTCTGCTTCTTTTGTGAATCGATAGGCTTTTGCATGCTCTCCCACTGAGGGCCTCACACACAGCAAGTACAATAGTGATCTGCCTACAAGTCTGTCACCACCTCTCATTCTTGACAGCAAAAGTGGTTATCTTATGATGTTAGTATCCTTAGCACCATCACAAGACCTAACAGGTAGTAGATGATCAGTAACTGGTAGCTGAATTATTCAATTATTAGGTCATCAGAAAAGTCATGACACATTTTTCTGTTTTTCTATGTAAATATGTGTCATGACCTTCCCAAGGACCCAATAAGTTCATGAAGGAGAAAATCTTTATATGTAAAGGTAATAAACTCAAGTTTCAAAAATGCTCTTTAGCAATTAAATCAATTTCTCAAAATTATGATGACCTTTCCTCAACCAAAATAACCTCCAAGACTAGAAGCTGAAACAATGATAGAATTTTTTAAACTAAAGGTTGTTTGATCAACTGAAAATGAGAAGAAAGGTTTCTCAGAAACATAACATATTTATTTCCACCCTTGGTGCCTGCTCAATTGTCTCTGATACTGAAAAACATAAAAGTATCTCCCCTGAATCCCTTTGACCCAGAATTCACTAAAAACAAGTGAAAGTTCATAAATACTTAGCTATAAAGAAGAAAAGGCAAGTAGGAATGGTGTGTCCAGTATTGATACCGTTTCCTTTTCTTACCACATAACACCTATTTGGGAAAGAGGCAAAGAGTCCCTACTTTGCAATCTTATTTATAACTAAGGACTGTCTCACCAGAGTCAACATCCTTCATCAATAAAAAGCAATTGATTACTGAGATTGCCTTCCTTTTTAGCAAGGAGCAATGACCAAAAGCACAAATACTGAACATGATTCTCTCTCACATCACAGAAAATAGGCTTCTAGCCATGATTATGCCAATTCTAAATTGGCCTAATCTAAATCAAGTACCCTTACACTTGGCTCTACTAATTACTATTGGGTCGTCAGGAAAGTCATGATGCATTTTTGCACAGAAAAACAGAAAAATACATCATGACTTTCCCAATGACCTAATAGTTATGTCACCCTAAACTAGTCATATTACTTAGTCAGTCAACAAATGTCTTTTAAACTCCTACTATGCACCAAGCACCATGGATACAATGAATAGATGGACAGATACGCTCTCTGCTCTTATGGGGCTCAATCCGGTTCTCCACCACTGTAAACTTGGGCTCCTGATACAAAGGATTCTAATGAAATTACATATGTCAAGAGTCATGGGACCAGCAGTTAGCGTAATGGCTATGTCGCTGGACTCCCACGTAGTTGACCGCGGTTCGAGTCCCGGACCCGGCAGCTTAAACTCACGCCGGGCGTGTGTGCGTGCGTGCCCAAGATCCCGAGAGGAGAATGGAGGAGAAGGGATTGCGGCGTGGCCATCCCCCCTGGGGGGTGATTTCCTGCTTTCTATCTCTCTGTCTCTCTCTGTCTGTCTGGTGAGCGCACGCGCCCTATAGCAAAAACCTCTCCAAAAAAAGAAAAAAAAAAAAAAAAGAGTCATAGTACTTGATAAATAATATGGGCTCATTAAAAGGAAGATACTATTATTATGACTACTGAAATGAAATAATATCCAGTTTCTATAAACTGTACAATGTAATGTGATTGTTGCTATTATCGTCTGTATTATTTAAAAAATTTACCTCTTTTCCAGCTTGAACCATGGGGAGCGTTCAAAAAAAATTTCCTGCTGAGGCCAAAACCAAGGAAAATATTCCTGCTGTGTCAGAAACCCTTAAGAAAAAGCGAAGGAATTTTGTGGAGCTGAAGATCAAGTGCCTGAGAAAAGTTTGCTCAAAAGATGCTTCAAAGGGCAAGGAGGAAGCTCATCTATGAAAAAGCTAAGGACTATCAAAAGGAATACAGGCAAATGTACAGAACTGAGATTTGCTTGGTCAGGGTGGCAAGAAAAGCTTGCCAGCTTTTATACAATGTCTAAGTACCTGCGGAACCCAAATTGGCATTTGTCATTAGGATCAGAGGTATCAATGGAATGAGTCCAAATGTCCAAAAGGTGTTGCAGTTTCATCTTTGCCAGATCTTTAATGGCACATTTGTTAAGCTTAACAAGGCTTTCATTGTAGAACCATATATTGCATGGGGGTACCCCAAACTGAAGTCAGTAAATGAATTAATCCGCAAGCATGGTTATGGCAAAATCAGTAAGAAGCTAATTGCTTTGACAGATAAGTCTTTCATTGCTCAATCTCTTGGCAAATTTGGGACCATCTACATAGAGGATCTGATTCATGAAATCTATACTGTTAGAAAACACTTCCAGGGGCCAGCACGTGGCAGGGCACTGGACTCCAACATGGTCAACCACAGTTTGAGTCCCAGACCTGGTAGCTTGTTTTCTCTCTCTCTATCTCTCACTCTATCTCTCTCTGGTCAAATTAAAATAAATAAGTAAGTAAATAAAATTAAGTAAAATCATTCTTTTTTAAAAATGCTTCCAAGAAGCAAACAACTTCCTGTGGCCCTTCAAATTACTTCAATTAATAACTTCCTGTGGCCCTTCAATTATTCCTCCATGAGGTGGAATGAAGAAAAAGACCACCCATTTTGAAGAAGGTGAGATGCAAGCAACAGAGAAGACCAGACCAGTGGACATATTAGATGAATGAACTAAGGTATCCATCATGATTATTTTTGTAATCTGGTCAGTAAATAAACAGTAGCTACTTTCAGACTGGAAAAAACAAATTTAGAATTGTTAAAATGAAGCCAGTATATCTAGAATTGTTAAAAATAAAGCCAGTTCATTAAATATGCACAACTTCATACAACATGAATTTTGTTTAAAGAGAGATTTTTTTTTCTATAAGGCACATGTGCTCACTGGAGAGAGAGAGAGAGAGACAGAAAGTGAGAAATCTTACCTCTGGGGGGGATGGCCATGCCACAATCCCTTCTCCTCCATTCTCCTCTTGAGATTTTGGGCATGCATACACACACACACACACACACACACACACACACACACATGCACGCACGCACAAGCCCAGCATGAGTTTTAAGCCACTGGGTCCAGGACTTGAACCACGGTCGACTATGTGGAAGTCCAGCAATGTAACCATTACACCATCTGTTGGTCCCCAACATATGAATTTTTAATGTAGCTATTCTGATAGCCTATGCACACTTTAGACAATAGAAAATGTGTTTAAGTGACCTCATCTCTCACCTCTCCCTGTAACACCCTGTCTTAGTCTGTTATTGCTGCCAACAGAAATACCTGACATTGGTGAAAGGGCATCACAAAATGGTAGAAGGCTGAACTTTTAGCAGAGCCTAGTCTGTATTCATGTGGCTGTCTCTCTGTCATTCTGGTTTTGTTCTCTCTGCTTATATACCTGCCATAACTCAGTCTTAGAATCCCCACCCTAATGACATGTTCACGCTCAAAAGCCTCACCCTCTGACACCATGAAGGAATTAAGTTTTTACTTAACAGAAAAATAAAATCAAGTCCTAACACATGAATTACTGCAGGACATCCAATCACTGTCTAGGAAGACCAAATTCCAAAATGCAAACCTTGAGGGACAAACCATGACTCAACCAAAGCAAACACTATACACAAGGGGCATCAAATGGCTGGCAACTGCCTGCAAAGTCATCTACCTGGGCTCTCGTAGGATCCGTGTGAACTTGGGTTTTGTGATAACATGTAGTATCTTTCTGTCTCCTCACCCTGAAGTCAGGTCATTGAAGAGATAGTCTTGTTCTGCCTTTCTTTGTCTCCCTGTTGGCTTCTTGCTAAGTTCCTGGGAGGCACTAAGCATTCAGTCCATAAATGTTCATTAGTTTTAAAATAATGATTAAATGAATGAACAGGAGGTGTAAAAACAGATTACTTCTGCCTTTATCATCTTGTCACATGTAAAATAAATTATGTTAGAAGCATAGCTCCTTATGTTTTCTATTCACCAGGAATTCAACAAGTATTTATTAAACACGTGATTAACTATTTTGAATATAGCCATGTGTGAGACCCTGTGAGTGTTATAAAAATGCCACACACACTACATATGAAGTATGCACATTTTCAAATCTTGGAGGCTACCAAAAACTTTGGATATCGTATTCAAACCTATCACTTATAAGTTATGAAACTGAAGTTTAAAGAGTTGACTTGAACAGAAAGCGATGAAAACATATATTGAACTTACCATGTTTGAAATGCTTTATCTATATAACCTTTTTAAATTCTCAAAGCCTCACTATGAAGTACTATTATTCTGCCTGTTTCACAGATGAGGAAACTTAGTATGAAGAAGTTAAAGTAGCTTGCCCCAGAGAAAGCCAAGTCTAGGAAGGCCACAGGAGCCCCTGTCCAATTTTCATGTTACTTCACCAGAATGACTCTACAACAAAAACAGTCGAAGTAACATGTGAGCCGAATCCCAAGCAGAGACACTGCTAACCTGGCATCTGTCAACGCAGTTGAGAGCCTCATGGCAGTGACAGAGACTGCTGCCTCTGCAGCCCGTCAGAGACAGGTCGATTCGAGGCGCACAACAGCTTGTAACTTTTCATCTCCCTTTTGATTTATTAAATGTGATTCGGGTTACTTTAAGCAAAGGGAAACAAAAGTTGCTCTTTCTCTCTCTCCCCCACCTCTGCCTCTTAGTCACAAGAGAAGAGGCAGAGAGGTCTATTGTTCAGGTTCAGAATCACAGACCATCCCCCAAGCCACACACACATTCACTCGCTTCTCCAGAGCAAGACATCGCAGAGTCCACTGGAAATAACTGACTTCCTGGCCCACCATACTTCTGCCCCTCTATACACAATCAAAGCCCTTGGCCAGGAAATTAAACTACTCTGAAAACCACTTCTGCTCTGAGTTGTTAGAAGAAACACAACTCAACCTCTAAATAGTAAAACATTTTCAAATAAATACCATTGACTTTTCCTAGACTACTTTATAATCTACAAAACAAATAAGCATTTAGAGGTAAATTAGGGCTATGATTAACAACCAGCCACAGACTGTTTCACAAAAGAGTGTACCACAAGCATAAGTTCTAAAATATATCCATTACTTCTTTTCACTTTGTTTTAGAATTATTTAACTTTATTCAATCATTTTAATTTGACCAGAGAGGAAGAAAGAGAGAGAAAGCAAGCTGCCAGGTTCAGGACTCAAACCATGGTCAGCCATGTGAGAGTCCAACACCTTTAACCACCACACCATCTGCCAGCAACTAAAATATACCCGTAACTTTACGTTCAAAATCATATGTACAAACTATGATCAATTTTAAATCAACAGGGATTTATAAAAGGAAATTTATTTATATTTACTACAAAATTGTTTCTCCTAAGAGACACATATTTGAGACATTAGAAAATCTTTATTTACTAGTTCTTGTTGTCCTTGTTATTCTGGTAAAGAAAAGGACACTGTATGATGTAGGATAACTTTTTTTTAAATGTTCTTAAAATAAGTCCATGAAGGAGGCCAGAAGATGGCATAATGGTTACATCGTTGGACTCCCACATAGTCAAGTACAGTTTGAGTCCCACACCAAGTGGCTTAAACTCACACCAGGCACACTGTATGCGTGCCAAAGGTCCTGAGAGGAGAAGGGGTTGTGGCGTGGCCATTCCCCCTGCGGGGTGGGGGGTGATTTCTTGCTTTCTGTCTCTCTGTCTCTGTCTTTCCGGCGAGCACACATGCCCTATAGCAAAAATCTCTCTTAATTAAATAAATAAATAAATCCATTAAATTTCATACAGCTGTTCCTATGCCATCTATTCACGTAGGCTGGAGACATAATACTATGGGGAAATTCAGTGAAAGCATCTACCCAAAGGCCAAATCATATCCCAGCCACACAGCTGTCTGTGGTGTAGTGTTACTCAAAGGTAAGGTGATCTAGAGACAGTCCTGCTTCTATCTGTCATTCACAAAAGCCTCAGTGAAAACGGTTTCAGGGCTGGCCCCATATGCTGTGCAGTGAAAGCCACTTGGCCAATTGGGGTTTGACGCCCAGCCCCAGCAATAACAACCATCACACCAGGCATGCGCATGTGCCCAGGAACCTGACAAGATGGAGAACTGGAGGAAGAAGGATTGCAGCATCACAAGACCTCGGTGGGGGATTCTCTCTCTCTCTGTCTCTCTCTCTGTGTGTGTGTGCGTGTGTGTGTCCCTCTCTCTGCATCTCTCTCTGTCTCTCTCTTACATGCACACACTATCATGAATAAAGAGGGAAAAAACCTTTCTCACAATATGGATAAAGAGTGGACAGAAGAGAGTTCAAGTCTGTCATCTCCAGAAAGACCTTGGAATGAAGCTATTCTATGATTCCAGTTAATAAAATACTCATTTTCTTCAACAATCAACTAAAAAAGGGAGGTAAGACGAATGTCCTATCATGGAAGCTAAAGAGCCAAACATGTCCTGTGCCAGTGTGAGTAGGCCAAAAACAAAGGAGGGTTAGTAGAGTCACTCTTGAATCTGGGCTGGATTGAGAGCATTAAATCCAGAGTTGAAATTCATAGCATGTGCCCCCACCCCAGCACCTGTCCCCCAAGTGCTCATCAGCACACACATACAAACAGAATGTATTCTACTTTTCATTTCTCACATTGTCTGGGCAGGAAATACAGAGTTGGGAGGAGAATTGCTGAGAACCAGAGAGGTAGTCAGGCCAGACTCGTAGGCTGGCAAGTCACTGGTGAGTAGACTGGGGCAAGGGAGTATGAGAGACGCCTCTTTAGGCCCAGCAAAGGGAATCCAGTTACATCATAGGAGGAAGAAACCACTTCAAAGCCTAGACATTGGCAGCCTGAATCCCACAAAGGACTGAAATGAAATACTACCTATTTCACCAGGCCTGGAGCTACGAGTTAAACAACTTAATCCCTCCACAGAGCCCTGGTTAGTAATCAAGATCTCTGTCTCTCCCTGACCCGCTCAGTACACCGGGTGTAGTTTGTCTTTCTGTATGTCTCGTGTTTTGTAGAGCTAGATGAAATGACAGAAAGTGATATGTTAGAGGTATTTTATGGTAGGAAAAGGAGGCATAATTTTTTTTTATCTTGCCACCTGCAAAGCCTTCTAAAGCCCCAGTAGATAGATGCTGAATTGGTTGACGGGAAAGCGGCAGGAAGCAGGGTCTATACTATAAAAATAAGAAGGGCTCCAGGAATTTGGCTCTAGGCTCAGGAATCTAAACTAGTTATCTCGGACAATTATTCTTTAATAACCCTTCTCCAAAAACGGAAGCTATCACTTGATCAAGATTACACCTGAGAGCTCCCAAATTCCAGTCCAGCATCTTGCCTTAAAAAACATCTGGTAATCCCAAGGGGAAAAAAATGAGTTCAAAAACATACAGAAATTGTACCACTGTGGTGGAAAATACTGGTAGTGGGGAAGGTCATGGGTGTGTGGGACAGGGTACTTGTTTTTGCTCCATTGTGCTGTGAACTTTAAACTGCCCTAAAAAAAAATCTCTATTCCTTTTTTAAGTTTGAAAAGATGGAAAAAAACACACAAGTTCTACTCCATGTCTGCCCAATATTCTTTATACTTCTTTTCTCTCTCACTTCATGTTTGCTATTATCTCTGTGTATCACTTCCATCTCCAACCAAGAATGCCATTCCTCTTTTTTCATAAGCCCAATTCCACATCCAACACTGACAAGAAAATTGTTCTGCAAATCTCTGATTTGCAAATATCTCATGGCCACCTGTTAGGTACTTTAGTTTCCTAATCATTCGCGTTGTTTGTTCTATTTCCAATAAGATGATTGGTTCCTTAGAAGTACTGTGTTTAATTTTATTTCCAAATTCTCCTAGCACCTAGTTACCTATTAGCTATCCAACAACATAATGAATGCTCAGAAAACAGTGAATGGTTGACTTTAAGTTCTAGATTAACTCTAGAATTTAGGACCTCACACCTTTAAGGACCCGGGATGTGGCTAGGGTCGGGTATGTATGGAGAAATGGTTTTCCATCTAAAAAAGGAATAAATTTACCATGGTTTTTATTATTATTATTATTATTATCTACCATGGCTGAAGCAAGAGGCTTTTCTCATGTCATGCCCAAAGACTATAAATTATAAATTACACATGGGGGGCGGGGGGGGGGGGGAGAACAGCTGTGTAAAGAAAGGGCACAAGAAACTGTACAAAAGGACTTCCCACCCTGTTTTCATCAAGTCCTAAAAATTTAGAGCCATTGGCCAAGCTCATTTCAAATAGCATGTGCATGAGAGAACCTGGCAGATTTGGGACAGTTCTTAGAAACTAGTGCCCAAACAGAAAGAGAAAGGCTTTTCAAAGTAAGGCCTTGTGTCCCAGGAAGCCTGGGAATCTAAGATGACATGCCACTTGCTATGGGACAAAGAATTCTGCTTGCAGAGGATTCACTCTGCAGAAAAAGTGATGTGACTGAGAAGCCAGATTCAACTGAGCCAGCCTGTTTTAATTGTGCAAAACCAGCCTGAGACCGTTTTCAAAGAGGTTAGGTTGGCCCTGACCGCCCTCATAGCCACCTCTCCCCACCTAGCATTCTTCCGATCAATACCCTCCAGGTAAGCTCTTCAAGCAGACTATGGATCCCAGGACCCTCACCTCCAGGATCCCCACCTCCAGGCCCCTCAGTCCTGCTTTCCTTAATGACTGCTCTCATTCTCTAACTCTCATTCCATGTTTCAAGCACCTGGATTATGAACCATTCTCTCTACATGTAAGGAAAGCAATGTGATTAACTCTTAGAACTGTAACACTTTTGAGCAGAGGGTTACTTAGAAACTGTATCATAGCTCTTTCCCGGCTGGAACCATGGAGGGCGTTCAAGAGAAGAAAAAGAAGTTTCCTGCTGCGGCAGAAACCAAGAAAAAGGCTCCTGCTGCCGTGGAAGCCACCGAGAAAAAGGTTCCTGCTGTGTCAGAAACCCTTAAGAAAAAGCAAAGAAATTTTGCAAAGTTGAAGATCAAGTGCCTGAGAAAGAAGTTTGCTCAAAAGATGCTTCGAAAGGCAAGGAGGAAGCTTATCTATGAAAAAGCTAAGCCCTATCATAAGGAATATAGACAGATGTACAGAACTGAGATTGGCATGGCCAGGATGGCAAGAAAAGCTGGCAACTCCTATGTACCTGCAGAACCCAAATTGGCATTTGTCATCAGGATCAGAGGTATCGATGGAGTGAGCCCAAAGGTTCGAAAGGTGTTGCAGCTTCTTCGTCTTCGCCAGATCTTCAATGGCACCTTTGTTAAACTCAACAAGGCCTCAATTAACATGCTGAGAATAGTGGAACCATATATTGCATGGGGGTACCCGAACCTGAAGTCAGTAAATGAACTGATCTACAAACGTGGTTATGGCAAAATCAGTAAGAAGCGAATTGCCTTGACAGATAACTCTTTGATTGCTGGATCTCTTGGTAAATTCGACATCATCTGCATGGAGGATCTGATTCATGAAATCTATACTGTTGGAAAACGCTTCAAAGAAGCAAATAACTTCCTGTGGCCCTTCAAATTATCTTCTCCAGGAGGTGGAATGAAGAAAAAGACCACCGATTTTGTAGAAGGTGGAGATGCTGGCAACAGGGAAGACCAGATCAACAGACTTATTAGAAGGATGAAGTAAGGTATCCACCATGATTGTTTTCGTAATCTGGTCAGTAAATAAACAGTGGCTGTTTTCAGACAGCAAAAAGAAAGAAAGAAAGAAAGAAAGAAAGAAAGAAAGAAAGAAAGAAAGAAAGAAAGAGAAAGAGAGAGAAGAGAGAAAGGAGGAAAGGAGGAAAGGAGAAAGAAAGGAGGAAAGGAGGAAAGGAGGAAAGGAGGAAAGGAGGAAAGGAGGAAAGGAGGAAAGGAGGAAAGGAGGAAAGGAGGAAAAGGAGGAAAGGAGGAAAGGAGAAAAGGAGAAAAGGAGGAAAGGAGGGAGGGAGGGAGGGAGGGAGGGAGGGAGGGAGGGAGGGAGGGAGGAACTGCATCATAGGACCAAACTGAGGCCACAGAACTGGCATGATTTCTCCTAAGCCTCACAGGTAGACAGTAGCAAAACCAGCACCACCCAAAGCCTCCTGATTGGTAATCCACTGCTCCTCCAGCCATACCATTCAGTGATTTATTCAACAAGTATCTGCTGAGCACCAGGTAGGACCAAACCTGTGCTTGGGGAAACTGGGATCATCAAGATGTTAGAGACTAATTAAAGCTCAATACTGGTCTTAAAACATTCATTCATTCAATAATAATTAACTGAATATACACATTGTAGTAGGTTCTGCTTCCATGTTCATCCCAGAAATAGCTGAAATTTCATCACTGTGACGGCTTTGTAGTGTTATCACTTTCACTTGCCTGGAAGTAAGTTTCCCAGAGAAATCTTCCTGAGATTCAAAAGGCAGAAGTGAAGTAGCAGGCACCATGTTCTGAAGGTTAGTGCAAATACCCGGAATCAGGTACAAGCTGGGGCTCCCTTTGTTGGCCTGAGGTGGCAGGCAAACCTGCAGCTCTTCCACCAGGTCTTCTCCTGCAGCTTCTGTGTGTCAAGTGTGGAGGTGGCAGGATAATTTGTAGGCTCCAGGTTCCCTCCCAAGCTGCATTTGCTCTTGTTCTTCTGTGCTGTTTCATGCCCAGCTTAGTTTTCCCCCATTGCCAGCTCTGTAGAGCTAGAGCAACTTTGAGTTGACCATCAGACCAAAAGTCAGCCTTCTTTAGACTTCTTCATCAGCTCCTACAGTTGCAAGAAGTCAGTCAGATCCCCATAATCAACCATCTACTCCATATCACCCAGACTTGTTATCCAGCTTTGACTGAATCTTGATACAGAAAAGGACCTTTAAATATCCTTTGTCTTTTTTTTGTTTTGTTTTGTTTTGTTTTTAAATTTTGCCAAAGGGTCCATGGGCTAACTAGAGAGAGACAGAAACAGAGAGAGTGAGAGGGAAAAAAACATCCCCTAACCCTAACAGGGCATGGTCATGCTACAATCTCTTCTCCTCCATTTCTCCACACTGTCAAGCTTTGGGGCAGGCACACACACACTCCCAGCATGATTTTCAAGATACCAGGGCCAGGATTTGAACTACACACAGCCAGCCATGTGGGATCCAATTGCCTCAACCACCAGGCCATGGAGCCAACCCACCTTTGAGTATTCTTTAATAGTTCTGAAACATGAGTAATATATAAACTCTTTGAGAAAAAAAAAAAAGAATTAAATTCACAATATCCTGGTGTTCACTTAAATTATTTTTGTTATGACCGTACCTACATAGGTGCAAATATTGATCGAGAGATGGAACTATAATAAATTTTAAAACTTCAAATTTTAAATATAAATCACATTAAAAAAAATTCAGACTATTACATTAATTTAAATTGCCTAGTAATGTCATTTTGCTGAAATGAAATGAGCCTGGCACAGCTTCTTTTGCTACCCCAAGCCTGTACCACTAGGTGCTGTGTGATAACTCACTACTTCTGGCCCTTGTCTATATTCACACTGTTACAAAGTCGTTTTTTGTTTGTTTTGTTTTTTCCTTATCCAGCTTTCTGGGATGTTGACTGGCCTTCACTTGGTGCAGTGATTAATTTAAACTCTAGACTCCCTAGTAAATAGTACGACAAATTCACCAGTGTCCAGGTTTCCCTCTTTTATCCCTCCCTCTCCCCCTCACATTGCTCCCCAGGGACCCCACCCTTCCAAGCTTAGCTGGATTCCTCATCCTGGCAACTAAGTCAATCTTTCCCAAGAGGCCAACGCACTCAGCCTCCTACGCACAAGAGTTGCTGGCCAAGGGAAAGCCGATTCTTTATTGGAGATGAGAGAGCAACACACCCAACTCTGCCATATGTTGGAAAATCCTATAAAAGAGCAAATAATATCTTCCCTGCTTCTTTTTTTTTTTTTCTTTTTTTTTGAGAGGTTTTTGTTATAGGGCACGTGCACTCACCAGAAAGACAGAGAGAGAGACAGAGAGAGAGATAGAAAGATAGAAAGAGAGAAATCACCCCCCCCCCCAGGGGGGATGGCCACCCCATAATCCCTTCTCCTCCATTCTCCTCTCGGGATCTTGGGCACGCACGCATATGCACCTGGCGTGAGTTTAAGCCACCGGATCCAAGACTCGAACCGTAGTTGACTACGTGGGAGTTCAGCAACATAGCCATTACATGAACTGCTGGCCCCTCTGCTTCTTCATAAAACTCCAGAATAACCAATGGCTGCCACCACGCAGCTTCCAATGGTCTGAAAACTTCAGCCTGGAAGGTCGAGCCCTGGCAAGTTTCACACTCACACTAAAGGCTTTTTGATAAAATCTCAATACCTTTACTCTGTCTCCTTTCTGCCTAGAAAGCCACTGGGCATTCAAGTGCATGCTAGCCTGACAACAAACTATGGGACCGGAGCTCTGATGTTGTATTTAACCTCCATGCATCTTTGAATTGATAGAGGTCTAGTAGAGACATCTGCAAAGCATGAGACACACAATACACTGGTAATAATGTGTCTGAAGATAATTCTTTTTTTCTTTTTTTTTTGAGGGGTTTTTGCTATAGGACGCGTGCTATAGAGGCTTTCTGTTCTCTGTCTCTCTCTCTCTGTCTCGCCAGACAGAGAGAGAGACAGAGAGACAGAAAGTGAGAAATCACCCCCCGGGGGGATGGCCACGCCGCAGCCCCTTCTTCTCCATCCTCTTTGTGGGATCTTGGGCACGCACGCACATGCGCCCAACGTGAGTTTTAAGCCACCGGGTCCGGGACTCGAACCGTGGTCGACTACGTGGGAGTCCAGTGACATAGCCATTACGCTAACTGCTGGTCCCATGAAGGTAATTTCTAAAGGCCAGCTTATTTGTTGTATTTCTATATATGGAGAGTGATTAAAACCTATGCTTAAATCTGAATTTCTTTTCTTCCTTTGTTTCCCTTGGCTCAAATGATCATCAGTGAAGCAGTGAAACAGCATATGGGACTCTGCCACCTCCCAAGATAAGTGCTCATCTTCAACACAAGATAAATTAATGGACGGTAGGGTCATAATAAGTTTTTAACAAAAGTTAGAATGTGAGGAGAGCAGCTCCAGACCTTGATGGCAACTAGGCCATGCCCTGTGGTGCCCTCTTCTCACTCTCAAACAGGGAAAGACACTGCTGGACTAGGATCCCGGGGCCATGTTGTTCAGTGCTCAGACCCAACAAGCCATACCTGCCTGACGCCCTGCAAAATCTGCCGTCATTCCTGAGGTTTTCGGGGACCGCCCGTAAGGCACATCCTCACCTTCCAAGGATGGTATAAAAAGAAATGAAATTGAACACACAAGAAAGGATCACCACAGTCACAGTAAAGGCTGCCATTTGCCTGGGCTTTCTCATATGCCAGACATTGCCCTCAACCTTTATCCAACAGTCTCCTTTCTGATATCCACAGCAACTCCTGATTTTTCGAATATAGAGCTGGAAACTTAAAAATTGAGTCACCTTGCCAGCTCTCCTAGCAGGTAATGGAGGGAAAGCTTGTTCTATCTGATCCCAAAGCCCAGCTCTTTACCACAAACTGCACCAGCCTTCACCTAACACAATCCCACCCCCTTCTCGCTTCTCTGAGTTTTATTACAAGTCTGAAATCTTTTTCACCTGCCTATTCCCAATGAAGTGAAGTCTCCCTGAATATATGCTGCAATATTCTTATTTCATTAAGTGTAGTTGTTGATTGTGTAGCTGGTATACTGACCCTTTCATGCCTACAGTTTTAATCAAAATATTATTTAATCTATAAACCCATGGAAGCAGGAACCTGGTCCTTCCTACTGCCTAGCTTTGTGCTTGGCTCAAAAACCTGTACTAATGAATAAAGAAAGGGAGGGAAGAAGGAAGGATGGATGCTTCAAATGCTTCCATTCTTTAATGGCCAGGTGTAGAGATATACCGTAGCTGCCCTAAAAGAGCTCTAGTCAAATGAGGGAAATGGACATGAAAACAAATAGAACACCACAAGAGGACTATCAGAGAGAGAGCTGCAAAGCATTAGATCGTTGGGAAAGTCATGACATCCTTTTCTGTGTTTTCCTATGCAAAAATGAGCCATGGCTTTCACAACAACCCAGTAGTATATGAGTTGGGATGAGAGAGTGAGAGGGTTTCTCAGAGGACTGACATTTGGCTTTCAAGAGAGTGACATTAGGCATTGGACCCAATCACTGGGAAAAGCTGGAAAGAAACCAGAGCAGGTGCTTTTCCATGGTATTTTACTTAAGTCTCACAGTAAGCCTGGGTCATGGGCAATACCAGGCCCATTTTTACAGAGGAGAAAACTGACATTCATAGAGGTTAACCGACTTGCCAAGATCACAGCTTGTAAATCTTGGACCCAGAGTCCAAACTTTCCTATGGACAGTCTGGCTAGCAAGCTGGTCACTTAAAGCACAACGTTCCTCTATTGTTCTTGAAAATTGCCAGATTTTGCAGATCATTTGATGATTTGGTCTCTCGGTGAATGAACAAAGAAGAGTTTGTTTTCTTGGCGGTCCTCTTTTTATTCTTTAGATTCTCCTGCCCCCTTGTGGTTATGCAGAGTTACAGCTACCTAGCTATCTTCATACATCACAGCGAACACTGATCTAATAATGGGTGCTGGACTGCGGCCTGATCCCTTCTTTGTTTCAAAGCAAAACAACTCTTGGACTTAGAGTATGTTTTAAAGTACTTGTCAAAGAATACACTCCTAGTTTTAACTGATTGTGCATACTTTAAATAGCAAAAAATCCACCCAAGTTTTTAACCGATCATGCATATTTTAAATAGCAGATCTATTCAAGTAGAGGAGAGGGGGTATATCAAATTCTCTTTACATACACAGAGGTAGTACATACAAGTTTAGAAAGCTCTGCAGAAGAGGAGTATAATGCTAACACAGATAATAAAAACTGAGGCACAGAGCAGTAGGTAAAGGACTGCCCTGAACAAAACTACCATTTTAAATTCTGGACCCCACTGACTGGTCCACCTGGCTATAGTTCTGCTGGGTAGGAACAATGCCTTCAGTCAGTTATATAATAGAATGAATAAATGTCCCCAGAGAGGGGAACATCTGCATGAGACCGACAGGCATGTTGGTCTAAAGCAAGTATTTGAGAAATGACGGCGAACAGCAGTAACTACCAGTTTTGCCTCTACTCCTCGGAATTCTTGCTAACTGCAGATGCATTCAAATGTGAAATGGATATCGCCCATCTCAACAGAGGAGAATGTAACATTCAGCTAACGGAGACAAGAGACTTTTTATTGCTAAGAAAAATAGCCAACACTCATCACTCTTAAAAGAAATGGTAGGGAGGCTGGCAAGTGATGTGATGGTTAAAGGCACTGGACTCCCATGTGGTCAACCACGGTTCAAGTCCTGGACCTAGTGGCTTTCTCTTTCTCTCTCTCTCTCTGACCAAACTGGAAAACAATAATAATTAATAATAATGTTAAATAAAATAATTATTTTTTAAAAAGAAGATATAGTCTATTTTTAAAAAAAGAAATGGTAGGAAACTGGTATTAAAACACAGTGAATAATTTAAATTAGATACAAAGAAGAAATTTCCAAAGTGGTTATGCATGATAATGTCATATTTGCAAAGAAAGCTGAACTTAAAATCTAGAGGGCTGGATTTTAGTTCCTGCTCCATCACAAACGAGCAGTGTAACCTTGGGAAGATCATGTCACCTCTGTGGATCTCAGTCCCCTCCACTGCAAAAAGAGTATCACATTAATCTCTAACTGTCCACTCAACCCTAAATTTTATAGACCTAAAATTTTATAATGTTTGGAGGTTGTCAGTGAGAAAGAAAGAGAATATTTCAAACTGTTCCTATTTGTTTGGACATAGACATACTTGGAATAGAAGAACCACTAAAACGACCTCTTCACACAGCTTTCTCTTCTAAAATCTAGGGACCTTTAGGGATGTCTGCCAAAATAGGTTGTTTCCTAGCACCCAAGGCTTGAAACCTTAATGGTAACCTAGTCCATCCCTCTGAATATTTAAATCCTTGCATTAGTCTACCTGCTTCTTCTTGAATATCTCCACTGCTAGATAACTCATTCTTTTCAAAGCAATCCATGCAAACTTTTGATGAACTCATCATTAGAATGATCTGCATACAACGAAAACATCCCACACTGTAGCTGCTTCTCATTAGTCCTAGCTCTATCCTTGGGATCAGAGAGAACAAATCTAATTTCTCTTCCCCATAATGGTTTTCAAATACTTAAAGTCATTGATCAGTTCCCTGTGAGTCTTCTCTTTTATCATTCACAGTCCCTTCATCCAATCCCTGACTTGTTTAGTTTTAAGTTTTTCACCATCCTGAGCATTCTTTTCTGTATAGATTCTTTTCAAGTGTCTGAATACACTTAGTTAGACAACACAGGATGGTGATCAAAAGTATAGATCCTAGAGCCGAAGTACCTGAATTCCACTTCTAAATCTGGTTTTAATTTGCTTGACCTCTGACAACTTATTATTTGTATAACTGGGGACAGGAACTTACACTTTCTGTGTCTCCTTTTTCTCATTAGAAAATGTGGCTAAATGCGTTAATATGTCCAAAGCACTGAGGACAATGCCAAGTACAATGAAAATACCAAATTATAACTACTATTTTTATTATTATAACTGAAAAATGGCTTTACAAAGTAGAGTAAGACAAGTATGTCATTCATTCTAAACATTATAACTTTACTAATGAAACCTTAAAAATACATTTTTTAGTGCCTACTGGTACATAAAAGGATGTACAATAAACTTCCTATTAATTAAATCATCTATCAATTAAAATTTTTAATCAGTTTCATATATTCTACTTCTAAATCACACTTCTCCCACTTTGTACTTGAATACGTTATCCTTATATTCATACTTGTTACAGTTAATTGTCAAGTAGGTAGAAATTAACAACTACATAGTTCACCAAAAGGAAAAATATTAATCCCAGAACTAGAAGACTGAAAAATTTCAGGTTGAAAATGCCCTTTTCCATCAATGTACAGAAAGAGGTCCCTAAAGCTTTAAAGGTGCTAAAAAGAAGTGCTTGCAAAAACTCAGGAATCACTTAGTCTAAGCAATCCAAGTTACTAGCTTGAAAAACTTTTTTTTTGTATCAGCAATATTGGAAAACTAGAAGATAGTGGAATAATGTCTTTAAACTTCTAAAAGAAAATTATTTTCAAATAGAATTTGCTACCCAGCTAAACTATCAATTAAGTGTCAGAATAAGATAGCAGTTTGTTTATTCTGTATCATAAATCACTCTGAAATTTACTGAATTGAAGAAAACTAAACATTTATAATCTATCATAACTCTTTTGGGCAGCTAAGTAGTTCTAGTCTGGGCTGGCTAGGCAAAGCTGTATGGTCAGGTGGCCAGCAGTGCACCTGGGGCTGGGTAATCTAGGATGACTTCATAGATATGTTGGCAGACTGGATGATCAAAGTGAAAGAGTAAGAGACCATCAGTTCATAAAGTTTGTCTCTATTCCACATAGTCATTCATCCTCAAGAGGACTAGCCAATCTTCTTTTTGAGGTGATTTTAAGATCCTAAAGGTCAGCAAAAGAAGGCACACCCCAATGTGCAAGCATTTATAATTTCTGCTTGCTTCATGTCTGATGTTTTTCCATTGGCCAAGATCCCAGTCAGTATCATTGGTGACTACCTAAAGGTATGAATAAATGGAGATAATTTAGTGCAGCCATATTGCAAATAAACTAACAAAAGTACATTAAAAACACTTTTGATATGCAAGTTCTTAGGAATAGACAATCTATGTAATGTTTTCCAGAAGTTTCTGGAGAAAACGTTCCATAAAACAAGGTAGTAAATTAAGAAAAAATAAGACCTGACATTCAAAAAACAGGGGATCCATTACAAAAGGAAATTCCCAGAAAATGTTTTTGGAAGATCACAAGATCACAAACCTTCTGCAGAAGACTCCAAGGGCAACCAGATTATATTGAGCTGGGTCGGAGGAATACAAAAGGAGATTTCTCCAGCAAGGTAAATTTGATAGAACACCTTATGAATTCCAAAATACCAAGAGGAGATTTTTGACAATTGGGGAAAATGGTTGAGGGTGAATTGGTAATATACAAATACAAACTTAAATCAAAACTGAAAGCAATTTTATTAAGTCTAAAAAAGATAAAACATGGTGCAAGTAAGGAAAAGGCACTTGTATTTGCCACCAATATAGTCCCAGTCACTCTGTTTTGCATTTATTCTGTAACCAGTGTATTGGGGAATTGGAATTTCAAATCAGTGGAAAACAAACAATTTTTTAATCACTGTTTTTATTCATGCTCTGTCAAATCTTCCTTCCCTGCTCAACAGTAAATCTTTTAACACCTCAGGCAAGTGCCATAACTTCCCAATTATTTTCAGTTATTAAAACTAAGTTCCATCCTGTCTATAATCCCAAACTCATATCTAATTTGGAATTTTTCCTCTCTCATGTTGAAAGTCAGACCTTCCTTGAGGGACTCAGAGTGGGAAGGAAGATATTCTTTTATTACTGTACCATATCCATTCTTAAGTTCCAAGGTCCTTGGAAATGGGAATAGAAGGGAAATGGGGGTATTGATGGACAAGAAATGTCACCTTACTTAACTGGAGTCACTGCAATTCTCTCTCTGGCCAAGCCATACTGGCCATTAAAGCTATACAGGTGGGCAGGTGTCCAAAACTGACTTCTTTGTGAGATTCATGAACATGTTGCCTGGAGAACACTGTGGAGGCCTCCTTTCTACATGCTTTGTTGACATGGAAAATCCTACTCTGGCTCTACTTCTTCTATCCTCCAAACTCCAGTTATTCATGGTCCATCTCCCCCTGTTCCTTGCTGATGGAGCTCCCCTATCCTGTGAGCAGCTCTCTGAAGAGGAGTATTAGCCTGAGGGCTCAAGCCCAACCACCTTCTGCAGGTTACACTAAATCTATTACACACAGACCCCTGCCAGCCTAGCCTGTTGTTATATGGATTTTGGTCCTCTTGCTGCCCCCTTCTCTGAGCCGTTTTCTTTAGCTCATTTGTTCCCTTCCATTCTTTTCCCTTGCTCAGATATTCATGAGCAGATCAGCAAGCCTGAAGTCTGGGGAATGGCATGAGGTACACTGGTCTTTACAAATGATTGTCTGGGAAACCCCTTCACTCAATGCTGGGGGAGGAAAACCAACTCCTGTCTTACCTACCACAGGGAAAATCGGCAATCTCCTCTTACCATGAACTCTGCACTCCCCAAAGAGACTCAACACATTGCCTATGACTCCCCATTCATTCTCCAGGCTTCTTATAAACTGCCACCATTTCCTTTCCTGCCTCTTTATCCTTTATCTTATAGCACCAGTCATATAACAGGTTCTAAGTAAGAGAGGATTGATTGAAGTCAGAATGAGAGAGTAATTCATAGATGGACGGACACAGGAGAGATGAATAGATAGATAGATACTGGGCCAGCCCAACTGGCAGTTAAGGCGAATGGAACCCACATGGCTGACTGCACAGTTGGAGTCCCAGCAGCTTGAAAAATATTTCAGGCAACTGTGTGTCCATGCCAAAATTTCTAAAAGGAGGGAGAAATGGAGGAGAAGGGATTGCCACATGACCATATCCCTTGGGGGGCTTTCTCACTGCCTCCTCCACCCATCTCTCTATGACAAGTGCACATACTGTATGACAAGTTTTTGCTGCTCAACAGCAGACTAGGGCCACATTGAAAGTCTGGGTTAGCTTTCCAGTCCACCCTAAAAATTAGTATGGTGGTACACACCTGTAGTTCCTAGGACTTGCGAGCTGAAGTAGGTGAATCATGACACAGCAAGATGCTGTCTAAAACCTTGCATATACACACCTACACACACACGTGCACACAAAATCAAGCCTTTAAAGATGTCCACTGCTCAGGCCAGCAGATGGTATGGAGGGTTAGGCACTGGATCCCACGTGGCTGATTGCACAGTTCAAGTTCCATCCTCAGCAGCCAAGTGCATGTGCGTGTATACCCAAAATCCTGAGAGGAGACTGGAGAAGGGATTGCAGTATGGCCATCCCTGCAGGGGGTGATTTCTCATTTTCTCTCTCTCTTTTTCTCTCTCTCTCTCTCTGGCAAGTACATGTGCCCTATAGCAAAAGTAAAAATAAATAAGTAAATGAATGAAAGTTCACGTCTCTGAGATGATATAAAACAACTCTTCAACAAGTAACTGTCAGAATTGTATCTGGCAAATACCTCACAGAAGTCAGTCCTGGAAGTGGGTAAAAGGAAAAGTCTGGTTGATCCATTGTTGCAACTTTTCATTTATATCTTATTAAGGATTTACCTTCTCAATACATCAGCTTTTTTGTATTGCTGAGTCATTGAAAAGGATCAGAAATCAAGACACATGGAATGCACCCCCTGATACTCTCACCAAACTCCTATGAGGTTAAACAAGTAATTCCATTTGGTTTTCCTTATCTGTAAAATGTAGACGTTGAACCTCATAAACCTTAACATGCTTTCCACCTCTAAAAATATATCATTTTAAAATTAATTCAGTAACTCTAGGTATTTAAAAGTCATGAAAGAATCTGATAACAGTAAAAGCCCTTTATAGAGAAAATGAATTCTAAATCATATATTGTAGCCTGAATAACACCCACTCACCCCCAAGATGCCCAAGCCCTAAGTCCCAGGTCCTATGAGTATGTTACATTATGTGGCAAAGAGACTTTGCAGGTTACAAAACTTAAGATGGGGAAATTATCCTAAGTTATCTGGGTGAGTCCAATCTAATTATGCACAAGAGTCCTTAAAAGTAGAATAGTTTCTTCAACATGAATGATAGAGACATTGGCAGAAGGAGAAGTCAGATAGATCCTAAGAATAAGAGCAACTTCATTACATTGCTAGAGAGAGCCACATGGAAAGCATGAGGAGGAATGCAGGTAGCCTCTAGGAACAAAGACTGGTCCCTAGGTGACAGCCAGCCAGGAAATGAGACCTCAGTCCCACCACTGCCAGGAACGGAATCAGGTCATCCACAGAATGAGCTGGGCAATGGATTGGCTGTAGAAACTGCAGAAAGGAAAGCAGTCCAGCCCACATGATTTCAGCCATGTGAGACTCAGAGCAGAGGCGCCAGCTGATCCATAATGCGCCCAGCTTTCTGACCCATGGAGACTGAGATAGTAAATGTGTGTTGTTTAAGCATCCATATTTGTGGCAATTTGTTACAGCAGCAATAGAAAACCAATAAACCAACTTTCCCTTTATCATTACCTTCACCCTGAATCAATGTTCTTATTTCTGCAGAAGGAAAGAGAGGAGAAATAATGAACTACAGTCATCTTGAGGCTATAAATTCAGCAACCCCCCCCCTTTCCTGCCTTTCGTTACATGTACATTAACTATATGTAAACAAATATCCTTTGCATTGTCCTCCCTTTAAATATTAGTGGTAAAAGTTGTCATTATTATCCATTCTGAAACCAGTCTTTAGGTTAGAAAATTTTAGTTAAATTATTTTAGTTGAAAAAGAATTTAATTTTTAATTTTCCTAATCTCTTTACATCTTTTTTTCTTTTTATTCCTTAATCAGAAAAAAAAGAGTAGGAGAAAGTGCTTTTATCATATTGGCAACCTTCATAGTACTCTCATTAAGAAACTTCTAGCATTTTATTACAACTTCCTCTGGCCAAAGAATTATGTCTCAGTAAACCTGTGATATGACATCATTCTTTCCCCAGAGTAGTGTTTATTCCTTACAGATCAATGACTGCATACCAGACACTGTGCTACGTACTGGATCCATGTTTTTCAAACTGTAGGTCAAGACCCATTGGTGGGTTGTAAAATTATATTAGTGGGCCATGACCAGAATTTTTAAAAATGTGTAAAAGAATAGAACAGAAAATATCAGAGTGCAACACATCATTCAGGTGAGTATTGTCCTATAAAATTCCCATTAAAGTTATGTGTCTCCGTGTGTGTGTGTGTGTGTGTGTGTGTGTATACATATATATATGAACACTAAGTAGTAATGTAAAAAATGTGTCTCCTTGCTGAGTACATGTGCTTGTGTGCTCAAAATCCTGAGAGGAGAATGGAGGAGAAAGGAACTGCAGCACAGCCATCCCCCCCATCCACCCCCCCACCCCCCGCCAGTGGGGAGAGGGAGGGTGTGATTTTTCTTTACTTTCCCTCTCTCTCTTTCTTCCTGGCAAGCACATGTGCCTTATAGGGGGAAAAAAAGAAAAAAGAAAGAAAAAAAAAAATGTGCTTCCTATACTAAAAATAATAAAAAGTCGATGTTTTCAATCCATCATCTCATTTAATCTTCATAAAGGTATGTATGGTATATACTATTATTATCTTTCATTTAAACTAGTACATGCCAGACATGAGCACACACACTTACAATCCAAACTGGCTGAGGCTGATGGTAGGTCATTCTCAGTATGCAGACCCTATTGGGAGTGCCTGTGTCACTCTTTCTCTTTCTTTTTCTTTCTCTTTCTCTTCCTCTCTCTCTCTCTCTCTCTCTAAAAATAAATTAATTAACTATTTAAATAAATAAATATAAGGAAACTAAGGCTGACAGTTTCAGCAATACGCTCAGGATTGAACAGCTAAAGAAATGACAGAATTGAGGCTCAAACCTAGGTCTCATTATTCAAGATCATACTCTTAACCAAACATCATTTTTCTTTCACAATATGGAGAAAAAAAAATTTTAAAAAAAAACAAGAGACAATACTGGTAAATGACCTAATACAAAGAAAATATATATAATTTTTCTGGACTACATTCATGCTTACATATTATAGATCAGCTCTGCCTTCCATCTTACCAACATAATTTCTTACACAATCATGTTTAAGATAAAGACTGCTTGATAATAACTGAATGCTCTGTTACCATTTCACTCCAAAGCCTTTACTGAAGTTAGGTATCCAGAAAAGCCAATGAATTAGCACAGTATACTTTTACCTTTTTGTGTTCAGTCAGGGCTTATAGTCAATAGTGTTATTGCCTATACCTAGCTTTATTTGGGCTTCTCCATCACTCTTCATCTCATCCTTCATAGCCACATTGATTTTCTCAAGTCCCACAACCACAACTCTCCCCTTCAACTTATCTAGGACGGCAGCTCAACAGCTGGTTTGTAGAGTCATGTGGTCTGTCCAGCAGTCAGCCATGAGCTGCTTTCAAGCTCTGCCCTTACAGACTCCACCCAACTTAATCTCACACACAGCGATGGAAATATTTGGAAATGCCATTATCCAAAAACTTCATTGGCATTTTTTTGCAAACTGTACATCCTTAAAAACAGCATGGAATTATCTGATATTTCTCTCTGTGTCCTACACTTCAGAGTCTAAACCCTAGTTTTCTCTGACAATTGGACTTCATAGGGCATCTGAGAGCAAATCATTCACATGGAGCTATCAAACCACAGTTACATTTTCTCCCTTTTATTTCCATTATTGGCACTAGGAACATGAGGAGAAAAAATATTTTAGGGGAAAGTAATTTATTTTTCCTGATATTATCTTCTTACCTTTCCTGCTTTTTGTGGAGAGAAACGGGATATGTTCCAAAGCAACTTTTGAGGATAGTTTAGAATTATCCCAAATCTCAACTGACAAATTATATGGTTTTTCTACAGATGTAAAACCAGTTCTTTTCCCTACCACGATGTGGCTGTTTGGCTTTTCAAGCGTTTTTGCAGATCTGACCTCAACAGGTAAAAATTATTGGAACTATCTGATTCCCTTCACATCCAATACTTGACTTCTGTCATTTTGCAAAAATTAAAGAAAAACTAAACCTTACTGTGCTACCAGGGCTTGGATCAAGTGACCAGCCAGACTACCTCACCCTGACAGTATTACTCTGTGAAAACCTGCACAGGAATAAAAATGACCTACCCAAAGCTCAGCATTTGGCACTCATATTATATGCATGTAAAAGGGGTAGAGCATGTTCATTTAAATTATATTACGTTAAATAAGACCCTGACTGCTCCAGTCCTTCCCATGGTGGGGTGCAAGGACTCCTGAGCCCCTTTTATGTAAACTCAGGACGTCTTTATTGACAGCCAGAGACAAACTTAGCCCCACTGCAGAACAAAGAGCCTTGATGACTACAGGACTGGCCTGCCAGAATGCCAGAATTCACCACCTCCACTGTTCCTCAAGGGTTTCAGAACCATAATCAATAAACTCACCATAAAAAGTCCTCATGGGCTCCTTCCCAGGAAAAGTGGATCCAGTCTTTGTGCAGAACTCTCCAAAAATGACAGGGTGAGAGGACAGGATTCTTTCTGAACCTTAAAGCTTTTGATCAAAATTCCTGAGTGGCCTGTTTAGAGTCTCTTTCAAGCAAATTGTTCTGGCATTTTGACTGATACAATTCTATTATTCAGCCAAGTACAGATCAATCAAATCTAACGTTCAAACTGATCAGTAAGATCAACCAAATTAAAACAAACCACTTTCCTGAATTCAGAAAGATAAAAAATTCCTCAGGTATGGAACATAACCAAAGTTTCTGATATAAAACTTACGAAAAGTTTCCAGTGGTCAGCAAACCTATTACCACCAACCTCAGGGAAAGTGTATCAGTTGCTGCTGCCAGGGCCTTCACTCTAGCATACTTTGTAAGGAGCTGCCATCACCAAAGTACCAACTATACTCTGACCTCTGCCCTCAAGCTGCCTAGACCACTTCAAAAATACCCCGAAACTTCCCTAACTACTGAAAACGCAGTACAGTCGTAGCCAATGTTGCTCTTGCAGAAGACACCAGCAAATCAGACAATGGTTCTAGTCCAGCAATACGACTAACTGGAAGTGCCTCACACCTCCTAAGGGATATGGGAACATGCCTTCAGCCCATTATGGGGAACTCCAACCTCTTTACAGCAATACATTTCAAAAAAGAAAGAGCAAAACATAGATACATACAGAGTTCATCTCAGTAACTCTGCCTTCTTCACCATCCTCAAGCAACTGTGGATAGAAATGAGGAATATAGGCACCAGCAGTTAGTGTAATGGCTATGTCGCTGGATTCCCACGTACTCGACCACTGTTTGTGTCCCGGACCCGGTGGCTTAAAACTCACGCCGGGCGCGTGTGTGTGCATGCCCAAGATCCTGAGAGGAGAATGGAAGAGAAGAGATTGCGGCATGGCCATCCCCCCTGGGGGGTGATTTCTCGCTTTCTGTCTCTCTGTCTCTCTCTGTCTTTCTGGCGAGTGCATGCGCCCTATAGCAAAAAACTCTAAAAAAAAAAAAAGAAAGAAAGAAAAAAATGAGGAATATAGGCTCTTTTAAAGCTGGGACTAAGGAACCAGAAGATGGCATAATGGTTACATAGCTGGATCTTCACATGGCTGACCATGGTTCGAGCTCTGGATCCAGAGGCTTCAAACTCACACCAGATGCATGTGAGTGTGTACTGGAAATCCTGAGAGGAGAATGAAGAAGGGATTGTGGTGTGGTCATGTCCCCAGGGGGCAATTTCTCACTTTCTGTCTCTGTCTCTCTCTGGTGAGCATATGCGCCCGATAGTAGGGACCAGCAGTTAGCGTAATGGCTATGTCGCTGGACTCCCACGTAGTCGACCGCGGTTCGAGTCCTGGAAAACTCACGCCGGGCGCGTGTGCGTGCGTGCCCAAGATCCCGAGAGGAGAATGGAGGAGAAATTGCGGCGTGGCCATCCCCCCTGGGGGGTGATTTCCTGCTTTCTAAACGCGCCCTATAAAAAACCTCTCCAAAAAAAGAAAAAAAAAAAAAATAGATAAGACTGAATCTCCAGTCTTGCCCATGATCCAGCATCCTAACACACCCTTAGTTCTTCCAACAATAAAGCACATCAGCTGAACCTGCCAGCAGACAATTCTACCCTCCTTTGACCTTGGCAACATGGAAAGAGCACCACTTTCCCACTGATCTGATAGTCACTATTTGAATAATTACTCTGGATAATCACTACAAATAAACTTCCTATAATAGTAGCTGTTCCATTTCTGGTTTTAATGTTATTCACCTTCATCCAAATAAACATCATTTCCCAATGCCTGGAAAGTTCCAAGCTTGTTCCAAATTTATATATTACTTTTCCATTATCTCAGGGCAGCAATAATAATAATAATAACAGTTATAACATCTTCCTTCTCCTAGAAGAATCCTGGCCACTTCTTGTACTTTTCTGGTTTAGAATTCTCTGATGGGCCTATTTTTTTTTTTTCTTTCTCCTCCTCCTCCTTAGTGGAAAATGTTACTTCTAACTGCTGGATTTAATTTAATTTAATTTAATTACAGCATTTTCCACACATGCCCACAGGCTCTTGGTAATGGTTGCATTTTTAATAAATCTAATATATAATAATGACTTTGTTTTTAATTTTCCACTGAGAGTTGGATCCTGAGTTGAATACAGAGCTCCAGACTGGGCCGTCTGGTTCACTCCATGTGATTGAGTTTCAGGGAACCGAGGGGCTCCTAATTGGAAAATGGCTGTGTTTTCACCCTCTGTCCCTACACACCTGTGTTTAATGTCCTCAGCAAGCATCCCACAGGACATGAAATGACCATTTGTTGCAGTCGAAATGATCAAACTGGTTGTGCAGGCATTCCTCAGGCTGGACTATGAAAGGAAAATGAAGGCATATAAATGGTGCCTGGCCAAGACCATCATGCAGAGATTTTGTGGATAGCACACTTTGGTAGTGGCCTTCACCAAATGGCCCACTGCTCTCTCTCTTTAGGCACAAGTCACTGGGCCAACTCACACCTCTAATTTAACATAGTCCAACCTGAGTATGAGTTCTATAACCACTGAGGTCTCCTTTGCAAAGATCATTGATTGATGTTCATTAATAGGCCTCTTTATGACTGCCCAGGTTCAGTTAATCCAACTGTATGATAAATTAACAATGTTTGGGTTTGGTAAGGTTTTTTTGTTTTTCTGTTTGTTTGTTTTCATTTTGCAGGGGAGGGGGCGACTGTTTGTTTGTTTACTTCTTTTCTTGTCTTTCTCCCCAGTGCCAGTGCTCAGGGGAGAGCTCAGCATCACAATACATTCTCGATGGTATATGGAGCTACTTTTATTGGGTATTACCAGATGTCAGACACCTTCTAAGAATGTTGCTAGTACTACTTCATATAAATTACTCATGCTGTTGCTTCATTCTATCAATGAGAGACTGGAGACCTACAGAGGTTAAATAACCTGCTCAAGTTCACCCTGTTAATAAATGGGAGGGTCTACAGTCTTAACCAATAGGCTGTGCTCACCAACTAAAGACCTGTACAACAAAATCTGCAGCAAAGCACTGAGAGAACATTCTACTTTCTTAATCAATTGGGCAGCCTCTTGGAATCAAGTGGAACAAGACCTAAGATCTTCTAGTCAATAAGTGAAATATGCCCACAAAAAACTTCACAATGAATTCTAAACAGCTATGAGAAATTTGGGTAAACAGAATAAGCCAGAGCCTTCCAAGCAAAGTGAAAGAAGTCCTGCTACAATCTAGTGGGTTGTTGGGAAAGTCATGATGCATTTTTGCATAGAAAAATATGTTGTGATTTTCCTTAATACATCACTGGATCTAATGCATCACTTGACCATTGGTGACAGCTACTTCAAAGGCATGAGATGGTTTCTCATTCCCTTCCAGGTTCTGAGGAGGTCTGAGGCTCTTTGACCTGCCTCTCTCACAGTAGAGGTACAGGGTATAACTGCTTAGCTGCAGCCTAGAATTGGCTCCTCAGCAACAGGGAATCCTACCATTTGTGTTGCAGTTGCTTAGCCCTTTTGTTTCCACATTGTCCTTTCTGACATGTAGGATACGAATCGCAGGGAGCTGAGTACCTTCCACTATTTTCAGTAATAAATTATCTAAATCTAAAAGCTTGCTCTACTTTACCAATCAGATCAGTCAAGCCTTAGCCTTACTTTGTGTCTCATCTGTGCTTCATAAGTTGTCCCATCAAGTCAGTCATCTACTCAGACAATGCAATGAAATCAGCTAAAAAGAATGTTTAATTAAGGGACCAGTAGTTAGCATAATGGCTATGTCGCTGGACTCCCATGTAGCAGACCCACGGTTCAAGTCCCAGAACCGGGGGCTTAAACTCGCGCGTGTGCGTGTGTGCACAAGATCCTGAGAGCAGAAAGGAGGAGAAGGGATTGTGGCATGGCTGTTCCCTCTGGAGGGTGATTTCTCGCTTTCTGTCTCTCTCTGTCTTTCTGGCGAGCGCATGTGCCCTATAGCAAAAACCTCTCCAAAAAAAACAAGGATGTTTAATTAAAATTCTCTCATTTCAACTGACACTGTAAACTGATACAAAAAAAATTTCTTATACATGTACATATACTGCGCGCGCGCGCACACACACACACACACACACATACACACATATACACGAGAGTCTACTGAAAGCACCCCTGAGAGATATAGAAAAGTCACCCACTGAGGAGCATTTGCCTCTATTGCCTTTTGCTAAGCAAGTTGGTGGTGATTTGGGACAAATAAATGCAAATGCATTCAGTTTAACAAAATTAATATTTATTTTCTATAAACAAACCCGGTAGAATTCTCAGCGGGCACATATTTCCACATCAGAATTTAAAATGAAGTATGAATTCTGAATTTCAGAATCTGTGTGACTCCAAATGCTGAGATGTGTCTGAGGATGGATCCCATTTACTCATCCGGTCTCATATGGGCCATAACAATAAAAAGAACGCAGGGAACTCCCTGTTATATGGCAGGATTTGAGAATGGTCTGTTCTGGTTAATAAATACACAGATTGCCAATTTTTCAAATAGTTATATTCAAAGAATACGTGAAAAAGGATTAACACTAAAAGTGCCGTGAGCTTCTTTTAAGCTAGTTTTGATTATTCAAGAATAATTTATAAGACACAATAAGTCATTATTATGTAATCTAATTACTATGGAATACTAAAAAAAAATAAATTAAAAAAAGTAGAGATTATCCTGTCCAAAAGGCCCAAACAATTCACTGAAGAGGCAATATTTTCACCGATCACACTAGAAAACAAAATAGTATCATCAAAGGCCTTGGAATTACCTTTGAGAAAACTAATTCTCTTATTGACAGGGGTAGTTAAAGATTATCTGATGGAAGAATGCCAAATCACCATATTTTGCTTTTTAGTTTCTTCAAGTCTCTTTCCATTTCACTGAATTGATCAGCTGTTATAAATCTCATCTATAATTAGCTTCATGGACTCTACACACAAAGGAAAAGTTAAATCACTCCCTTCTGAAAAATACAAATGTGTTCGACGCGCCCTAATCTCACTGGTATACTTACACACACAAAAAGGTTACTACAAAGCCAACAATCTTTCCAGTTGGACTCCTTAACTCTGTTTTATTAAGAATGATGTCATAGACTACTCCTTACTTTACTTCAAATTTTTTTTTTAATTTTACATTTCTTTCCCCAATTGAAAGATCTAACCATGAAGATAATCTTAAAACTATGGTCATCTGAAATCCATTCAGTAGGTTTCAAATACATAAGGGAGAAGGCTAGGGAGGTGGGAGGGGGCAGCTGATACAGATGATAATAATAATTCCCATTCATGGAGCACTCAATGTATAGGCACTCAGGTAAATCCTTAACAAATATTTAATTCTCATAACACGTTCATTTCTCTGTTTAGTGTTTAGGAACTGGGGCTTGAATAGTTCAGTAACTGATCCAAGTTTAAAATGCTTCACATTTGGGACCAGCAGATGGCGTAATAGTTACGACTCTGGACTCCCACCTGGCTGCCACATTGCAAGTCCTGGACCTGGCAGCTTCGAACTCACTCCAGGCATGCCCAAAATCCCGAGAGGAGAATGGAGGAGAAGGGATTGTGGTGTGACCATCCCCCACCTCCACCCCCGGGGGTGATTTCGAGCTTTCTGTCTATCTGTCTCTCCAGGGAGTGCACACACACTATAGGAAAAATCTCTCAGGAAAAAAAAAAAAAAAAAAAAGATTCACACCTATGTCTGTCTAAGTCTTTTACCCTGCTTCCAGCCACTGTACACTTGGACCCAGAGCCACAGAAGCATGCTGCAGATAGTCCCCAAGGTCTTTAATCTGGAGGTAAAACATATGGGTTTATAACTCTCGCCCTCTCTTTTTTTTTTTTTAATTTTTTCCAGAAGGCACATGCACTCACTCGAGAGAAGGGGGGTTGTGAGAAAGCAGCTCCTATGGGGAATGGTCACAACAACTGCAATGTCTTCTCCTCCGTTTCTCCCTCCTTTTGGGATTTTGGGCATGCAAGTACATGCACCCGACATGTTTCTCAAGACAGGTCCAAACTCGAGACACAGATTTGGCCATGTAAGATCCAGCCATCTTATCCACCATGCCAGTGGCTGGCCCAGGCTTATAACTCTCATGGCAGAGCAAGGAGGTCTGAAGTTATGAAAAACAAGTGGCAGGAAGACTGTAAGAGGCAGGCTACTGCAATGGATTAATCTGTTTTTTCCTTCTCACTGAACTGTTAACACTGTAAGGACAGATACTCTGTCTCCTCAATTTTAATTCCTCAGTGTCTAGGAAGCTGCTTTGTGGTCAAAGTTTTAAATAAACTTTGTCAAAATGATCCTTTTAAATACACTTTGTCAAAATGACCCTCTTAACATTATTTGCTCACATAACAGGTTTAAGGAATGAGTAGAACATAACCAGATATAACCGAAACACTTTATCCTCTCAGCATCACCTCTTGAACCCCACTGTGGCCAAGTCCATTCTTGGTCCCAGGTGAAACCTTGGACAGGTCCCACAGCTTTCCTGAGCATTCTTAGACAATAGAAAATGCAATCAAGTTCAAGAGTCACCCAGCTCCATCTAGACTAATACTATATACAAACTCTTACCCAGCTCAGGCCCAATCCCTGAGGAGAGTGGGGTTGGGCGTAGGGAGAAGGTACTTCCTTCTTTTGTCCCACTTCCTCCCCAACCTACTATCTGCTGTTTCTCAGCTCTCTGGGAACAGGCTCAGGAGAAAGTGATGAGAGAGAAGGGGCAGGGAAGTCTAATCTAACAGGAATGGTAATATATTTGGCACAGTCTCTCTTTCATGGGTCTTTTATGGGTCCTTTGGAAACTGCTTCTATCTTTCTTGACAAGGGTCACAACTCTCCATCTGCTGTCCCCTCATAACATCCACCAGGCCTTAGGTTTCCAGCGCTCAACCCTTCTGAGGGTTCCTGTGCTTCTTGAGAAGTAATGCTGGGATAGATACTTGTAAGTGGATCCAAGGAAAAGTCCTTTTCATAGGCTCCACATTAATCCCTAGAAAACCTGCTCATTATAAATAGAAGGTTTTCCCATCATAGACACATCTTCTGCTCCCACCAAGCAGGTGTAGGTTCATTCTTGGTCTCTTGATGTCAGGCTTCCCCAGGAGGAGTATTAATCACAGCTTTTGTTTTCTCTGTTCTGATGCTTTGACATGGGGTGGCCTTGCTGACTCTATATGGACTGCTTCCACTAGAGTCAGGCAAACTCAGAGACAGTAAACAATTCACTTCAAATGCAAACCAACCAATCCAGAGCCCACCCCAACCACCTCCTGTATGGGGTTCCACACTCAAGGCCATTTCTATCTGCCCTAATCACATAAGGGCCAAGTACCAGGCAACTAGACACAGGCACAATGCCCCAGAGTCTGGCTAAATGATTCAAATTGGCCAATTCTAAACCTGCTTGCCCTGCCTTGCCTATTCCTTCCAATGGAGACCATAGAAATGGCTTTTGTCCATAGTTTCTACTCTCTCTCTGCCTCCTGACAAATCCTGGTGCTTCCCAAGAGGTCTCCCATGGCTGGCATGCCCCCTTCTTTTGGGAACTGTAAGTGAAAGCTATTTTCTTTTTTGCTATTGTTTGCTTATTTGAGAGATTTTTGCTATAAGTTCATGGGCTTGCTGGAGAGACGAACTGAAGGAAAGTGAGAAATCACCCTCCAGGGGGATGGCCACACTACAATCCCTTCTCTTCCATTCTCCTCTTGGGATTGTGGGCATGAACCCACTGGTGCCTGGCATGAGTTTCACGCCACCAGGTCCAGAGTTTGAACCGTGGTCAGCCATGTGAAAGTCCAGTGTCTTAAACACTGTGTCACCTGCTGGGCCAAGTGAAAGCTATTTTCAATAGCAGTCACCTCCTAATCTGTTGGCCTTAGTATGCCTCAAATGTTCTCTAATACACTATCTTTTTTGCTTGTTTGTTTGTTTGTTTGTTTTTAATTCTGGCCGTTTGTTTATTTATCTTAAACATTTACTTAGTTATTTGTTCCTTGTGATTTTCAAGCCACCAGGTCTGAGACTTGAACTGTGGTTGGACATGTGGAAATCCAACACCTTAACCACTATGCCAACTGCTTGCCCCAATATCATGGTTTAAAACAGGAGGGCAGCAAGCACCAGATCCCATGTTTTCCAAACTCAGGAACATTTACTCAATCCTATGAGCTACCTTCATTTGGTTTAAGGTGAAGGGTCTCATGCCCCACCCATTTCCATGGGGAGGAATCTGGCCATGCTGCAGGTCTAGCCAAAGGAATTCTTACTCTGCTAGTCCATTACTGTTGCTATAACTGATTACTCAAGATGGGTGATTTATAAGGAAAGGGGGTTTATTTGGCTCATGATTCTGGAGACTGGAAAGTCCAAGAGCCTGGTGTCAGCATCTGTTCAGCCTCTGAAGTTACATTACAACATGGCCTTAAAAAGTGGGAAAGAAAGCAGACGTGTGTAGGAAGACAGAGCAAGATCTGCAGGCATCCTAGCTTCACATCAACCTGCTCTCTTGGGAACTAATCCCTAAGAGCCCACTTGTTCCTACGAGCTGCCATTAAACTATTTATGAGGGACTGCCTGCTTCCACCCCTTGTGCCACCCCTCCAGCACACAAGCACCTCCCACTAGGTTCCATCTCCCAACACTGCACCATTAAGTGTCAAGTTACTACATAAATTTCTGCTAGGACACTCAAACCAGATTATTCTCCAGTCTCTCCTGAACAACCTTCAGCATCTTTTATAACCTAGAGATGAGTGACATGCAAAAGATGACACAATTGGTTTCACCATCCCTAGCACGTTCTGTGTAGGGGCTCTGCCACCTCTGATATCATTATCAGCTCTGGGGCATCACCCAAAACAAACACAGGAAGGGTCTACTTTAGTATCCTCTCACATAGGCCTTCTGGTTCTATGGCACTCTCCTTTTGCAGGAAAGGCACAGAGTTGTCAACAGTATGTCTAAAAAGAGCTCCACTTAGCAAATACAAACCTACTCTCATTTTACAAAGGAGGAAACAGCTCCATAAGTGAAGCATTTTGTCCAAGACTTTCATATAAAATTAGAAGAAAGAACACAAAAGAGAAGAAAATAAACAAACCAAACAAAGTAAAAGAAGTCAACAGCAACAATACTAAAAATCTCACTTAAAAGCTGGCTATACGTCATATCAAGATAGATATCAGCTGCACTGAATAAGGGCCCCTGCTCTGTGTTTCAGCAGGCCCCTGAGCACACCCTATTGTGACTTCACTGTCGGACCCGCCGACGGCAAACAGTTCCTGAGTTGGGGGGCGAGGATTAAAGAAAAGACAAGAAGACAGGATAGAAACGGGAGAACTGCCAGTCAATACTGGTCAGCCATGAGTTAAGTTTATTGTTAGTATTTATATATACTCCAGAGACTTCTGTAATGTAAGGTTTTAAGTCCTTACTGAATTTGTCTGGTTGTTATAAGAATACTTTGGAACATTCAGTTCAAAACAACCCCAAGACATTTTGCTCATAACAATCCAGCCACCCAAGGCTATGTCCAGATAAAGACCCTGCTCTTATTCTGGTGGTCACATCCTGCACATTCCTCACGTCTCCTCTTTGGTTCCCCACACTTCATTTTGTCATGGTTGCCTTACTTCCTGTCTCCTCCCTAGGTCCTGAGCCACTAAAGGGCAAGATTTAATTTGGCTCCAGTACCTTCCATATTCAAAGTTCTGAGATAACAAATATGAATGAGTTATGGTTCTTGTCCTCAAAGAGTTTACAATCTAATTTCAACAGGTAGAGTATGAGAAGGGTGAAAATAAACAGATAATTTTAATATACAGTAGTAAAGGTAATGATTATGGTATGTCCAAAGTCATGTGAAAGCTAAGAAGGGAGTCAGACAAGCAAAGAGGTCTTCTTATAAAAAGTGTGAGCTCTCTCTTGAAAGCTGAGAGGGGATTATTAACACGTGGAATTACCTGTTCATGTTACGTATTTAGAACTACCAGTCCTTTGAGAGACTGGAGAGTCAAGTTCAAGTCAAGAAGCAAAGGGAGACAAGCTAAACAGGCAGTCTGAAGTGGGGCTGGCCACAAGAAAGAGCTTCAATTTACGGAAACTGAAGTTTTTGAGGACTAACTTCCTGAAAGACCATAAGGTGCTGGAAGAATTTGCATCTGCTCAGAGAGAAAAGGAGCAAGAAGTAGGTAAGGAACTTGAGGAGCCCAATGAAGGTCAGGCCATATAAGGCAACTTCAAAAGAGTTCATGGAAAAATGGAACTAAATTACAAGTTTACTTTGGTGCAAAAAGTTTTGAAATCCTTATGTAGTTTTTCCATAATATGCACTTTCCATGAAGTTTTTGAAGACCCTCAAACATGCTCCTATGTAAAGTGTATGCTCTTCTGAATATATCAAGTCGAATTCCCAATCTATATTTCCGTTTATTTAACTTCATGAATTCTAGAATTTACAAAGCTGAATGTTTGCTCGGGCCTACAGTAAGACAATCTGATAAAGCAGGCCAGCTGGCTACACCAGCAGTATTTCTTATGCTGAGATTATTTCTATGAGGAGCTGTAAAGGTAATAATATGTAATCAGGAAGAACTCTTTACTGATTTGGAGCATGGCAGATCCTTTCTGTGCTATTTTTTAATGTGGTTAAAATATATATATTTTTTTAATTACTTGCTAACTATAGTATCTCCTTCCCCCTACTCTTAAACTATAATGAAGATTTAATCCAGGAAGTTGAATTTGGCCTACATTTATTTCATCACATTCCACAGAAATTGATTTAGAGAATAATTCTAATCGGTGGTAGAAATTTTAAAAGTGCACAGGTCCAAACTCAAACCCCATCAGCCAACAGGCAATTGGTTTATAGTATGCAAATATCTTCGCAGGGATCCCTAGGGAAATAATTTTCCCTTTTCTACTTTGAATTAGTCCTTTGGAGCTTTTAAACTCAAAATCAGAAGTTTCCTTTTACTAAAGGTCAGCCCTGGAAAATCTCTTCCTAGCCTACAAAACAAGATCCCTTCTGGGATTCCCTAGCCGAAGTTGATTTCCTGAATCTACCACACACTCATTCTCATTACTGTTTTATGTACTCTAATTGAGGAAATTACTGTCCCCAACAAGATCCCCCTGCTTCTCTGTAAGAGGTATGCCAGGAGAATTATTGCTAAATATTTCAATGCATTCTTATATTTGCCAGCTGAAGGGAGGAACTTCACCAACATCATTACTTCCCTCAATCAGCACTTCTTTCTTTCTTTTTTTTAAAGAAAGATATTTTTAAGAATTATTTTATTTAACTTTACTTATTTATTTTAATTTGACCAGTGAGACAGAGACAGAGAGAGAGAAACAGAGAGACAGAAAGCAAGCCACCAGGTTTGGGACTCAAACAGCAGTCATTCATGTGGGAGTCCAGCACCCTTAACCACCAAGCCACCTGCCAGCCCCAGCACTTATTTATTTATAAATGTATAACAATAACCAACAGAGAATAACCTGTTGATTGCCGTAAAGATGATTGCTGGTGGGGACCAGCAGTTAGCATAATGGCTATGTTGCTGGACTTCCACGTAGTCAACCGTGGTTCGAGTCCCGGACCCGGTGGCTTAAACTCACGCCGGGCGCATGTGCGTGCGTGCCCAAGATCCCGAGAGGAGAATGGAGGAGAAGGGATTGTGGCATGGCCGTCCCCCCAGGGGGTGATTTCTCGCTTTCTATCTCTCTCTCTCTCTGTCTGGCGAGTGCACACACCCTATAGCAGAAATCTCTCCCCCCCCCAAAAAAAAAAGATGTTTGCTGGTGAAATTTTTAAATTCTTGTTATTTGAATTCACTCCTTCCATTGATGTTAAGATACATCTCTACAGTTATCCCTATCTCTTTATTCACCCAAGTTAAAAAAATAATGATAATCATCATAGGCTTGGGGCACAGCCTTAAGAAAGTAGGCATTATAAAAGAATGCCAAATAACCAAAGCAGTATATCTAAAGGGAGCAGAATGTTTCCTGAATTGTGTCATAGTTACAGCAACTACGTCAATAGATGTATATAGAAAATACTATGCTTAGAAAATAAAAGAAAGCTCAGAAAGTTATAGTGCTTACTACTGGCCATATGGCTAGAAAATACCAAAATATGGATCTGGAGTCTTCCAGTCTTGAAGCTGCCTGGCTGCATACCTGGTGTTCTCCCAGTGGGTCTCCCATGAGGAGGAAGTGACTGTCCCCTGGAAAGAGCTAACTGGACCACAATTGCATTATTAGATATAGCTATTAATAATTAGTGCCATTTAAATTATGTAGCTCTAAATTTATAACTATCTCAGTCATTATACTTTATAATATTTCTCTACTGCTATATAAACAAAACTAAATTCAAATGTAATATTTTCATCATCTCTCTATTCAAATAATTTCACCAGCATTCCATTAAAAATTATCAAGTTCAAATTCTTTATAGGGCATTCAATGTATTTTGTTTTTGTTTGTTTAATTTTAATTATAGGGCACATGTGATCACCAGAGTTGGGGGGTGGGGAATAGTGAGAAATCACCCCTAGAGTTAATGATCACTGCAATATCTTTTCCATTCTCCTCTCAGGATTTTGGGCATGTACACACAAGTACCTGGCATGTTTTTCAAGTCGTCAGGTCCAGAATTTGAACTACAAAGTTAGCGCCATGAGGGATCTAACTACCTTAAACATCATGCCACCTGGCTGGCCCAATGCCCTTTGTTCTAAATAAGAACTTTTGACACTGAATTACTATGGGTTCTAGTTTTCTAAACTGGAGTAGACTGTGGTGAGCCAAAAGGACCTTCAGCCTAGACATGAGAAAGGCCTAAGGTAAATGATAGAGAAGTCTCTCTATTTGGGATATATTCAAAATTCTACATAATAAAAAGTACTTTTAATTATATTTTAACAATACAGTTAGTATCTCCAACTTCAGGTTTCATGTGTCACCATCATCATTTTGGCCACCTCTTAGTAGTATTACTATGTAATATCCTATACAATATGTCCTTGTCTTACCTTAGAGTTATGTCCCAATAAACCCAGCAAACATTTAAAATATCATAAATTAAAAATGCATTTAACACACATTAAATCTGATGAACCCAGTAAACATCATAGCTTAAGCTAGCCTACCTTGAATGTGCTCAGAATACTTACATTTGTCTACAGTTGGGAAAAAATCATCTAGTTCAAGCCTGTTTGATAATAAAGTGTTCAATATTCCATGTAGAATATTGAATACTGTACTGAAAGTAAATAACAGAATGGTTTACGGGTACTCAAAGTATAGTTTCTACTAAATGCATATATCACTTACACACCATAGGAATGTCAAAAATTGAAAACTAAACTATAGTTGAATATTACCTATATATTTTTCTTTACATTGACTTTAAACTGATCAACTACTTTACCAAAACTTGTACGAATAATGATATTTAAGAAATTAAAAATACAATGAACTAGGGATATCATTTTCTAGTCTGCATTAACACCAAAATAAAAATAATTAAACATGTGTCATCTACCATAATCATTCATACCAACAATGGTCCACAGACCCTACTTGAAAAACACCAAGAGAAAAGTTAACAAGAAAAAGTAGATTTATTAGATTGAAACAAGGGAATATTGAGGAGAAAAGTGAACACTGCCTTTGTGAGGTTTGATGGGACTAAGACCCTGAATGCCAGGTTTAAGAGCTTGGGTTCTTCACTGGTAACATTTCAACTACTAATGTAATAACTAACTAAATTCCTGATCTCTTCCACCACAAATCAGCTCCTCTCACAATCTTCCCCTTTTGATTAAATGATGCCTCCTACCCATTCTCCCTGCCACTCAGGCTGAAATCCTTAGTTCTCTTTCTCTTTCACCCATAGCCTATCCACCAGCAAATCCTTCAACTCTACTTTCAAAATATATCCGCCATTTCTTACCATTACCACCACCACTCCCCATTTGCAGCCTTGTGTCCTCTTGCTTGGATTGTTAAAATAGCCACCTAATGCCTTCCTGCTTGCTCCTTATCTCCCTGCAGTCCCTTCTCCACAAAGCAGGAAGAAGCACCTTTTATTATTAAGAAACAGAATAAATCCCATTCACTGATTAGTTGGGAAAAGTAAAAGTAGGTGACCCAGAGAATGCCAGAATTTGAAATAAATAAAGGAAGGAGGATGAGGACAAATGAGGATAACTCTTTGGCTCAGTTCGCTGAGGACAGTTATGGTAGATACCTGTGACCCAGTGTAATTATTAATCACATTCCTTTCACTCCAAAAAGTGTCCCAATTCAGACAATAAATTATCTAGTCACCCTAGAAATTGCCTTGATAATAAGGTTTGTGATAGATGAGTCACTGATGAGAAATACTAAGATATTTTCTTGAATTCAATAATTCTTCATTTTTCTTTTCACCTTTTAAAGGCATTTCTGTGAAGATTTAAACAACTTGCCACTGTTGTCTAGATGTTCTTTGAGGCGAAATGTGTCTTTGTTAATATGATTTCTTTCTTTTGGCTCCTAGCTGGTTTCACTGGGCTTCTAAAGAAGCCAAGACCCTCCATCTGAAAAATCAAGTGAATTAACGCCAGAAATTTTGCTAAGTTAATCATTTCTGAGTTCTTTCCACTCAAGACTCCATTGAAGCTTTAGAAGAAGATATCACAATTAGGGGAAATAAAATTTACCTTCAACAATCTCTTTTTCACTTGTCCAAACCTTTTTCAGCCTAATGTATGTCTCCAGTAACATCTTAACCTCATGGCCACACCTTCTTCCATTGTGTATCCTTGCTGCACTTCAAGATTTCATCTTGGGACATAGCGTAATGGCTATGTCGCTAGACTCCCATGTAGTCGACTGTGGTGGCTTAAACTCAAGCCAGGCACGTGTGTGTGTGTGTGTGTGTGCCCAAGATCCCGAGAGGAGAATGGAGGAGAAGGGATTGCAGCCTGGCTATCCCCCCTGGGGAGGGTGATTTCTCGCTTTCTGTCTCTTTGTCTCTCTCTGTTTTTCCGGTGAGTGCACGTGCCCTGTAGCAAAAACCTCTCAAAGAAAAAAAAAAAGATTTCATCTCTAAGGACATAGAGTGAATGTAAGCTTCACATGATGGTCCACAATTCAGATTTTAAATTTGTACTGGATGTTTATGCAAAGAAAGAAATGCAGAAAAAATCTGCAATGTAATTTGAAAACTCCAGACAATACTGGAATATGGTGAAAACACACAGTACTATGTTTGGAATCTAGGTCAACATTCATTCTTATGTAAGTTTTATGAAGCGGGGCTTGCTCTATGAATTGTGGTCCTAAAAATTTTAATCAACTGCAAAAGAACCACGATAATTTGCAAAGGTTCAAGAATTAAATGGTTCAAGATATTCGAACTAAAGGGATCTCCTGGTTTCTTTCAAACTAAGTTGCTCCAGCAAGGGTTAACTAAGTGCAAGCAAGCCCAGGTGATATTTTTATATTTCCAGGAAACTCTCATGCCAGGATTCAACCCTTAGAGAACGATAAAATCTTTGTTAAAACTCACAGAAGTAGGAATTGAGACCAGAAACTAAGACATTCTCACCCTACCAGTGTATTTAGCAGCATAGCTCAAATTGGAAGAGCTGGTCAGGAAACTTGTCTCAGTCCTTGCAGAGGGTGTGTCAAACTCACAGCTCCCATTGTGACCTTCCCATTTCCTGCAGAAGGTAAAAGGACCTTCCCAGAGGTCAGGAGGCAGATATGAAGCAGCTCTGCTCCAGCAGCCCCTCAACCCGGTATCCAGAGGTGCTGACAATGTGGGTCACAGCCAATCCTGGGGAAGTACGTGGGGAAGTGGGTCTGATGCTTCAAAGTGATGTCCCTTCTTCTTATCACCTCTTTTCTCCACCACATGGTCAAGTCCTACCCTGGAGTGATTGTACTAATGGGAGGTCTCAGAATCACCTGAGAAAATTTTTCTTGCTTTATACGCCTACTTTTACAATTCAGAGCAGTATTTCCAACATGAATTTCATCAGCTTTCTATTTTTCACTGATGGCATTGTCATTGCTGGGGTTTGGGGGAGGAAAGTGGAGTTAATACAACAAGTGCCAGATTTTTTATCAGGAAGGAGAACCTTGTTTCAAGACTGCTACTAACTTACCATGTGATTGGAGATGTATTGCTTAGCCTCACCAGGATTCAATTTTCCTATCTGTAAAATGAGAATTTGAGGGGCCAGCCAGTGGCGGAGTGGTTACAGTGCTTTACTCCCACATGGCCAACTGCAGTCTCAGACCCAGCAACTTGAAAATCACACTGGGTGCATATGCATGTGGGTCCAAAATCCCAGGAGGAGAATGAAGGAGAAAGGACTGCAGCATGGGCATCCTCCCTGGAAGGTGAATTCTCACTTTCCCTCTCTCTCTCCGGTGAGTGCACATGCCCTACGGCAAAAACCTTAAAAAATAAAGAGAGAGAGTCTGCAGTAAGTAAGTATAGTATGATAGAAAGTACACAGGTCTAGGATTCACAAGTGCTGTTTTTATTTTTCTTGGAAAGGTTTTTGCATTAGGGCACATGCAATAGCAGAAGAGAGACACAGTGAGAAGGAAAGTGAAAAGTCACACACCCCCACCCCCAGGCAGGATGTTCACACCATAATTCCTTCTCCTTTGTTCTCCTCCTGGGATGTTGGGTGCACAGATACCAGGCAAGTTACTGAAGCCACTGGATCTGGGATTCAAACCACTGTCAACCATGTGTGAGTCCAGTGACATAACCGCTATGCCACCTGCTGGTCCCAACAAGTGCTCTAAAACCTAAGCACATAATTTAACTTCCCTTTGCCTCACTCTCCTTTCATTTAAAAGGAGATGATAGTTTCTATACTATCTCTAATTTTCAGGGCTATTTTATGAGTCAAATAAGATAATGTAAGAATTCTCTAAAAAACATTCAGTGATACATAAACATGCAGCTTTACTCCAATTGTCACTCTACCCACCATCGGCTAACTTTTCTTTGTATTCTAAAATCATTATTTCAAAATCTTTCAACATGAAATACTACTCATGATACTTTCAAAAGTCTTTCACGTTATGTTTTGAAATAGGATATGATCGAAAGCCAGCACCAACATCCACTTCTTCTGGCAAAGAACACCAGATGTCTCAGATGTTTTGAGGGTACAGCCAAACATGTAAGTCCCAGTCTGAACTCCGGGGTTGGGAAGTGTTTAAAAGCAATTTTTTAAATGTTAAATCTCCTAAAATAAAGTAACACATAGAAAATATTTATGCACTCAACTCAACCAACGTTAGAAATGGAATTTAGGTTTGGGAATATTCTGCATGTATTGTCCTGAAAAGCCACTGAAGCTTGTCAAATGTTTCATACTTGTAGAGTTGAAGGTCCCAACCTGGTGTTCCTGCATTCAAACTTCTAGAATTGATAGATATGTTCATGTGGAAAGGGTTTCACAGATGTGGATATATGTCAACCCTATAAATTATGTCCTTCCATTATCTGCACTTTTTTTATACCAATTATGCTTCAATAAAATGCTTTTAAAGGAGAATATAGGGTGGTTGACATAGACAAAACATCCTGAAGGATTTACTCCAGCTGTCAGCAGGGGCCATGAGACTGGAAGGTTTGGATTGGGCATGAAGGAAGGAAAAAAAATGAAATTTTGCTTTTTACTTTCCTATATTTGTGTTGATTAACTCAGCTATAATGAGCACATATTACAATTTAATAAATTGAATTTCAAACTTTATCATTTAAAAGTGAGAATTGTTGGGACCAGCAGTTGGTGTAATGGCTATGTCGCTGGACTCCCATGTAGTCAACCGCAGTTCGAGCCCTGGACCCGGTGGCTTAAATTCACATCAGACGCATGTGCATATGTGCCCAAGATCCCAAGAGGAGAATAGAGGAGAAGGGATTGTGGCAAGGCCATCCACCTTGGGGGGTGATTTCTCGCTTTCTGTTGCTCTGTCTTTCTGGCGAGTGCACGGGCCCTATAGCAAAAATCTCTCTGAAACAAACAAAAAAAAAAAGTGAGAATTGTTTTCAACTTGCATGCTAATTTTAACAAATTGCTTTTCTTTAAGAATTACTTTATTTAACGTTATTTATTCATTCGTTTATTACAATTAGACCACAGAGAGACAGAGAGAGAAAGCAAGCCTCCAGGTCCAGGACTTGAACAACAGTTGTCCATGTGGGAATCCAGTGCCTTTAACTACCATGCCACCTGCCGGCCCCAACAGATTGCTCTTTAATGATAAATTTCTAGCAAGGAATGAGACACAGAGAAAGCCATTTTCCTAAAGGGGGGAAAGTTGTAGGGCAGTGTAGTAAGTGGGGAAAGGTAGGCCCAGGTGGGAGGTTCCAGAGGGAGGCTTTGCATATCCAGGAACAGCCTGAAGAACAGCTCTGAAGCAGCTTTAGGAAGAACCCAAGCCTGGGAATTAAGAGGCCTCCCTTCTGTGAAGGTTCTACCACTATCTGGGGTCAAATCCCAGGTTGGTCAAAGGCAGGGCCCAAGAATCTGCACTGCAGTTTTCAAAGTGATTCTGTTTAACATTATATTGCACATTCTGGTGACTATAATTATTAATAATATATTTTATATTTCAAAATTGCTGAAAAGATATGAAATGTTTTATTACAAAGTGTATGAGGTGATTGATATGTTAATCAGTTTAATCATTCCATGATATATATATATGCATGTATATACACATAGCATAACATTGCACAGTGCCCTATAAATACATACCACTATTATTTGTGAAATAAAACTCAATTGAAAAATTTTTAGACCTGATATATATATATATATATATATATATATATATATATATATGTGTGTGTGTGTGTGTGTGTGTGTGTGTATGTGTGTGTGTATGTATATATATATATATATATATATATATATATATATATATAATTCCACAGTCTAGGTCTATGATTAATAATGAAATGTATGCTTTTGACATTTAAAAATCATGATGGTGATGTGCAGTTGAGTTTAAGAACAACAGTCTTAGATGGTCTAGACAGTTATTGTAGTTTTTTTAAAAGTCTAAAATGCTTATTGTCACTTAGAACAAAAACTGTCACCAGTAGGTGGTGCTGTTAGCTCTGAAACTGGACTGATACCATCCAAAGTGAGGGCATCTTTGGTATAAAATGAAAGTCTGGCCGATATGGTTAAGGCCAGGCTATGGAGAACCTTGCTCGGCATCACAGAAGTTGGAGTTGTCTACAGAAATAACCAGCTCTGCAAAAACAATAATGTGGTTTATTTCTAAGCACGAATTTGAGTGACCTAAGCCCAAAGAGGCAAAATATGCGTTTCTTGGGGCCATCAGGTACATGAGTTCCTTTTATTTGATTTTGAGATTGAGAGACAGAGTTTGAAATTTAGTGAAGAATTTTTCCATCAGTCTGGCCCAAAAAGGCAGGATATGTGGAAGCAGGAGGGGGGTTGTCTTGTAGGTTATAGGTGGGTTTTACAGTTTTTAGGTTGGTGATTAGAAAAGAAAGGTTGCTGAAATCAGAAAGAAATGCACTTTAACAGAGACATCACATTATTGTGATTAATATACATCACATTATTGTGATTAATATACATCACAAAGATACTGTGCCAGGGACAAGAGAGTTTATCATCTAGTCAACGTGAAGTCAATCAGGCTGTGAGCAGGAGAAAGGAATGAGAAAAGGCAGTTATTAAAAAAGTGAATTTGATAGAAAACAGAAAGATTTGGGACCAGCAAGTGGCATGGTGGTTAACGGGCTGGACACTCCCACATGGCTGACCATGGTTCAAGTCCTGGACCTGGCGGCTTGCTTTCTCACTTTTCTCTCTCTCTCTCTCTGTGTCTCTCTGGTCAAATTAAAATGAATGAATGAATGAATAAAATTGAATAAAATAATTCTTTTAAAAAAAAGAAAGAAAACAAAGATTTGTTGTAATGGACAAGGGCTTGTTCAAGAATGAAAATACCCTTGAGCTTCCAGAGTCAACAGACAAGTAATAAAACTAATTATTGTTATCATAGTTAGCACTTATTCTGTGCTAGGCTCTGTTCTAAGCATTTTGCATAAATGTTTACTACTTAATCCTCATAACAAAGCTATGAAGTAGGAATTATTATTATATCCACTTTACACAGGAGTAAAGTAAGATTCAGTGACTTGCCCAGAGTCGCCCAGCTTATATAAGTGGTGGAGTTGAGATCCAGTCCTTACAGTCAGACTCAAGTGTGCCTGCTCTGGTCCCCTACATGAGAATGCCTTCATGTTTTCCACAATAGGCAGTAAATAATAATATCACCAACCATAGCATGAAGAGGGCAGTCACAACAGGGATGACTGGAAAAGAGGATAACATGATGGTCTGGCCTTTTCCACACTGACGGGATGGGGGTACATCACTGAATATAGGATTTCTTTTCACAGCTTGTCAGCAACAACTATATACTACAAAACTGGAGGCAAGGTCACCTTCTCCCAAGATTTCATCTCTTCCTCATAACCAGTTGTTTCTTGTTTGTTGGAATTAAAGACAAAGTTTAAGTTTCCTTCACCACTTCCTCCATACAAGAGAGAGTATGGGCCCCATCTCTGTTCCCTAGTAGCCTATTGTAACACAGCCACAGCCCATAGAAACAAGAACAAAGGAAAAGTAGAGAAGGGCAAAGTTTAGTGCATAGTATCTATTCTTTTTTTTTTTTTTTTTTTAGAGGCTTTTTCCATAGGGCACTCGTGCTCACTGGAGAAGGAGACAAAGACAGTAAGAGGTAATGTAAGAAATCATCCCCCTGGGGGGATGGCCATGACACAATCCTTTCTCATCCATTCTCCTCCTGTGATCCTGGGCACGCATGCACATGTACCCAGTGGCAGTTTCAAGCCAACAGGTCTGGGACTCAAACCACACAGTCAGCCATAGGGGAGTCCAGCGACATAACCACTATTCCATCTGCTGGCCCCAGTGTTTATTCTTTATGCAAAAATATATTTTGCCATGTTTCATTTGTATTTTCATTTACATGTCACTGCAAAGTGTTCCAGTCCCTTTCCTTCCTGTAGGCTAACCTCTCTAGCTGACATTCAATTGGTAATGGACTGTGGTAGAGTAAACTGAAGGAACCAGGCAGTCAGAGAAAGGAGAGAGGAACCACTCATGAACTGAACTGTCTCGGGGCTGCTGACAATATAATAACAAGACATGTACTGATCTGAGGCCCAGTTCCCAAGAGCTGTTCCTTCAGCACCATCAAACTGCATGCAAATTCTTGGTGTGCTCCTAAAGAAGGTACCAGGGAGACCAGCAGTTGGCGTAATGGCTGTGTTGCTGGACTCCCATGTAGTGGACTGCAGTTCAAGTCCCGGACATGGTGGCTTGAAACTCACATTGGGTGTGTGTGTGTGCGTGCCCAAGATCCTGAGAGGAGAATGGAGGAGAGGAGATTGCGGTGTGGCCATCCCCGCTGGGGAGTGATTTCTCATTTTCTGTCTGTCTCTCTCTCTCTTTCTCTCTCTCTCTCTGTCTGGTGAACGCACGTGCCCTATAGCAAAACCCTCTCCAAAAAAAAAAGAAGGAAAGAAGGTCCTAGGGATTGCTACATGCCCCAGTCTACTTATCTTGAGATTTTTCTCTTGAAAAATAATAACTATCATATAATATATACATAAAACACTTTAATGCAATATTTCATTAAAATCCTGCTAACTACATAACCTTGGCAAGATATTTAGTCTCTTTGCCTCAGTTTCCTTGTCCACAATGCCCAAGGAGAGTTTAAAAAAAAAGTAAAAACTTATTTTGCCTGACACGTAAGTACTCAATAAATTTTAGCTTTTAAGTTTATGTTACTTAATACCTCATTTGAATCACACAGCAACCTTATGAGGTAAGATAGCACACAGTACTACTTTCATTTACAATGACATTTCTGAAAAGTTATATGACATTTCAGAAAAGCTTAATCATACAGCTAGTAAGTCTGGGAGAGAACTACAAAAAAGCTCATACGGTCGATGTTCAGTCAGTGTTCTTTGCAGCTATCACTCTCATTTAACAAACCTGGGTTCCAATCCCAAATGTCCTAACTCTGGTCCCAAAATGTGTTTCTTTCTTTCCTGTTTTTTCCCTGCACTCAAGTTTCTATGGTGAGCAGGAATATAATTGAGAACTGGAATTCTAGCCAGATCTTACATATAACCCCATTATATATAAAAAAGTATTTTGAGGGACCAGTAGATCCATAATGGTTACATCACTGGACTCCCACTATTTGACGATGGCTCGAGTCCCAGACACAGAGGCTTAAACTCAAGCGAGGCGTATGTGTGTGCATGCCCAGGATCCTGAAAGGAGAACAGAGGAGAAGAGATTGTGACATGGCCATCCCCCTGCAGGGTGAATTTTCACTTTCTGTCTCTCAGTCTCTCCGCCGAGCACATGTGCCCTATACTAAACATAGCTCTTTTAAAAAAAAAAGCATTTTGATATCTAAGTTACTGAAGTCCTAATAAAGTAAAATAAACACAATGCCTCCAATTAAGTTTAAGAAATGTAGATTGCACAAAATTCATATTCAGAATTTAGATCAATTTTATGTTTTTACTTTTTAGAAGCAATGCACATATTTTTTTTCTCTACCCTTTCAGCAGCAGACCAGAAATGTCATGCACGGTTAATTTTTTTTTAAACTTACATTTCTTTGCAGTATTGATAGGTTTAAAAGAAATAATGTTGAGGGGTGAGGAAGATATGAAAGAAATGATGGGATGAAGGTTATATAATCTGGATTCAAAACATTCATATATATATGTGTGTGTGTATATGTGTGTGTGTGTGTGTGTGTGTGTGTGTATTAGAGGTTTTTGCTTTAGGGCATGTGCATTCACTGGAGAGAGAGACAGACACAGTGAGAGGGAAAGTGAGAAATCACCCCCCAAGGGGGACGGCCACACTGCAATCCCTTCTCCTTCATTCTCCTGGCAGGATCTTAGGCACACACGCATACACACCCAGCATGAGTTTCAAGCCACCAGATCCAGGTCTTGAACCACAGTCGGCCATGTGAGAATCCAGTGATGTAACCACTCTGCCATCTTGCTGGCTTCCAACATTTACATATTTTAATAATATTGAGATGATAAAGTAATTACTACAGCATATTCCATTCTCCTAGGGAGTCAAATTTTGTAATTATGCAAATGTCTGAGAGTTAACTTGAATTTCTGTGAGAATCAAAGGGAAATGTGTAATTTTCATGTGCTTTTACTTGAAATCATTAAAAAAATTAAAATTTCACTAAAATAACTACTTTGGAGACATGTAGATGGCATAATGCTTACATTTCTGGATTCATACATAGTCAACAGGGTTCAAGTCGCAGGCCCAACTGCTTCAAACTCATGCTGGACACGTATGCATGTGTGCCCAAAATCCCAAGAGGAGAATGGAGGAGAAGGGACTGTGGTATGGACATTCCCCCTGGGGGATGATTTCTTGCTTTCTGTTTCTCTGTCTCTCTCTGTCTCTCCAGGAAGCACATGTGACCTATGGCAAAAATATCTCTCTAAAAAAAAAGTAAAAATAAACTACTTCAATAAACAGAAATCCTTTGGTAAATATCACAAAAACTGAATCCAATATTAAATGTAAAATACAGCCACTATATTTGGCTTCTATATATGTAACAGAGATAAATATTTGTATTTATTAGGTACTCACAGAATATATTTTGACTAAGATCTGACTTAAGATCCTTGAGATTCTTTGTAATGAGATTTGAATAATTTTTTCATCAGTCCAGAATGTAGTCCTTTAAACAAAATATTATATTTAAAATGAATCTTTACCTATATATATTTTCCTTTAGTTAGCAATTTTTATAGAAATATAGATCTACATACATTTTTCACTCTCTATTTTAAAATGCTAGATAGATATCCGCAAAAACCTAGACAAAAAAGCAGGACAAATGGGTGCTCTTTTTGTAATGGCACTCACAGACATCCCAGGATAGAATCTGAGGGCTGAGAATACAGAAGGTTCCAAGAAGTACATCTTTCCAGTTTGGAGAAAAGGGTGGAGAGAATCAAGATAAATAGCTCAAAGTAGGTAACCCATGAAAGTAGGTCCCAACTCGCTCCTTCAATGTGTTAAAAGGAAAAAAAAAAATTTAATTTAGTGGTGTTTAATCAAGCAAATGTCAATATGATTGGAATTGGGCAGTTTGCCAGACCAACTTCCAAGCAACGCCGGGTAGCCTTGTGGTCAGCTCATGGTCAACTTGGTATCTTAAGTTCTGGAAAGGGACAGTGACTTACACAAATGGAAGGGAAGGAATGAGGTAGAGAAATAATTGGATTGGTTACACCTGGCTGTTAGGCTGTCCAAACAGCCTAAAAGGGGGGCTTTCTGTGATTGACTGAAGTGTGGCTAGTGTGATTGACTGGAACTTAGCAACCAGCTCAGGAAAACAGCTTAACATGCATGATTTCAGCTTAACCATAGGAATCCAAGAGTGAGAGCACAGCAGGTGGTTTTAGGCCAAATAGTTTAGTTTAACAAATGTAACAAAACCTAATAGACATCCTCTCTGTCATTTGGCTGTAATCTTCCCTGAAAAATCAATAATGCATACTCAATATGGGCAAAACTGTCACTAAAAAGTAAAATATAAACTCATTTCTTTTCTTTTTGAAAGTATGTTTGTTTGTTTTGTTTCAAATTTCCTACAATTGGCCCAAGAAGTGATCTGGATATGCTGTATAATTACAGCTAACAAAGCAACCAATATTTTCAGTCTAGCATTCAACGAAAGTAAATAGAGTACTCTTCTCCCTGTTCCTAGGCAACCCCAGAAGACACTCATGAACTGAAGGCCTCCTACCCTCCATTGCCATGTGTTCCCTTCTCCAGGCAATCATAGGGTCCTCACTCTGACATGTGCCTACAGGGGAATAAGCCCCTGAAAACAGCCTTCTTAAGAAACAGGGACCAGCAGCTGGCATAATGGCTATGTCGCTGGACTCCCATGTAGTCGACCGTGGTTCAAGTCCCGGACCCGGTGGCTTAAACTCACGCCCGGGGCGTGTGCATGTGTGCGTGCCCAAGATCCAAGAGGAGAATGGAGGATAAGGTATTGTGGCGTGGCCATCCCCACTATGGGGTGATTTCTCACTTCCTGTCTCTCTGTCTCTGTCTTTCTGGCGAGCACATGCACCCTATAGAAAAAACTTCTCAAAAAAAAAAAAAAAAAAAAAGAAAGAAAAAAAAAAAAGGAAAGAAACAAAGGCTAGGGGCTGGCAGGTGGTGTGGTGGTTAAGATGCTGGACTCCCACATGACTAACTGCAGTTTCAGTCCCAGACCTGATGGTTTGCTTTCTTGCCTTCACTTTTTCTCTCTGGCTCTCTCTGGTCAAATTGAAAAATAATAATAATAATGAATGGAATTAAATAAATAATTATTTTGAAAATTAAAAATAAATGAAATAAAAGCTAGTTTGGCAGACTGCATTCCTCCAATAATCAAATAATGAAAGGAAAAGCTAGGACATTTGAAAAGATCCTGTTCAAATAAGCTCAACTGTTAAATAACTTTTTGTGAGGAGGCTGTTCATGTATAGGCTACTCTTTAAAAAGATTTGACAGTCATCAAACCAAAAGAAAATATAATAATTTTTTCCACTGGAGTATTCCAGGTTTATTTCTCCTTCCCTGGAGAATTGCTTTCAGGAAACACTTTAAATTAAGAGCTGCCGCCAGGCTCTATCTCCTGAGCAATTCCAATTCAGCAGCTTTTATGGGCTGTTATCACATTGGAATCTCACACCTAAGGTCAATGAGTCTGTCTGTTATTATCCTCCGTATTTGCTTTGGCAGACGTTGGTTGTAAGGCTAATCAAGTTATACATAATCAAAATGCAAGTCATATATACCAAGCAAGGCTGAATTCTCTATTCACAGTAAAAGTCTGAATCTACTGTGAGATCTGAGAAGGCAAGAACTAGGGCTCAGACATCTTTGTAATGTCCACATGCATATTCCCACCACTGCCTCTAGGACTCAGCCAGGAAATACTTATTGATCACTTATGAAATGAAATTGCAAGCCTCCCCTATTCTACAGTTTAATTGTGTCAAGGAAATGTTTAACAACCCAGGTTCTGCGTTCAAATTGTCTGCTTTTTAATTCTGGTTCTACCATTGACTAGCTGTGTGACTCTGGAGAAATTTCCTAACCTCTCTGTTCCTTAGTCTACTCATAAGTAAAACAGAGACACAACAGTAACAACTTTATAGTATTGTTGTGATTGTGAAATTTGACATATGCTTTGTATTATTAAGTATTCAATAAATATTAGTTACTATCATCATTATTTTATTATATCAATTTTTTTCCTTCTAGTTCCACTTCTACCAGTTACTGAAATAAAATTATTTTAATGTTCATATGGTTAAAACCACTTTCTTTCCATCAATGTAACTCTCCTTAGGAAAAACTGAACAAGCATTCTCATAGACTTCCACATAATTTTTTTGAATTATTTATTTAATTTTCTTTTCTTTTTTTTTTTTTAATTTGCTATAGGACATGTACACTCACCAGAGAGAGAGAGAGAGAAAGAACATGAGAAAGCAAGCCACCAAGTCCAAGCCTTGAACCTCAGTCAGCCAGGTGGGAGTCTAGCGCCTTAACCACCAACCAGCTGCTGGCCCCTTTCCAAATCATTTTCACATTCCTTGTTCAAGCCACTTTGTAAAAAATGTGGCTCACAGAGCCTTATGGCACATACGAAGCATTTGGCCATAATGCATGGTGTTTTCTCCTCCTCTTACCTCCAAGATTTGTCTTCTGCCTGGCTGCCAGAGCCCTGTTGGGCACAATGCTGACATTTGCAATTGATGAACTCATGGTTATTCTACTGGCTTAAAGAATCAGGTCTGCTCCCAGGGAGCCAGGGCACCTTCCCTTCATGCTGCTGTCTCATCTCCTCTCCCTAGCACTACAGACCCTCTTGAGTTTCACTGTGACTTCTACTCTGCCCTAGTCTGGGCCGTCTGCCCTGCACCTATTGTTACAGAACTACCTTGCCCGGGCTGTGCTAAACTCCACTAGCCAGTCCCCAGCACACCTCAACTACATGTGCAACAATTTTTTACTTAAATTACATGAGTGTATCAGGATAGGACCCATTGTAAATTAAGAAGCATCTGAATTCTGAATTCAAGTAGTGAGATAACTCCATCTTTCTTCTTTTCACTCAAGATTTCTTTGGCTATTTGTGTCTCTCATAGTCCTATACAATTTTTTTAAGATTTCTTTCTTTTTTTTTTTTTTTTTTTTTTTTGCTACAGGGTGCATGCACTTACCAAAGAGACAGAATCATTCCCCAGGGGGTATGACCACGCCACAATCCCTTCTTCTCCATTCTCCTCTCAGGATTTTGGGCACACACGCACACAACACCCGGCATGAGTTTTAAGCCATGGGGTCCAGGACTCAAACTGCAGTCGACTTTGTGAGAATCCAGTGAAGTAACCATTATACTACCTGGTGGTCCCATTTCTATAAAAATTTTAAGGTTTTATTGTTTTTGTTTTGCTTTGTTTTTCTATTTCTATAAAAACTGTTGCTGTTATTCTGATAGGGGATTGCTTTAAATCTGGAGGTGGCTTTCAGTAGTAAGTTTGAAAGTATTCCCTCTGCTTCCATATTTTAGACTTGTTTGAGAAGAATTGTTATTAGTCTTCTTTATTTGTTTTTCTAATTCAGCATTACAGCCATCAGGTCCTGGTGTTTTCTTTGACAGATTTTTTTTATTATTGATTTAATTTCTTCAGTCATTATTGGTCTATTCAGATTTTCTATTTCTTCGTGATTCAACCTTTGTAGGCTGCATATGTCCAGGAATTTAATCAAAGGATAATAAGAGACTATTATGAATAATTAGACCTAAAAAAACTCGATAACCTGGAAGAAATGGATAAACTGGTGGACATATATAACCTACAAAGATGTGTGTTGTCATTTTTGTTTGTCTCAAGGAATTTTTAAATTTCCCTTTTTTTTGGGGGGGGGGGGGATCCATTGGTAATTTACTAGCATACTGCTTATTTTCCACAAGTTTAAGTTTTTGAATTTTTTCCTTTTACTGATTCCTAGTTTTATACCATCGTGATCAGAAAAGATAACTTGGTAGGAGTTCAGTCTTAAACTTATTCAGATTTGTTTCCTGGCCTAACATATGATCTGTCCTGGAGAAGGTTCCATGCGCAGCTGAGAAGTCTGTGTACTCTGCAGCCTTTGAATGGAATGCTCTGTGAATCCCTGTTAGATCCATTTGGTCTAGAGTGCAGTTTAAGTCCAATGTTTCTTGGTTAATTTTCTGTCTAGATGACCTGTCTATTATTGAGAGTAGTATGTTAAGGTCCCCTGTTATTTTCAGAGTATTCTGAATTTGACTACTTTCTAGTGAGTGTTTATACTTTCAGATATTTTTGTGTTACTCATTACCATCTTTTCTTTCAGTTTAAACAACTCTCTTTAGCATTTCCTGTAAGCCAAGTCTGATATTGATAAACTCCCTCACCTTTTGATCATCTGAGAAAGCCTTTCTTTCTCCAAAGTCTGATATTGATAAACTCCCTCACCTTTTGATCATCTGAGAAAGCCTTTCTTTCTCCGTCATTTCTGAAGGACAATTTTGCCAGCTACAATATTCTTGGTTGGCAGGCTTTTTACCTTCAGCATTTGGCCTCTAAGGTTTCTGCTGAGAATCCACTGAAAGCTGTATTGGAATTCTGTTGAATGTGGTACATTTCTTTTCTCTTGCTGTTTTCAGTATTCTTTGGCTTAAATTTTTAAATAATTTGATTATAATGTACCATGGGGAATTCCTCTTCTGAATGTAATTCAATTGGTGCCACTCAGATTCCTGTACCTGGATATTGTTCCTTTTCTCTGGATATGGAAAAATTTCAGACATTTTTAAAAATATGTTTTTTAGGCCTTTTCTTCTCTTAAGAAAGAAGAAAAAAATTATATTCTATGGGGAGGATAATTTGCTTGTTGGTGTCCCATGATCCCCATAGGTTGTCTTCATTCTTTGTTATTGTTTCTTTTTTTTTTCTTTTTGAGAGGTTTTTGCTATAGGGCGCATGCACTTACCAGAAAGACAGAGAGACAGAAAGTGAGAAATCCCCCCCCCCCCCAGGGGGATGGCCACACCGCAATCCCTTCTCCTTCATTCTCCTCTCGGGATCTTGGGCACGCACGCACACACACCTGGTGTGAGTTTAAGCTACCGGGTCCAAGACTTGAACCGTGGCCCACTACATGGGAGTCTAACAACATAGCCATTACACCAACTGCTGGCCCCTTTGTTCTTGTTTCTTTTTGTTCCACTGACTAGATAATTTCATGTCTTGTCCTTGCACTCACTGATTCTTTCCGCTGTTTGAATCTGCTGATATATTTTCCATTTAGTGTTTCAATCAGTTACTGTATTCTTTATTTCTAGAATTTCTATATTTTTGATGTTTCCATTTCTTTGTAAATATTAGAAATTAAAATTAGAATTTGTTAACTATGTATTATTAATAGAGATAAGAAGCCCAATACTTTTGGGCTTATTATAAATAACAGGAACCATACTTAAAAAAAAAAAAAGCCTAGAAGAATGACATTGTTTTACCTTTTTCCAAATCTATTTAATATCTGGCTTAATTGAAAACAGCTATTCTCCTATCTGTTTCTGCATTCAATGTGTTATTTTGGCTATAGTCTAAAGTTTGAAGAAAATCTATCTACACAGATACGTAGCAGAGAAAGAAGAAAGTGTTTTAGTACACTTTTTAGATAATTATGAACATTCTCCTTTGATACCACACCAAAACATAACAAATGGTAATTTCTTTTTATTTTTTTATAGAATTATTTTATTTATTTATTTATTTATTTATTTTAGTTTGACCACAGGGCGACAGAGAGAGAGAGAGAGAAAGTGAGAAAGCGAGTCGCCAGGTTCGGTACTTGAAATGAGGTGGGCCATGTTGGAGTCCAGCCCCCTTAAGCACCACAGCATCTGCCAGCCCCAATTTATTTTTCTTAATTGACAGAGGATACGCATGCCCGTGATTCGAGGAACCCAACATCTTCAGGGAGGTCTCCAGATGCAAACCCAGAACCTTCCCATGTGCAGCCTCACTGAGTGTCATGCTTCACTTCTGTACCATCATAACTATTTTGTTCCCTGAAAATGCTAATCTTTAACTGAAGGATTAAGTTTAATCACTGCCAACAAATACTATCAGTATTCTTTCCTGAAGTGACATGCATACTCTTCTCATTTTTGAGAAAAATACCTGCCAAATATTCAAGTATGAGTAACTGCAATTTGACAATTGTTCTTTCAAATAACACTGGTGTTCCCTAGAATAAAGGTAGTGAATTAGCTAACCAGTGAGATTTCTACCTTACATCTTATATCTAAAAGAATAATTTTTAGTGTTATTCAGGATGTAGGGAAGTAAGCTTCATAAGATGCTAGTGAGAAAGTAAATTAATACAATTTCCAGAGGAAAATTTGGTCATGTATATCCAAAACACTTAGATCAGAAATTGGTAAAAACAATTGACTCCTAGAAGTTTTTCTAAAGAAATCAGGCAAGAAGGCAAAAATATCTGTAGGACAGTGTTTATAGCAACATTGTCTGTAAAAGCAAACAGGCACAACATAAATGAGCAACCTCAGAGAATCAACTAAGTAAATTGTGATAGCTCTAAATTACAGAATAATTAGCTATGATGTTAACACATTACAACATACTGTTAGGTAAATAGCACTGCATATTAAACCATGTGGTTTTTAAATTTTCCTTGTGATTTCTTTGATGACCCATGGGTTACTTAGAATTATGATATTTTATTTCTAAGGATTTGCAGATTTTTCAGATAACATTCTCTTAGTGGTGTGTAATTTAACTTTATGGCAGCCCAATAGCATATTCTGTATGATACCAAGCTTCTTCAATGTAGTGAAGCCTGGTTTCTTGCCCAGCATATATGATTTATCCTGATGAAATTCATGGGTGCTTAAAAATAACATAAATTCTTTTTTGGGAGGGATATTCTGTAAATGTCAATGAGGTCATACTGGTTCACAATGTTGCTCCCTGATTTTATATACTTACTGATTTTTTTTGTCAATTTGTCCTATCAGTTGCTAAGAGAAAACTATTCAAACCTTTTACTATAATTCCAGTTTTGTTTATTTATTCTTTTCAGTTGTTAGTTTTTCCTTCGAGCACTCTGAAACTCTGTTACTGGGTACTTACTTATACATTGAGAATGTCTTCTTGATGAATCACTCCCTTTATTATTATGAAATGTCCCTTTTTTATTCCTGCTTATATTCTTTATTTTAAAGTCCACTTTGTCTAATAGCTATTCTAGCTTTCTTGTAGGTTTACATGATATATCTTCTTCCATTTTTTATATTTTCGCCCTAATATAGCTTTACATTTAATGTACATTTACCATAAATAATATACTAGTAGGTCTTGCTTTCTTATCTAGACTGAACATCTCTAACAACTTCCTTTGATTATAGATATAGACTTAACGTGTTTATCAGCATGGTTAGCTTTATATCTCTCTTTTTGTTATTAGATTTTTATTTGACTTATGTTCTTTTGTCTTTCTTTTTTTTCTGTTTCTGTTTTTTTGGGGGGGCTAATTGAGTATGCTTTAAGTTCTATTTTATCTATTTTGGCTTAGTAACTGTACTTTTTTGTTTTACTTTGTTAAGGACTTTATCTAGGGTTGCAATGTACATCTTTAATTTATCACAGTCTATATTCAAATGATATTATAGTATACCATGACTTCAGTCAACAATAGACTGCACATACAGCAGTGGTGCTTTGAGATGCCTATAGATGACATCATGCTCTAGGTGAGTAGCAGGTTTTACCATCTAGGTTTGTGTAAGTTCGATGATGTTCACAGTGACGAAATCAACGAATGATGCATTTCTCAAAAATGCATTAAGTGCTGCCTCACTGCACAATGCATCACTGCCACATCAAGGAAGACCAAAACTAAATTAATCTGTGTCATTTTAAAAATAAAAATCATGGGCCAGCAGATAGTGCGGTCGTTAAGGCACTGGATATCACATGGCTGACTCAGTAGTTCCAGTCTTTGACTTGGTGGCTTGAAAAATATGCAGGGCACATATGTGTGTATGGTCAAAATCCCAAGAGAAGAATGAAGGAGAAGGGGTTGCAGCATGGCCATCCCCTCTGGAAAGTGATTTCCCCAGTTTGCCCATCTCTCTGTCTCTCTCTGGTGGGTGCTGGTCCTCTATGGCAAAATCTAAAAAATAAAAATTGTCCTCATTTTTCTCTAATGTGGGTTTATACTATAATTCATCATGACTCAAATATATCAATGCCTCATATGTATATAAGCTAAATGGTATTAATGATTAACCATGGCAAATTAACTTAGGTATTCCTGACAAACCATTTCAATCATTTAAAACAAAGTAAGTATTTGCATTGAGTAGATTCAAAGACAGATAAACTATTACTATTTTGCTGAAACAATCAAAAGATTCTCCAAGGCAAAAGTTATATATTATTTATTTGTATAAGTCCTTCCAAAACTCTACAATATCATTTTCTAAATTGAGAAAACAAAATCAGAGATGTTTCACATGGAAAAGGGAGGAGAGAGACTACTACTGCTGACATGTGAAGGCAAGTGAGTTTTATGAAGTTAAATTTGTTCAAAAACAAAGCTTCCTTTTTGATGTACAAGACCTTTATGTCAACTCAATCCATTCAACATAAAAACATCTTAAGTGAGTCACTAGATGTATAAATCAATTGGCCATCCAACCTCATATGATTAATCTAGTTGGTAATGTTGACTTTTAAAATGTTATTGCCTGCTATGATTTGAATGTGCCCTCCCCCAAAATCCATGTGATGAAATTTGATTGTGATGGTATTAGAGCATAAAAAGATGGAGCCTTTGGGAGTGATTAGAATTAAGGTCCACATGAGACTCCCGGATTGCGAACTGGAAGATTATAAGGAAAGGAAATGACAAACACAAGCTTGCTCCTGCTCTGTCTTGTCATGTGATGCCCTATTCCACCCTCAGTAATCTGCAGGAAGTGTCCACCAACAGGAAGCCCCGCATCAGATACAACCCTTTGAGCTTCTGAAATCATGATCTAAATAAACCTCTTCATAAACCCAGTTTCAGGTATTCAGTTATTTAGCAACAGAGAACGAACTAAAACAGTGCCTTATGACCCTTTTTCTCTGAGTGATTTTAAAACTGTTTTATGTACCAATCACTATGCTCTCTCACAATGGTTAATGACATAGAACCCAATACACTCAAACCACGTAATCTAAGTCCACCCTTGACACCTTCCCATGGGGAAAAAAATGGCCTTAAACTGAGCTCATCATGCTTCAATAAGAAAACTTGACTATTGGGATCAGCAAATGGTGTAATGGTTAGGTTGCTGGACTCTCACGTAGTAGTAGTTAACCGTTGTTTGAGTCCTAGATCCGGGGCTTAAAACTCAAGCCGGGTGTGTGTGCACACATGCCAAAAATCTAGAGAGGAGAATAGAGTAAAAGAGTTTGCAGCATGGCCATCTCTACAGGGGGTGATTTCTCACTTTCTGTCTATATCTCTCTGTCTCTCCAGTGAGCACACACGCCTTATAGCAAAAATCTTTCTTAAAAAAAAAAAAGAGAGAGAAAGAAAAGTTGACTATAATAGGGTCCATAATACTCTGTAACAAAGTCATTCCCTAATGCAAGTATTACATTACAAAAGTGTGCTTCATTTTCCTATGGTAGTACAATAGTATTCATATTGGGTCATCAGAAAAGTTGTGATGTATATTTCTATGTCACCCCCCCGCTTTTTTTTTTTTTTTTTTTTTTTTTTTAGAGAGAGATTTTTGCTATAGAGCACATGCACTTGCCAGAAAGACAGACAGACAGACACAAAAAGTGAGAAATCACCGTCCGGGGGGATGGCCATAGCACAATCCCTTCTACAGTCTCTTCTTGGGATTTTAGACACACAAGCACACACGTCCAGCAGTATAACTATTACACTATCTGCTGGTCCCTTCTATGCAGAAATGAATCATGACTTTTCTGATGACCCAATAAAATGGTAGCTAGTTTCCAAGGCTGGATCACAAAAACCCATTTAATTGAACATGGAATGGTGGGTGGGAGGAGTATATATGCAATGAAAATAAAGTAGTATTTTTATCATAATGTTAGCACTTACATATGTTGAAGAAGATTTGATTTGTAAATGCCTATTTATTTTAAATGTCAGTATTGAATAATGTAAAGTTTAATTGTAGAAAAAAAGTAGTTCTAGATAGGTTTTCGTGTAAATACTTTTGTAACCTTCTGGACACTTGTAAGAGTTCATGTTAATTAAAGTATCTTGTTTTTCCTAAAGGTTATTTTATTTAACTTTATTTACTCTTTTTTTTTTTTTTATTTTTAATGTGACCAGAGAGAGACACCGTGAGAGAGAGAGAAAGTGAAGACAAGCCACTAGGTCCAGGACTCGAACCACAGTTGGCCATTTGGGAGTCCAGAGCCCTTAACCACCACTCCACCTCCTGGCCCCAATAAAAATATCTTTTTTACACAAGTTAACTCTGGGAGTTTTGACTTTGCTTTTCCTAGGCAGAACTGTTGACTAATAGAACCGCTTAATTGATACAATTTAGTGATACACTCAGGTCATGCAAGTTAGTCTTATTTATGAAATTGTGTGGTAGCAAATACTTTTTAAATCATGTTATTCTCTTAATTTTAAAAATACTCATTTAAAAGACCTGTTAAATAAAGTACAAAGATTTTTAGCTGAGTTCCTATCCAATTTCATAGGAAATTATTCAAAGTTAGAAAGTCAATATTCACAAAGCCCAATTTTTAAAGTTTATTTATTTCTCCCATGAGAGGGGAAGATGGAGACAGGTACCCCTAATAGGATCTTCATGCCATCACCTGTCTCAGTCTCAGCCAGCCTGGATCATGAGCAATGCACTCAGGGAGGCTCCTGGACACAAACACAGTACCTCATCATAGACACAGAGAGAAAGAGAGAGAGAGCGTGGGAAATTAGTCCCCAGAGGGGATGGCCACACTGCAATCCCTTCCCCTCTATTCTCCTCTTGGGATTTTGGGTACGCACATGCACGTGCCCAAGTATTTTGTTTGTTTCTTTTAAAAATAATTATTTAACTTTATTTATTTATTTTCATTTGATCAGAGAAGGACAGAGTGAGAGAGAGAAGGAAAGTGAGAAAGCAAGCCTCCAGGTCTGGAATTTGAACTGCAGTCAGCCATGCGGGAGTCCAACGCCCTTAACCACCATATCACCTGCCGGCCCCCAATGTCCCCAACATTTTAAGCTGCAGGGTCCAGGACTTGAACCATGGTTAGTCATGTGGGAGTTCAGTCCCTTAACCTCTATGCCTCCTGTTGGCCTCCAGGAGTGTTTTCAAACTGCTGGGTCCAGGACTTGAACTACACAGTGGACCATGTGGGATCTAGGTGCCTTAACTTCCATGCCCCTCTGTCTGGTGGTGCTTTTTTTGAGATGAACCTGTAATCTGGGAAAGAAGACAGGGCTAAAGAGGAAGATCTTGATAAAAACCGAGAGTTAAGGGAACAGCAGATGGAATAATGTTTACGTCACTGGACTTCCACGTAGTCAACTGCAGTTTGACTCCCGGACCTGGTGGCTTAAAACTCAAACCCAGCACATGTGAATGTGTGCACAAAATCCTGAGAGGAGAATGGAGGAGAAGGGATTGCCGTGTGGTAATCTCTTCGGGGGGAAGGGGGGTGATTTCTCACTTTGTCTCACTCTGTCTCTCTCTATGTCTATGGTGAGCACACACACTCTATATCAAAAATCTCTCAAAAAAAGAAAAACACACCAGGTGTGTGTGTGTGTGTGTGTGTGTGTGTGTGTGTGTGTGCCAAAAATTCCACGAGGATAAATGGAGAAGGGATTTTGGACTAGCAATCGACCTTGGGGACAGGGGCAGGGGGAACGAGTTCTCACTTTCTCTGTCTCCTGTCTCTCAGATGAGCACATGCACTCTACAGGGAAAAAAAAGGCAGTAAAATAATAAAAAATTCCTGTCTATGAATCCTAAGGGCTGCTGAAAACAGCTACACTATTCTCCCCTGTCATAAACCTCAGAAGCACTCCTAATGCTGCATTTCAGAACCCCCAGATGCTGACCTTTGAAGGCTGAAATCTGATCACATTCCAGGTATGGGAGGGCTGAGCTTTCAGCACCACATGGTAACCAAGGCACCCATCAGAATCCCTCTTTTGTCCTTGCTGGGAAGTTAATATTAAACCCTATGCTCTTAGGAGATACCTTCTCCAATCTGGTTACATCTATTTCACCCTACCAGAGAAAGCCAGCAGTATGAAATGTTAAGAACAATTTCTGAGAATTTAGTCATGTAAAGATCACTCCACGACCACAGATAACATCACAATATGGCCAGTCCTTTATTTTTTTATTACAGTAATGCAAATGTTGTATAATTTTATTACTTTATGATCCTTTGAACCCAAGGACCTCCTCCTCTCTTGTTACATGAACCCATTAAACCCTTTCAATATCACTGGATTGGTGGCAAGTGTTCATTCAGTTCAATTTCCCTGCACTGTGTACTTGCGATAGACGTAGTGAAACTGCATATTTATTGGTGGTCATTGAGTTCATTTGGAAAGATAGACTGGGTGGCAACTTTTTAGAGTGATATCTAGAATTCTAGGAATGGTAGGCACACGCGCGTGCACACACACACACACACACACACACTCATACACCCTACTGAGTGAAGTAAGAACAGATCTTGCCGGGGTGGGGGGGGTGAGGGTGGTTAGAATTTAAAAGAGTGTCCAAAACCTTAGTAATTTTAAAATTTAAAAATTCATGATAAAGTATCAAAATTTTAAATAGGAACAGAATTATACCCTATGCTAGCAAAATTCAGGTTCATTCATCTCACCCTAATCCTGGCTCTGCTGGACTGACTCAGCGATCCCAGAAATTCCACACTTCAGGAGCCCTTCTCTCTATAGTATAGTCTACGATGAAAATGAAAACTTCTCCAAGGGAACAGCATATTAAACCTCAGCAAATTAAGTACTAATGTAGTTAATCAGAGCCTTCCAGAAAATGGATGTGGGATGGCTGAAAAGAAGAGAGATTACAGGGCCTAGATCTTAGGGAGATGGCAAGGGGGTGGCGGCAAGTTAAAGCCATTGCTACTGCTGACTGTCTAAGACTGGAGATAACCTCTGTTGCTCTTTCTCAAGTGAGACTTCATTTGTTGTATATTCTAAATCTTGAACATAGAGGGCGCTGCCAGGCCACAGATCAAGGCTTAGAATTAATTTCTGCTAACTCCCAAAACTCACTTAAAGTCTGTCACAACCCTGAAGACAAATACACAGAATTTTTCTCAACAGAGGTACTCAGCATTTAGATGTTTTGCAGCTGCTATGAATTTATATAACTACAGAGGACTTGCAAAAACCCATCCAGTTAAAGAGGACCTATAAAAGCTTTCTTTAGCCCACAAGGTATTCTGCAATCATAATAAAAGTGTATGATGATGTTGTTGCTGCTGCTAAGCCTAGCAGTTTTTTTTAATTATGATTATCATTTGCAAACAACTTCATAATTTATGACTTACAGTATTTTGTGTGAATCTGAATGCCCTTAAAACTTTAGATGTTAATTTTTTAATTAAGTTACTATCTTTTTTTTTTTTGAGAGGTTTTCGCTATAGGGCGCGTGCGCTCGCCAGACAGACAGAGACAGAGAGACAGAAAGTGAGAAGTCACCCCCCAGGGGGGATGGCCACGCCGCAATCCCTTCTCCTCCATTCTCCTCTCGGGATCTTGGGCGCGCACGCACACGCGCCTGGCGTGAGTTTTAAGCCACCAAGTCCAGGATGCGAACCCCAGTTGACTACGTGGGAGTCCAGCGACATAGCCATTACGCTAACTGCTGGTCCCTTTAAGTTACTATCTTAAGCAATGGTAGAGGTGTTTCAGGCTACCAATTCAAAAAAAAAAAAAGTCAAATAGTTTTTGTAGCCTAACCTATACAGAAACTCCTGTTTCTGCTTTTTCCACTTGACATTAGATCAAGAGCTTTGTTCCTATCCTGAAAAGCTTTTGACACATACGAATTTTAAGACCTAATTGTCCATGTTAAGGATGTTTAAAGAATTACCCTGTTATGTATCATTTAGGTTGTTGTCATATTTTCACAGTAGTAAATAACATACAAAAAAAGTCTTGGAACTCCAATGGAATTTCTCTTCTGCCTCTAAATACATACTCTCTCTTCCCCAAACAAAAAGTGAGTATTCATTTAATTTTCTAACTAAATTTAGTATAAGTTTTATATATTAAAATATCGAATAACCTCTTGACTACAGTTATAGGGATTTTTATCCTCCCAAGTTATCTAGAGATGCAAGAACAGGTTGTTCATTTCTTAATCTATTTCATTTTCATTTTCCCTACTACTACAAAAAAAAATACAAATGTATACTGTACACATAAAATACAGATCTTCTGAAACTAAAGGCTAATTTTAAGCTTTGATGCTTCAATGGAAAGAAAGGTCATAATAAAAGATTAAATCAATCTGGAAAACTAGTGGTAATCCCCAAAGTGAAATGGGCAAGGTCAGGTCACACCAATAGGAATGCTTTTGGTGGTAGTTTACCGAGGTGTTTCAAAGATTGAAGCTCACACTGATCAGTTACAATCCTATAAAACTACGCTAAACACCATGTGATTTCTGCACAACATAAAGCTTCCTATCAAAAACTTACAAAATGGAACACAATAAAATACAACTACAGGTTTAGGGGAATGGGGAAAAATATCTTCATCTGTGTTCAAGAAATAAAGTTGTATGTAATTCAATGTAATAAAAAAATAGATAATAAAAAAAAAAGAAATTAACTTACACATCATTTCATTTTTACTCATCTTACAGAAACTGAGAGAAACTGTACATAATACATACTTACAGTGGAAATTGTGCAAAACGCAGAGATTGTTTCAAGTTGAAGGTGAAATGAAGTTTTTTTAAAAATATCCATACGTGTAATACATGGATAGGTTAACTTTTTAAAAATTATAGGTTGTCAAAACTCCAGGTAAAAATGATTACTTAGATTATTTAATGGCAGAGAATCAGTATTAAATTTAAACTTTAAGAAGATCTTGGACCATTTTTATTCTGATTTTTAAATCATCTCTCATGCTTTCTTTATTGTAGCAATTTAGCTGGTTTCACATTGCTACATACTAAACTGTTCCATATCAAAAAATTACTAAGCTAATTGCTAATCAGTTATTTATTCAATTTTTTTCTTTGTGTTGCACTAGGCATTGACAAACATGAACTAATGTTTAGACAAATTCATACTCCCTTCAGATATGTGTAAAATAGCTTATTTCCTTGAGGTCCAACTTAGAAATTCTAGTTTTATTTATTCTTTTGATAAACCTGTGAAGTATTATAGAAAGCATGACCTTAGCTCACACACAAGACTTAATTACAGAACAAATTTTAGAGTGCTATAGTCCATATATGGGCAATTTAATTAAGAAATAAGCTCTTCTAATTACCCTCTACATAAATCTTTTTCAGGAATTTTTCTCTGCATTTGGAAAATTTACAAGGTTCTCATGCCACATACAAAACAGAAATATTCTAATTACTAAAAGAAGAATTTGAAAGTCCAGTATTTGATAGACTCTTCAGTTTTTTCTTCATTGTTAAAAAATACAAACTCCTTGTGAGTGGGTAAATTAATAAATACACTAATGTGTTTCAAATACGTTTTCATAACTGTTACAACCAAAACTATAGTCATATCGTAAAGATTATTTTATTTACTTATAAACTGACCAAATAACTTTTCAGATTAGCTTTTGAAAGAAAACCATAGGGAAAAAGCGGTCAGGAAACACAAATATTGAATTGCAGTATAACCAGCCAGGTAAGCTGATGAGTCGTTCACAGTTCAAAATGTTGAGCTGTTCAGTTGTTACTATTGTAAAGTCATTTCACTTTAACAAGGATATTTTCAAACAAAACAAATATAGTCCCATTCAACTCAAAAACATGAAATGAGAAAATGCAGAACGTGTTCAAAAATTCAAAAGCACTCCATCCTATTTTATGGGATGTATAAACTCAGTACTTCAAGATGAAAAAGATAGAAAATTATCTGGAAAAGCAATAGGGAGATGTTGATACCTTTGTTTCACCCGGCTATTAACAACTGACCATTCCTGAACTGAAGGAGAACTGACTGTAAGGATCACACATTTTTAGCTTTCAGTATCATGCTGACTTATTCCAGATGACATGAAATTTCTATTGGGATATTCTAGATTCCTAAGGAAATAAAGTGTTTAGGAAGAAAACGTTAAATTGTATATTCTTTACTTTGTTTCTAATCCATTTTACACATTTAGAAAAAAGTATTAATGCAAAAATTCTAGGTCATCTTCATGCTGGCTTGATGTATATTTATCATGATGCAAGATTAAAAAAAAGTTTGGTAATCAAATGAATGTTCTCTTTTAGTAATAGTTCAATATTATAGTCAATTTGAAGCTAATTATTAAGTCTCATATATATTAACTACATAGTGAAAATTGCCTCCTTTAAATAATTAACTTCCAGGAAACCACAGCGTAGCTAAAGGCTTTAAGAAATGTAATAATATTATTAATGCCGACAGGAAATTCAGAAGTAAAAGGCTCATTTCCCTAATACAATGTTCCTATAAGCTGGTCACACTATCAATAATTTATTTTCTCTAAGCCACTGAACCTAAATGTTTGGTTAATATTCTCAGCCACCTTACAAATCAAAAATAAATATCTAAATAACATTATATTTTTGTCAGCTCTTTTATTGTGTAACCAATAACCGTATATAATGAACTCACTTTTTTCTCCACTATAATGAATTATATCTTATTTATAAAATTTGAGGTGGTGGTAAATTTTAATGACATCTGCTTCTTTACCCTGCCTTCTGGATAAATTAAATTATATAACCCAAACAACGTTATATTTGTTTAGGAACTAGTTAAGGTTGAATAGAAATTTTCTATATTCTGAAACATTAAGAGACCTTCCTTAATATCCAGAATTTCAGTTTCACTTGGAAACTTTTTGTATTCTTCTTGGGAAAAAAATGACCATAAAGTTATTACCTAGCATCTGAAAAATAGTTACAATCACTCCTCTAGCTAACCTCTGACAGAAAATAAATCAATTAAATAATGTAGTCTAATTAATAATGTAACAAAGTGCCTCTCTATGAACTTTGGGTCCTTTGTATGTTATTTTGCTTTTCCTGTTTGCCTCTGTCATCATTTATTTATGACTTATGTGCACCTTTCTGTGTGCACTTATAGTGTGTAGTAGTTGCTACAATGTATACATAATAATGTTCTCTCTGCATTTATATTATAAATTTCACACAGAAAGCTAAAAGCAGTTTGCTGGCATTATCTCCTGAATCCTTTCTAACCCTTTGGGATTAAAGATAACAAAGACGACTTTTTCAGCAATGACAATAATGTTGTTTTTTCAAAGCACAACTTACAAGAGCTGGGTCTTCAATTGTTACTGGAGAATTAACAACATTTAATTTACTCACTGCTGCCCCATAGGAAGCAATGTAGCCCTAAAGTTAAGAGTGGGGACTCGAGGTAGACTACTGAGTTCAAATCCTGAATCTGTCACTCACCAGCTGGATAAATTTAAGCACATTCCCTTCTGTACAGCTCAGTTGTCCCAACTATCAAAGAGGAATGAATAATTACCTCATTGAATCTTTGTAGACATCACAAAAATGTAAACTGTGAACAGTTTAAGACAGGGAATACCTGATATGTACTAAGCCCTCACTATGTGCTTATTTTAAACAGTTACATGCTTTTTGTGAATTTGCACTTCATCTTACCAAGTGGTAATTTTACTACCCTACTTTTGCAGATGCTAGGTATCATAATTCTGCATTTATTATCATACATCTTTAACCAAAACCTTATTACAGAAGGCAACAACTAGGAATTCCAACTTTTCTTTCCAATTTTCCTTTTCACAGCTGATTGACCTATTTAAGTTTTACTGGGAAAAGCTAACAAGAAGTAACATATCCTTTTGCTTATTGCGTGTCTAGCTACTAGGTTGGCGACAAATGACTATTAATTTGTGATCAAAAATAAAGATGCTTGACCCTAATATTTTACTAACAAATATGGTTATTGTTAAGGAATATAAAATACTTCTTCTATTCATGGGCTTTGAAAATTTCAATTTAGGATTAGGACTTTTCAAGGCATAAGAAATTGTCAAAATGGAACAGTATACTTCCCTATCAAACAATATGCCAAAATAATGTCTACTTGAAAAGTACCATGTGAGAATGAAAGATTTGTTCACTAATTTATTCAAGAAACATTTAGTGATTTCCCATTATTTGCTAGAATAAACTAGAATGCAAAGCAGATGCTCTGGTAGTAGTAAAATGTTATTGCTTGTGGACTCAGATTAAAACTGTTCTTTCTCATTGAGGAGACAACCTAAAAATCTATTTTAAAAAAATAAAAGGACAGTTGTTTTATATTCAATCCTCATAAAGTTGCAATAGGGTTGTAGACTAGACTCCCTGCATCAAAATGCCGGGCTAGCACCCATACTAAGTCAGTTAAGAACAAGAATAGATACATATGGGGAAAATAAAAAGGTCCCAAGTCAACTTCACAGGCATGTCATTGAGTTGATTCTGCTTTTACTATCTCTGCCACCTTGGGGAGACAGAGCAAACCTCTGCACTCTACTTTATTTCCCCCTTCTAAAGAAATGACTACGGAAAGAAGATTGAGGTCTTGCAACTCTGCAATCTCAATACAAGATGACGCCATTGCTTTAAGAATCACAGTGCATTCCCTCTCTTCCTGAATTAAAGAAAGCCTGCTTTGGGAAACAATTCAGAACTAGGATTCTGCTTCTGCCTTGCCCAGTTACCAAGGCAGCTGAAGTCTTTGAAGGGCCAGTCTCTGAGTTTCCTTCAAAATACAGTCTTTCTAGCCAGGATAAGAACAGTTCTGTTGGGTCATACATTAACTCCCCTATACAAACAGAAGTCTGGTTCATTCTCAGGGAGCTGAGAAGAGAAACAAAACTCTATTTCTTTCAGAATAGTTTTTTGTTTTTTGTTTTTGTTTTGGTTTTGGTTTTTGCTTTTGCTTTTTACAAAAAGCATACTGATACTTATACCATTTCTTTAAGTTAGTAATAGAGGAGTTTAGGGACAAACACATTACACATTTTAGAACTTCTATTACTTAGTTAAAATAGTATTTATTGTAATATAAAATCAAATCGATGACATTAGTTGAATGTGATAAAATACATTTTACTAAAACTAAACCCACTGTCCAGTGTGAACATGCTGCTGTTATGCTAGAAGTTTTTTTTTTGTTGTTTGTTTGTTTGTTTTGTTTTGTTTTGTTTTGTTTTTTGCATCAGTATGCTTGAAGTATTGTGTGCTGAATGATAAAACCATACTCCCATATCTTCCCTCTGTGTAAACTAGTATAAAGCCTTGGAGTTCTAGAGTCAGGCTGACTCAGATCAAATCCAAAGCTGCCACCTCCTGAGCTCTGAAGGTGTGACCATACACGAGTTACTTCACATATCTGTGCCTCAGTTTCCACATCTGAAAAAAGACCATAATAGGAAGAGTTCTCGTATGGGAGTTAAATGTAAAGTGCCTGGCACTCAGCAAGCACTAAGTTAATATTAATTATTACCTTTTATCACCATAGGTTCAGTGTAGTTAAGTCTACAAGACTCAAGTCTCACTCCAACAGGCAGAGCAGACAAGGGAGAGTAGAATTTCAACTTCCTCAGGAAAGTAGAAACCAAATTCAAACCAGGTTTCTTGTATAAAACCAGGGGCCAGGGCACATACAAGAAGGAGTGTTACAGGGCTAGCTGGCAGTGTAGTGATAACAATGTTTGGATCCCACATGACCAACTGAATGGTTTAAGTCCCAGGTCTGAGACTTGAATAACACACTGAAGGTACATATGTATGTGCCCAAAACCCTGAAAGAAGAATAGAGGAGAAGAGATTGCGGCATGGCTATCCCTTCAGGGGGTGATTTCTCACTTTCCCTCTCTCTTTCTGTCTGTTCCTTTCTGGTGAGCACATGTACCCTATAGCAAAATTTGAAAGAAAAAAATAAAAAATAAAATGGAGTGCTACAGTTACCACTAGACATGCTGCATTCTTGGAACATGAGCCAAGACACACTTGCCAGTAGACCCTGTTCACTAGAACTAGACCTGGAACTGCAAATTTTATAACATAAAAGCCACTTAAGAAAAAAGAAAAACTGTTTCTGTATTGAAAAGCCTGCATCATCAGTGTCTCCTTTCTACTGAATTATTCTTGTCCAAGTATCACTTAATTACATATGCATATATTTTTAAATATTTTTACTTAATTTTATTATTTTTAAAATTTTTATTTATTTATATTTTTAATTTGACCAGAGAGAGACAGAGAAAGAGAGAAGAAAAATGAGAAAGCAAGCCACCGGGTCCAGGACTTGAACCATGGTGGGCCATATGGGAGTCCAGTACCTTATCCTCCATGCCACCTGCCAGCCCCAGCACATATATTTTTTATTGTAGTAAAATTAACTTAACATAAAATTTACCATTTTACCACCATAACCCTTTCAACCATTTTTTTAGGTATGCAGTTCAATGGCATTAAGTACATTCATATTGTTGTGAACCCTTACCCCCATCCATCTCCAGAACTTTCTCATCTCCCTAAACAAACTGCATACCCCTTAAGCACTAACTCCATTCTCCTTTCACCCATTCCCTGTCGCCCACCAAACTACTCTCCATCTCTATGAATTCCACTCTGGTAAGGACTCCATATAAGTGGAATCATACAATACTTGTCTCATACATTATAAACAAATAAACAAAATGCTTTCTTATGTTCCCATAACCTCTTCCAACTATAGCCTATTTCTGTGGTCTTCTCCAAGTAAAACTTTCAGAAAAAGCTGTCTGTACAGCTTGTTGACTTCATTTTCTCCCTAAGTCTCTCCAATGGAACTTTCATGCCCAACATTCCCTTACTAAATACTGACAAAGTCAATAACCCATTCTTTATCTTCATATTACCCAGCCTCGCCACTCGGTAGCATTTAGGTGTCTGACCACTGCCTCCTCCTTGAGCCACTCTCTAGGCCTCCAAGACTGTAGACTTGCCTGACTCCTCCTATCCTATGACTGTTATTCCTCAAACTTCTGTGCTGACTCCTCCCCAACTACCAGATCTCCAACAGGCAGAGTCCCCCAGGCTCTGTCCTTGGTCCTCTTCTCTTTTCCAGGCACTTGGTGCCACTCAAGCCTGGTCTGAATGTCAGACCATAATAACAGAAGTACAGAAGCTGAGAGTAAGACATTTCTTGTTAGAAATAGCATTTTTTAAGAGAGATTTTTGCTATAGGGTGTGTGCACTTGCCGGAGAGAGAGACAGAAAGCCAGAAATCACCCCCTGAGGCAATGGCCACACCGCAATCCCTTCTCCTCCATTCTACTCTTGGAATCTTGGGGATGTACACACATGCGTCCAACTTGAGTTTTAAGATGCTGGGTCCAGAACTCAAACCTCAGTCAACTCCGTGGGAGTCGATCAATGTAACCATTATGCCAGCTGATGCTCCCAAAAATGTCTATAGCAATTTGAAAGTGTATTTTTATGTTGTATATAAGAATAGAAAATTAGGCTGAAACTCGAATATTTTTGTATTTCTAATAGTTTATATTTTGCTTTTATCATATCTTGCAAAGTACCTGTCTGCAACAGAATGGAATAGGAAAAAATTAAAAACAAAAACAACTAATTCCACTCCGCCAAGAGTTTGTGAAGCACTGATCTGCACTCTTTCCTGGGTGATTTCCTCTAGCTCCCTCGTTTTAAATGCTATGTCTATACTAATCATGCTCACAGTAATTATCCCTAGCTGCAACCTCTCCTCCAAGTTCCAGACTTGCATACCTCACTGCCTACTTAAAATACCCCCTTGGATGCCTAATGGGTACCCCAAACTTAATGGTGGTCAAAATCGGAACCATTGATTAAACTGAAAAAGAAGAAAGAGAAAGAAAGGCCGATTGATAAAATCAGAAGCTTATTCTTTGAAAAATCTAATAAAATCATCTGGATTAGAGGCCATGTGGCATAGTGGTAATGGAACTGGATCCACATGGGTAAGTTCCTAGTTCATATCTCAGGACCTCCCTGAGTGCAACAGGTGCACCTATGCCCATGATCCAGGCTGACTGAGGCTAGGGGGCAGATTGCAGCATCAAGATCATATTGGTGGTGCCCCCCTTCTCTCTAATAAGAAAAATAAATAAACTTTAGAAAAAAAAATAATCTGAACTAAAACAAAATTACAACAGAGGAAAGGATAAGGCACAATAAATAATATGAGAACCAAGAGGTTGGTAACTAAATCAGTAGAGATTGTAAAATCCTAATAGTACACTATAAACAAATGTATTACAATAGATTTAGATACAAATGAAATATGAAGTATCTACAGCATTAATCACCATAATCTATTTTTTAACCTGAACATCATTTATTCATTTGCATAGCTCCTATTATCCAGTCGAGGAATGATGCAAACTTTGACGATGGCAACACACAGTATGACAGACTCCAGGTACTATCCTACCCAGCCCAACTGTCACAAGCATCTTACTCAGTGGTCATGGACACATTTGCTGCACATAGAGCCTCTGTAGGCCCTGCTAACATGTTTCTTTGTTGTAGACAACCTCATAAGAACTTTTGGTCTCATGGCATAAAACCTTTGAAGTCTGCTTCGGCACACGCCACATGCAGACATTGGTGTTTTCTCAACCTTCTTGGTATAAAGGTAAACAACCCTACACCCAGAGGTTCAGGACAGCCTATGCCAGTGTGTCAAATGCACCACTCTGAGCACCTCTAGACACCATCCTGGAAGAGGAAAAAGCCACAATCTATCCTAAAAATTAGATTAAGACCTGTATATGGGACCAGCAGATGTCATGGTGGTTAAGACACTGGACTTCCACATGGACAACTGAAGTTCAAGTTCCAGACCTGGTGGCTTGCTTTCTCACTTTCACTCTCTCTCTGTGTATGTCTCTCTCTAGTGAGTGCACATGCCCTATTATAGCAAATTTTTAAATAATAATATATAACATTAAAAAAGTAAATAAGTATTTAAAAATAACCTGAACATATGAACAATAGCTATTAGAGAAACTAAACAGGCACTCAAAAATCTACCCTGGACTGAAAAATGCACAAAGCCTAGACAATTTTATACATGAATCTACCCATAATTCAAGAAACATGATATTTATCTTACATTACAGTTTATAATTATTATATCTTTCTAGTCAAGTGACCCTTTAATTATTACACTTGACCTTAATTAAAAGGCTGAGAAGCAACTGATCCTTTTATTATTATATAATGTCAAAAATTGTCACCCAAGACACATCATATAATATTATGAAATGTCAACTGACCAGAAAGATAAAACAAATATAAATATGTATGCATCTAACATCACAGTACCTAAATATATTAAGCAAGTATTGATAAGGCTGAATGGAGAGACAGACAGCAGGATGATAATATTACAGTAGGAGACTTCAGTACCACACTTTGCTTGTGGGAGAGGCAAATTAGGAAATTCAAACAAACTCTTCTCCTGGGAATAACTATCAAGGAAAAGCTGGAAAAGTATTTTAAAATCTTCTTAGAAGCAATAGAGAACTATCAATTACCAATTACCAATCCAGGACATGGGAGATGAGAAGACTCAAAACGGTAAGTCCAGTGTTGGCGACTGCTTTTCCTAAGTATTGCTGAGAAGCTTAATGCTACTTTCAACATCCTGGAAGTTTTAGGGAGACAGATGTTGGAGTGAAGTTTTGTCAACTTGCACTGGATTAGAACCTTGACAGGCTGTATTTAGAAATAAGAGTGAAACTGAGGTAAGTAGGTTCTTACAGGGCAGCAATTCAACTCCAATTCCTCTCAATCCCTACAGTGGGTTGAGAAGATCCAGTGCTGCAATTGCCCCTGAAAAGCCTGGCAGAAGCAAAATTATATCTCCTCTGTAGGAAGATAACATTAGCCTTTCTCTAAATTATTTATACAAAGGATTTTGTCACACAATGTGAAGTACACAATCAAAAGTACATAGACAAACAAGAAGACAATGTAACATGAAGAAAAACCAACAGGAAAATAAAAGACTGTACAAATAGATCAACAAGGACCCCAGTTATTACAATTTCAGATGCAGATTTTAAAATAAATATGCTTACAAAAAGCTCAAGGAGGTAAAATACATGACAAATTCAGCAGAAATTTCAGAGAAATATGCATGCACATACGTAAAGAAAAAAATGAAAATTCAAAAACTAGAAAGTAATCAAAATTTAAAACTTGATGGCTTTTTAGAAACATCTGAAAAAAAGAGCAAGAAGTTGGGACCAGCAGTTAGCGTAATGGCTATGTCGCTGGACTCCCATGTAGTCGACCACGGTTCGTGTCCCGGACCCGGTGGCTTAAAACTCACGCCGGGTGTGTGTGCGTGCGTGCCCAAGATCCCGAGAGGAGAACAGAGGAGAAGGGATTGCGGCGTGACCATCCCTCCTGGGGGATGATTTCTCGCTTTCTGTCTCTCTGTCTGTCTGGCGAGCGCACTCGCCCTATAGCGAAAACCTCTCCAAAAAAAAAAAAAAAAAAAAAAGAGCAAGAAGTCAGATGAAAATTTTCAAAATAAAATATGGAAAAAGAAAGAAATTTTTTTTAAAAAAAAAACAGATGATAGAAGAGATGCAGAAGATAAAATGAAAAGATTCAACATAGAAATATTCCTAGGAGGAGGGGAGAGGAAGAATGGAAGAGAAGCGCTATTTGAAGAGATAATGGCTGATGAAAAACAGCAAATTAATTATTTTATACCTTCAAACCCCAAATAGAAAAAAGTGAAAAGAGGGACCAGCAGATGGTGTAATGGTTATGAACTTGCACATAGTTGACAGTGGTTCAAGATCCAGGCCCAGCGGTGTGGCCAGCCCCTCAGGGGGTGATTTCTTGCTTTCTGTCTCTCTTGTCTCTCCAGCAAGTGCACACACCCTTATAGCAAAAATCTCTCTCAAAAAAAAAAAAAAAAAAAAAAAAAAAAAAAGAAAGAAAGAAAGAAAAAAGTGAAAAGAAATACACATTGATATACCTTAATAAAACTGTTGAAGACTAAAGACAGTAAGAATATCTCAGAAAGGTGGTCCAGCCTCTGTGGCATAGTCAACAGCATATCCCACTGCAGATCTAGAAGTCGAACGCCAATAGCAGCTTGAGCTCCTGGCCTGGATGACCTGAAAGTATGCTGGGAATATAGGAATACATGTTTGTGCCCAGGATCCTGGCAGGCCAGAGGACTGGATGAAGGAGACGGTGGCGGGAGAGGGGGAGGGAGGGAGGGAGGGAGGGAACCTCAGAAAGAAAGAAAGAATATCTCAGAAAGAATATTCGAGTATAAAAGGAAAAGAAAAAAGAAAAGATCATCTTCAAATACTAGTAGAACAGCTGACACTTCAACAGAAGCAACAAAAGTCAAACAAGAGAATGTTATTTTTAAGTTCTAAAGAAAATGAGGGCCTCCCTGTGGCATGGTAGTTGAGGAGGCTGGATCCCACATGGCCAACTGCAGAGTTCAAGTCCAGACCTGGAGGAAAAGCAGCAGGCATGTGTGCCTGCAAGCCCAAAATCCCAAAAGGAAAAAGAGAGGGAGGAGAAAAGATTGGGTAGGACCATTCGCTGTGTAGGTGCTTTATTTACTTTCTCTCTGTCTCTGTCTCTGGTGAGCCCCTCTCTGGCAAAAAGATTAAACAAATTTTTTAAAATAAAATGACTATTGATCAAGAATTCTCTGATACAAATTATCATAAGATTATAGTAATTAAGACAATTAAGACAGTACAGTAGTGACCAAGATAAACTATAAACCCATGTCCTAAGAGTTATAGAACAGACCCATACACCTATTGACTTCTTTTTTTAATAACAAAGGTGATACTACAAGACGTTGGGGTGTCCTCTCACTACATGGTGCTAAGTCAGTTAGCTAGTCATATTAGAAAATTAATGAAACCTGACTGCCACATCACACGATGTTCATATATCAATTCTAGGTGAATTTTCTATTTAAATGTAAATGGTAAACTAACTTTTTTTTGGAGAGGTGTTTTTGTTTGTTTGTTTGCTATACAGACGTGCGCTTGCCAGAAAGACACAGAGAGACAGAAAGCAAGAAATCACCCCCTGGGGGGAATGGCCACACTGCAATCCCTTCTTCTCCATTCTCCTCTGGGGATCTTGGGCACACACGCACATGCGCCCGGCATGAGTTTAAGCCACCGGGTCCGGGACTCAAACCGCGGTTGACTACATGAGAGTCCAGCGACATAGCCGTTACGCCAACTGCTGCTTCCAGTAAACTTAACTTTTTTGAAAATGCTATAGGCAAGTGTTAGTGGTCTTGACTAGGAAATGCTACCTAAGCAGTACTGAACACAGCTGTATAAGAGGGGGGAACATCAGATAATTCTATAATTAAAAACGTGTCTATCAAAAGACACCATTAAAAGAGTGAAAAGGTAGGCAAGGACAGGTACAGATACCCGGCCAGACAGAATGACTGTGGTGCTGACTGCAAAATGGCCTCGTTTCTTCACCGTCCCTGTGCTGCAGCAGGAGAAGAACACCCCTGCTACCTCCGTTCACGTCACACCAGCAGCCCAGGGCACAGGGAGCTGCACCAAGGCCGGGAACGTGGCCTTTAGTGAGTGTCCACGTGCTCAGCTAACACGGAAGACGAACCCAGAAAATCGGAGAGTGGGGACTGAGGGAAAGGGAGACTCCTGGGGAAACGCAAATTGAAAGGGAGGGTTGGGGCAGAGCCAGCGAGGAGTGCAGGGGCCTGCTGCCCTGGGGTCCCCCCCCACCCCCGGCCAGGTCACCCGGGGGCCAGGGCAGGCCGAGGCCTCCTTCCAGCCGCAGCCCAGGCTGCTGGGCCCAGGCCTTGCCGCAGCTGCGAACCTCCGCTGTTCCCACCCACGGACGACCGTGGCCTACCCGCGCAGTGAGGCCTTTGGATAGCGGGGCGAGAAGGAGGGCGGCCGCCGCACCTGTAGGGCCGTCGCGGGGTCCACCAACGCCAGCCAGGGTCCCCTCAGGCCTCGGCGCCGCGCAGACCCGGTCCCCACCGGACACGACCTTACCTCGTCCCGACGACGACCACGGGCGAAGAGCCCGGGACGACCACGTGTGGACCCGCTGGAGGCCACGGGACACCTGGGCTTCGCTCTCCCAGACCGTGATACGACGAGAGGGACGTTCCTAGGACCGCCACCTCCCGCCAAGGGGAGATGCCAGCCCCCTGTGGAAGTCCTGCCAGCGGTTCCTGAAGGCCTGTCCGCGTGTTAACCGCAGGGAAAGCGCTCTCAATCCCCCCAGAACGTGCCTCATCTAGACCTTCCCCCGGACGTGCGGGGGTGCCGCTCAGCTGGCGATAGAAAGTCACACGCCCTGTAAGAGTCCGTCGGTTCCACAGACATCACAGACGAGAAACGTCTTCTGGAAATGGCCTTTTGAAATGGGGTGACTCCAGGAGTGACAAATGTCCACGTTGTTGGTTTAGAGGACAAGGAGTGGAAGATCATGAGACCGAAGTGATAAAGGTTCCGTGCCATTGTTTAGTAGACATTTTCTAGTTGTAACCGTTGTTTGTTTTTTTCTTTTTGTAGAGGTTTTTACCTGAGAGTGCACGGGCTTCCTGGAGAGAGACAGAGACAGTGAGAAGGAAAGTGAGAACGCACCCCCAGGAGGGTATGTACGCCCTGCAAACTCGTCTCCATTCCCCTCCAGGGGAATGGGCACGCATGCGCCGAGCATCTGCTTGAAGCCACTGGTCCGGTACTAGAAGTGCCGTCAATCATATGCGAGTCCGGTGATGCAACCACTACACTGTCTGCTGGTTCCGTAACCCTTGTTTTTCTATGCGTTTAATTCCTCACCACTGAATGTGTGTGGTTGACAAAGCGAAGTACTTTTTAAAACTATATTGTCTTTCTAGCTGTTCTGAAGTGCCTGATGTATGTTAAAAGTAGAGGTAGTTGAAATGTATTTTGTAAATATCTTTTGTTAAAATTCATATGAAATGTGTTCGGGGTGGGGGGTTGCCAAACCACCTCTTTATTTTTAATTATTTATTTTATTTTACTTATTGTTGTTTAAAATTTACTATAGGGTGCTGCGCTCAGCAAAGAAAAAAGAAAGGGAAAGTGAGAAAGCAAGCGGCCAGGTCTAGCACTTGAACAGTGGTCAACTATATGAGAGTCCAGTGCCTTAACCCTCAGGCCACCTGCTGGGTCCAAACCACCTCTAGAGTAGTACATGTGTTTATGCAGAGGCAGGAGTGGGGAAAAGCAGGTGCAAAGAGCTCTGTGCCTGTGAGGCAGATTAACCATTTGTTCTTTCATTCATGCATTTTGTTTTATGTTGCTGTGTATGTAGTGTGTATAAGGACAAGCAAGTCCTAATTTACAACATCTAGTCTTTCCAGATGTTGAAGGGGTTGCCAATGAATGACAAAAGTAGAGTCAGTAAACTAATGTATTTTGTATATTTGTATTAAAATTCCCAAGGAAGTCTGTCCTCCTGAAAATTGGAGCTTTTATAGTCCACTGAGTTGGTGGAGAAAAGAAGGGCTCTGTGGCAGAATGTTTGCATTTCACAAACACTTTCAGATTATAACTATTGTTACATGTGTGCCATTTATTCGAGGCTACTGTGTGTATGATGGGCAAATTAAGCCCTTACTTGAAATACCTAGTCCATCTATATGCTTAGAAGTGTCCAATTTATGTGTGCTAAACTTACACTAAAATATCCCTTTTAAATACTTTTTTGCTAAAATTCATAAGAAATACTGTCATTTGGAAATGGAATTGTAAAACCACTTCTGAGCAGCCTAGAATTGTCTGTACTTGTTCAATGGTTTGGGGGAGGCAGGAGGGGAGGAACTGCAAAATGTAATATGCTTGTGTGCTTATGTTTAGATGTTTTTCGGACACCATTTTGCTGTATGTTGTGTGTCTTTTGGTGTGTTTATAATGTACATAGTGGACAAACGAGTCCTAATTTTGCAACATCTGGTGTCTAGATGTTAAAAGAGGTTGCCAGTGCATGACAGAGTAGTTAGTAAAAGTACCATCGTATGTAATTTTGCATAGAAGTGCATAAGAAAGCTTGTCCCCTGTGAATGAAGTTTGGTTGTGATAGTCTTTAACCAGCTCTAAGCATTACACATCCCAGTACTTGTCCACTGAGTTGAAGGCAGAAAGAATGGACTTAGGAGGGAATGATTTAAGGTCAAATGGTTATATTTAGAAGATACCTCAGATTATAATTGTTACATGTAGGCCATTATATTTAACAGTGCTTTGTACACAGTAGACAAGTTCTTATACAAAATATCTAGTCTTTCTAGATATTTTAAAGTGCCTGATGTCTTTAAAAGTTGAAGAAGTAGAATAATATTTCTTATAAATACTTTTTAAAATGGATTGAGGGGCAGGTAAGTGGCATGGTGGTTAAGGCAGCTGGGATCCCATGTAGCCAATTGTGCAGTTTAAGTCCTGGACCTGGTGGCTTGAAAAATACCCCGGGTGTGAGTGGGCTTGCCTAAAATCCTGAGGCAAGTGGAGGAGAAGGGATGGCCACCCCCTTCCCACGTGGATATTTTCTCACTTCACACCTCTCTCTCTCTCTCTCTCTCTCTCTCTCTCTCTCTCTCTCTCTCTCTCTCTCTCCCCTGTCTCTCTTCAATGAGCACACATGCTCTATAGCTAATTTACAAAAACAAACAAACAAAACAAAATTAATGGGAAATACTGTGTTTGGAAATAGAATTGTTAAACCACACACACACACACACACACCAAAAAAAAAAAAAAAAAAAAAAAAAAAGGAGAGAAAGAGATGATAAGCCTCGAGCAATTAGTATGAATTTCCCAGGACTCTCAAGAGCAGTTATACCCAGCCATCATGTTTTTAATTTTGATTATTTTATTTTCAAGTTCTTGAATTTCCATTTGTTTCTTTATGTATGTACACACATATTTTTCTGAGCTTAAATTTGTTTTTGCTTTCCCATTTTTTTCTCTGTTTCTTTCCCAGAATCAAGCATTATGAATGATCTAAAGAAAAATCTATTTTTCATGATGATCATTGGATCATTGATGTAGGAGATTATAAATGAATGTCTGCATGTATATGGAGCCTGGGAAATATTGATTACTAGCTTGGAAAATACTCTTAAAAGAAAAAAAAAATTGATGCTTAAATTGCAATCTGCTTCCACAGTCAGTTTAGTGCTTCAGTTGGTTGTGTTTCATCCTGAGAGTGTCCTGGAACTAAATGAGAGGTAAGATTAGGAGTTTCCAGTAAAGTAACATAAGAAGAACTTTAATCTCCAGGTAGTCAAAGCAAAACCTTTAACCCCAAATGTACAATTCATAGACATTTTTCTCAAAAACAAATACAAGGCTTCCTTTCATGAGATCATAAAACCAAAGTTCAAGACAAGTTCAAATGTCTAACAAAAGATATAAAAACACATCATTTTGCTGACTTATTCCATGCTAAATTTCATCTTACAACAAAACAAGTAAAGAAAGAGAAATTAAAATACTAAACACTTGAGAAGCAAATAGAAAGTGCATTTACATTTTTTTTACTTTTTAATTTTTCTATTTAAATTTATTAATTTACATTCTTTCACTATACATCATTGCAGCATACAAAATTAGATTTTTCATCCAGAATACACACTATATATTGGCTCAATCAAGCACATCAACATACGTGTTATCGTCAACAAATAATTTTCCATTTCTTGTTTCCTGTATATTTTGCTTTTATTTATTTATTTTTTTTTTTTTTTTGCCATCCTTGATTTCCTATCTCTCACTGCCATGTCCCACCCTCCTCCCACACTGTCTCTGGTATCCATGGTTGCTTTCTATGCCTTTTTCCCCCATTTTATTGATTCATTAATGAATTTAAGAAAGTGCATTTACTTTGAAAAACACATCATTGTATTTTTGTTTTGTTTTGTTACTGTGTTTTGCTTTTGATTTGCTTTTGTTTCATAATTTTCCAGAGGATACATGCATTTATCACAAAGAGAGAGAAAGAAAGTGAAAAAATACCCTGTCCCCTTCCCCGCATGAGGAACAGTCATGTCACAATTCCTCCTTCTCCCCCATTTCTTCGTCTTTTCTAGATTTTGGGCATGCATACACATGTGCTTCTTGTGTTTTTAATGCTGCTGGGTCCAGGGCTCAATCTTCATAGTTGGCTATGTGGGATCCAGCCATGTAACCACCATGCCACTAGCTGCCCCATGATTTTTAGATATATATTGCTTTCATACCATATATGAAAGAGTCAATACAGTTTATATACTTGAGAGTAGGCTTTGGTGTCTGAATGCCTGTGTTTGTTTCCTGGTCCTGCCCTTTTTTTTTTTTTTTTTTTTTTTTTTTTTTAAGACTCTCAGCAAAATCGGCATAGAAGGGTCATTTCTCAACACAATAAAAGCTATCTATGAAAAACCCATAGCAAACATCATCCTCAATGGAGAAAAGCTGAAAGCTTTTCCACTAAAAACGGGTACAAGACAAGGATGTCCACTTTCTCCACTCCTCTTCAATATAGTACTAGAAGTCTTGGCCATTGCAATCAGAAAAGAGGAAAAAATAAAAGGCATTCAAATAGGAAAAGAAGAGGTGAAACTCTCTCTATTTGCAGATGACATGATTGTATACATAGAAGACCCAATGGTTTCCATAAAAAAATTTCTGGAAGTAATACATGAATACAGTAACGTTGCAGGATACAAAATTAATATCCAGAAATCTATAGCATTTCTGTATACGAACAACAGGCAGACTGAGATAGAACTGAAAAAAGTTGTTCCATTTACCATAGCCACAAAAAGTATAGGGATAAATCTAACTAAAGAAGTTAAAGACCTCCACAAGGAAAATTATGAGAAGATAAAAAAAAAAAATTGAAAATGACTCAAAAAAGTGGAAGGACATCCCATGTTCCTGGATTGGAAGAATTAATATAATCAAAATGGCAATTTTACCCAAATTAATCTACATATTTAATGCAATGCCAATCAAAGTACCAGACATATTCTTCACAGATCTAGGAAAGACAATCATAAAGTTTGTCTGGAATCATAAAAGACCCCGTATTGCCAAAGCAGTTCTGCACAAGAAGAGTGGAGTGGGCGGCATCTCACTCCCTGACCCAAAAATATACTACAAAGCTGTGGTAATCAAAACAGTATGGTACTGGCACAGGAACAGACAGGTGGACCAATGGAACAGAATAGAGTCCCCAGAAATGAATGCTCAAACATACAGCCAACTGATTTTTGACAAGGGGCACCAGTCAATCCTGTGGGAAAAGAATAACCTCTTCAGCAAATGGTGCTGGCAAAACTGGATCTCCACTTGCAGAAAGATGAATCTGAACCCCTACCTCTCACCTCTGACAAAAATAAAGTCAAGGTGGATCAAAGATCTAAACCTAAGACCTCAAACTATAAAACTGCTCCTGGAAAACACCGGGGAAACTCTGGGAGACATTGGGGTAGGGAAAAACTTCTTAAATAAGACTCCCTAACCCCAGTCAGAATGTCTAAGATTAAAAAAACAAAAAATGATAAGTGCTGGAGGGGGTGTGGTGAAAAGGGAACTCTCTTACACTGCTGGTGGGACTGTAAATTGGTCCAACCACTGTGGAGAACAATTTGGAGATTCCTCCAAAATCTACAAATAGAACTCCCATATGATCCAGCAATCCCACTCCTTGGTATCTACCCGAAGGACAGAAGAATACTTAATCGAAAAAGTGCTTGCACATCGATGTTTATTGCGGCACTTTTCACGATTGCTAAGTCATGGAAACAACCTAAATGCCCACGAACTGATGAACGGTTAGAAAAACTGTGGCACATATACTCAATGGAATACTATTCATCCATAAAAAACAACAAGACCCTGGCTTTTGAAAGGAAGTGGATGAATATGGAAGACTTACTGCTGAGTGAAGCAAGCCATGCTATGAAGGAGAGGCATTGTATGTCCCCACTTAATATATACCGAGTGTCTGCACTCTAAATAAATATATTATATTTATTTATTTGAAACCATAAAAAAAAAAGAATTATTTTATTGGGAACCAGCAGTTAGCGTAATGGCTATGTCGCTGGACTCCCACATAGTCGACCACGGTTCGCGTCCTAAACCCAGTGGCTTAAAACTCACACCGGGCTCGTGTGCGTGTGTACCCAAGATCCCGAGAGGAGAATGGAGGAGAAGGGATTGCGGCATGGCCATCCCCCCTGGGGGGTGATTTCTCACTTTCTGTCTCTATGTCTCTCTCTGTCTGTCTGGCGAGCGCACGCGCCCTATAGCGAAAACCTCTCCAAAAAAAGAAAAAAAAAAAGAATTATTTTATCGAACTTTATTTTATTTATTTATTTTAATTTGAGCAGAGAGGGACAGAGTTAGAGGTGGGGGAGGTAAGTGAGAAAGCAAGCCACCAGTTCTGGGACTTGAACTGTGGTCAGCCATGTGGGAGTCCAGTGCTCTTAACCACCATGCCATCTGCCAGCCCCTCCTCATCCTGCTCTTAATACAAGTCATTCTGGGCAAATTGCTTACTTCTCTGGCATTAGTTTTCTCAATCAAAACTGAGGGAATAAGGAAAGATAGATAAACAGAGGGCCAATTTCATATGATCACAATGACTTAGTACTGTTGCAATCATAAAGTCACTCAAACAGTAAGACTCACTAAATATTAGATATTACCTACATCCAAAGAACACATACCTGGGTTCCATCCAAGATCAATGGAATCTGAATCTTTAAAGGTGAGGTACAGACATAAAACCACCCCCAAGTGATTCTGATGTGCAACTAGGGATTTAGATGATATGACCATGAGCAGATTGTATCATGATAATGATAAACTTACACTTCAATGGGAAGGTACACTAATATGTTAGTAGTCTTATGTTTAGATGGTAGAATTACTGGGGATTTTTTTTTTCTTGTGTATGCATGTGTGTGCACACGCGCTTTCAAATATTTCTATAGTGAACATGAACAAAAATGTCATATATAGAGGCCAACAGGTGATATAGTTGTTATGACGCTGGACTCCTATGTGGCCAACCATGGTTCAAGTCCTGGACCCAACTGCTTGAAAATCACACCGGGATCATGTGCATGGGTGCTCAGGATCCCAGAAGGAAAATGGAGAAGAGACTGTGGTGTGGCCATTCCCCATGGGGAGTGCTTTTTTTTTTTTCCTCTCTCTGTCTCTCTTCAGAGAGCACATGCACTCTATGACAAAAACCTTAAAAAAAAAAAAAAAAAAAAACTTACCTGTGTAATACACAGCTAATTCTTTTTAATGAACTACTTTAAAGTGAGAAACAGCATCTCAAGCCAAAGGGATTTGGCATCAGCTTTGTATTGGAAGTGACTTTTAATCCAGGTGAAACAGAAACCAAGTCATTCGGTCAGAGACAACGTGAGCAGATAAATGTAAAGTCTCTGGAAGAAGGAAGAAGAGCAGATAATCCAGTTTGATCGACATATGAATGAAAAGAGGACTTGACAGAAAATAAAGTTGGGGAGAAAGGTCACTTGAATTTTAAATGAGAAAATGAGGGATTTTGCTATAAACAACAGTTTAATGGATCCTGAGGGCAGAAACTGGCATGATCAATTCTCTTCTTTGTAAAGATAACATAGGAAACTTTATGCAGGATGAACAAAAAAGGAGATACAAACGTTAGGAAGAATAGAGATATAATAGGCAGTGGAGATTCCCTCATGCTGCCCAGTGATGCCATCTTTTCATTGTCCACTTGACTATGCAGTCCCCACCTCCTGGTCACTTCCCTCTTCCCTGTTGCTAAAAATTTGGCAGCTATTTACCATCTTCTCTTCTTGCCACCACCCTAGTAAATTCTGTCATCCAGTGGATTACTCATCCTCCATTTCCTTGATCTCAATGACCTTGACCTCCATTCCACCCCAGACATTCATCCTTACAACCCCACTTTACCACCAGGAACTGTTCTACCTCTGCAATCTTAACTGAGATCTCTGACTCTCAGACATTTATCACTTATTCTCTCTTCACACTGACCTACTCTTTAACCTCATTAAAACTTCCTTCCTTATTGTCTATAAAAGACTCTAGTCTACTCAGAGCTGTTGTGTCAACTTTCACCTCTCCCCTCTGGCCTTATCTCATGGCTACACACTCTCAGGGGAAGTACACTCATGTCTCAGTGAAATAGAGACCATCTGAGGGGGACTCCTTCAACTCCCTTTCCATCAGCTACCAATTAACCTGCCTCTTTCCTCATCTTCTCTTCTTTCTTCTGCCTTAAAGGTGTTTCTCCTCCTAAGCAAGGACATGCTCTCATTCACAGTTTACATGTGAGGAAAACTGAGGTGTGGCAACTTGCTCAAGGTCACTACAACTAATCTGTTGAGGCACTATCATTGGGAAGATGTGTTTGATGCTAATCCTCAGCCGAAGATAAGGAAAGCAAGAGAGAAATAAAGAAAGAGCCCTGCTATGCAGGTTCTCCAGAAGTTTGGGAAACAACCTAAGACACACCTTAGTTTTCATCACATGAGAATGTCTGTTATTCTAGTGGAAAGTTTTACTGCATTACATGAGAACTGTTAATATTTTCGTCCAAGGTTGGTGATGTTATTGAGTTAAAGACATAGGAAGAAGAGGTGATTTGCTAAGTAGGTAATCAGGGATTTTTTAGAATTTTTAATTTAATTTAATTTATTATTACTTTTATTGTTTAATTTGCTATAGAGCACATGAGCTCATTAGAGAGAAACAGAGAGAGAGAGAGAGGGAAAGAAAGCAGCAAGTCTCCAGGTCTGAGACTCGTACCATGATTGGCCATGTGGGAGTTCAGTACCCTAACCACTATGCCTTCTGCTGGCCCTGTGAGTTTTGTTTTCAACATGTCAAGTGTAAGGGACTGATAGGACCATCAGATAGAAACATCCAACAGGCAATTAGGAATGAAGTTCTAGAGCTTAGACACATAGTGAAGTGTAGAGATAAGATCTGGAGTTATTTGTGGAGTTGAAACATGACACGATCGAGTGACAGTATGAATCAAAAGAAGAAACAGTAGGTAACCAGCAGTTAGCGTAATGGCTATGTCACTGGACTCCCACGTAGTCGACCGCGGTTCGTGTCTCGGACCCGGTGGCTTACAACTCACGCCGGGCGCGTGTGCGTGCGTGCCCAAGATCCCGAGAGGAGAATGGAGGAGAAGGGATTGCGGCGTGACCATCCTCTCTGGGGGGTGATTTCTCGCTTTCTGTCTCTATGTCTCTCTCTGTCTGTCTGGCGAGCGCACGCGCCCTATAGCAAAAAACCTCTCAAAAAAAAAAAAAAAAAAAAAAAGAAGAAACAGTAGAGGATAGGGAGGGAGTAGAAAGAGAAATGCCAGTGAAGGAGACAGAGACCAGTAGCCAGAAAGCTAGGAGCCAGAGACCTCTGCATTGTAGAAGATGAGGAAATAATTTAACTCACCAATGACCTGGAGGAAGGTCATTGACTTACTGTCACTGAATTTTTCTGTACTTTTTTCCCCCATCTTCAGAAGGTGAATAATAACTTCGGACTCTGTAAATAAAGGTCATGTTTGTCCCATTTTATATATGATACTTCTGCTAATATCTTGTACTCTATCCCAGAGCATTTTGCTAGCTATAAAGTTCTATCCAAATTTGCTGTTATCACCAAATGGTAATCCCGCAAAGTTGTCTTAAAAAGAATTCTGTACAGGTTAGTCTCCATAGAAGTATAATTCTCTAAATAAGATAATTTTTTATCGTCATAAGGTCTTATTTTAAGAGAAAGATAAGAAATACTCATTAATTAATACCAGTTTACCATGTGTAATCATTTAACTTGAACTGGGCTAACAAGTACCTTTGCCTTAGAACTGATTTTGGAAGGCTCATATAAAACATAGATTTAAAAAAATATATTCAGGGACAAGCAGTTGGCATAATGGCTATGTTGCTGGACTCCTATGTAGTCAATCATGTGGCTTAAACTCATGCTGGGCCCGTGTGTGCGCGTACCCAAGATTCCGAGAGGAGAATGGAGAAGAGATTGTGGCGTGGCCATCCTCCGGGGGGGGGGGTGATTTCTCACTTTCTGTCTCTCTGTCTCTCTCTGTCTTTCTGGTGAGCACACACCCTATAGCAAAAACTTCTCAAAAAATAATATTCAAAACCAAGTTTGGAAAATGAAATTACTGTGCTTACCACAATTTTGTGCCAATCATACTCTGTATTCAATACTTGAATGAAACCATTCCTCCATGAAGCTTTAATTTATTATTGTGACATTAAACTATCCCATCTGATTCTAAAATAACAGTATGTATTCCAGTCAGTTAATAACAAAACATTCTCATGCTAGTATCTATGGGCTCCCTAGAGTCAGATCAACTTTACACAAGCCCAAATGTTTTAAGATAAAATGTTTTAACACATGAGCGAAGTAAGACAGACATCAAATCCTCATTGTGTTCCTGAGAGACCTAGGCTAGGTTGATTTTTTTTTTTTTTTTTTTTTTGAGAGGTTTTTGCTATAGGGTGCGTGCACTCGCAGGACAGACAGAGACAGAGAGACAGAAAGTGAGAAATCACCCCCCAGGGTGATGGCCATGCCACAATCCCTTCTCCGTTCTCCTCTCGGGATCTTGGGCACGCACGCACACGCACCCGGCGTGAGTTTTAAGCCACTGGGTCCGGGACACGAACCACGGTCAACTGCATGGGAGTCCAGTGACATAGCCATTACGCTAACTGCTGGTCCCTAGGCTAGATTGATTAAGGAACCTACCTGGAGACGTAATATCAGAGCTAGGATTCAAGCCCTCAAGGAGGGACTCCTGAACTTGTTCCATAGTTTCTTTGCCTCTTGATTCCCCAGTAGAAATGGTACCAGGTCACAGGCCATTTACAGAACAGTAGCATGTTTACTGAGGAAATAGTTGAGAATGTAGAATTACTATGGGGGGAGGTGGGGACGAAGCTTACTTACATAGTAAATCATTAGAATAGAGGAAAGGAGGCCAATTGGCTAAAAATTTCACAATATTTTCATGTTTATGTTTTCTCTTGGTTCCCTGAAATTATTTAAGTTCTTTTGAACTTTCTGTTTTTTTTAAAAGATTTTTGCCTTAGGGTGCGTGCACTCACCAGGGAGAGAGACAGAAACAGAGACAGTGAGAGGGAAAATGAGAAATCACCCCCCAGAGGGAATGGCCACACCATAATCCCTTTCCCTCCTTTATCCTCCCGGGATCTAGGGTATGCGCACACACACACACTGGTGTGATTTTCAAGCCACCAGGTCCAGGACTCAAACTGCAGTCAGCCGCGTGGGAGTTCAGTGATGTAATCATTATGCCATCTTCTGGCCCCTGAACTTTGCATTTTAACTAGGAAAGTTTTAAAATATATTAAAACTCAACTCTGATTACCAGATTAATTTGAGAAAAAGCTAGGGAAAATTACAGGGGGAAAAAAAAACAGTCATTTTAATTGCTAACACACTATCCCCATATGCTTTCACATTGTAATAAGAATTGTAAGTGCCTACCATGTAAAACTAGAAATTATGACTAATGAAATTTTCATTTTTTCCTTTAATTTTTAGTTTTGCCAGAGGACATGTGCATTTGCCAGAGGAAGACACAGAGAGAAAGCAAGAAAGCACCCCTCCCCCAATGTGGAATGGTCATGCCACAATTCCTTTTTCCTTCATATTTCCCTCCTTTGGGGATTTTGGGCAAGCATGCAAACCTGCCCTGCATGTTTTTTTTTTTTTTTTTTATTTTTTAGAGAGACTTTTGCTATAGGTTTTGTGTGCTTGCCAGTGAGACAGAGGGCAAGAAACAACCTTCCAGGGGGGATGGGCATGCCACAATTCCTTCTCCATTCTCCTCTCGGGATCTTGGGCACGCACACACACACCCCCAGCATGAGTTTTAAGCCTCTGGGTTCAGGACTTGAACTGCAGTTGACTATATGGGAGTCCAGTAATGTTACCGTAACACCATCTGCTGATCCCAACCCAACATGTTTTCAAGGCACCAAGTCTGGCCATGGGGGATCCAGACACCTTAATCACCATGCCACAGATTGGTCCACTAATGTAATCTTTTAAAGCTTCCACAACTAGTGAAGCACTGGCCGTTACAATTGCTTATTGTCGTGGTTTGCTATATTTAATAAATTAGTATTATTTACCCCTCTAAGCAGACTCAGCAGAAACCTTTGTCTCAGGACTTGACTCAGTCATTCTTTTGAAAATCTTTTTGTGACTAAGCTAGCCACTTAATAATTTGTGCATCATTTGTGACTATAGCTTGGTATGTTCTCTGACCCAGGTGTTGTTTGGCGGGGAGGGGTTGAGTTTTTGTTGCTGGTTTTTTTTTTTTTTTTTTTTTTTTTTTTTTTTTTTTTTTTTTTTTTTAAATACAAATCCTTTGAGAATCTAAAGAAAGTTATGGTTCTCTAAAGAAAATGTATAAGTGCACATATGCAGAAATTGTGACATATGACTTCAAGGACCCTTTGAAAGTTTATCTGTGAAATCCTTTAAAGCTCATGAACTCCCAGGTAAGAGTGTCTGTTCTTGTTTTTCCTTATGCATTTTGAGCATCTCACATGCATACACACACGCACACACACACACACACACACACACACACAAGATCTACTGAACATTTCTTTTGTATCTCATCTAATAATAGTGAATACATGTGGTAGGCATGTTATAATAGAAAAACATAATGAGATAGCGTGTTAGCATTTTGAATCACTCCTTGTTCTTTTACCCTTATAATTTTTACTACCTATACCCCCAAAAATAATGAAATCGCTAGAACCTGCTGACTCAATAGATCTAGATCAACTTGACATAAACTGAGTATTAGATCAAATATATTTAACACATGAAAGAAATAAGACACCAAATTCCCATTGTGTTCATGAGAGATCTGGGCTAAGACTAAGAAATGTAACCCTCAGTGTCTCTCACTGACAAAATGTCAGAGGTGGGATTCAAACCCTTTATGGAAGAACTCTGGAGCTTATCCCATAGTTTGCTCTACTCCCCTTACAGAGGAACCATCAAGGCTTAACTTGGACAGCAGAATCTCCCAGATTCTGATGTGCACTCTTTGGGATTTAAGCTTTAGGGACAAGATAGGCAAGGCACATGAAACTTGAAAGTGGAAAGTGACCTGCTATCTGGATGGAATGGGGAATAACAATACCTTGCATTTTATGGCATGTTGCAGTTTTCAAAAACACTTTCACATACATTATCTTACATGATAACCCCACCTTAACCTGTAAGGCAGGTCTCATTACTTCCATTTTATTGATAAGAAACTGAAATCCAGATGGTTTTATGAATACTCAAGGTCCTGAAGCAATCTCAAATGGAAGGTCACAGACTTCAATAAAGAGCTTTGACTCAAATTCTGCTTTTTCCCTACATCACAGAAGCCAAGAAGAATGTAGTATTATTAAAAAAAAAAAAATCAACAACAAAACTAGCACATACGTTCATGGGAGAATAAAGGATTTCTAGAAAGCTCTTTCAAACAGAATGCTTAAAATTTCACTCTCAGTTATTATATCAGGACATCTTGCTGTTTTCAAAATGCTTAGCAAATCAATCTTTTTCCTTTAAAATGCAATTGTCCTTGTATTAGTCATAGAGGTTTAATCATTTGTGACAAATGAAGTGGCCCTATCTTTACCAAACGTCATAGTAATCACTTGGGTAAGTAGTCTGGAACCATTTGCATTATTCCTTGTGGGATAATGGGTTCAAAGCTGTAAAACCTGGAAATATTTTACTACCTGAGTAATGCTATAGCCCGCTGAACCTCAGCCGTCTCCGCCTGCAATTCCATCTTAACAGGTGAGGAACCGAACTTGATGATGACACGTGTAGTGCACCATGCTGACGTTACCCTCACACGGACTCACAGGACTAGAACGAACCCTGAAAGGTTGTCTCTCTTTTGCTGCCTTCTCTTTTGATAAAGATGCAACCCTTCCCCTTTCAGTTCAGCTCCTTTTCTAGCTAAGGTGACCCTGCACTTTGTGTTCTTCTCCCCAGAGGGGTCCTGGTATCAATGACATTCACCAGACTGACCATGTGATGCTCACTGGTAGAAAGTTGAAGAGAGAGAGTTTTGCTTAAGACACCTGGAGATAATACATGCAAATGTGCCAACTATGAGGGGCTGGCAAAGAGAAAGACATTAATGCATGTTTTTATAGACACCAAGTATGCATTGGTAATTACTACCTTTTCTAATCTTCTCAACATTCACTGATCCTAATTCCTTTTTCTTTGTTTGTTTTTAGATTTTTGCCACGTGCGCTTGCAGGAGAGAAAAAGTGAGAAATAGCCCCCAGCGGGATGACCACGCTGCAATTCCTTCTCCTCCATTCTCCTCTCCATTATGGGGCATGCACACACATTCACCCATGTGATTTTTCAAGCAGCCGAGTCCAACATTCAGACTATGGTTAGCCATGTAGGAGTCCAGCGTCTTAACCATCACGCCACCTGCTGCCTGTGATCCTAAATTTATTATTTATTTATTTATTTATTTATTTATTTATTTTTGCCTGAACCCACTGTAAAGGAATTTTTAACATTTAGGCTACCCTTATTCTTTATGGGGCCAGCAAGTGGTATAGTGGTTAAAGGCGCTGGACTTCCGCATGATTGACTGAGGTTCCAGTCTCAGACCCAGTGCTTGAAACTTACCTCTGGACACATATACATGTGTGCCCAAAATCCCAGGAGGAGAATGAAAGGATTGTGATATGGCCATCCTCCCTGGGGGGGGGGGGGGGGGTGATTTCTCACTGTGTCTCTCCAGCGAGTGCATGCACTCTATGGCAAAATCCTTAAAAGAAAAGAAAAAAATAAATACGGGCTGGCAGGTGTAGTGGTTAAAGTGTTGGACACCCACATGGCCAAGTGTAGTTCAGGTCCTGGACCCAACAGCTTGAAACTCACACCAGGTGTGTTTGTGTGCGTGCCCAAAATCCTGAGAGGAAAATGGAGGAAAAGGGATTGCTGTGTGGCCATCAGCCCTGCTTGGTGATTTCTCTCTTTCTGTCTCTCTATCTCTGTCTCTCCAGAGAGTGCACATGCCTTAACAGCAAAAATATCTCTCTCAAAAAACAAAACAAAAGCCAGTACTCTCCAGAAGACAGCCAGTGGAGTAGTGGCTAAGGTGCTGGACTCTGGATTCTCACATGGTGGAACATGATTTGGGTCTTGGACCTGAAAGCTTGACAATCACACCAGGCAAGTGTATGTGCATGTCCAAAATCCCAGGAGAAGAGCTAAGGAGAAGGGATTAATTACACTACCATCCTCCCTGGGAAGGTACTTTCTCAGTGTCTCACTGTCTCTTTCCGACAAGTGCACATGCCTAATGGCAAAACCTTTTAAAAAAAAAAATGTACTCTGCGAACTTCATTTACATACCACCTTCATGATTTGGGCCATACACATTGATTTTTTTAGAGGCAGTATATCGCGTAGGTAGAACATAGTTTTAATGTCATCTCACCTAAGTTCCAGTCCTAGTGCTGTACCTCACTTAGTGATGGGGCAACTGACTTGACCTACGCCTGTTTCCCTATGTTTAAAATAGGAGTAAAGAGTGGTACCTGCCTCGTGGGATTGTTTTGAGGAGTAAGTGGACACATATGAAGGATTATGTAATGCACATATAAAGGTAACTACTTACTTATTTTAAGAGATATTTTTGCTATAGGGCACGTGCTCTTGCCAGGAAATACGAGATGGACAGAGATTCAGAAAGAAAGCAAGAAATCACCCCACCCCACCTGCTCACCCAGGGATGATCACACCTCAATCTCTTCTCCTCCATTCCCTTTTTGGGATTTTGGGTGCACATACACACATGTGAGTTTTTGTTTTTTGTTTTTTTGTTGTTTTTGTAGAGGTTTTTGCCTTAGGACGCATACACTTACCAGAAAGACAGAGACCATGAGAGAGAAAGTAAGAAATAAATCCCTTGGGGGGTGACCATGCTGCCATCCCCGCTCCTCTATTCTCTTCCTGCATGTATGCACGTGAGTCTGGTGTGAGTTTCAAGGCACCGGGTCCAGGACTTGAACCGTGATTGACTACATGGGAATCCAATGACATACCCATTGTATCATCTACTGGTCCCTGTAGGTAAATATTTCAAAAGAGAAATTTTATAACATAACTGAAATTTCAAGTTTTATA